>BSBN01000252.1:10805000-12005000 GCA_027924645.1 Cunninghamia lanceolata | reverse complement strand
AAGCTTTTGACACTAGCGAAAAAATCAAAGGAAGTGCTGAGGAGACTTATGATTTTGCTAAAGGCAAAGTTTCTACCACTGGGTAGAAAATCAAAGAAGTAGTGTTATGATGATGGATTCCCTAAGGCATCATAACGACCATGATATTTTGGCCCTTGTCACAATGGCCCTCTATGTCACTAATGAAGTAAAACAGACTGCCTCCTATGTCACCTATAAAATTGAGTCCTCCTTCGCTATATACTTGAACACTTGAACACAAGAATTTATAGAACTTGATATAGATATTTTTTAGCATCAAATCAAATCAAATATGCCATTGCTTCTACATTCATGGATAGATTTAATATGATTTTTTATAGATGCAAGATTTGATGTGGAGTTAAAAATTTATGATTGGAAAAATCTGATGACTGAAAAAATTGCATGACTTCCCAATGTGAGACAACTTTCTGGGTGAAAGTCTGCCATAAAATATAGCCTATTGGCTAAATATATTTATAGATTGCATTTCTTTTTTAAAGAAGCTAATAGTTTGAAAGAGAAGTGACATTCTAATTACTTATAATTAGATGATGAAGAGTAAAGAGTGAAAAGGAAAGGATTGTGTTTTCTACCTCAAAGAAAATGATGAAAGAAAAGGAGTAACAAAATATCGAAGGCATAATGTACCAATGATTCATTTTGCACCACAAATTTGGTGATTAAAAAAATATGGTGACTAGAAATAAAAAGTGGCATGGAGACAAATATTTTGGAAACTTTTGCACTAAAGGGTAAGTGCACAAAGATGGGGGACCAAAAGGGGGTCTTAAGTGGCCACTGTTTTTCTGAAATTAGGAAAGACTGATGTTGGATGAGAAATTGAAGATAGTTACACTCAAAATTTAAAGACTCAACAAAAACAAGAGTCGTAGTGCTATGAATCTAGTTTCTAAACTATATTTTTTTTAAATGGTCGAGATTAAAGGGTTCAAAAAGGGGGCCCACACAAATTGGTCTTGTTTTTTTTTTTTTAAACAAAACATAGCATCTGGTGTGCCCCCCCTAAAATGTTAACTTTTATTTAGTATTTCAAATATCGCTTTAGTGAGAAATTAGCTAACACCATGTAATTTATCCCCAATTTTTCTGATAATTTTTTCATGAATAATTGATTTTTTACTAATTTTCAAAGTGGACACATCCTGAAAATTAGAAAATTGAGCATGCTCCCCCCTGAAATTTTTGAAAACTAATCAAAAATCTAATTTTTTTTAATATGTGTAAAATTGAGTCTAGTTTCTAAAAATGTAATTTATTTTAAATTTCGATGAATGGTTAAAAAAAATTCAAGAGAGAGCTTAACATTATCATGGTATTTTTTGATTTGTCATTGAAACAAGTGCAAACCTAATGGGGAGCATGCTCAAGATTATGTAAAATTTTTTACAATATGTAAAAACACATCTTTGGACGTTCAAAACTCAGTCTAAACCTTTAGGTTGGAAGCCCAAGGCAAATCCAGGCCAAAGGCTTGGAAATTACCAAAGCAAACAATGATGTGAGTGTTATAACACGCTTGCATTATGTGCATGCATTCACATAACGCGAGCACATTATAATGCACTCATGTTATTGTGAAATAAATCATCTCACCCTTACCCCTCTCTCTCTCTCTCACCCTCTCCCTCTCCTACCATCTCCCTCCGCTCTTTACCTCCTACCCTCTCTCTCTCTCTCACCTCTCTGTACCTCCCTCCCCTTTGTACCTCCTACCCCCTCTCTCTGGTTGAGTGTATAGGTGAGGGTCTAACATATAGGCTTTAAGGCATAGGGTTGAGGGTATTGGTTATAGGGTATTTAGTACTTTAGACAACACTTAAAACTTTCCATGCATGACAAAATGCACTCGCATTATAATGCGAGAGCGTTTTGAGGAACCAAATAAAATAAACAAAAAGCATGTGCAATCCGTGAATCAGACCCACATGCTCTGTTATTCTCTATTTTTTATGCATTATCAGACAAAAAATGCTTTTCATGGTGTTGACATTTAGACAATCATTGTTTACTTAATCCACCACCTTTTTTTTGGTTCTTCAATGTAAAAGAAGTAAATTGGATGTTTTTAGATAGAATTTGATTATTTGAACTAATATTTTCATGTTTCATATTGTTTGAATGCTAGTTTTCATGTATTTAGATTGAATTTGATGATATAGATTTATTTTTTTCATAAATTTGACTAATCTTATTAGAGTTATATAGAATTCAACATTGAATACAAAGGAACTTACCAAAAAGCTCAAATTTTTGAGGATTTTGAAGCCAAAATTTTGAGGATTGGGCAACTCGAATCTCGAAATCTAAGGTATGTTCTTTATGTATTCATTTACTTCACTTTATGATTATGTTAGCATGAACTCTCATGTTATAGGACAGTCATGAGGGAAGAAAGAGGGTTATCATTGTGACAAGTTATTATCATGACAAAGTGAAATTTTATATTTATTTGAGATAACAATCTAGACAACAAGCCATATCACCATGGGAAGGAAATTATCAAGATATTATTGGTATATATTTATGAAGGAAGTCTTATCAACATTCAAGAATAATCATAAACTAGAGCAAGGTCATGGAAACACTTTCAGTATGGAGTAGATGTGCAATCATGTTGCTATTATCGTGATTCAAACACTAACCTAAAAAATTAGAAGGATACTAAGGGAAATCATGTTAGTGAAATAATTATCATCATGCTAAAAACAAGCTAAGAATTGTCACTTGAGCATACTCACTTGCAAAAACTATCATATCAACCTAAAGACTATTATACCACAATAGCTATCATGCAACCCTAGGAATAGCTATGACCTCTCACCCATGGGTAGGATAGCAACTGATACACAAGGTGACAATCAAGACTAAATGATAAGTCAATTAATCTCAAATCCATGCAAAAAGGTATCCATGATACTATATAAACATAGAGGTGGTCTTGAAAGGATATTCATATGGTAGGGAAGATTGTCGTGGACACTAGATGGCCAAATAGGTCAACTAAAAGATAACTATACATGTCATTGACACAGTTATTAGGATAATTATATAATCACAATGAGGTTGTCTTGAATAGATAGTGACTTGTCAAGGATTTATTAGATAGTTAAGGAAGATAGAGTATTGATATTGGTGGGTGCATAGCCTTTTTCATGAAATGAAAGAGTCATGCATCATGAAGTAGCAGTCAAGATCAAAAGGACACCAAATTTGATGAAGTTGCAAAAAGAAACTAAATTTGACACTTGATTATAATTTCACAACCAATCTGACTAGGATTGGGAGAAGGATTAAAGAAGGGATTTGTCTTAAATAGGAATGAATATGTTGCATCTTTAATCTAACTTGTCATGTTTTCATATCTTTCATTGATCTTGATTAAAATATTTGTGTTTCATTTTTCATTTATCTCAATTTTTTGCTAACTAGTAGAAGGTAGTTTGTGGTCCTTTAAAAGAGTTTGATACTTTGTCTTGTAGTTGCAAGAGAAAGGTGGATAATCAAGAAAAGTTGTTGATCTAGAGACACGATTTGTTGCTCTACATACACTATTTTAACAAGAATATGATAGAGGAAGAAAGTACTAAAAAGAGAACCTAAGACAAGATAAAGCAAAATGTTGGCTAAGAGAATGAGATTAACAAAGGACAAATTAATGATTTGATGATCTGATTTGTTGTTGTTCTAAAAAAACCAAGCTCCATACAACTTTATCTATAAATATGAGAATAAAAGAAGGTAAAAAAGGTAGTTCAAATTATTCTATTGCTATAAGGAAGTTGCCTTTCTATTGAAGATTTATGATAAAAGAAGGAATACTACATGATTTGAAGATCCTTATAGAACAATTTAAGGTTGTCAACTAAAGTTGTTACCTTGTAAATTGCATTCCCAATTCACCTAGGTGAAGGAGATAAGTGTGTTTGAGAAGATATGTTAAGAAAATGTGAAGTTAACCTAGAGATTGTGCCTACCACCATTTGTAAATGTTGACCATATCTTAAGATACCCTTATTCCAACTATGGAGAAATCTTGTAGCCAAAATGAAATGAGTTTGACTTGAGATCATAGGACTAAGTCGAAGCCTTAGGATCAAATGAATCTTGGCCATTAATGTAATGCTAAAAACTTAGTATGTAAAAGTTGATTTCTATATATAGAGAGAGCTAAAAGACAGTATAAGTGTTGGAAAAGTTCCTTTGTATTGCTATGATACATTCTTAAATATCATATGAACGATGAATGTTAGTTACTCCATGAAGAAAGAATGCTATGATATGTCATCTTGACATGTAATTCGAATGTTATCCTAGCTTAATCTTGATTTGTAAAAGATTGCTAGTTTATGACATGTGTGTGATCTCTACGTTTTGGGTTGGACCACCCTAGGAAACTATAAATTTTGAGATTAATAAGCATTTATTCACTTTAATTATATGATTATTTTGAGATTTGTGTATGATATTACTTTACTCTATTATACCAAGATAGACTAATTTATCTATGTCTTATTCATGATGCACATAGAAATCATCATCATGTCGAGGAAACGAACAAAGACTCTAACACCATGTTCAATGTCCCCATTTTTGTGAGCATCAGAGTTCTGAGGATTAGCCTATCAGTTGACCCTCGTAGGCTAGTATGGGGATTAGAGGGTCCAGTTTGGGCGTTATGGAGCTCTTTAGGTGGCAGATGACAGTGTTTACCTCTCCAAATTGTTGGCATATTCTGAGGCTAGGCTATTCAGAGGTTTCCGATTCCGTTTCGAGGGATTTACTATTCATAGTAAGTCAGTGGATGTTAGAGAGGGACCCTTGCTATTTTTAGTAAGGCAGTTGGAGACGTAGTGGATGCAGTGGTTGACTTCCTGATTCAGACGGAATCGAGTAATGATGAGTATTTGTGGACTTATGATATTTTTTTGATTCGTAATCAGAGATATTATTATATTATTTAAAAAGAGTTACAGTCCTCAGCCCTTCCATGGATGGCAAAAAAGGTTCAGACCATTCCCATTCTATCCTATAATCTTCTACCAGGTGACCACGCAGGGTCGGAGCTATAGATAAACATACTATACTATAAATATTTACTATATCCAAGATTTGACCATACATACTAACAACCTCTATAAGCAAAAGGAAGCCATACTATACTATACACTGTGGATCTTAACAGACATACTCTTCCATCTTCCTCCTGAAATCTTCCATCCACTGGAAGTCCTCGGCCTCCAGCAACCCCAGCAACCTTCTGATGAACTCCACTGCAGTCGAAGCCTGGTCCTTCAGCAAGATCAGGTCAAAGCCCTTGGCATCCAGGATGAACGGGTAAACTTTGATCACTGCCCGAGGATCCGCCAGAAGTTTCCAATCCTTAGGGCGAGGAATGTTGACACCCGGGTGAGCAACCTGCAGAGTCTTCCCCAGCTCTCCTAGATGCTCAGGATAAAATAAGCCTCACATGATTATTTTCGCCTCTACCTTCATCAATTCCAGCTCCATCAGCATTGCTAGGACCCATGAGGAGATATCCGTGTCTATGAGATATCTCTCATCATTCTCCAAGAATGCCTTTCCCAGAATCAGTTTCACCACATCCACCAGAAGCCCTTCTGACTATCTCAGCATCCTCTGCAAACATAGATCAGTAATACCTCCCAAGAAAGCCATCTGCCTCTTGGTGCTGACCAGACGAATGGGGGTGTCCATCCCTCTGCAGCGAATGGCATAGGCTGAAATGATTGCAACAAAGTGGGACGACATTTGCAAAAAAGCTGAGAAAGGATTTGCAGAACACTAAAAACTGCCTTCCTAAATAATCGTCACACAACCTATCACCGAAGGATCTCGAAGGCGCTCATTTTAATGATTACCCTGCTGCGCTATATGTAGACACTGAGGAGCCATAAACTCCATCTCCCATCAGCGCGTGCCGTCGTGGGTTGACATTCTAAAATGAATGTCTTGGCCTTGCCACCCATGATGGTGTGGCAAGGCTCCCTCCCTACCACCCACGAAGTTATGATATTTTAATTATTAATAAAGTGATACTTTATTATTAATTAATTATAAAGTGCATATTATAATGTTTTAAGTTGACTTTATTATAAGGGGGGTCATTAATGATAATAAAGTCAAAATATAAAGTGCACATTATTTTAATGTTTTAAAAGGCCTCATGAAATTGACCTTTTGGTTGGAGAGTATAAAAGGCATTGGGAAAAGCAAAAGGATGATTATTCATTATTCATTCAACACTTGTTCATTTGGAGAGCTTTTGGCTTTGAAGAAGAAACCTAGGGTTTCACTGTGATTTTTATTCTTGGCTGTGAAGAATGGAGATTCTTCATGGTTCTTGTTGCCTGAGGGTGTGAAAGATCACTTGAAGGCTGCATCCATTGGTGGCTTCAAATGGAGGTCACATTTGTGCTTCATTGGAGAAGAATTTCATCAGTTTATTCAAAGGTTTACTTGCTGATCAGAAGTTGTTACCCGGGTATGATCTTACTGTAAAGTCGAGCAATAAATAGTCTGAGATGATCATTTGATATATTTTCTTTTAGCATTTTCCCTATTTGCATTTGTTTGTGTTTTATGTATTGTCTGGTAAAAATTACAAAAAAAAAACAGAAGTGTAAAAATTTTACATTGGGGAGAATAGGGGTTCTTACAGTGGTATCAGAGCAGTTTTCCTGCCATCTTGTGATTGTAAAAAAAAAATTATGAGCAAAAGAAAATTCTTAGAATTTAAGGGTTTGCTCAAATTCCAAAATATCAGGTTTGTTATATAGGGTTTGAAGGTTTGTTTGTTGATTGATAGAAAGTCTGGATTTTGAGGAAGATAATATTATTTTGAGATTCACAAGATAGGCCCACAAGGATTGAATATTGTAAAGGAAAAGACAAAACTCATAGCCGCCTTATATAAAAAAGGAGGAATCGAAATATTTGAATGTTCTGCCACAAGCTCCAAGAGGAAATTGTGGCATAAAGAAGTTGCCAGGTTTCGAGGGTTCAATTGATCAATATTAATAAATTATGCTTGTGCTAGCAATCATGGCCAGAGAAATTTAGACGCACCCTTTGGAAGGCGTTCACTTCTTCAGATACCAAATATATTTTGTATGCATCGAATGTGAATGTGTTCCCAGGTGGTTTGAGTGATACACATCAAAGGGAAATGAAGATTTATACATATTAATATAAATGTAGAGGCGCCGTTTATTTTCAAAGTGTCTAAAGGAAATCACAAGGTTGAAACACAACCTTTGTTAAGGCATATATCTCATTAAAATAAGGAATCATGGATGAAGACTTATTGTGGGTCCTCCTATTTCTAATCTGCCATCTTGAAGACTATAAGTAGTGCAAAGGATATGTCATATTTCTGAAGTTTGCAAGAAGCTGCGTGGAAATAGAGGAGTTAATTAAATATGATTTTAGCTGAGACAAATACAAAGGAATTTGATTAAGAAAGACTTTTATATTCATGTTGAAAGATTTCTAAAAGAAATCGTGGGTATAAGGAAAAGCTCAAGTATACAGAAAATTAAAGACCTTCTGAGAGGATTTAAAATAAAGTGTCAAGGGGACAAAGTATGCAGAGTGGGACCCAGTGCACAACAATGTCTCTTCCTTTCTAATTAAATTCAAGCCAATATTTATATCATAATTGCAGCTATGATTACTTGGCAGTAAACTGAATTATTGTGATTGTAAGGTGGGCCCCTTCCTTTGCTAAGATTGTCTTTGGTCTGTTGGTATTAATATTAATATATTTTCCAGATTTTCTGCAATAAGATAATGTTGTGGGCCCCAAACATTGACATGATTCATTGAAATATAAAATCAGAAAATATATTATATGGGAAATAATTCTGATTTGAATT
The DNA here is from genome assembly GCA_027924645.1 of Cunninghamia lanceolata. Taxonomy (NCBI): domain Eukaryota; kingdom Viridiplantae; phylum Streptophyta; class Pinopsida; order Cupressales; family Cupressaceae; genus Cunninghamia; species Cunninghamia lanceolata. Next base: position 11,997,060 of record BSBN01000252.1, on the reverse strand, counting down.
CTTAGTGGATTGTGGGATCCTCTCTAGAGCCACTGTAGCATATTGAATGATTGTTTCATAAGTATGAAATTCTTTTTAGTGGAAGGTTTTTTAAAAGTTTAATGTGATTTTTCTCTATGCTGCTCCCTGGGAGACAAACTCTGACAAGATTCCAATAGTGCTCTTTTAAAGATAGATTATTATAATCAGCAGTATTATAATCAGAAGTGAAATTAGATTTATGAGATATATAATCAGCAGTGTTTATAATCTTTTGGACTACATACATACAGATGATATCTGATAGCAGGAGCAACATTCTGAAGCACTTTGGGAAGGTGGAATTTAAATAGACATTACTTGTCACTTGTGTGTTGTCAATAATAAGGTCAGAAATTTTGCATATTCATTGTCTAGCATCTCTGAGTTTTAATCAGTAGATTGTGTGTTTCCTGTATTTGTTTTCATTGGTATTGGAAAGCAGTACATTATGATCATATTGTGACTATAAGCAACAAAGGAAAGAGAATTCAAATCTTTAAATCTAAGTTGGAAATTCTGACAGCCATTTGGATATTTGTACTTCATTGAATTAGATTAAACAGGTAGACTGGAGTTATTTGATTATATGTTAAATGTTTAATGCAATTTCTGGTCATTAGAAGTTGTGTTCTGGTATTATCATATGGATATCTATCTATTGTTCCAATAAACAAAATTAGAAATAAACAAAACCAGTTCTTTTGCCAAGTGTTTGACAAATTGTCAAACCTATGAGATCAACACTTTAGGGCAGATTTGGTAGGGAATACTAAAAAGATATTGACAGTGGGAAAATGGCTTTAGACAAATCCACACTTGAATTGATGCAAAATATGTATGATTTGATGAGAGATCCAAAAACTCAACAGGGATTCCTAAGGATGTTTGGGAAATCAAAAAGGAAGGATGAGAAAAAGGAAATGCTTCAAAATGATTTTCAACCTATAGGTGAACATGGGATTAAAATTGAAGTGGTTGTTGATAAGAAAATTTTATAACATGATAATGGTATGGTGGAACCCTAGAATGATACTCACAGCGTTCAAGGAGTTGTTATCAGCCATGATAATGATTCTGATTTTTGCAACAGCCATACTACTGAACATAACCATGTAAGAGTTGATAGCACACATGAGGATGCTTTTCAAATGGTGAGTGATGTTGATACAACCTCATATCACATTGCAGATTTTGAATCAACAAACTTGTATGGGAGTCCTAAGTTGCAGAGTCCTCGTCATTTGGTTGGGCAACTAAAGGTGAATGATAGTATGGTTGCTACAACGTTAGAACATTTTGATGTTGCTCGTCAGATGTTGGCAACTTATGGTTGGAGTACTCCCGTGACAGATGAGCACTATGATAGTGGATTTGCCCTTGCAAAGTTTCATGCACTTCGAGAAGCATTTGGAATAATGAAACACAATTACCTCCAGTTACTTGCTGATAGAGATTATCTTCTTGAGTGGGATTGCATCTGTTATGATGCATTGAAGGAGAAGGAAGAGGAGGTTGATGAGCTCACTCAGGAGCTTGAGGTGACCATGGACTCATTGAAGAGCATTCAGTTGGCCCTTCAAGAGTCAAAGTCACGGATAGATGAGCTTACTGTGAAGTTGAGATTGGCATAGTCTTCACCATCTCCAGATGCAATTCAGATCCCTATGGCAGCAGTTGGGGATGATCATACATCCACGAAATATGGTAATGGATGTGTTGAGGATGTGGCTACATCCATCACAGATACAGGTGCAGTTGATTCAGATGGGATGAGTGCGTTGGTTGAGAGTTGTAGAGAACCTCTTGTCATGCCTGGTTCTCCTAAGGTTAGTCCCATGACAGGTGATGCAGGTCAGATTATTGATAGCTCTTGTGTATCAGTGGAGGGTTCTACTGAGAGTTGTGTGACAGTTCTTGACACTACTCCATCTTCACAGGAGATATTCAGAGCATCATTTGGTTGGGAGATGGGATCTTGTGTTGATTTGTTTTCTTCTCTTGGAAGTAAAGCGGTTGTATCATCCCATGCAGATGATTACGATCGATAGTTTGCTGAGTTACAGAGTTGGAGGGATCAGCTGAAGGTTACAGGAGAGAAGGTTGATTCAACCTTATCTCACTTTGATTGCACGAATAAGTATGCGGAGTACCTCCTTTGCTACGCAAAATTTTAGGAGAGACAGGATGGGGTCTCTATATGTACTCTTATTCGTAGTTTATGTTTTATCAGGAGCGCATTGGAGGCAATAAAATCAAAATACCTCCATTTTCTTCATGATAGGGATTTTTCTATTGGGTATGCAGAGAGGGTTATTAGAGAGTCTACCCCATTAGCTACTCGGGATTGGAGACCGGAGCCATGTTCTGATTCTAGCGATGAGAGTGATGAGATAGCTGAAGAGAGTGTTTCCCACGACTATGACAGTCAACCATTGACAGAGGCTGGAGCATTTTACCTTGACTGCATAGTAAGGAGTTCTCATCACTTCTCTTTTAATCCACACACAGAGGATTTGTTGATGCGTCGATGTGGATTGGCTCAGGGTTTGTACCATCCATTGGGGGATGGGGAGTTTCCATCTTCAGAAGGTGGGACTAGAGGCTGCAAGTACCCGACTCAACTACTTGCAAGAGATTACTTGCAGGATCAGAGGTTGGATTACCATCATGCGAATGAGTACTTGACGGAGTTTGCTACTTCTAGGTTTCAGGGAGACTATGGTGTCAGTAGGCATGATGACTTGGTTAGTTATCACATCCATGGGAGTTTCACAAAGGTTGGGGAGAGATGTTGTGTTGCAGATGAGTCTAGATATTCTTATCTCTTCATGGCGGATGGATGTGATTTTCATTTGTATTGGGATCCAAGTGGTGACAGAGTTGGCACTGTGGTTTGGATGGGTCCTGATGGTTTGCTTCACCTTTTTTAGCATGGTGAAGTTGGGATCAGATTAGAACAGTGGAAGTTAGAGGTTAATTTGCATGGCAGACTTCTATTCTAGTTGTGGGATCCAGGGATTCTTTCATTTAGTAGATTACTCTATGTCATGGTATTTGTTTATAGAAGTACTAAGCCATGTTTTGTCTTTCTCTAGTGGGTGCAGTGGACAAGTTGTTGGGCATTCTACAGAGTGATTTGGGATCCTGACATTTAGCTGGGCAGTGATCGTAGAGTTTTGGATCCTTTGGGTGCATCAGGATTCCAAACGGAGCTTACTGAGGAGTTTTACAACATGTACATTGTGTAGGGAGCCTTTAGTTTCAACTTTGATTTACTTGTACATGTTTTGTTTTCAATGCACAATTCTTGTGCATAGGGGTTGGATTGTTGGCGTGATGTTTATCCTTGCATAGTTGTGATTATGTTGGTGCTTCAAGAGTTGGTTAGAGATGTGTGGAACATTTCACAGTTCTTCCTTTAGGCCTCTAGTGGAGAGGAGTTTCTTTGCAGTGGAGATTGCTTGGGGACAAGCAATTTCAGGGAGGGCGGACTGTAATGTCCCCATTTTCGTGAGCATCAGAGTTATGACGATTAGCCTATCAGTTGACCCTTGTAGGCTAGTATGGGGGATTAGAGGGTCTAGTTTGGGCATTATGAAGCTCTTCAGGTGGCAGATGGTAACGTTTACCTCTCCAGATTGTTGGCATATTCTGAGGCTAGGCTATTCAAAGGTTTTTGGTTTTGTTTCGAGGGATTTACTAATCATAGTAAGTCAGTGGATGTTAGAGAGGGACCCTTACTATTTTTAGTAAGGTAGTTGGAGGCGCAATGGATGCAGTGGTTAACTTCCTGGTTTAGACAAAATCGAGTAATGATAAGTATTTATGGAGTTATGACATTTTAATTATTAATAAAGTAATTATAAAGTGCATATTATAATGTTTTAAGTTGACTTTATTATAAGGGGGGTCATTAATGATAATAAAGTCAAAATATAAAGTGCACATTATTTTAATGTTTTAAAAGGCCTCATGAAATTGACCTTTTGGTTGGAGAGTATAAAAGGCATTGGGAAAAGCAAAAGGATGATTATTCATTATTCATTTAACACTTGTTCATTTGGAGAGCTTTTGGCTTTGAAGAAGAAACCTAGGGTTTCGTTGTAATTTTTATTCTTGGTTGTGGAGAACAGAGATTCTTCATTGTTCTTGCTACCTGAGGGTGTGAAAGATCACTTGAAGGCTGCATCCATTGGTGGCTTCAAATTGAGGTCACATCCGTGCTTCATTAGAGAAGAATTTCACCAGTTTATTCAAGGGTTTACTTGTTGATCAGAAGTTGTTACCTGGGTATGATCTTATTGTAAATTCAAGAAATAAATAATCTGAGATGATCATTTGATATATTTGCTTTCAACATTTTCCCTATTTGCATTTGTTTGTGTTTTATGCATTGTTTGGTAAAAATTACAAAAAAAACAAAAAAACAAACAAAAGTGTAAAAATTTTACATTGGGGAGAACAGGGGTTCTTACACACCAAAAGAGCATGAAGCTAAGAATGTGAAGAAAAGAGAAGGAATGAGACAACTTCGTGAAAGTAGGAAATTATCAACCATAGAAGAAGACATACCACCATTGCCAATTCAATAGGAACATGAATCATCTAATCAAGCTAAGAGGGAGATGGAATTGGCAGCACAAAGGTAACGAATGCAAAACCTCTATTCAACAGGGAAATTAAATCTCGAAGTTGGAGGCACTCCATCTTTCATAGGTCAAGTTGAAGGTACATCATCATTCTCTTCTCAAGTTGGAGGCACTCCATCTTTCATAGGTCAAGTTGAAGGTACATCATCATTCTCTTCTCAAGTTGGAGGCACGCCATCATTCACATGTCAAGTTGAAGGTACACCATCTTCTCCATCTCAACTTCAAGGCTTTTCATCTTTTCCATTTCCAATTGAAGGTACACCATCTATCTTATCTCAAGTAAATATTGAGGAAATTTTTAATATTGAGTCAACTTACCATTGAGAACGCCTCCTAGAATTTTGCATACAAAGCCTAAGTTTCTAATTGATATTGATGAGAATGTTTTGAAGCTCATGTAGGACAAGATTCCCAAGTGTACTTGCCGAAGATATGCCAATAAGATATGAAAATTATTTTTTGAGAACTTAAATGAAACCGGAAGATGTCAACTATTTGTTCAATGTTGTTATGTGGTGACTGATCATGCAAATAATGTACTTGTAACATATCCTTGCTGGGATTTGGGGCCAGGCTGGGCCCTGAGCGGGGGTTTGGGGGCGTAGCCCCTAAATTTTTTTCCTCTTTTTTGCACGTTTGGGGTCAGTAGTTAATTTTTGTTAACCGACAAATAAACAATGACATTGTAAAAACCCTAATTCTAGAAGCTTCCAAAAAAACTTGTTATAAGTGGCTGGGATGTATGTTGCGGTGGGGAATTCGCAAGATTGTAATATGTTTTTCACTAGATAATAAAATCATTGGATGGCTGATTTTCTGTGGATGTAGCCCCTTTTGGATGAACCATGTTAAAATTCTGTGTTGATCTCTTTTGTGTTATTCTTCATTGTTATATTTGGGTTATTTAATTTGCATATAATTGTTAGTGTTTATTTCTCCAATCTACCTGAACCCTAACATTGAATTGATGAGAAATCTAAAATTTAGGCCCATTATGAAAATTCTTGGCCTAAGAACATCAGATGCTTCAAGTAAAAAATCAATTGTAAAGAATCTAATGAATGCATATGAGAGTGTGGGTTCCACCTCACGCACCAAGGATAGTAATGTCATACAATATGTCATTACATCGACAATAGTAAGCCATCAAACAAATAAAGCTCACCTCATTAGAAAGACAAGTGAAGCATTGAAAATAAGTAGAAAAACTCTAATGAGAGCTGTTGGAAGGTGTGAAAGAGTTGAGGACCTAAATAAAAATGAATTGTGGGTATTCTCTAGGAAACTCATACGGAAAGATAAAGTTGTTGAAGCCTCGAGATCCCTCATTGAAGAATTTAGAAAAATAACACAAGAGTATCTCCTAATGCAATAGATGTTGTAAGAAGAAGAATTGGTTGTCGAAACCATGAGCCACATCCAAAATATTTTTTGGATGTGACTCAAACATAGTTTTTAAAAAAAATTCAAGAGATATATCCTCAAATCAAAATTAGTTAAAGGTATTTTGAAATGGTAAAGACTTTTTATGTCAAAATAAATCACACACGCATAACTTGTTGTTGTAGAGTACATATTGAGTTTTCTTATCATTATGATGTTTATAGATATATATGTGTAGATTTGCATACTAACAATGTTTTTTAGGAGTGTAATATAAAATTTCCACCTTGATCTTCAAGAGATTTCATATCGAGCATCTTATGTCAAAGAGTGGATGGTCAATTATTCCATAAGAACTTATGCTTGGATGGCATGTGTGATCATTGTGGTGGGTTGCAACATTTGCCAATTTGTGAACACATGGAGAACACACATGCGATTGGAAATGAACTAGTAAGTTTTGACAAATATAATACAGTGACATATAGTCTAAAAGATGGTAAAAAAGCAAAAAGGTGCGAATTGGTCATTGAAATGATATCAGTGTATCATTTTATCTTTATTTTATGAGAGAATTTAGTTTAGAGTATGCAAGACATACCCATAGAGCTCGATGGTTGGACTTGCAATTCAAGTTATGTAAGAACACATTTCCACTTGATACCATCGTTTCAGTTGTTGACTTTGCAGAGAACTACAACCACAGAATGAGGTGCAATCGTAGTATTACAACTCTACATATGTTGCTACATTTGTGCATATAGCATTCATTCATGCAGATGATAGTACAGAGGATGACAGGAAGATCTTGAGGGAGTATCATTTTTATATCAGTGATGATTGCACACATTCTACAAAGTTCATGCAAGGTTGCTTTTAGATGTTCTACCATGATTTGACTAGCAGGAACATATCATTTGATCAACATATCATATGGTTAGATAATTGTGCATCACAATTCAAGAACTCGTGGATGTTCTATTGGTTGAGCAGGGTGCATAGGATGAATGGTGTTCAACATATGTGGAATTTCTCTAAGGCCGGGCATGGAAAGGGGGAGAATGATGGTGCAGGAGCATGTATCAAAAGAGCATTAACATGAGAATAGTTGAAGTACAAAGACAATGCAAAGTTGACAGATGCGAGATCTATTGTTGACTGGTGTAATGCTACAATGGGTCTAGGTAATGAAGGTAAGTCTACATTTTGTAGATTTTTTTGGTTGGTTGATGCTACTAACATTGCAAAATATGAGGATTGTTGTACATTGACAGGATCGAGTGAGCTACACTCTTTTAGAAGATTTAATGTAGGTTCATGGAGTATTCATACATGGTAGATGCTATGCTTTTGTTCTTCATGTACAGATCAAGCTTGGTATGAATGTGAGTCAAAGGAGTGGGTCAATGAATGGTGTACAAGAAGTCTAAGCCTGATTGAAACGTATCAACTCTAACAACTCTACAACTAACAAAGATTGAATCATCAGTTGACTTTGACCATGTTTCAGATCTAGTTCAACCAGGTATTATCAGCATTCAAATTTAATAAAATTCAATACTCCATCTTATTTTCTAGTTTTTTTGTATTGTTGACTATATTCATCAAACTGAATGCACATATCAATGCAGGGCATGTTTATGTAGTTAGTGCAGCTGAAGACAATGAAGAAGGAACATATTATTATGTGTCATTGTGTTGAGGTAAAAAAGAAATTAGATGCCCTTGTTATAGATAGAGAAAACATTGAGTACCCTACATGATCAGTGGTTATTATTGGAACATGGATTAGAAGGTACCCAGTGAAGAAGTATGATGTGTGGTTGTTCGAGGACTTTGACACACATAGCAAGATTCTTCATTATTCTAACCTTGTTGTGGCATCAAACATTCATTTGATCAAATATGGGGGTAGACCATTGAACATGACCTTGTGGAAGGTTCGTGAGTCTGACCACAAGGCAATACTCGACACAATAAAGAATAGAGCAGACCTGGATGGTTCATTGGATTGATTGTAACTGAAAAAACTTTGTAATTTCATGCTCATTTGTAAATATATACAACTGATTTGTATATAGTTTATAAGTAAAATTTTGTTCCTTCTCTACAATCATGTCTCTAGTATCATGTATCTTATGAGATACATATGTACAATACTCTTGTTTGTGTATGATTATACATTACAACACTCTTTTTCATGTATATGATTATGTACACTAACTTTCTCATGTTGTTTATATGTATAGCTGATTTATATTTATATATGTGTATGATCATATCTCTAATTTTAGTTCTATTGATGTCCTCTAGGTTCATGTAGGGTCCCTCCACAATAACCTCTCTCAATTTTTGAAATGTTCATTCCATATGGTCATGGCGACAATATTTCAAAAGTTGCAAAAAGCATCAGTTGTGTTTAATGAAAAGTTATCTCATAGCATAAATTTTGTTTCGTGTGTCGTAGGCCCAAACTGACAACACCAACACATTCAGGTGGGTGGGTGAATGCTAGGCAAGGTCCTGTTTTGCACCTCAACTATCTCGATAGTTCCCTGTTGCATTGTGCCGACATTTTCTCTTAAGAGCCCTAAGTGCCAAACTTTGACAAACTATTTCTCATAATCTGTGGCACCTAGGAATGTTTTGTCTAGACCTATAGGCTCACATGGGGTCCCTCCGCAATAACCTCTCTTAGTTTTTGAAATGTTCATTCCATTTGGTCATGGCAACAATATTTCAAAAGTTGCAAAAAGCGTCAGTTATGTTCAATGAAAAGTTGTCTCATAGCATAAATTTTGTTTCATGCATCGTGGGGCCAAACTGATAGTGCCAACATGTTCGAGTGGGTTGGTGAACACTAGAAAAAGGTCCTATTTTACACCTCAACTATCCCGATCATTCCTAGCTGCACTATGTTGATGCTTTCTCTTAAGAGCCCTAAGTGCCAAAAATTGCTAAAATTTGACAGACTGTGTCTCAGAATTTGTGGCACCTAGGAATGTTCCGTCTAGACCTACAGGGTCATGTAGGGTCCCTCCACAATAACCTCTCTTAGTTTTTGAAATTTTCATTCCATTTCGTTGTGGCAATAATATTTCAAAAGTTGCAAAAAGCGTCAGTTGTCTTCAATGAAAAGTTGTCTCATAGCATAAATTTTGTTTCGTGCATCATGGGACCAAACTGACAATTCCAACACATTTGGGTGTGTAGGTGAATGCTAGGCAAGGTCTCGTTTCACACTTTAACTATCCCGATCATTCCCGGCTGCACTGTGCCGACACTTTCTCTCAAGAGCCCTAAGTGCCAAAAATTGCCAAACTTTGATGGACTGTTTCTCATAATTTGTTGCACCTAGGAACATTTTGTTTGGACCTCTAGGGTCATGTATGGTCCCTCCACAATAACCTCTCTCAGTTTTTGAAATATTCATTCCATTTGGTCATGGCGAGAATATTTCAAAAGTTGTAGAAAACATTAGTTGTGTTCAATGAAAAGTTGTCTCATAGCATAAATGTTGTTTCATGCATCATGGGACCAAACCGACAGTGCCAACATGTTTGGGTGGGTGATTGAATGATAGGCAAGGTATTGTTTTGCACCTCAACTATCCTGATCGTTCCCTGCTACACGGTGCCAACGCTTTCTCTTACGAGCCCGAAGTGCCAAAAATTGCTAAACTTTGATGGATTGTTTCTCAGAATTTGTAGCACCTAGGAATGTTCCATCTAGACCTATAGGGTCATGTAGGGTCCCTCCATAATAACCTATCTCAATTTTTGATATGTTCATTCCATTTGGCCGTGGTGGTAATATTTCAAAAGTTGCAAAAAGCATCATTTGTGTTCAATGAAAAGTTGTCGATGAGCATAAATTTTGTTTCATGCGTCATGGAGCCAAACCGACAATGTTAACACGTCCTTGTGGATAGGTGAATGCTAGGGGAGGCCTCGGTTTGTTCCCCAAGTTTCTTGATCCTTCCAAGCTACATTGCACCAGGAGTCTTTGAAGAGTTGAAAGAGCAAAATGTTGAAAAACTTTCACCTGTCTTTTCTCTCAATCTATGGCACCTATGAATGTTTTGTTTGGACCTAGAGGTGGATGTTGGGTCCCTCCATAGTACCATGCATCAATTTTGTTCAACTCTGGACTGTTTGATAGTGCCAACAACATATGCATTCTTGCGAAAAGTGTCATTTAAGCAGTGAAAAGGTGCCAACATGCATATTTTTGTCTTCCCACCTTGTGGGGTTGAACTGACTGTGCCAACACCTTGGGGTGGGTGGGTTGATGCTACTAGAGGCCTCAGTTCATTTCCCATGTCTCCCGATCGTTCTAGGCTACATTGCACCAGGAGTCTCTGAAGAGCCCAAAGAGAAAAAAGTTGAAAAATTATCACATGCCTTTTCTCTCGATCTATGGCACCTACAAATGTTCTGTCTAGACCTAAAGGTGGACGTTGGGTCCCTCTATAGTACCCTGGCTTAGTTTTGGTCAACTCCAGATGGTTTGATGGTGCCAACAATGTATGCATTCTTGCAAAATGCGTCATTTGAGAGAAGTGAAAAGGTGCTAATAGGCATATTTTCTTCTTCCCACCTCATGGGGCCAAACCGATTACACCAACATGTTAGGGTGGGTGAGTGATGCTAGTGGAGGCCATTACCTACTTGGCTATTACCTTTCACTAATGTTATGAGATTACTAATGGGGCCCACATAGGTAACTATATGATAAATTTATGAATTATGAGTGAATTCAAGGATGCATATCAAGTTTTCTTGCCAAACTCCACAACCTTAGCCAACATCCTCTTTGCTTGTGCCAAGATGGGATCTTTGGAACAACCTATGGGCATCCATCAAAGCATAAAGGATATGGGAATTTCGTTAGATGTTGTAGTTGCAACTGCCCTATGAGACATGTATGCAAAGTGTGGAAGCATAGACAGGGCACGTGAACTGTTTGGAAGGATGGCTCAAAGAAATGTTGTCTCATGGAATGCAATGATTGCAAGATATGCACAAAATGGTTTTTTGATAAGGCTTTAGAAACTTTCAAGCAAATGCAATTGGCGGATGTAAAGCCAAATTCCACAACCTTAGCCAGCATCTACCTTGTTTGTGCCCAAATGGGATCTTCAGAACAGGGTATGGACATCCATCAAAGCATAAAGGATATGGGAATTTCATCAAATGTTGTAGTTGTAACTGCCCTATGAGACATGTATGCAAAGTGCGGAAGCATAGACAAGGCACATGAACTTTTTGACATGATGGCTCAAAGAAATGTTGTCTCATAGAATGCAATGATTGCAAGATATGCACAAAATGGATTTTTTGATAAGGCTTTAGAAACTTTCAAGCAAATGTAATTGGTAAGTGTAAATCCAAACTCCACAACCTTAGCCGGTATCCTCCTTGTTTGTGCCCAAATGGGATCTTTCAAACAGGGTATGGACATCCATCAAAGCATAAAGGATATGGGAATTTTGTTAGATGTTGCAGTTACAACCCTATGAGACATGTATGCAAAGTGTGGAAGCATAGACAAGGCACATGAACTATTTGACATGATGGCTCAAAGAAATGTTGTCTCATGGAATGCAATGATTGCAAGATATGCACAAAATGTTTTTTCTACAAGGCTTTAGAAACTTTCAAGCAAATGCAATTGGCTGGTGTAAAGCCAAATTCCACAACATTAGCCAGCATCCTCCTTGTCTATGCCCAAATGGGATCTTTGGAATAGGGTATGGACATCCATCAAAGCATAATGGATATGGGAATTTTGTCAGATGTTGTAGTTGCAACTGCCCTATGAGACATGCATGCAAAGTGATGAAACATAGACAAGGCAAGTGAACTATTTGACATGATGGATCAAAGAAATGTTGTCTCATGGAATGCAATGATTGCAAGATATGTATAAAATGGTTTTTTTGATAAGGCTTTAGAAACTTTCAAGAAAATACAATTGGCCAGCATCCTCCTTGCCTATCATGCCCAAATGGGATCTTCAGAACAAGGTATGGACATCCATCAAAGCATAAAGGATATGGGAATTTTGGAAGATGTTGTAGTTGCAACTGCCCTAGGAGACATGTATGCAAAGTGTGGAAGTATAGACAAGGCACATGAACTATTTGACATGATGCCTCAAAGAAATGTTGTCTCATGGAATGCAATGATTGCAAGATATGTAGAAAATGGATTTTTTCAAAAAGGCTTTAGAAACTTTCAAGCAAATGCACAAACAAAACTTTCAAGCAAATGCAATTAACACATGTAAAACCAAATTCCACAACCTTATCCAACATCCTCCTTGCCTATGCCAAAAGGGGATCTTTGGAATAAGGTGTGGACAACCATCAAAGCATAAAGGATAAAGGAATTTTGTCACATGTTGTATTTGTAGATGGCCTTGTAGACATGTATGCAAAGTGTGGAAGCATAGACAAGGTGTGTGAACTGTTTGACATGATGCCTCAAAGAAATGTACAACCTCATGGAATGCAATGAATGCAAGATATGCACAAAATGGATTTTTTGAAAAGGATTTATAAACTTTCAAGCAAATGGAATTGGCATGTGTAAATCCAAATTCCATAACCTTTGCATCCTCCTTGCTTGTGCCAAATTAGGATCATTGGAGCAGGGTATGGACAACCATCAAAGCATAAAGGATATTAGAATTTTGTGAAATGTTGTATTTGTGACTACCCTTGTAGACATGTATGTAAAGTGTAGAAGCATAGACAAGGCATGTGAATGGTTTGACTTGATGCTTCAAAGAAATGTTGTCTCATGGAACATAATGATTGCAAGATATGCACAAAATGGATTTTTTGATATGTGAACTATTTGAAATGATGCCTCAAAGAAATGTAGTCTCATGGAATGCAATGATTGCAAGATATGCACAAAATGTATTTTGCAAGGATGTCAAAATATTTGAATTAATCAAACCATATTAAACACATATATTGAATTATAATTGAACATAATATCATTTCATGGAAACATTGAAGAACACGTATGCAATATCAAAACTTTTAAGAATGATACAATATCTATCCTGTAACCATAATTGATCATCATATTATATTTAATGTAAAATGTCATACACATAATGTCATGAAAATAACATATAGTGTATATATAAAGCCATATAGGCATGTAAAAACAAAGCCATACAAGCATATGCAAAGATATACATTGGTAAAATACAAAAGTATGTATACAAAGCCATCTAGGCATACAAAAAAAAGTCCCAAAATCAAATTCCTATGCAATTTTTTTTTCCCAAAATCAAATTTCCTATGAACTGTTATCAAATAATTAACGGCCCTTGCTTGGCCATGAAGATAGAGTCTTCATCTGTAGTTGGACGGGTTGGAGTTGTGACCTCCTATGAGAAGCATGAAGAAGAAAAATTGCAAAATTGAGTAAACATGAATACCATTTATGTACATTAAATGACATGAGATAAAACAAGAAATACAAAATGACATTTACATGTTATTGGCTCATACCTCGGTCAAAGGATTTGCAGATAAAACAGTTGTAGCAATGCCCACCTCCACTGACTGACAAAGATGAGGAGTCTCCATATTCAACATTTGAAAATAGAGTTCAAGGTTATTTGACCAAAATAGATACATAACATTACTTAAATGCATAATGATTACAAATGGTAAAATTTAGCTTCTGCGTGTAGGGGACCAAGGAAATCATGATGGTGGTGGTGAAGCTCCTTGTTCATCATCAAATTGTCACTAAATAAGATTACCATTGATATATGTACTATATTTACAATCTTGTGATAAATTACATACCTGTTGACTCGACCTCCTCTCATAACCATGCACTAGATGGCTAACAAATGCAGGATGAATACTTTGACCCTAGAATTTCATAGTGCAAACAATTACACACATTAATTTTGACTTATAATATAGATACTCATATAATTAATTAGAAATTTTAAAAACAAATATATTAAATCAAGTTGAACCTTGTAAAAAATTACCTAGGAGTCAATACCAAATGTTTCCTGCAAGACAACATCTATGAGGGCAATATCATCCAATATGGATATGTCCATCACTGGATGTTGCCCTTGCATCGCAGCATCCTGACACTCTGCAACATCATCTAGATTGCCCAAATAGCGAGAGTCTTGGGTCCCATAATTACACAAGTTCCCACATGAATTGCAAAGATGTGGGGACCAATGATGCCTACTGCTCTCACCCTCATCGGCCTGGGTAAGATCACCACCATGTTGTGCCAAAGACTGGGTGAGAGAACTCAATAAATGCAGTGTCTCCACCTCAACACTCTCCTTCAAAGCTGAAGAGAGTGAGATATGTGCTGGCCTTATGAGGGGTCTAGGCACATGGTTCTAGTCTCAATGTGCCCCTATCTATCTTGGCAGAGCCACCACCTCCACCCTAGAACTCTCGAATGTCAAAGTAATTAGGAATCTGGTTAAGGACAAACTCACAATAGAGTTTCCTCAAGAATTATTGTGGCACCTCATTGTTATTACAAGGACGCTCATCAAAGGCCATGTACCATCTATCCCAAAAGTTTTAGGATATACCATTGTGCACACAACAATAAATCAGGAACCGTTTGCAACTCTCTTCTAGTGTTTGGCCAGTTTTAGGATTGATAAAATGTGAACATAATTGAGATTTTGTAATTTTTTTGTCTTTAACTTGTTTGTAAGACAATTTGTCAACATAGTATTGCTGACTTCTCTCCCTATAGTCATTCCATTATGTGATTTGATTTTTCACTGATTTAATATGAGAAAAAATGACCTCTAATGACTTGGCAAGGGCTCTCTTGCGATCAGTGCTTGCATTTGAAGTATTTAATGTTTTAGTTAAAGTTTCAAGATGTTTTTTGTTTTCTTCAATTTGCCCTAAATAGTTTTCTTGTGTGTCTCTTTGATGGTGAGGATGTGAAGGTGGGGGGTTTTAAGGGTTCTCCTTAGTTTGAGGGGGGTTGTTTTGAGCCTCCTCTACTGGATTAGGGTTTTGTGGTGTCTCATTGGTTGAAAATTCAAGATAAAAATCCAATCAAAACATTGCAAAATAAAAAAAATATTTTCAAATTCACAAAAAAACACTCAAACCCTACTTTGTTCAACTGCCAAACCCTCTACACCTCGTGCACGATGTCCTCAGGAGTAGGATTGGTGAGGTGGCATGGTGAAATTATTAATTTACCTTTGAAATTTTTGTTTCAATCTCTCCTATAATGCAGTCGCGGTAGCAGAAGTGAAACATGTGGCCAATTTTTGCAAATGAGCCATAGGTTTCACTTTTTTATGCTTTTATTTAGATTTTTTTCAAACCTAAAACACAAGCGCGTTCTTTTTGGTCCCTTATCTTTGTGCATTGACCCTAAAAGCTCATACTAAATAAAAGCCTATTGACTAATAAATATCCTGGGCTGAGGTGTCATTTTCAAAGAGAGCTTGAAGAAAGTAATCTGGTTGCAAAATAAAAAATTAACAGAAGGGGTCATCGAGATCGATGACCTAAAATCATAAATGTCATTAATAGGTCATTGCTCATCAACCCAATTAGATAGGTGCTCATGGTACTGTTCTTCTTTCTCTATTAGCAAGGACATGCAGGTGGTCCACCTCATGGGAGACTCATGCAGAGGGTAGGGATGCTTTCCTAGATGCATTTGTTCAAGCCAAAATTAAAAATTAAAATCCAAAATTTCTTTGAAAAATTTGGCTAAACCAATCAAAATCGTATAGTTATAAACCAACTTTTTTAGGGATAATATCCTTTGACTTCAAGAAAGCTTTTGATATGGTTCCCAAGAGAAAATTATGGCGTAGAATGAAGGATCTTGGTATCCCATAGAAATCTAGGGAGGCTATTCATAGGATTTACAAGGAATTCTGGGTAAAGTTTTAGAAGTGACATAGATGTCAAACAAGGGTGACCTCTTTCCCCTATGCTTTTTGGTCTTTATATTGATAAACTAGAAGAATAGATAAATGCACAAGGAGGAGATAATGTTAGTTTAGGAGAGTATTGATGGTCTCATCTCGATCACTAGATTTTTCCAAGGGTTACAAGAAAATTTATATGCCTTAGAGCAATTCTACAAGGAGATAGGTATGCAAGTCAAACAAGACTAAGATCATGATCTTCTCCAATAAAAAAGAAAAAAATAGCTGAACTTCTACTTTGAAGGGAATATTCTAGAGGAAGTAATAAAGTACAAATATATTGGCATTGACTTCAACACAAGCTCAAGGAAGAGAAATTTAGGAGGGTGGAGAGTCCTTTATGCATTACAAAATAAAATCAAGGAGGTAAAGTTATGGGATTGGAAAATTATGTGGATTCTATTTGAGATCCTAGAGGAGGTAATAAAGTACAAATATCTTGGCATTAACTTCAACACAAGCTCAATTAGGATACTTGTAGAAGGAAGAAAACTTTAGGAGGGTGGAGAGTGCTTTATGCATTGCAAAATAGAATCAAGGAGGTAAAATTATGGGATTGGAAAACTATGTGATTCTATTTGAGATCTTAGTTATTCCAATGGTGCTTTATGGATGTGAATTATGGGCTAGAAACACTTAATTGGTAAAGTGGAAGAAAATAGAGAGGATTCAAAATAAGAGAACTTTATGCAAAAGGAAGAGAACTTTAGGAGGGTGGAGATTCATTTATGCATTGCAAAATAGAATAAAGGAGGTAAAGTTATGGGATTGAAAAATTATGTGGATTCTATTTGAGATCCTAGAGGAGGTAATAAAGTACAAATATCTTGGCATCGACTTCAGCACAAGCTCAATTAGGATACTTGCAGAAGGAAGAGAACTTTAGGAGGGTGGAGAGTGCTTCATGCATTGCAAAATAGAATCAAGGAGGTAAAGTTATGGGATTGGAAAACTATGTGGATTCTATTTGAGATCTTAGTTATTCCAGTGATGCTTTATGGATGTGAATTTGGGCTAGCAACGCTTCAGTGGTAAAGTGGAAGAAAATAGAGAGGATTCAAAAATATTTGATCACAAACAAATTCAAACTCAAAGCTTATGTCCCATATGAAATTCTTCTAGTTGAAATGAGTACCTTCCCTATTGAGGCCATTGCTATGGTGCATCTCATAAGTCATATTTAAATAGTTGAGCAGGAGAAACATATATGGCCTAAGGTTGTCAAGAAGTCTTAAATGAGAAAAAAGTTTTGGATGAAACAAAAAATCAAGTGGATCAGAAAATGGGACATCCACCTAAGTACATGCCCAAATAATAACAAAGAAATAAAGAACTTTTTTATAGATAAATTCCACAAGTCTGTGGGAAAAACCATTAGGGAGAAATAGGTAATATTATCTTGAGGAATTTTTCCCCACTTATGATCATCAACAAAAGGCATACATAGGGAAATAATACCTTGGAGAGTGAAGATTCTTATAGCCCAATTGAGGACTAGCTCACATCATCTTCGATGTGAAACAAGTAGATGCAAAAGGCCTAAAGAAGAATGGGAGGAAATATTTTGTATCTTTTGTATGGTTAGGGAAGTTGAATTTGAGAAGCATTTTATTCAAGAGTGTGAATCTCATTGCGATATTTGGGCCAAGTATGTGGACATATTAGCGGCTATTTCACTACAGGGTTTGTTTGAAGAAGATAAGGTTGGGAAATAAGGGGAGCTCATCATCATGCTTTTTAGTAGTCAATCAACAAGTCAGAAAGCTAGAATGAGTAGGTGTGCTGTCTCATAGGGTATCTTTCCCCTCATGGACATTAAAATTCTTCTATCCTATTCTTTGAATTCCACATACACTATAGACACTCTACCACACAAAATCCATACAACATACACACTCGACATCCTACCTCAATTACATCTCATAAACCAAGCACAAAACACCCAAAACAGTATCATTCAAGAGTGTTGACATACAATTCATATAACCCCCATAGAGTAATACATATAGCAAAAAGATATAGACAGTGAAATGTAGTATGAGATAAAGTCTAGTTAAAGCTTGTACCATCGCTAGGACCTGTGTATGAGGAAAATTGAGAAGTCGAATGATAAAATCACAACTCAATAACCCATAACATAAAGAGATTGATCTAAGTAAAAAACAAATATCAATGAATAAATCAAATAAAACAAGAGAGACTTCACCTAGATTGTATTGTTCTCTTTGTAGATATGTAGATTGCTCAATAACGCTGCGAAACCATGTTTGCAACAAGCAAGTGTAGGTTGTATTAGTGTTCAAAAGATCAATGTCAAAAGATCGTAAGGTGCTCAACGATGTGATGTATGCTCAATTCGCTGTTAAGAAATGTCTGTGAATAAGTGATTGAAGAGATCATAAGGCTGAATGATCAAAGAGGATTTGTGAAGGAGATGAGGGGGTTTATATAGGTTTCAAACATGATCAATCAACGAATGAAATAGATCCAAGGAATGAATGGTTAAGATAAATCAAATAACTCATGCTAAATGTGCACACGACATGTGTCACTCCAAAAAGGTATTTTTATTAAGATAATTGCTTTTTTTTATAAATATAGATTTGATTTTCATAAATTAGAATGCTTTTTCTTCTAATTCATGAGTTGATGAAAACAAGATAAATTAAAGCCAATTAACTTAACTTTAGTTTTGCCTTTTTTAGAGTTCTAAAAATAAGACTGATTGTGCACATGAGTTAACATGATATTTTTAGAGGAATTGGAAAGATAATTGAAATTAAATAAATAAATTTATTTAATTGATTGTGCATGATAGAGGAATAGATAAGATTATAAAGATTATAAATAAAATACTTGATTTTATTTATTTTTAGAGGATTGAGGTAATTTAAATAAATTTGCATGATTTATTTAAATTTGGAAGAATAATTTGACTTAATTAAATAATGAAAATTATTTAATTGTAGATAAGAGAGAATTTGATGAATTAATTAAATAATTAGATTTATTTAATTAATGTAGACTTGAAATTTGAAAGAGGATAATGATTTAATTAAATAATAAAAATTATTTAACTTTGGAAGAATATAGAGGAATTTAATGAAATTAATTAAATAAAGAGGATTTATTTAATTAATGTTGAAAAAATGTGATTTGGAAGAATTTGATAAAATTAATTAAATAATTAGATTATTTAATTAACGCTGAATGCAGGTGATTAGACATAAATGCAAATTATGTGATGACTTGGTCATTTTAGGGTATCTACATTTTGCCCCTCTTTGATGCAATGTAGTTTATAGCATTGCTTCAAAGAAAATGATTGTTGAAGACATGATACAATTTTGATGCCCCAGTGTAGCTAGCTACCCTAGCGTATGCCCCCTTGAAAGGAAAGACAGGGAAGCGATAGAAGAGCTGGTTGATGCTCAACTAGAAGATTGTGTTGGAGATAGAAGAAAGGAGACAAAAGAGAGTATGAGAGAAAGACTACTGATCGATCGTTGCTTGCAAAATATATAAGGCCATGAAAAAATGGATGGGTAGATGGATGAGCTTGTTGCAATGGTTTCACAAATGTTTATAAAGAGCAATCCTTATTTTTGATATAGCACATGGATAGTTTGCCACCAAGGTATAAATGACCAAGGTGCTGTGATAGCCAAGTGCGTGGACGTCGACTCTGCATGCAAGCGGTTTGAACTTAGATCTTTTAGACATAATATAACCTTGTTGTACATGTAAATGAGCCATAGTCTTGAACATAAAATAAAATTCAATACATAAATGCAAGAAGAATATTAATATGTAAGACGCTAGGTCGTAACACACACAAGATAAATATGCTGTTAAGAAAGATGCTACATATCATTCCTCAAACACAGCACACAAAAGCAATGACTATGCCCCCATTCCGCATTGCATCGCAACATACCAAAATTATAGATAAATCAAGGTAGTCTTGAATATGTATTGGAAAAAGGAACAAGAGATAAACCAAAAAGCAAATTTATTGACTTATAAAGTAAACATACAACCAACATATTCTCTTGCCAAAGAGGTTTCTCAAGATAGATTTGAAAGGAAAGATAACAGCCTTATCGTAGGAGTGATGTGTCCATTAAAGGGTGTTATCTGTTGAAAAGATAATGCCTGGTTTTAGGAAATGCCACATGTTGTATAAGACGTGTGTGTTGGTCTAGATCATGGAACAGTCTGTAAAAGACAAGTTTGTTGATCTGTTGCTTGGTTGAAATTGATTTAGCTGATGTTGGCAATCGATATGTAGGACAGTATATGACTCTGTAAGTAAGTTGCTTTGCTTCAGGTTTGTTAAGAACTTTTTCTTTGAAAGGATGCGTTTGTTTGTTGTTTTGCTTCTTGAGTTAGTCAAGTCGAGGTGAATGGATTTTGATAAATGGAAGACTAGACAGGTGACATGTCAATGGATTAGGGTGGGTGAAGAATGATGAATCATATGTGTCTGAGTACTGGATAAATTCTTCGTATTCCAGACTACCTACATACCCTATATCCACAAGATCAAGGCACATTACGAGGAAAGATGAAAAATGATAATATGTAGTTCTGGGTAGAGTGATGAGATGGGTCAAGGTGTTTGAGCTTGGGTATGTGAAATGATGAGATCTTATGTACCTGAGTACTAGAAATTTCCTTCGTATTTCAGACTGCCTACATACCCATATCCATGGGATCAAGGTACCTTAAGATTGAGGTGAGATGATATGTAGTTCTGGTTTGTGAGATAATGTAGGAAAAATGTTGGGAAGATGGGAAGATAACATGCTTATGGTAGGAACGATGTGTCCGTTAAAGGGTGTTATCTGTTGAAAGGGGAACGATTGAAGTGTTTGTGTTTGGTGTGTTTGTGAAGTGTTTTGAGGTGTTTGTGAACCATGAACAAAGATCCATTCCTAGACCTAGGTTAAGGAAAGAGTTGTCCCCATTCTGGCAGAGGTGTTGTTATGGTTGATTGACATAGGATAACCATGGATGATAGAGCAAGATGTGGGATGACGACAATGGAAATTGACAAATTTCCAAGCTATTCTAGATAGGGAGATGGAAATGCAAACAAGGTCAATGGTTTTATTATGGATGGGTGGACGAAGTGTGTTATGAAATGGTCATGGAATGAACAAGACTTGATAGATAATGGATGTTGACTCTCTAGTTTGCTAGGTTTTCACTATGGTACTTGTCCAAGGAGCTTATTTTCCAGGTTTTCACCAGAGGATGGACTTTTTTTTTGATACTCTAAGGATCAGGCATAGAACCTATTAAGATGAACACTATTGAGTGGCTCATCTAGAGGAGTGTCGTCAGGTGTAGTTAAAGTATAAGCTCTTGATCCATATGCTGCTATGACAATAAAGGGGCCTAACTAGTTAGGCTCAAACTTGCCCTTCTTTTCTCGATCTACTTGATTTCTCTGATTTTCTTTTAAGACAAGATCACCAACTTGAAACTGGCTTTCTTTGATCTTTTTGTTGTAATTACGCTAGAGGCGGTTTTGATAGACATGGAGATGATTAATTGTGGCAAGGCACCTCTCATCTAGTAATTCTAGTTCAGCTAATCTGGAAGTGCGATACTCCTTTCCATCAATCAGGTTTTGCATGGATACTCTGAGGGATGGGATCTTGACCTCTATAGGTAGGATGGATTCAGAGCCATAGACCAAGGCATAGGGTGTTGCACCAGTTGGTGTTCTGATACTAGTGCAATAGGCCCATAGGGCGGGATTGAGTTGCAAGTGCCAATCATGACCAGCTTCATTGACATTTCTCTTGAGGATTTTTAGAATGGTTTTGTTGGAAGCCTCAACTTGGTCGTTACTCTGTAGATAGTAGGGAGTGGAAAAGCGATGTTGGATATTCTATTGTGTGCATAAAGCATGGACATCTTGGTTCTTGAATGGTCTCCCATTATCAGTGACAATGGCTTGGGGAATACCATACCGACAAATGAGGTAGTTAAGGATAAACTTGGCTATTTGCTTACCGGTGATATAGGTCATGGGGATGGCTTCGACCCACTTCGTGAAGTACTCAGTGGCGGTAATGATGAATTTGTGGCCATTTGATGAAGATGGGTGGATTTGTCCTACGAGTTCGAGACCCCATTGTGAAAAAGGCCATGGAATAGTCATAGGTTGTAGTTCATGAGCTGGTGTGTGAATCAAATCTCCATGTTGCTGGCATTGTAGACACTTCTTAGCAAATTGTACAGCATCTTGCTCTATTGTAGGCCAGTAATACCCTGTGCGGAGTATCTTCTTAGCAATATTAGGACCGGTAGAATGTGTGCCACAGACACCTTCATGTATGTCTCGTAAGGTAGCTTCGGCTTCTTCCACATTAATACATCGTAAGAGGATACCATCGAGACTCCAGCAATAAAGTGTATCACCCAGAATAGTGTAACAGGAGGATCAACGGATAAAGGTTTTGCATTGGGTTGATGATAGTTCAAAGGGAAAGGTATTGTGTTTAAAGTATTCATAGATATCTTCGTACCATGGGGAATTGGGACCAACAAGTTCGCAGATGATTTCAGTAATTGGAACATCGACGGCTGGTATCAATAATTGCTCGATCAAGAATTCACATTTCTATGTGTTTGCGAGCATGTCTACAAGTGACCCCACAGAAGCCATAGAATCTACCACTTTGTTATGCTCTCTTAGAATTTGGTCAAATGTAATACTAGAAAAGTGTGGCTTGTAGGTATCCACTAGTTGCTTGTAGGGGACCAACTTTTCATTTTTTGTTTGGTACTCATCTGTGACTTGTCAAATGACTAGTTGTGAGTCTCCATATACCTATAGTTCTGTGATGTCCCATTGAACTGCTATATTGAGACCTATGAGGAGTGCTTCATACTCGGCTATGTTTTTGGTGCAAGGAAATGCAAGCTGATATGACTTTGGAATATAGTCATTTTGAGGTGTGATGAATAAGATGCCAGCCCCTGATCCATGCTGTGTGTAGGAACCATCAAAGTACAGTTTTCACATTACTGAGGTAGAAGGAGTGAAGAGATTTTCATCTAGAAAGTCAGATACCATAGGATGTACATTTGTCATGGGTGCTTCTGCTAGTTGATATGCTAGGGCTTGTCCCTTGATTGCTTTATGATCCACATACTCAATAAGGATCATGACCCACTTAGCTAGTCTGCCTGTAAGAGCTGCTTTTGCTAGTAGATACTTCAATGGATCAATTTTGGCTATTAGATTTGTGTGTTGGTTTAGCATGTAATGCCACAACTTTTGGGAAGTGAACACTACTGCTAAACAAGCTCTTTCCATAGGAGAGTAATTAATTTCATAACCCACCAAGGTTTGACTGATATAATAGATTGCATGCTCTTTTCTTGACTCATCATGTTTGTACTAGAAGAGCCCCTAGGGCTGCAGTTGTAGTTGAGATGTACAAGATCAAAGGCCTACTGGCGACTGGTGCTACCAAGACAGGAGGTGTAGCTAGATATTCTTTGAGCTGATCAAATGCTGCTTGACACTTATCATCCCATCGAAATGAGACATCCTTTTAGAGCAAGTGTTGAAATGGTTGACATTTATCTGCTAGCTGTGAGATGAAACACCTAATAGACTGTAACCTTCCTTGCAGGCTCCTTAATGCTTTTAGATTCTTTGGTGGAGGCATCTCCACTATAGCTTTGACTTTTGCTAGATCTACTTCAATGCCTCTGTGAGATACAATGTATCCCAACAGTTTTCCTGATGTTACTCTGAAGACACACTTCTTTGGATTGAGTCTTACTTGATATTTTTCTAGTCTGTCAAAGATTTGTCCTAAAACTTGTATGTGATATGCCCTAGAAGATTTTTCTAGTATATCATCCACATAGTCCTCCATGATGTGATGAAAGAGATCATGGAATATCATTGTCATTTCTCTTTAATAGGTTGCACTTGCATTCTTTAGACCAAACGACATGACGCACCAACAATACGTACCCCAAGGACAAGTAAACGTTGTTTTATGTTGATCTTCTTCTACTATCATTATCTGATTGTAGCCAAAGAATCCATCCATTAGAGAAAGCATTTCATGGCCAGCAGTCAAGTCTACTATGAGATCAATGTTGGGCAATGGAAAGTCATCTTTGGGATATGCTTTGTTGAGATCTCTAAAATCGGAACACATGCGGATGCCCCCATTGGGTTTAGCCATAGGTACAATGTTTGAGACCCATTCTGGATAATCAATAGGCTTGATGAATTTAGCATCTAGCAACTTTTGTATTTCCACTTTCACCAAGAGAGTGATCTGTGGATGCATCTTCCTTATCTTTTGCTTGACAGGCTTAATTGTTGGATCAACTGTGAGATAGTGAACTACTAGCTTAGGGTCTAACCCCGGCATATCAGCATAGTTCCACACAAAGTTGATGGTTCTTTGTAAGAAGAAGTTGGTGAGATTCTTATGCTCTATTTTTGATAGTGATGCTGCTAGGAATGTTATTCTAGGATTTTAATTTGTGCCAAGATTTATCTCTGTAGAATCTTCCACTAGGAGAGCTGATTTCTCTTGATACTTAGATGGTAGGGGAAGGTCAAATCCTCCATCCTCAGGTGCCATAGTTGGGTTTTCACCTTTAGATACGTCCTTTGTTTTTAATGTTTTGTGATTAGGAGGTGCCACAGTGTGGTTTTCACCTAGAGATCTTTCTTTATTTTTACTTTTGCGACTAGAGGATTTGGCATTCTCACCAAAATAAGTTGTTGGCTCTAGTTCCATTACAAAACCAGCTTTGTGATCACCAAGAGGGATGTTGTCTCAGAGTCCCATGAACTCAGCAATAGCTTCATCATTCTAAAATACATCTAGAATAGGGGACCGTTGTTGGTCCCAATTGATAAGTTCAGGGTAGACAAGTGTTACTTTCTAGGTGTTTGTGGTGGATGTTAGGGATACAGAGGATAGCATGAATACGGAGGGTTCTATGAATAGGTCAGTCATATGGAGGGAAGAGTCATTGATGATATCCTCATTAGACGTCGAATCAGTGGGAAAAGTTTCTGCCACCTTGTCGAGAATACCCTCGATGTCCAAGGTATGCGGTACCTTCCTACCAAATCCTAACCCCTTCTTGTCTAGTTTCTTCGTCACAATAATGGGTTCCATTGTTCCTTGATTATGTTTCCCAAGGCCACCTTTGCCTTTATAGCCCATGTTTTTGACTATCTTTAAGCCATTTCCATATTGCTTGACTGGTATTGTGACTGGTTCTTTCTCCTTATAGAGCCAAGAAGAGATGTCTTCAATAGTTTCCTCTGCCAATAATTTTCCCTCTTGAAATTAGGTTAGAGATGCTAGGGGAGGAATTGCTGCTTTTTTAGTTGCTTTGGAAATGGGTAGCTGGCTATAATATTTAGGGGACAAAGGCATCTGCCCTACACAACAAGATTTTGAGATATCATATTCTCCAAAGCCAATATCACAGATGTGAGCTTTGATTTCAGGAATAGGATGAGGATTGGGTTCAGTTGCAAAGGCTTTTGTCAGATTTTCAGGGTTGACATACAGTGGGGATTCATGGGCTTTGTCATTATTAGGTACTTGGTTGGAATTCTTATAACTGCCTTGCAAGACACGACAGAATTTAAAAGGATTAGGGTCACCTAGGATAGTGATCTCCATCCCATTGAATGGGAACTTGAGAGACTGATGGTACATTGAGGGAACAACTTTCATGGCATGGATCCATGGGTGTCCTAGGATAATGTTGTAAGGTAGCTCAATGTCAAGGACTTGGCACCTAGTTTCAAGCCTGATAGGGCCTACTTGTATAAGCAAGTGGATAACACCTTTTGACTGACGTTCAGCGTTATCATACCCTTTGAATGTAGTACTTTGATCAATGTTGATTTGATCCTCAGAGTATCCCAATTGTTTAAGTAACTTTAGAGAATAGATATTGAGACCAGCGCCACCATCTATAAGTATGCGTTTGATCTTGCATTTATGGATGAGAACTTCAATGTGAAGGGCATCATTGTGACATGGATCGTGGGATGGAAGGTCCATTTCAGAAAAGATCACATTGTAGGGTGAGGTAATGTTACCTATTATAGCTTGGAAATCTGTGACCACTATGTTGTTAGGAATTGAAGACTCTTGTAGGGCTTTGTCTAGCATAGCTTTATGTGTAGGTGATGACCGCAGAAGGTCTAAGATAGTTATCTATGTAGGGGTTTTCCCTAGATGTTCGATAAAATTGTAATCAGATGGAGTTGGGAGACTTGGTGTTGGACCACGAATGGTGACATGACCACGACAAGTTGTAAATGCGCAATCTGTAGATTTGCCTTTGATAGTGAGGGTAGATACATGACTCTCTTCAAAACAACCCACAATGGAGGCATAGGAAGTGGAAGCTTTGTTAACACCTTTACCTTTATCCGGAGGAGGACCTTGACCATGGTTAGGGAATGGTTCCTTGTACATGTTGAGATCCTTGTTGGTGTGTTGAATTGGTTGTTCTTCCTCAAAAGTGATTTTGTTTCCATCGATAAGGTTTTGGATCACGTGCTTGAGTTTCATGCATGATGCAGTTCTGTGTCCTTTGCTCCTATGGAATTCACAATATTCATTTTCTCTGTATCATGAGGATTTGTAAATAGGTTCACCATATGGGGGAGCATCTGGTAAGGTGATGAGTCCATTGTGTAAAAGTTTATGTAGAACAGACTCTATGGGCTCTCCCAAGGGAGTGAATTGTCGCGACGGAGGGTAATCTTATGGAGGTCGCTCTTGTTGTTGTTGTTGGTTTTGGTATGGTTGTCTTTGTTGTTGTTGGTTTTGTGGAGGCAGAGGTTGACTTGGTTTGGAAAGCTGAAGGGGTTGTTGCAATGTTTGGATATGTTTAGAATCGACCACACCATCATTGACTACGTTTTTATTGTTGTTCCAAAACTTTGGTTTATCGTTTGTGTGTTGTTAGGGAGCATTGTCTTTGTTGTCTTTAAAGATTTTGACCATGCCTTTAGTGATGAGGGCTTTTTCAATGTTGATTCCCTTGTAGGTAATTTCATCAAAGGTTGTTGCACTAAGAATTTGTAAATGGAAACCTAATTCTTGGTTAAGGTTCTGCACAAATATGCTAACAAGCTGCTTTTCAAGTATCTTGAATGGGAATTTTCTAGCCATTTGTCTCCATCTTTGAAGGAAGGAAATGAAAGTTTCCCCATTTTTTTGTTTATTGTTGCATAGGTCGGTCATGGAGATCTCGTGTTCTGTGTTGTAAGAGAAATGGGTGGCAAATTTCTCTGCAATCTCATTAAAAGATTTGATATCCATGGGTAGGTGTGAGAACCATTCTATAGCTTGACCTCCAAGACTGCAAGGAAAAAGGCGCATGAGATATGTGTCGTTATGTGAGACCTCGAAGCAAGCAAGATAGAATTCTCTAAGATGGTCTTTTGGGTCTCCTTTTCCTTTGTATTTATCAAATTTGGGAATAGTGAAATTGAAAGGAAAAGGGATCATGGGTAATGACTGATCAAATGGATAAGGACAAACTTCTTCCAAAAAAAATGTTTTCTTGGTGTGGCCAAATGTAAGATCAGATAATTGTTGTTGAACCTCCGTAAGTTTGAGCTCCATAGTTGTGGGAGGGGTTGGAAACATCTCTTGTGGAACTAGCGGTGGTTGTTGTTGCCCATATGGAAGATTATAGTGGAAGCCATGGGTGTTGATGTTGTAAGGGTCGTATGATTGGTTGGGGTCGTATGTGTTGTATGTTGGGTGTAGATTGGGTTGGAATTGGGTGTTGTGATTTTGGGGAGGTGGGGGTGGTGCTAGATAAGAATGTAGGCTTTGTGATGGTTGTTGATAAGAGTTTGGTGGAGGAAAACTAAAGTTTGTTAGGTTTGGTTGCGGTGGTGGAACATAGCTTTGGAAAGTTTGGTTTTGGGAATATTGAGGGTGGTTAGGAAATGTATTGAAAAAGGCTAGTGTTGATGATCATTGTGGTGGAGGGACATATGTAGATGTGTTTTGTGATGGTGGAGGTTGATTAAGATTGAGTGTAGAAGAATGTTGTGGAGGAGGGACATAGGTTGCGTACGTTATGTGATGGTTGGGTTTGTATGACTTTGTTTGGTTGAAGGATATGAAGGGTTGATAATGGTGGGGGTGGTATTTGTTGAGACCCTTGTTGCATGGCTACATAAGTGTTTCCTAGGTTGTAATTTGGTGGGAAACCTTCTTGTGATGGGGTAGCCAATGTTCCACTTGTGATTGGTGTGGGCATTTTAGGAGTTTGTTGTCTGTTTGATTGAGCTATAGTGTTTTGTTTGGCTATTTCTGCATGACGTTGGAGAGTCTCTTGTTGGTGTTTGTAGATCTCCATAGGAGTCATGAGCGGTGATATGGGTCTCTCTGATGTTGGATTTTGATAAAGGGGATTCTCATATTGTGCAATTGTTCTCCCTTGTGAGCTTTGTTTGGGTATGGGTGTGGTCACAGTTGACATGATTTGGACCGCAGGTATGGCGTCATAGGTTTTGTTTGTGTCCTTGAGATTGGATAGATCAAAATCTTGAGGTAATTTGGCTCCTTGTTCGGCTAGTAAGCGGAAGAAATGATCTTGCTTCTCGCTAAGGATTTTGTCAAAGGCGGCCATGGCTCTAGGATCTTGTATGATTTCATCAAGGTCTTGTCTATCTTCTTGAGAGGATTGACCTATTTCAAAGTGTCACTCTTCTTGAGATGGGACTTGACCTATGGTATAAGCTTGTGGAACAAAATCCAGAGGCATGTTGGTTGTATATTGAGGTGCATTTACCAAAGGAACATTACCTTCTTGAGGATTGTTTGTTTGGTCATTTTGCGGCCTGTTTTGAGAATTGGTTGGTCTTTCCGTTGGTGTTTTTGGAGTGTTGGTTTTTTCCCGGACTGGATGCTTATTCCCAGATTTCCCTACAAGGTAGCCATCAATGATCAACAGGATCTCTGGGCCAGGGGCCAACAGTGTAGGAGATAGACTCTATATTTTATCTCCTCTTCTTCTTCAGGCTCTGCAAAACCTAGGGGGGTATTCCCTACTCAACATCCATGAGGATATACATACAAGGCTGGGATGCTGACAGAAAGCAGATAAGTCCTCCTGTAAGTAGACCAAAACTGTAAGATAAAAGCAAAGGGGCAAGCTTTGGGCCTATTTGCAGTTGTAGACAGAGGACTGAGGATCCTAAAACTAATTCTAATGTCCTAATGGTTGTTTTAGAGTTTGGTTTTGATTTTATATTTGGATGCAAAGCTAGACATGGTATATAACCTCAACACAGAGCTAGATTGGTGCCTATCCAGGGCTTGGAGTCGGTAGATATACACCTGTGAATGATCAGCATGAACAACTAAAACTAGATTTCAGGGGGATATACATGATATCTGCCTTACAGATATCTCCCAATATAGAGTGTTAAGCTGTCTATACTTATGGCATCCCTATTGCAGTATACCCTTCCCAATATTCAATCTGAAAATAGTTTAATCTACCCCTTGAGCAGAAGTTAAAAAATTAAACATTCAACACAGGAATTCTATGTTCTAGAATCTCAGACATTCCTTGAATGCCTGGACTCAGAAGAAATATACATATAAAACTAGAGACAGAATCATCATAACACATGCAAACATAGCATTATTCATATAAAATTGACCATGAAATCAGTGGATTCATGCACAAACGTACAACAGGAGATACATAAACTTGCAAGTTTTGCTGCACAGAGCAACCAAAACCAGTTGTATCTTATTACAGAGCCAAAATGTCCAGTTTTCAACAACCACAAAAATGGTAACACCGTCTGCCTATATTGGCCAGAAAGTGTACTTGCAGCAATTAATTACATGACAAAATATCAAAATTTGCTGGATACAGATCCTTCAAAGGAATGGCGCTCAGAATTTATCAATGCAGTAGGCAGGAGAGTTGACAGGGAGGCCTCGAGCCTTGCACCACCGTATGGAAGTCCTCATTCACAATCGAGCAGTTTAATCACTTGTACCATCACCCATATCCCTGCTACAGTCGCCATTGATGGCTCAACCACCCGCAGCCATCGAGAAATCAGTCGCAGCAATCAAAATGAAGTTCCCGCCAAAATGCGTTTACCACAGGTTCAAAATAATGCAGGGAGATTAATCCCACATGCATGGTGCAGAGACCACCTTAGTAGTTCAAAAGCATAGTCACTTGCATAATAGGTGTCGAGCACTTTTGCCACACTCGACACATGCTCCTTCACCCAAAAGCCCATCGCCCAGACCCAGGCCATCGGCCAACTCCCAAATCCTCCTGCTGATCTATCAAGTCTCGCCGACGACACC
Source organism: Cunninghamia lanceolata (assembly GCA_027924645.1). NCBI lineage: Eukaryota > Viridiplantae > Streptophyta > Pinopsida > Cupressales > Cupressaceae > Cunninghamia > Cunninghamia lanceolata. Next base: position 11,966,627 of record BSBN01000252.1, on the reverse strand, counting down.
TCCCGAAAGCCTACAACTTCCATATCGGCCAGAGAAGAACCATCGGCCAACTCCACAAAACTCATCCTGACATCAATAGTCTGGCCGGTGACCACAAACTACACTCTGCACCCCCATCGGCGTGACTCCCTCCATCGGAGCATCCAAAAATCCTCTGGCCGACCTCAACAGTCTCGCCGACCGTTTCACTACATTCCCCTCATCGGCCAGAGACTGACCATTAGGCTAACTCTCCAGACTCCCACCGACAATACGAGTCTCCCCGATGGCCACCAAAACATACTTCGTCGGCCAGACAACAACCGTCGGGCTAGCCCAAAATTCCCTCGCCGACATACCAAGTCATCCCGATGGTTCACTCCAAACACGCCCGTCGCCAAGACATAGACCATCGGTGTAACAGAAAAGATGCTCACCGACAACACAACTCATGCCGATGGACCCTGGCCTCCTCCTTCCGTCGGTGTGACATACACCATCGGGCAAGTCAAAAACTCTTCGACCAATCACACAAAGTCACACCGATGCTCGTTCCAAATCCCTCCATCGGCGATATCAACACTATCGGCCAAACCCAAAGCTCCCCAGCCGATGGACCAAACTCTCACCGATGAAGTCTCCACATTCCTCGCTTGTCGGTATGACCAAAGCCATCGGCGAACAACAAAATGCCTACATCGATAGAACTTGTCACCTCGATAGACACATCCTCCTTGGTCCCATCGACCAAGCCCCCCATCGTCGGCACAACTCAAAACACTCATGCCGACAATACAACACACGCTGATAACATCCATCGGCCAAACACAAATGAAGCCTGCCGACGATGAATATCACACCAATGGCATTTCCATCGGCCAAACCAAACACATCGGAGGGAACAAAAAATAGCTCGCTGATAGGCCAAGCTCTTGCCGATGGACAAGAAGACCTAGGGTTTAAATGAAGAAACCCCCCAACATGCAAGCTCAACCTCTAGGCCAAAATGGGTACCAACATGGAGTACCCTTTGGAGTCATGTTAGATTGGCTTGTATGAGGATGTGATTTGTGCTTCATTGGGGCAACTTGCTTTGCCTTCATAGTTTGCTAGAGTCTAGTGGTTACCATGGGATACACTAAGACAATATTTTTTATTTGAGATGCTTGCTGGGATTCTATTGTATTTTTTTTGGAAATGATAGTTTTGATGAATAGTTTACTAGACCAAAGGTGCTGTACTATTTGACCAAAGGCACAGGACTGTGTTACCAAAAGTGAACTACTGTGTTACCAAAGGCATTGAACTAAGCTACCAAAGGCGAGGTACTGTTATACCAAAGGCAAGCTACTGTTAGACCAAGAGCGAGCTACTGTTATACCAAGGGCACTGAAGTAGGTTTTCCAGAGGTGAGGTACTGTTATACCAAAGGCGAGCTACTGTTATACCAAAGGCAAGCTGCTATTATACCAAAGGCGTTGAAGTAGTGTCTGTGATGTTTATAAGGCAAGTTTTGAAAGATTTGGATTTGTTTTGGCAAGAGAAAACACATCAAACAAAGTGACAAAAGGGACTGACACAAAAGATAGTGTATGTTCGAGGCTCACAAAAAATCCTAATGTTTCCATAGGTATTTAGACAATTACAAACAATATCAAGCACTTTTTATCCCTAGAGACAAGGTTTCATTGCAGTAGATCAGCTCACAACTTAATTCTCCCTCAACCAAATGCCATTCCATAAAGGTGTCAGACATTTGTATCTTTGCGAGAGATGACAGGTAGGGATATCTCACCCTCCCCTTAGAAAGCTCAAGTAGGTCACAAGAGCTTTATGGCTGAGGGAATACTATCTCTTCTCAAGGGAGTCAATGGTGAGTATCTTGAGGGCTTAAATCAATTCCCCTTGCATTGATGATTACCACAACATTCGTAGGTGGATCGAGTAGCCACTATCTAGATTGGTTCTTAGTAACTATGAGGGACCAACGACTTACGAGCAATGTGACAAGCTACTAAAATCTTTAACCAATCCTACTAAGAGTATCAAACACTTCGCACAATGTGAAAATTATTTCCACAAAGTACTAGTACACCTCTTTTTGATTTGGCATCACAAGGTAAGGCTAATGCTAGTTAGGACTTGGCTTTCACCTTATCCCTCTTATATAGCGGTTCAAAGGAAAACTCCACTTAGGTTCATCCCTTTTGGATGAAGTGCAATCCAAAAGCAGGCCCTTCTAAAAGAATAACTGAAATGTAAGATTCAAACACATCAAACAAAGGTTCAATTGTCCCGTTATAAGAAAAATAAGGTGCAACTAAGGCACACACACGATTGTAGTTGTCAATTGTCCCTTATGAAATTAAAGTGTTTGGCATTCATGTCCATTGTCCCTTAGAAAATTGAAGTTTTTTTGCATTCATATTCATTTTCCCTTAAGAAAGCAATATGTTCCTAAAACTTAGATTGCAAATTATGATTTGTTTAATTGTCCCTTAAGAAAGCAATATGTTTCTAAGACTTAATGCGATAGATTTGTTCAATTGTCCCTTAAGAAAGCAATTTGTTCCTAAGATTTTACAAAAGATAATTGTTCAATTGTCCCTTAAGAAAGTAATTTGTTCCTAAGATTTTACAAAAGATGATTGTTCAATTGTTCCTTAAGAAAGCAATATGTTTCTAAGACTTAGTATGATAGGTTTTAAATTCTTCAATGCTCATTCTACATGAACATGTTAGGAAAACCCATTTGCTCTGTTTGAGTAATAAGAGGCTGCAAAACATTGATTAGTTGCTAAAATAAATCAATTGACCAAAATCACTTAACTTGTTAGGTGAAAAATGAGCAATCTAGAAAAAATATGATAATAATGATTAGGTCTAGTAGATTGGATATTATGATAAGATTCTACACAAAATTTTATGTAATTTCAAAAAAAATTTGTCAAAATTGAATAAATTTTGCACAAGTTATGACCATTTGAAGTTTGCAAAGTAGAGTTGACTTTGACTGAGTGTACCTAATAAATTTGATAAAATTACCCTCAAATTTGGGAGAACCAGCTTTCCAACGCTGCTGGTTTCACAAAAATCTGAATACGTATGCAAAAGATATGCCCGATTTCATGAAACTGCTCTGAAAAAATAAAAAAACAAGCATGGGCTAAAAATAGGGACACGGATTGGGATATGTTTTTATCAAAATCTGTGTACTTCCTGCAAAAAAAAGAGATACCCAGATAGGATTCGATGTTTTTGACAAAACTTAGAAATATTTTGAGCTAAAGTTACACAGATATGCCTGATTTTATGAAATTGCTAAAAATAGGCAAAAAAAAAGCATGGGCTAAAAATAGGGACACGGATTTGTAATTTATTTTTTTGAAATCCGTGCACTTTTTACAAAACATAAGAGATACCTAGACATGATTTTGCTATTTTTGACAAAACTAGAAATCTTTTGAGCTAAGGTTACACCGTTTGAATGCTTAACGCCTATTCTCTCAAAGTAGTGAACAAGGATCTTCAAATTTTCTGCATTGTAATTTCCGTACCTAGCTTCCAAAAAATTAACTTTTTTCTAAAAAATAAATAAGGTTAGTGGGTCCCACCGAGCATGCCAAAATGTGTATGAGAAAAATTGAGAAGTCGAATGATAAAATCACAACAATGATAATAACAACTCAATAACCCATAACATAAAGAGATAGATCTAAGTAAAAAATAAATATCAATTACAAAATAAAACAAAACAAGAAAGACTTCACCTAGATTGTATTGTTCTCTTTGTAGATATGTAGATTGCTCAATAATGCTGCGAAACCATGTTTGCAACAAGTAAATGTAGGTTGTATTAGTGTTCAAAAGATCGTAAGGTGTTGAACGATGCGATGTATGCTCAATTTGTTGTTAAGGAATGCCTGTGAATAAGTGATCAAAGAGATCATAAGGCTGAATGATCGAAGAGGATTTGTGAAGGAGATGAGGGGGGTTTATATAGGTTTCAAACACGATCGATCAACGGATGAAATAAATCCAAGGAATGAATGGTTGAGATAAATCAAATAACTCATGCTGAATGTGCACACGACATGTGTCACTCCAAAAAGGTATTTTTATTAAAATAATTACTTTTTTTTTATAAAGATATATTTGATTTTCATAAATTAGAATGTTTTTTCTTCTAATTCATGAGTTGATGAAAACAAGATAAATTAAAGCCAACTAACTTAACTTTAGTTTTGTCTTTAAAATACTTGATTTTGTCTATTTTTAGAGGATTGAGGTAATTTAAATAAATTTGAATGATTTATTTAAATTTGGAAGAATAATTTGACTTAATTAAACAATAAAAATTATTTAATTGTAGATAAGAGAGAATCTGATGAATTAATTAAATAATTGGATTTATTTAATTAATGTGGACTTAAAATTTGAAAGAGGATAATGATTTAATTAAATAATAAAAATTATTTAATTTTAGAAGAATATAGAGGAATTCAATGAAATTAATTAAATAAAGAGGATTTATTTAATTAATGTTGAAAAAATATGATTTGGAAGAATTTGATAAAATTAATTAAATAATTAGATGCTAAATGCAGGTGATTAGATAGAAATGCAATTGATGCGATGACTTGGTCATTTTAGGGTATCTACAGGACCCACCATTGATTTCTGTAGACACCCAAAAATGACCATGTCATCACATCACTTGCATTTTAATCATTTCTTCCAAATCACCTGCATTTAACATTAATTAAATAATCTAATTATTTAATTAATTTCATCAAAATCATCAATTTCCTCTAAATCACATATTTTCAATATTAATTAAATAAATCCTCTTTATTTAATTAATTTCAATAAATTTCCTCTTTATCCATCCAAATTAAATAATTTTAATTATTTACTTAAATCATTATCATCTTTCAAAATTCAAATCTATCAATTGAATAAATTAATTATTTAATTAATTTATCATTTGAATCCTCTTACCTATAATTAAATAATTTCTAAATTATTTAATTAAATCAATTATTCTTCGATATTTAAATAAATCATTCAAATTTATTTAAATTGAATCTCTCTTCTAAAAATAAAATAAAATAAATTATTTTATTTATCCTTCATTGTGCAAAATAAATTAAATAAATTTATTTGTTTAATTTATTTAAATCTTCAAATCTATTTTATTTTTTATCACGCACAAACAATTAAATAAATTTATTTATTTAATTTGCTTTGTTTATCTTCTAAATTCTTTTAAAAATAAATCTTATTCATGCATAATTTATTATTTAATTTTACTCGAATCATGCAAAAAATAAACCTAAAGGTGAGTTAATTGACTTATTGTTTTTTATCACCAACTCATAAATTAGAAAAAATATTTCTATTTTTATAAAATCTAATCATGTCTTTTATCTCAAATCAATGAGTTAACTCAATAAAAATATCTTTTGTAACACATGTTAGGTGCACATTCATCATGAATTCTAGATTTATCTCATCCATTGATTCTATTGAATTATTTGGACCATTGATCGATCTTTATTGAAACCTATATATACCCCCTTTATCTCATCACAAACCCTTTCCAATCTTTTATGCATATGAGCTATAGGCATTCTTACAATGTTTTGAGCATACTACTTATTGTTGAGCACATCACATCGAATCTTTGAGCACACTATCTAAATCTTCTTGTTGCAACACCATGGATATGGAAAAGCACAAATTGCAACACAAATATGAAGATCCTTGTTCACTAGTTTGAAGAAATAGGCATTGAAAATTCAAACAATGTAACCTTAGCTCAAAATATTTCTGGGTTTTATCGGCAGCATTAAAATCCTATCTGGGTATCTCCTATTTTATGTAGAAAGCACACAAATTTTGAGAAAAATAGATCACAAATCTACATCCCTATTTTTAGCCTTTTTTTTATTTTTTTAGAGCAATTTCATGAAATCGGGCATATCTATGTAGCCTTAGCTCAAAAGATTTTTGGGTTTTATTAATAGCATCGAAATCTTATCTAGGCATCTCTTATTTTTTTGTAAAAAGTGCATGGATTCCAAAAAAATAGATCACAAATCTGCATCCCTATTTTTAGCCTATGATTGTTTTTTAAATTTTTTTAGAGCAGTTTCACAAAATTGGACATATCTTTTGCATACGGAGTCAAATTTTCACAAAACTAGTGGCAATGGAAAGCTAGTTCTCCAAACATAGAAAATGGGTTTTTCTAACATGTTCATGCAGAATGAGCATTAAAGAGCCACAAACCTATCACATTAAGCCTTAGAAACATATTGCCTTCTTAAGGGACAGTTGAAAAATCATCTTTTGCAATCTAAGTCTTAGAAACATATTGCTTTCTTAAGGAACAATGGACATGAATGCAAAAACACTTCAATTTTCTTAAGGGACAATTGATATGAATGCAAAACACTTTAATTTCTTAAGGGACAATTGACAACTACAATCATGTGTGTGCCTAGTCTAGTTGCACCTTATTTTTCTTATAACATGACAATTAAACTTTTGTTGGACGTGCCTGATCTTTGTTTCAGTTATCCTTTAGAAGGGTCTGCTTTTGGATTGTGCCTCATCCAAAAGGGATGACCCTAAGTAGAGTTTTCCTTTGAACTGCTATATAAGTTGGATAAGGCGAAAGCCAAGTCCTAACCAGCGTCAACCTTGCCTTACGATGCCAAATCGAAAAGAGGCGTACCACCACTTTGTGAAAATAATTTTTGCATTGTGGGAGGTATATGATACTCTTAGTAGGATTGGTCAAAGCTTTTAGTAGCTTACCGCATGCTTGCAAGGCGTTGGTCCCTCAAAGCTACTAAGAACCATCTAGATAGTGACTACTCGTTTCACCTCTGAACATTGCAGTAATCATCAGTATAAGGGGAATCGTTACAAGTCATTAAGATACTCACCATTGCCTCACTTGAGAAGGGATAGTATTCCCTTAGCTAGCACAAGCTCTTGTGACCTACTTGTAGCTTTCCGAGGGGAGGGTGAGATATCCCTACCTATCATCTCTCACAAAGACTCAAATGTATGACACTAGTTAATATGGAATGACATTTAATCGATGAAGATTTCAAGTTGTGAGATGAACTACCACAATGAATCCATGTCTTTAGGGATAAAAGTGCTTGAATTGTTTGCAATTGTCTTATACCCATGAAAAACATTGGGCTTTTTTGTGAGCCTAGAACATACACTATCTATTGTGTCAGTTCTTTGCCACTTTGTTTGATGTGTTTTCTCTTGTCAAAGAAAATCCAATCAAAATCAAATACAAAATCTATCAAAATTTGCATTACAAACAGGTCATTGATACCAACTCCACGCTTTTGAAACATAGTTCAGTGTTTCTGAAACACAATCCCACGCCTTTGTAGCACAGTCCAGTGCCTTTGGTCCAGTAAACTATTTATCAAACTATCTAGTCCAAATCTTAGCAAAAACACACTTTTTGATCATATCTACCTCTGAGCCATCATCATAGAGTATTGTCAGATCTATGCCATCAACCCCTTAGTCCATTTCATCCCTCACTACTGCTTAAACTTGGACTTTTTGATGCATTGATCCCCTTGAGATTACTATCATCATCTTCGTTTCACCAAATAGACCTAAATCCTTACCCATGCTTTTACTAGCTGAGTAATTTGGTCTCCACCATAAATCCTAGATCACATCAATCCCCTAGTTTGTCTTTGATCTGAGAGTGATTACATCTCTTAGGTATTTGAAGAGGAACTAGTATCCGGTATTGGTCTTTACAAGCTTTTGAGAATCAACTTCTTTTGAGTTAGCTTATGCCATTAACACTATCTGCCTTGATTGAGATCATTAGTCTACCTTTGTGAACGGCAATCATTATCCAATCAGCAATTGATCTAGAATTTATAAATCTTCCACAATCAACGCACTTCAAATCCACCAACATAGTAATCGAGCAACTTTATCAAACTAGTTGAAAATCAATCAAAACCTCAAAACAAATTGTCCTAGTGCATCCCATGGTAACCACTAGACTCCAACAAGCCATAAAGGCTAAGAAAACTACCCCAAAGAAGCACAAATCACCACCTCGTACACCTCAACCAAGTCATTCATGTTAGGAATTGCATGCAAAAGATATCAATTAAATGCAAATAAAGATTAAACAGAAGATGAAAATACACAAAAATAATAATAGCGAGAGACAAGTTTTAATGCGGTTCACCCAAACTCAGGCTACATCCACCAATAGAAAGTCCAACATTATTATCGAGTAAATCAAACCTATTACAACCAACAATCCTTGCAACTCAATACCACTGAAAAATGCTACAATACATCAACGGAAACCCTAACCCTTAGCCACTTTTATCAAGCATTATGTCGGTTACAAAAATAGGGTTTTTTTATGTTGGCTAATAGAAAAAATAACTCCCAACGCCTTAATAAAATAATAAAAATTGTGTGAGGTTTCTGGGGTGCTACCCCTCTACCCCACCCTATATCGCGACAGGGAACACGCCAGGAGCACTGCCTCTGGACCTCGCAAGGGGTGTTGCCCCTTGACCCTGTTAAATAATTTGGGGGGAAACCGTGCCTATAAAAGTGGGGTAAATTTAACCTCTAAGTCTGATTAGGCTCCATATAACAACAATCTCCCACTTGGAGACTAATTAGACTCTACACCATATCATCTCCCACTTGGAGATTGATCATAACACCACTAACCCTGTAGCTCCCACTAGAAATAAGAACTTTGGACTTTGTTGTTCTTATGTTTTTTTTTTCAGTATTGTAGACCAACCGAAGCTAAAGAGGAGCTCACCTTCTCCCTTGTCACTACCTTCGTAAACATATCCGCTGGATTTTCATCTGTATGTATCTTTTCCAGCCTTAACTGTCCATCATCTAACACCAACCGGATGAGCTGATACCTGAGCTATATGTGTTTGGTCTTTGAATGCAAGGAAAAATTCTTTGCAACATGTATAGCACTCTAACTGTCTGTATACAAAGAACTGTTAGCCTATTGTTTTCCTGATTCTTCCATGAAAGATTGTAGCCATATCATCTCCTTGCTTGCCTCTGTTGCAGCTAGATACTCTGCCTCCATGGCGGATAAAGCAACCACCTTTTGCAACTTGGAGATCCAACTCACCGCAGTCCCACCTACAGTAAAGACATAACCTTTAGTACTCTACCTGGTATCAATATCTCTTGCCAAATCTGAGTCTATATAACCTGCTAAATTAGTATTAGAGCCCCCAAAACATAAGTGTTTATTAGATGTACCTCTCAAATATCTGAGAATCTATTTTACTAAATTCCAATGCTCCAATCCGGGATGACTCATATACCTGCTTACAACTCCTACATCATGTGCAATATCCAGTCTCGTGCATACCATGGTGTACATTAAACTTCCTACAGCTGAAGCATATGGTACCTTGGACATTTTTTCTTCTGGACACATCTGCTTGGTTAATTTCAAATGACTAGGCAAAGGTGTGCTGACAACTTTTGCATTCTCCACATGGAATCTTTGCAACACCTTTTCAACATAATCAACCTGAGATAGAGTCAATTTTTTGTTATTCCTATCTCTACAAATTTTCATATCAAGGATTTGTTTTGCTGCCCCCAAATCCTTCATAGCAAATGATTGTGCTAATTGTTGTTTGAACTCTCGTATGTGATCTATGTTAAACCCTACTACAAGCATGTCATCAACATATTAACATAAAATAATGTAGCTGTCATTATCCAACCTCTTAAAATAAACACAATGGTCAGAATTACACCTACTGTAGCCTTGCTTAGCCATAAAACTATCAAATTTCAAATTCTATTGCTGAGGTGCTTGTTTCAGGCCATATAAATTTTTCTTCAATTTGCACACCAATTTCTCCTTACCTTTGACCTCAAATCCCTATGGTTGTTCCATATATATCTCCTCCTCCAAATCACCATGGAGAAAAACAGTTTTCACATCTAGCTACTCCAAATGCAAATCTTTAGTAGCCACAATACTTAAAACAGTACGAATATAAGTCATCTTAACAACTGAAGAAAAAATCTCATCAAAATCAATACCTTTTTTCTGTGCAAATCTTCTTACAACTAACCTAGCTTTAAATCTTTTCTTACCTCCATCTTCCTCTTTCAGCCTATAAACCCATTTGTTTGGTAAAGCCTTTTTACCTGGAGGCAACTTACATAATTCCCAAGTCTAATTTTTTAGCAAGGAGTCCATTTCTTCTTTCATTGTAAGTTCCCATTGAACCTTTGTATCCACCTGCATAGCTTCATCATACCCTTCCAGTTCACCAGCATCTGTTATCAAAATATAATATAAAGAGGGAGAAAACCTTTCAAGAGGTCTACTTAGCCTTGTTGACCATATAACATTCACTGGATTTTGTGGTATTTCTTGTTGTTGTTGCGAAGCATAAGGAACCACTGGAACATCACTATCTGGGGTATCATCCAGCACCACATAATCCTTTTCATTCTTCTCATGCTGCTACAGCTGATCTTTGTACAACACCTTCTCATTGAATACAACATCCCTGCTTCTCACAATTTTTAGATTTTCAACATCCCAAAGCCTATAGCCAAATTCATCAATGCCATATCCAACGAAGATATAATTTTTTGATTTTGCATCCAGCTTGGTTCTATTTTTAGAATTTACATGTGCAAATGCCTCACATCCGAAAGTTTTGAGAAAATAATAACTCACCTTCTTACCTGTCCATGCTTCCTCTAGAATACCACATCCCAAAGAAATTGAAGGACCTCTATTAATTAAATATACAGTGGTGTTGATAGCCTCTACCCACATGTTTAAAGGTAGCCCAACATGTAATCTCATGGTCCTTGAATGCTCCATTATTGTCCTATTCATGCGCTCAGCCACTCCATTTTCTTGTGGAGTCCCTGGAACTATTTTCTGCCTACAAATTCCATTAAAGGAACAATACTCCTCAAATTCTTTGTTGCAATACTCACCACCATTATCAGATCTGAGACATTTTAATCTTTTACCCATTTCATTCTCAACCAAGATTCTCCATTTCTTAAATGTTTCAAATACATCAGATTTCTACCTAAGGAAATAAATCCAAATCTTCCTAGTTGCGTCATCTATGAATGTAACATAATACCGAGATCCACCGAGAGAAGATACCTGAGCCGGTCCCTATACATCTGTATGCACAAGATCCAAATTTTCATCTTTCTTTTGCTTCCCATCCTTAAGAAAACTAACTCTCTTTTGTTTTCCATATACACAACTTTCACAGAAATCCATATTAATAAATTTCAGACTTGGTAAAACTTTCTTAGAATGAAGTAACTTCGTACCTTTTTCACTCATATGCCCAAGTCTGTTATACCACAATGTTGTCTTAGAACTTGCATCAACTGTTTCAGTCTCTTCTTGCGAACCCACAGCAACTATTCCTGAACCTGTTTGATTTTTCTCTACAACAACTAAAAGTAGAAGGAAAAGTATGACCTGTACAAAGATATAAGGTGCCTACTTTCACACTTTTTTCTACTATTAAGCCACCTCTTGAAACCTTCCAATTTTTATCACTGAAAGTAACTATGCAACCTTCATCAGCTAGCTGCCCTACTGAAATTAAATTCTTACTCAGCCTTGGAACGTACCTTACCTCTTGTAGTAGCCAATGATTCTCATTCTGCAACTTAATCTTGATTCTTCCCTTTCCAACAATATGACAAGGTTTGTTATCTTCCAAATAAACTAGCCCAAAATCCCCTTGGACATAATCAAGAAAATAACTTCTATGGGGCGTAGCATGAAATGACACCCCTGAATCTAAAGCCCATGAATTATAAGAATTATCTAGGGAAAGGATCAAAGCATCATCTTCAGATTTATTACTTACCACATTGCCTCCTTATTGCCTTCCTGTTTGTCTCCTTCTTTATTCTTCTGAGATCAACAATCTTTCTTTAGATGACCTGGTTTCCCACAGTACCAGCAATCCTTCTGTCCTCTAGATTGGGACCTCTTGTCCTTTGATTTTACTTGTGACTTCCCATAACCTCCAAAACCTTTTCCTCTCTCCTTTGATCTACCCTTGCTTTCTGCATTCAAAACACTACCTAATGTGGACCCTCTTGAGCTTTTCCGTCACATTTCCTTGCTAAGCATAACATCAACAACATCATCAAATTTCAAAGTATTTGAATCAGAGACAGAGTTTCTTACAACCATTACCAAGCTATTCCAGCTTTCTAGCAAAGAACATAAAACCAAGAGAGCCCTCACCTCTTCATCAAATTTCACTTTTACATAAGTTAACTGACTGGTAATCATATTAAACTCATTTACATGATCTGTCATAGATCCACCTTCAATCATTTTTAGATTAAACAAATGCTTCATGAGAAATACCTTATTTGAGGCTGAAGGTTTTTCATACAATTTAGCCAAATCTTTCATCAGTTCATCTGTTGTCTTCACTTCTATTATATTGAATTCCACAGATGGTGCCAGGCACAAATGAATGGTTCCTAATGCCTTTCTATCTAGAAGATTCCAATCCTCATCAGTCATTGCTGCCAGTTTCTTGGCTATTCCTTCCAATAGCCTCCATAAATCCTTTTGATAGAGATAATCCTCCATCTACATCTTCCATAACTGATAGTTCTTCCCATTGAATTTATCTACCTTCAATTTACCCTCTTCTGCCATTTCTCCCACTCAATCGTGAGACCTTCCTACAAATGATAATCGAACACAAACCGCTCTGATACCACTTGTTAAGGATTGCATGCAGAAGATGTCAAGTAAATGCAAATAAAGATTAAACAGAGAAATGAAAAATACACAGAAATAATAACAGTGAGAGACAAGTTTTAATGTGGTTCAGCCAAACTCGATCTACATACACCAACAGATAGTCCAATATTATTATCCAGTAAATCAAACTGATTACAACTAGCAATCCTTGCAACTCAATATCACTGCAAAATGCTACAATACATCAACAGAAACCCTAACCCTTAGCCACTTTTATCAAGCCTTATCTTAGTTACAAAAATAGGGTTTTTTATGTCGGCTAATAGAAAAAATAACTCCTGACACCTTAATAAAATAATAAAAATCATGTGAGGTTTTGGGGGTGCTGCCCCTCGACCCCGCCCTGTATCGCAACAGGGAGCATGCCAGGGGTACTGCCCTTGGACCCTACAAGGGGTGCTGTGACCCTGTCTTGGGGGCACTGACCCCAAATCCCCACAAGGGGCGCTGCCCTTGACCCCATTAAATAATTTGGGGGGAAACCATGCCGATAAAAGTGGGGTAAATTTAACCTCCGATTTTGATTAGGCTCCATATAACAAAAATTCCACCATGTCACAAAAAAGTACTCCCCACACACCAACTAATAGACCAACCAATTTTCAAAATAGGCCACAACATGACAAATCAATCAATGACCAGAAGGGTAATGTCCCTTTGATAGATGCCACTCAATTTACTACCAGCATGCCTCATGATTTTGTTCCACATGGTCACACCATAGGTCAAAACCCATCTCAAGAAGAGAGAAACTTTCAAGAAGGTCAATCCTCTAAAGAAGATGGACAAGACCTTGATGAAATCATGCAAGATCCTAGAGCCATTGCAGCATTTGACAAACTCCTTAGTGAGAATCAAGATCATTTCTTTCATTTACTTGCTCAACAATGAGCTAAACTACCCCAAGACTTTGATCTATCTACTCTTAAAGAGCAAAAAAATACCCATGAAACTATAACTGCTATACAAACTATGTCAACCATAATCACTCCCATACCCACACAAGTCTCAGAAGAGGGAACGATCAACCCTTTCAAGGCTCAATATGAAAATCTCCTCTATCAAAACCCAAACCCAAATTGACCAATATCACCACTCATGACTCATATGGAGATTTATAACCAGCAATAAGAAGACCTTCATCATCAAGTAGAATTAGAAAGGCAAGCCGCTCTAGCTAAAGAAAAACAACAACAACCTCCTAGCATATCACAAATGCCCATATCAAATGCACATGGCACATTAGCCACCCCATCAAAAGATGATTTTCCTCCAAATTACAATCTAGGAAAGACTTATGTAGCCATGCAACAAGGGTCACAAATGACACCATCCCCAACGTCATCAACCCTCTATATCACTAACACCAACAATATCACTCCCCCACAACATTCCCAAAATATCAACACAAACAACATCACTCCCCCACAACACTTCCAAAACATCAACATAAACAACATCACTCACCCATAACACTCCCAAAACATCAACACAAACTATATCACTCCACTACAACGATCATCCACACTCAATCTTACCCATACTTATCTCAATCAACCCCAACCATCTCAAAATCCATCAACCTATATCCCTCCACCGCAAAGGTCATCCACACTCGATCTCACCAACACCTATCTTAATAACCCTCAACATTCTCAAATCCAATCTTCCTATGGCTATATTCCGCCATCACAATCAAATCAAAACATAGTCAGCTTTCCTCCACAAAATCCATTCATCACCCCTCCTCAACAATATCAATGGCAAAACTCTTTCATCATCCCTTCACAAAAATCACAAAGCCAACATTCTTATCTAGCACCACCTCCACATATGGAACCTCAAAACAACCAACCCCAACCTAATCCAAATCCATCCACATATGACCCAAATCAATCATACGACCCATATAACATTAATTCCTATGGCTTCAACTACAATCTTCCTTATATGCAACAACAACCACCCCTAGTGCAACAGGAGACTTTACCAACACCCCCAACAACTATGGAGCTTAAACTTGCCGAGGTACGACAACAAGTAGATGATTTAACGTTTGGTCACACTAAGAAAACCTTCTCCTTGGAGGAGGTTTGTCCTTATCCATTTGATCGGTCATTGCAAATGATCCCTTTTCCTCCCAACTTCAATATACCCAAATTTGATAAATATAAGTGAAGAGGAGACCCAAAAGACCACATTAGAGAATTCTATATCACTTGTTTTGAGGTTGTGCATAAGGACACATATCTCATGCGCCTCTTTCCTCGCAGTCTCAGAGGTCAAGCTATAGAATGGTTCTCATATCTACCTACGGGTATCAAAACTTTTAACAAGCTTGCTGAAAAAATTTCCACCCATTTCTCGTACAACATAGAACATGAGGTCTCTATGACCGATTTATGTAACAACAAACAAAAAAATGGGGAAAATCTTATCTCCTTCCTTCAAAGATCTCTGACACATGGCTAACAAATTCCCATTTAAAATACCTGAAAAATAGCTTAATAGCATGTTTGTGTAGAACCTTAACCAAGAATTGGGTTTCCATTTGCAAATACTAAGTGCTACAACCTTTGACGAGATTACCTATAAAGACATCAACATCAAAAAAGCCCTCATTGCTAAAGGCGTGGTCAAAATTTTCAAAGAAAATAAAGACAATTCTCCCCAACAACAATCAAATGATAAGACCAAATTTTGGAACAAAAACAAAAATGTGGTCAATGATGGTGTGGTGGATTCCAAACATGTTCAAACACTACAAACATCCCTTAATCTTTCATCCAAACAAAGCCAACCTCTGCCTCAACAACAACACCAAAGAAAACACAACCAAAACCAATAACATCAACAAGAGCAGCCTCCCCAAGATTACCCTCCAAGGCGTAAGTTCACTACCTTGGGAGAGACTATAGAGTAGGTTTTAAAGAAACTTGTGCAAAATGGACTCGTCATGCTATCAAAAGCTTGCCCATATGATGAACCTATTTTCAAACCCACATGATACAAAGACAACAAATATTGTGAATACCATAGGACCAAAGGACATAGAACCATATCATGCATGAGACTCAAGCACATTATCCAAAACCTTATCGATAGAGGCGAAGTCACTTTTGATGCTCCCCCTGATCAGAACACAAAAAAATACCTCAACATGTACAAGGATCAATTCCCTAACCATGGTCAAGGTCAACATCCTAATAAAGGTAAAGCCATTAATAAAGCTTCAACTTCCTATGACTCTATTGTAGGTCACTTTGAAGAAAGTCATGTGTCTACCCTCACTATTAAAGTTAAATCTATGGATTGTGCAGTCACAACTCATCGTGTTCGTGTTACCCTTCATGGGCCTAAACCGAGTCTCCCAATCTAATCTGATTACAATCTTGTGGAACATCTAGGGAAAACCCCTGCACAGATCTCCATTTTGGGCTTTCTACAGTCATCACCCACACATAAAGCTGTGCTAGAAAAAGCCCTACAAGAGTCTTATGTTCCTAATAACATAACGGTCATCGATTTCCAAGCTATAATAGGTAACATTGTCTCACCTTACAATGTGGTCTTTTCTGAAAAGGACCTCCCATCCCACAATCCATGTCACAATGATGCACTTCACATTGAAGTTTTCATCCATAAACGAAAGATCAAACACATGCTTATAGATGGTGGTGCTGGTCTCAATATCTGTTCTCTTAAGTTACTTAAACAATTGGGATACTTTGAGGATCATGTCAACATTGATCAATGCATTACAATCAATGGGTATGATGATGCTGAGCGCCGTTCAGAAGGTATTATTCACTTACCTATACAAGTAGGCCCCATCATGCTTGAAACTAGGTGCCAAGTCCTCGACATTGAGTTACCTTATAACATTATCTTAGGATGCCCATGGATCCATGCCATGAAAGTTGTTCCCTCCACGTACCATCAGTCTCTCAAGTTCCCATTTAATGGTATAGAGATCACTATCCTAGGAGACCCTCATCCCTTTGAATTTTGTCATGCCTTGCAAGACAGTTAAAAGAATAGCAACCAAGTGCCAAATAATGACAAAGCCTATGAATCCCCATTATATGTCGACTCTCAAAATCTAAAAAAAGCCTTTGAAGTTGAATCTATTCCTAATCCTATCTCTGAAATCAAAGCTCACATCCATGATATAGGCTTTGGGGAATATGATATCTCTAAATCTTGTTGTGTAGGGTAGATGCCCTTATCCCCTAAATCCTACGGCCAACCACCCATAGCTAAAGTGACTAAGAAAGCATCCATCCCCCCTCTAGCATTCCTAACCCAGTTCAAAGAGGGAAAATTATTGGCAGAGGAAACTATTGAAGACATCTCATCTTGGCTCTACAAAGAGAGAGAACCAGTCACCATACCAGTTAAACAATATGGTAATGGCCTAAGAATTGTCAAAAACATGGGCTATAAAGGCAAAGGTGGCCTTGGGAAAGATAATCAAGGTGACATAGAATCTATTGTTGTTAAAAAGAAGCTAGATAAGAAGGGGTTAGGATATGGTAAGAAAGTACCACGCGCCTTGGACATCGAGGGTATTCTCGACAAGGTGACACAAACTTATCTCGCAGATTCGACGTCTCAAGAGGATATCATTGATGACTCCTACCTCCATATGACTGACCTATTCACTACATCCTCCATATTCATGCTATCATCTGTATCCTTCACATCAACCACCAGCACCCAAATTATAACACTTGTCTACCCTAAACTTATCGATTGGGACCAAAAAGGGTCCCCCGTTGTAGATATTTTTTAGAATGATGAAGCTCTTGCAAAATTCATGGGACTCCAGGATGGTATCCATCTTGGAAATCACAAAGCTCATTTTGTAATGGAACTAGATCAAACTACTTATTTTGGTGATAATGCCAAATCCTCCAGTCGCAAAAATAAAAATAAAGAAAGATCTCTAGGTGAAAACCACACTGTGGCACCTCCTGATCAGAAAACAGTCAAAATAAAGCATGTATTTGAAGGTGAAAACCCAATTGTGGTACCTGAGGATGGAGGATTTGACCTTCCCCTACCATCTAAGTATCAAGAGAAATCATCTCTCCTAGTGGAAGATTCTACAGAGATAAATCTTGGCACAGAGAAAAATCCTAAGACTACATTCCTTACAACATCATTATTAGAACAAGAGAAGAAGAATCTTACCAACTTCTTCTTACAATGAACCATCAACTTTGCATGGACCTATGCTGATATACTAGGGTTAAACCCTTTGTTAGTAGTTCACTATCCCACGGTTGATCCAAAAGCTAAACCGATCAAATAAAAACTAAGAAAGATTCATCCATGGATCTCT
This sequence comes from Cunninghamia lanceolata, assembly GCA_027924645.1. Lineage (NCBI taxonomy): Eukaryota > Viridiplantae > Streptophyta > Pinopsida > Cupressales > Cupressaceae > Cunninghamia > Cunninghamia lanceolata. The sequence goes on along the minus strand of BSBN01000252.1, from coordinate 11,948,433 downwards.
GTCTTGGTGAAAGTTGAAATACAAAATTTGCTAGATACAAAATTTATGAAGCCTATTGATTATCTAGAATGGGTCTCAAACATTGTACTTGTGGCCAAACCAAATGGGGGCATCCGTATGTGTTCCGACTTCAGAGATCTCAACAAAGCATGTCTCAAAGATGACTTTCCACTGCCAAACATTGATCTCATAGTGGACCTGACTGTTGGTCATGAAATGCTTTTTCTAATGGATGGATTTTCTGGCTATAATTAGATAATGATAGTGGAAGAAGATCAGCATAAAACTACTTTTACTTGTCCTTGGGGTACCTATTGTTGGTGCATCATACCATTTGGTCTTAAAAACGTAGGTGCAACCTATCAAAGAACAATGACAGTGATATTCCATGATCTCTTTCATCACATCATGGAGGACTATGTTGATGATATCCTAGCAAAGTCTTCTAGGGTAGATCACATACATGTTCTAGGACAAATCTTTGACAGACTCAAAAAATATCAAGTAAGACTCAATCTAAAGAAGTGTGTCTTTGGAGTAACCTCATGAAAACTATTGGGATACATTGTATCTCGTAGAGGCATTGAAGTAGATCCAACGAAAGCCAAGGCTATAGTAGAGATGCCTCTACCAAAGAATCTAAAAGCATTAAGGAGCCTTCAAGGAAGGTTACAATCCATTAGGCGGTTTATCTCATAGCTAGCGGATAAATGCAAACCATTCCAACACTTGATCCAAAAGGATGTCTCATTTCGATGGGATGATAAGTGTCAAGCGACATTTGATCAGCTCAAGGAATATCTAGCTACACCTCTTGTCTTGGTACGACCAGTTGTCGATAGGCCTTTGATCTTGTACATCTCAACTACAAATGCAACCTTAGGGGCTCTTCTAGCACAACATGATGAGTCAGGAAAAGAGCATGCAATCTATTATATCAGTCAAACCTTGGTGGGTTATGAACTCAATTATTCACCTATGGAAAGAGCTTGTTTAGCCTTAGTGTTTGCTTCCCAAAAGTTGTGACATTACATGCTAAACCAACACAGATATAATAGCCAAAATTGATCCATTAAAATATCTCCTAGAAAAAGCAACCCTCATAGGCAGACTAGCTAAATGGGTCATGATCCTTAGTGAGTTTGACATTGAGTATGTGGATCGTAAAGCAATCAAGGGACAAGCCCTAGCAGATCAACTAGTAGAAGCACCCATGACAGATGTACATCTTATGGTATCTAACTTTCCAAATGAAAATCCCTTTAATCTCTCTACCTTAGTATTGTGGAAGTTGTATTTTGATGGTTCCTACACACAACATGGATTAGGGGCTGGCATCCTTTTTATCACACCTCAAAATGACTATATCCCAAAGTCATATCGGCTTGCATTTCCTTGCACCAACAACATAGCTGAGTATGAAGTACTCCTCATAGGTCTCCATACAGCAATCCAATGGGGCATCAAAGAACTATAGGTATATGGAGACTCACAACTAGTCATTCGACAAGTCATTGATGAGTACTAAACAAAAGATGAAAAGATAATCCCTTACAAGCAACTAGTGGATGCCTACAAACCACACTTTTCTAGAATCACTTTTGAGAAAATTCTAAGAGAGCATAACAAAGCTACAGATTCTATGGCTTTTGTGGGGTCACTTATAGACATGCTTGTAAACACACAAAAATGTGAATTCTTGATCGAGCAATTGTTGATACCAGCCATCAATGTTCTAACTACCAAAATCATCTGCAAACTTGCTGGTCGCAATTCCCCATGGTATGAAGATATCTATGAATACCTTAAACATGGTACCTTTCCCTTTGAGCTATCTACAACCCAACGCAAAACCTTTATCCATCAATCCTCTCATTACACCATTCTGGGTGATACACTATATCACCAGAGTCTCAATGGTATCCTCTTAAGATGTCTTAATGCGGAAGAAGCTGATGCTACCTTACGAGATATACACGAAGGTGTCTATGGAACACATTCTACCAGTCCTAACCTTGCTAAGAAGATACCCCACACAGGATATTACTGGCTGACCATAGAACAAGATGTTGTATAGTTTGCTAAGAAGTGTCTACAATGCCAGCAGCATGGAGATTTGATTCACACACTAGCTCATGAACTACAACCCATGACAACTACATGGCCTTTTTCACAATGGGGTCTCGACCTTGTAGGACAAATCCATCCATCCTCATCCAATGGCCATAAGTTTATCGTTACTGCCACTGAGTACTTCATGAAGTGTGTCAAAGCTATTCCCATGACTTATATCACTGGCAAGCAAATATCCAAGTTTATCCTTAACTACCTCATTTGCCGGTATGGTATCCCCCAAGCCATTGTCACTGATAATGGGAGACCATTCAAAAATCAAGATGTTCATACTTTATGCACCCACTACAATATCTAACATCACTTTTCCACTCCCTACTATCCAGAGAGTAACGGCCAAGCCGAGGCTTCCAACAAAACCATTTTGAAAATCCTCAAGAAGATGGTCAATGAAGCTAGTCGTGATTGGCATCTGCAACTTAATCCCGCCTTATGGGCCTACTGCACTATTATCAGATCACCAACTAGTGCCACACGTTATGCCCTAGTCTATGGCTCTGAAGCCATCTTCCCCATAGAGGTTGAGGTTCCATCCCTCTGAGTGTCTATGCACCACCTGATTGATGGAGAGGAGTATCACACTTCCAGATTAGTTGAGCTAGAACTACTAGATGAAAGGTGCCTTGCAGCGCTTAATCATCTCCATGTCTATCAAAATTGCCTCCAGCACAACTATAATAAGAAGATCAAGGAAAGATGGTTTCGAGTTGGTGATCTTGTCTTAAAGGAAAATCAGAGAAATCAAGCAGATCGAGAAAACAAGGGCAAGTTCGAGCCTAATTGGTTAGGACCCTTTGTTATCACACCAACATATGGATCAGGAGCTTATACTTTAGCAACACCTGAAGGCATTCAAATAGATGAACCACTCTACAGTGTTCATCTCAAGAAATTCTTTTCCTGATCCTCAGAGTATCCTTAGCAAAAAATTTTAAAAAAAGGAAATAGCTAAAAATAATTCATCCTCTGGTGAAAACTTGGTAAACAGGTGCCTTAGATGATAAGTACCATAGTGAAAACCTGGCAAATAGGCCCTATGTGTAGAGTCAACATCCATCATCTATCGAGTCTTTTTCATTCCATGTCCATTCTATAATAATCTCCATCCTTACATCCATAATAAAACGTTGGCCTTTGCATATCCATTTCCCTATCTAGAATTGCTTGGAAATTGTCGGTGTCCATTATCACTCTTCCTATATCAGTTCATCCATCATCAGTTTATCATATGTCCATTATCTATGTCTTGTCATCATCCTATGTCAATTATCTATGACTGCTTATCATCCATCGTCGGTTCATCCATCTATCAGTACAATCATCCATAATCAATCCTCTACTAGAATGGGGGCAACTCCGTCCTTAACCTAGTTCTAGGAACGGATCCTTGTTCGCGGTTCATCAACCATCTCACCAAAAACAAAAACACTTCAACCATCTCACTGAAACTAAAACATATTCATCCTATCCTACATCATCAAACAATCCCAGAACTACATATCATCATCTCATCTAAATCTTAAGGTACCTTGATCCCATGGATATGGGTATGTAGGTAGTTTGGAATATGAAGGAAGTATCTAGTACTCAGGTACATAAGACAACATCATTTCACCTACCCAAGCTCAAACGCCTTGACCCACTCATCACCCTATCCAGAACTACATATTATCATTTTCATCTTTCATCATAATGTGCCTTGATCCCGTGGATACATGGTATGTAGGCAGTCTGGAATATGAAGGATGTATCCAGTACTCAGGCACATACGATTCATCATTCTTCATCCATCTCAATCCATTGACACTCTATCTTTCTAGTCTTCCATTTATCACAATTCATCCTACCACCTAGACTTGACTAACTCATGCAACATACAAACTACACATCCTTTCAAAGCAAAAGTCCTTAACCAACTTGAAACAAAGAAACCTACTTACAGAGCCATATGCTATCCTACATATCGATTGCCAACATCTGTTACATCAATCAACTTATCATATCAATAGATCAACACCATTTAACGGATATATTGTTCCTACAATAAGGCAGTTATATATCCTATCTACCCTAGCTATCCAATCTATCCTGAGCAACCTCTTTGGAAAGAGAATATGTTGGTTGTATGTTTACTTTGTACGTCAGTCAATTTGCTTTTTGGTTTATCTTTTTGTTCCTTTCCTATTACCTATTCAAGACTACCTTGATTTATCTATATCTTGGTATGTTGTGATGCAGTATGGATTGGGGGCATAGTCATTGCTTTTGTGTGCCGTGTTTAAGGAATGATCTTATTATCTTACTTAGCCTAATATCTATCTTGTGTGTGGGTTACAACCTAGCATCTTACATATTAATATTATTCTTGCATTTATGTATTGAATTTTATTTTATGTTCAAGACTATGGCTCATTCACATATCTACCAGAATTATATTATGTCTAGTTGATCTAAGTTCAAACTGCTTGCTTGCAGAGTCAACTTCCTCGCACTAGGATATCACAAGACCTTGGTGGCAAACTATCCATGTACTATATAAAAAATAAGGATTGCTCTTTATAAACATTTGTGTAATCGTTGCAACAAGTTATCCATTTACCCATCCATTTATCCAAATTGTCATATAGTTTTTCAAGAAAAGATCGATCAATAGTCTTTCTATCATGTTCTATTCTATCTCCACTTTCTTCTATCTATCGTCCAAATCTTTCGCATACCTACATCACCATATGTTAGCTTCCATCTATCCAGCCTCATCTTTCTCAACCAATTTCTTCTAGTCGAGCATCAACCCAGTTCTTCTGTTGCTTCCCTGTCTTTCCCCTCAAAGGGGTATTCTATGCCAACTACACTGGGGCAGCTAGATACACTAGGGCATCAAATTTGTATCATATCTTCAACAATCATTTTCTTTGAAACAACGCTATAAACTACATTGCATCAAAGAGGGGCAAAATGTAGACGCCCAAAAATGACCATGTCATCGCATCACTTACATTTTAATCATTTCTTCCAAATCACCTACATTTAACATTAATTAAATAATCTAATTATTTAATTAATTTCATCAAAATCATCAATTTCCTCTAAATCACATAATTTCAATATTAATTAAATAAATCCTCTTTATTTAATTAATTTCAATAAATTTCCTCTTTATCCATCCAAATTAAATAATTTTAATTATTTAATTAAATCATTATCGTCTTTCAAAATTCAAATCCACATTAATTAAATAAATAAATTATTTAATTAATTTATCATTTAAATCCTCTTATCTATAATTAAATAATTTCTAAATTATTTAATTAAATCAATTATTCTTCCAAATTTAAATAAATCATTCAAATTTATTTAAATTAAATCTCTCTTCTAAAAATAAAATAAAATAAATTATTTTATTTATCCTTCATCATGCAAAATAAATTAAATAAATTTATTTGTTTAATTTATTTAAATCTTCAAATCTATTTTATTCTTCTATCACGCACAAACAATTAAATTTTATTTATTTAATTTGCTTTGTTTATCTTCTAAATTCTTCTAAAAATAAATCTTATTGATCATGCACACAAAATTAAATAATTTATTATTTAATTTTACTCAAATCATGCAAAAAGCAAATCTAAAGTTGAGTTAATTGACTTAATCATTATTGTTTTTATCACCAACTCATAAATTAGAAAAAAACATTTCTATTTTTATGAAATCTAATCATGTCTTTTATCTCAAATCAATCAGTTAACTCAATAAAAATATTTTTTGTGTGACACATGTTAGGTGCACATTCATCATGAATTCTAGATTTATCTGATCCATTGATTCTATTGAATTATATGGACCATTGATCGATCTTTATTGAAACCTATATATACCCCTTTATCTCATCACAAACCCTCTCCAATCTTTTATGCATCTAAGCTATAGACATTCTTACAACACTTTGAGCATACTATGTATTATTGAGCACATCACATCGAATCTTTGAGCACACTATCTAAATCCGCTTGTTGCAACACCATGGGTATGCAACGTTATTGAGAAATCCACATTCTTACAAAGAGAACAACACAATCTAGGTGAAGGCTTTCTTGTTTTAATTCGATTATTCATTATTGGTATTTGCTTAGATGGATCTCTTTATGTTATAGGATTGAGTTGTTTGCTATGTCATTGTTTTGATTATTATTCAACCTCTCAATTTTACCTATACACAATTCCTTGTGTCCACATCTTAAAAAGTATATCTTCAAGGGCCTTTTTGATCGCTAATGGGCAATTTCCAGTCACTTGACAAAATATGATACTATTTTTTATGTGAGTTTTCCCAACAATACCATTTTTCTCTAGTGATAGTCATAAATATTTTTGATTATAAATGTGTAACGGGTAATAGTTTTAGCCACCCATGACAAATCTAGTGATATATTATCACCTCACAACCAACACCAATGGATGTGCCCTTTGTCATAACATATCAACACTGTTGGTTTGTCATAATGTATGAGTGGGAGTATCCATTTTTCTCTAGTGATGGTCATAAATATTTTTGATTATAAATGTGTAACGGGTAATAGTTTTCACCACCCATGACAAATCTAGTGATACATTATCACCTCACAACCAACACCAATGGATGTGCCCTTTGTCATAAACATATCGACACTGTTGGTTTGTCATAATGTATGAGTGGGAGTATTTTGAGTTGTATATGGAAATGGAAATGGAATCCTTTTATAGTCTATGATGTCGGGAGACTTGTTTTTGGGTCTATAGGTGGCTTATAACATATGAGACTATCGAGGCACCTAACTGTGCATACATTATACTCCGAATATAATGCATAAGTTCAATTGGATAATAATAAAAAAGATAAAAATAAATGTGTCAATAATTTTATTTCTAGATGATTAAATTAAAAAAAGTTTTTGGATGACCAAAAAATTAAAAAGAGATTTTTGGACTACCAAAAACTAAGTTCACATAATAATGGTCTATCAACAAAATAAAGTAAATAATATAGATAAAATAATGCTTAAATAAAAATAAAAATTTATGTGTCTATGTATATATGTAGTAAATAAAATAGTTCTAAAGTAAAAAATATTTGATAAGTAAATAATATAGCTTACTTGATTGATATCTCTCGATAGATGTATTTAAGATATCTACACTAGTTTTACAGTGGCAACTAAGCGTCATATTGTGACCATATACATAAAATTTAAAACATAGTAGACATATATTTTTTTAAAGGTAAAATTATAAAATAACTCCTAAGTAAATAAAAATAAAATAAAATAATTCTTCAATAAATAAAACAACTCTCAAGTAAATAATAATAGCTTTTCAAATGAAATAATTGAATAGCTCTATGAATGAAATAATTGAAGAATACTAAATAAAAATAAAACCATTCTTAAATAGTTGTAAAGTAAAATAAAATAAATCTTAAGTAAATGTTGCCCTATTTTGGCAATCCCCAAAACTTGCAGAAAATATTCGTAAAATCCAAAACCTGTGAGTTCGTCAATCGGCGAGTTGACCAATGAGGGAAAGCAAAGTGGAAGACAAATTTTCTAAAGTAAGATCAAGTGCAAAAGGTTGAGGAATGTCGGCGAAGTGGGCGGTTCACCAACTCGTTGGTTTGCTGATAGGTGAACTCACCGACAAAAAAGGGTAGGTTCAGAAAAGAAGAAAAGGAGCTAAGTGTTCATCGAAGAAGTGGGTAGTTCACGAACCGAAAGGTTTGCTAATTGACCAAGTCACCAAAAAGCGAGAAGACAAAGGCAAAGAAAGAAAGAAAATTGGCTAAGGAGAGTAGTTCATGAACTTGATGGTTCACCAATTGAGGAGTTCACCAATGGGCGAATAGGCCAACAAGGAGAAAAACAAGTATCATTGGCGGATCGCCAGGTTCACAAACTTGTGAACTAGCCAATGAAGAGGAAAAGGTTAGATAAAGAGAAAGAAGAAAGAAGACAAACAAAGTGTACATTGACAAATCAACAAGTTTGCTAACATGCAAACCTGCCAATTAGTTCATCAATTTAAAATGTCACTGATGAACAAAATTTAAAATATATTAAAGTGTTGTAAAAGCTTGTGTCTTTCCTTTTCTCACCTAGAAACATGTTTTAAGTATGAAGGCTTATGCAGTGCCAAAAATGCCATTATTACAGTATAAGGTAGGTGGATGAAACAATGCCCAGAAATTAATGTAGTAGATTAGTCAAATACGGTAGCTAGAATAGTACAGATCTTCAATGTGTAGGTACCAAGAAATGAATGCAGTGGATGGAGTGTATGGGTCTCTGCAGGCCTAGGCCAAATCAACGTACCACAGGACATGGGTATGTGAGAGTCACTGATTGACTCAAGCCACCAAGATCACCTACAAAACCTAGGATTTACCTTCTACATGAGAAAAAAGCAAAGAAGATGAATTTGCACAATATCAAATGCAATTAATGAATTATATGTGAGAACTTGTTTTTATATTTGCAAGTTAAAAAACTCTAATATGACTTAAGAATAACCTAAGACTATAATTAGTCATAAGTCAACTTAATAAAGTGTAATTAAATATTTAATTACACCAACACCCCCCTTAAGTGCAACTTAGGAAGGAATGAAAAGAATGCAACTAATGCAAAAATGGGTCATGGCTACAAGGCCATGTTAGGTACCCGTGTACAACAAGAATCTCTCATAAAGTGGAGAAAAGGAGAAAAACCCAGTGGGAGAAAACTCCTCTCCAAAAAAGAGAAAAGAAAACAAGCACATGAACATGTGATGGAAGGACTAACACTAAGATCCCCCAAGAACTGAATCTAACACAAAAGTACAATCATGAATGCCTCCCCATAAGAGAGGAAGAGAGAGAAGGTCTGGTGACCCCCCCAGAATCAAGTGTGCCCAAACTCCAGAAAGAAAATGAAGAAGCTGCAACTACTGATGCTGAACTGTGACTAAAACTGATCCATAGGAACAAGTACTAGATGAAGATTCAGGAACATTAACCATAATGAATTGCCATCAAACTAAGATGTGACCCGATGAGAATCTGATGTAAGATTCAAGATCATTAACCATAGGCTCTCAATCTAAGGAATGAACCGATGTAAATAAAAAATGTGTCAAGCAATATATGGCATATTACACTAATTTTCTAAGTAGTTTCAGTGTGTCTACAACTTAGCTAGTGCTTACAATAGGGAGCATACAATGCCCAAAAAATAACACATGCTAAAATACAATTCTACTATAGAATGAAAGGAAACTAATAGCATAATGGACAAGTACACGTAAAATCATGTACTTTAAAAAAATGGGACCCAAAAAAAATCCACACCCAAGATATGGCCTATCAAAGTTCCCAAAATGAGAACTGCACAACAACAACATTGAGAAAATAGAAATTTGGAAAAAAATAGAAGCCCAAACTAGAAACCATTTGCACTATTGTGAAGATATGAAATTTTGCCCCATTTAAAAAAAATTGCACTAAAAAAGACAACTATATGGCCAAGATATCACCATTTGAAGATCAGGGGCAAAAGAGAAATTGCCAATGGTGAGGGGGTAGACTTGGCAAAAAATCCACATCTGCCAAATTTAGAGGAACTGCCGCTAACTTTAGAGCAACTGCCAGATAAAATTAGCCCTCTGTCAAACTAGAGGAGCCTCCAGACAAATTAGAAGACCTAATTGTGGGGGACTGCCAAATATAGAACCATTGCTAAAAAATCACCAAAATTTGGGCACAAATCTCGAGATGGATCGTAGGTACAAGGGCCCAACAGGTTTTATTGAGCACATGTTTTTTAATTTAAAAAAATTAAAAAAATAGTATTTAAAATGTTTTATTTTTAAATAAAAAACATTAAAAAAATTGAAAAGGGGTGTGGGGGCGAAGCCATCCCACACGACCCCATATGGGGTCCATGCCCCCAAAAAAGGGTCTGCATCCCCAAAGGGGCGCAGAGCCTTAAGGGAATGCAACCCCAATGGGGTGTGGGGCCTGAAGGGCCTAGTCAGCCCTGCCGTAGGTACAGGGGCTTGCACAGGTACTGTGCAGGTACCCTATACCTTAGGCATATATATATATAATTTTTTTCTTATAACTTTTTGATAAAGTTTTAAATAAAAAAACTTGCCTTTTTAAAAAAAAATTCAATATATATATTTTTTGGAATTTTTTTTACATGCAGGGGATTTTTTTAAATTTTTAACTTTTTACCTCGAATTGTGAGTCGGCGAGGCCGTACTAGTAATTTTTTTGCCTCAAATGATCCTAAAGCCGATTTCAATGATTTCACAGTCAATCTTAAGGTTTTTGGTCCTTCTGAGTGGGATGGCATGGTCAAATTTGGCCCAAAACACTCTGAAAAATAGCTTTCCTTTGGATCCCAAAAATGTACCAACTAAAACCCTTGCAAATCTAGCCTACGAAGCTCAAATCAAGCCAAATAAAAGGCTGATTTGACTATTTTGACTACTCTAAATCCAATGGAAGACTCTATTTTGCATAGAAACACACCCAATTTTTTTTCAAATATGAGAATGGGCTTGTAGATCTAGAGATCTGATACCATGTGAGAGTCACTGATTGACTCAAGCCACCAGGATCACCTGCAAAACCTAGGATTTACCTTCTATAAGAGAAAAATGTAAAGAAGATGAATTTGCACAATATTGGATGCAATTAATGAATTGGATTAATGAATTACATGTGAGAACTTGCTTTCATATTTGTAAGTTAGAAAACCCTAATACGACTTAAGCATAACCTAAGACTAAAATTACTCCTAAGTCAACTTAATAAAGTGCAATTAAATATTTAATTACACCAACAGGGAATCCTCAAAATATGTAGGTTCTCTGACATGGGCCATTGGGTTTAATTTAATGTAGCATGGGTATTTTACAAAATGTGTTGAGTGGGTTTTCTCATGCCCAGTGCTGCACAGTGAAATGAAAAGATATATATACTATAATAGATGTATTTTTAAGGGGTTAGCTTCTTCCTAGGTCATCACATAGGTAGGAGGGATTCATTTGCAAACTTGGACCTTGTGTCTTTTCCAAGAGCTAGGTGGATTTGATGGATTGTGCTCTCTTCTAAGCCTTTCATGTCTCCATTACTAGTTTGAATATGAATGGAAGCTGTCAAATGTTATGTGCCTATATCTCTATGTATTGAATCATTCCTTCTTTTGTAATGGCTTTTTGGCCTTCATGATTAATATAGTAGATTGATATTTTGCCCCTCTTATACATCTACACTGTGTTTACCTAAAATTTGTAGGTTTATTCTGTGGATGAATCATCCCTCCTATAGTTATAGTTTTCTATTCAAACCTCTGTTAAAGTTTATGAGTCTATATGAATTCATATCAATATTTGAGATTATTATTGTGTTATTTTAGGGTTAGGTAAACACTCTAAATCTGGCGTATCACCTCCCTTTCATTTTAGTTCTCTTTCTTCTCCTTTCCCTTGGTGATGTATACCATTAGGTTTAGTTATGTTCTCTGAATCTTCAATTTAGAAAGAGGAACCAACCTTCTCTGGAGCTCTAATCTTTGTTGCAAGGTCCCACACCTTGAGATCATTCCAATGTTTCACTGAATTTGTTGGAAATGCCAAAAGCTTCAACAACAAGGTGCAAATTCAGGTGACAACAGTTTTTGGGATGCTCAGTGGGACAAGTTTGATGATCCCTATCATCCATTGAAGGATTTGGTGTGTTCTTCAATGTATCTTTCCATCCAGGGTAGCCTTCTTCAACACCATGGTGACTCTAGTATTCAAATCTGTTCGTTTAAGTAGCCCAAGTGCTTAAAAGAACTTCAGAGATTAGGATTTTAGTGCTATTTTTGATCTCACTTGCTTTCAGAAGCATTTCAATCACTTGGCGACTCTCAGACATGTTAGCTCATGTTTTAAAAAGAGTATTTGAATGAGTTTTCATGTTATATGATGTCAAATTTCTATGGAAACTATGGCTATTCCCCTCCACCTGGTCAGAATACAAATGTCATGCCTTCCTATTAGCCATATCAGGCCCAATACACCCCTATTTCTCCTTCACACCCCTGCTAAGTCTTCTTGGCAGCCTAATCATGCCTATTATCAACCCCAAGAAGACCACTTTGTCCCTAATCAATATGATTACCCTCCTAATCAACCTCAAAAGGACTACGATTTTAACAACATGAGTCTCATGGACATAATGATGGACATGGAAAGGAAGTTGGATGAGATTGAGGAGCAGGAGTATGAACAAAAGAAATATGAGCTTGCTCATCAAGCCTTCCTTCACTAATAGTAGATGGAGGTACAAGAGGGAGTTTATCAAGAGAACCTAGCTTTGCAGCTTACAGCTAAAGAAGAGAAAATGAGACAACTGCTTGCTACAAAAAAGATTAGAGGCTCAATCAACCTCCTCCATTCCTAATTTCAAACAACTCACTCCTGCAACTGCAAACCCACTATCATAGAGTGGGCTTCCACTTTCAAGGTCCCAAGCTTTAGGCAAGGGAATCCTCCCAAAACCCTAGATCAGCTTCAATGCTTCAAATTTCCAATCTTTAAAGATCCCCATCATACACAAAAGCTTGTTCATGTGCAAACCCAACTATCACTCCCTAGGAGCAATCTTTTCAAGAAACCTCTCCCCTCCAAAAGGTTCAAGAGACAGTTCAAGCTCCCTTTCTACCTCATTTCTCTTGCCTGGGTACTATTTCACTCTTCAAGGGTGAACCTATTGTTTGGCGAGATAATTGGTTAGATGAGCCAAAGGAGGAGGTGGAAGAGAAAGAAATTAATGAGGACGAGTCTGTTGTTCCTATGCTCACAAGGGTGGAATTCATTGGACCTCTTACACTTGTGAGTAATGTTAATTCAAATGAAGGGCTAAATCCTTTGGATATTAGTTCTTTTGAGGCATTTTCTCATGCATCTGACCAAGCAAACAAGAAAGAAATGCAATTATTGCATGGTGAGAATTTGTAGTCATAGAGGCAACTCAAGAAAAATCTAGTGGAGTTGCAGTCAAATGATGAGGGCATTAAGGAGGAGATTGCTGCAGAAGCTCCAGAGGTTGATGATACCGCCCTGTTTCATGAATTGTCCAATTACATTAAAGATGAAAAAGGCACACAAATGCCTAGGTTAACAACAATTTTGAAATAACATGAAGATGTTGAAGGCCATGGTGAGTTGCTAGCATGTGTAGACAAGTGTGGGAATCATGAAGAAAAGAGTGAGGGAAACCCTATGTTAGGAAGTGCAGAAATTAATTATATGAACTTGTTTTAGGAGCTCCCATCTTTTATAGAAATGATGTGGAGGTTGAGAATGGAAAAGAACAAATTAAAGATTTGTTCTTAGTTATCCAGTAGGGATATCAACTCCTTGGTGAAAGAGATTTCACCATTGAGTAGGTTCAGGGCTCAGTTTCAGAGCCTATTTTAGATGTGCCCCTGAACAACATGAGCACAAGGTGAAGGCAATCACATTACTTGTTGAGTCACAAGAGCCTAATACATTCTTAAAACTTCAGGAAGGCCACCATCAAGCTTGGGCCAGCCTTCTCATACATAGAAATCAAGAGGAGCTAGAGGAGGATTGTTTCTGGGATGAACTGGAGGTTTTTAGCTTTTCAGATCCTATTTTAGATGTCCCCCTGAACAACATGAGCACAAGGTGAAGGCAATCACATTCCCTGTTGAGTCACAAGAGCCTAATACATTCTCAAAACTTCAGGAAGGCCACCATCAAGCTTGGGCCAGCCTTCTCATACATAGAAATCAAGAGGAGCTAGAGGAGGATTGTTTCTGGGATGAATTGGAGGTTTTTAGCTCTAATTGTAATGTGAAATCGACATTTTTAGAGGAAGAGATCCTTGAGTAGAATGTTTAAGGTGTGGAGGTGGACACATTTCCAAGTGAGCCACAAGAGCTGGTGCTTTCAAACCAATAAGAGGAGAAAGAAATAGAGTTGTGGCATGAGATCAACTCTATTTCAATTTGCATGTCACTTTAAGGGGATGTCGTATCAAGCATCTGACCTAGCTGGAGACATATGAGGAGTCCCTTTCTGTCATGATTACTTCAAAGCACGAGGTTGAGCATCAAGAAGGGCTAGATCAACCCATTTATCCACTTCTAGGCAACTACATTTCCAATCAGTGCAGGTGGATAGGTGAGTTTTTCTTTGTCCTTGGGGAAGCATTTCACCACTTTGTTGTATGCCCACCCCTTCCCCACCTCTTGTTAACTTCCCATAGACATGTAAAGTATTGTAAATTGTTAATAATGGGTAGTTACTTTCAAAAACCAATGAATGACTTTGTTTAAGTCCTTTTTTGGTTGGTTAGTTCAAGTTTAGGATAGGTTTATTTTGTGTAGTTCTCCTTTCCTCCAAGTGCTCTTGCATAGATTTCATCCTCAATAGGAGATTATTTGCCTTGTTTGTTTTTTGTGTTCCATTTCTATTTTGTTGTTGGTGGAGGCATGTTCAGTTTTGTGTTGGTCTAGCCAACCCCTATTTGAGATATGTTGCAGTCCCCTTTGACTCTGTGCCCAGTGGATTAGATTAAGACCATTGAACTCTTGTGTTTAGCAGGAAAATATCCCTGTATAGTCACCAAAATGTTACCCTATTTTTGCTTCAGGCCAAAATAGCCCAGAATCCCCAAAACTTGTAGAAAATATTCCTAAAATCCAGTGTTTTCACCTTGAAGTTCTGCCTTGTCGGGAGTTAGTCGATGAGGTAAAGCAAAGTGGAAGAAAAATTTTCTAAGGTAAGATCAAGTGTAAAAGGTCGAGGAATTTTTATGAAGTGGGTGGTTCACAAATTTATCGGTTTGCTAACCAAATGGTTCGTCGATCGCTCAGTTCACCAATAGGTGAACTAGTCGACAGAAAAGGGCAAGTTCAGAAAAGAAGAAAAGGAGCTAAGTGTTCATCAGTGAAGTGGGTAGTTCATGAATTGAAAGGTTCCCCGATTGACCAAGTCACCGACTAGCGAGAAGACAATGGCAAAGAAAGAAAGAAAATCAACTAAGGAAAGTAGTTTGCGAACTTGATGGTTCACCTCCTGAGGAGTTCTCCAATGGGAGACTAGGCTGACAAGAAGAAAAGCAAGTATCATCAGTGGATAGCCAGGTTTGCAAACTTGTGAACCAGTTGATGAAGAGGCAAAGGATGGATAAAGAGAAAGAAGAAAGAAGACAAACAAAGTGTACATCAGTGAATCAACAAGTTCGCTAACATGCAAACCTTTCGATTAGTTTCTCAATTTAAAATGCTGCAAATGAACAAAATTTAAAAGATATTAAAGTGTTGTAAAAGATTGTGTTTTTCCTTTTCCCTCCTAGAAACACATTTCTATATGCAGGTTTCTGCAAGGTGAAGTAAGTGGATGAAACAATGCCTAAAAATTAATGTTGCAGATCGGTCAAATGCGATAGCTAGAATAGTGTAGATCTTCAATGCACATGTACCAAGAAATGAGTGCAACGGATGGAGTGTATGGGTCTCTATAGGCCCAGGACAAATCAACATACCATAGGGCATGGGCATCCTCAAAATCTACAGGTTCTCTAACATGGGCCATTGGGTCTAATTTAATGTAGCATGGGTATTTTACAAAATGTGTTGACTGGGTTTTCTCACAACCAGGGCTGCACAGTGAAATGAAAAGATATATACATATAACAGATGTATTTTAAGGGGTAAGATGCTTCTTAGGTCATCACACAGGCAAGAGGGATTCATTTGTAGACTTAGACCTTGTTTCTTTTCTAGGAGCTGGGTGGATTTGATGGATTGTGCTCTCTTTTGAGCCTTTCATGTCTCCATTACTAGTTTGACTATGAATGGAAGTTGTCATTATGTGTCTATATCTCATTGTATTGAATCATTCCTTCTTTTTAATGGCTTTTTGGCCTTCATGATTAATATATTAGACTGATATTTTGACTCTCTTATACTTTTGCATTTTGTTTATCTAAAATCTATAGGCTTATTCTATGGATGAATTGTCCCTCTTGTAGTTGCAATTTTCTTTTCAAACCTCTGTTAAAATTTATAAGTTTGTGTGAATTCATATCAATATTTGAGATCATTGTTGTGTTATTTCAAGGTCAACTAAACACTCTAAATCTAGTGTATCGCCTCCCTTTCATTTCAGTTTTGTTTCTTCCCCTTTCCCTTGGTGATGTATAGCGTTAGGTTTAGTTATTTTCTCTAAATCTTTAATTCAGAAAGATGAACCAGCCTTCTCTAGAGGTTTGATCTTGGTTGCAAGGTTCCACACCTTGAGATCAATCCAATGTTTCATTGAATTTTGTTAGAACTTCCAAAAGCTTCAACAACAAGGTGCAAATTTAGGTGACAACAGTAAACAAGTGTCATGTAGTGGCGAGTACCTACCTTTGTAGTGTCATAGTAATAGCATGTGTGTTGTGGTTGGTAGATGAGGTATGCCATATTGTTTTAGAGATGAAATGGTTGTTGAAGTATTATATTTTTTTTAATTTTATAACATAATTAATAATGATGTTTGCACATCTAATATTTATATAATATATTGAAAAGTTTTATAATAAAAAGTTAAACAATTCTTATTAGAATAGTTACTTGACTACAGTAACAAATAAGACATTTAAGAATTTTTAATGATGTTTGTATGTAATGTTAATATAATTTATTGAAATTTTTTATAATAAATAGTAAATAAAAACAATTCTTATTTAAATAGTTACTATGAGTATACACATTTAACAAATTTTAATGATGTTTGCATGTGTAATATTAAAATAATATATTGATAAATTTTATAATATATTGATATTTGTAGTAATATATTATAATAGTCTATAATATAATTATTTCTAAATTTGTAAAATTTGGTGTGCAATGAAAGATATGTAAACCAATAATATTGTGACATATTTACATAGGAATATGTTCAGATGTAGATCAATCGATATTGAAAGTAGTTGCAAAATCAATAGAGAATTTGTAATCTATTGGACCTTTGATGGGAATCCATCTTTTTAAGTCAGTTGTCCTTGTGTAGGAGGTTGATATATGTAGTAAACAATTTTATACTTGTACTTGTTGTACATAGCACCACTTAGAAATATTCTATCTTTCCAAACAGTAACACAATTAACATGAAAAAGGCAGTTTGATAAAAGTTTGACCAATGTCCACACATTATTGTTTGACTCATACTCCATGACTCCATCTTTTTTAAATTAATATAATTTTCGAAAGGCAATAACTAGGTTCCAAAGACAGATGACAGTAACTAGGCAACCTGAAATCCATGTTAGTTTGAGCTTCAAACTAGTCCATATTTGAGTCCTTGTATTAAAAACTTCAATGACCTATGACATATAACTTTTCATCTAAGAAAACACCTTTGAAATAGTACATCCATAAGTTGTTCATATCCAAAAGAGATTCCCACTTGTTGTTATCTACATTATAAACTATTGTTCCTCGATTAAATTCTCCTCCAACAAAATATATTTCTTTGAGAAGATGCTAAGAAAGTAGAGCAATATGTTGGGGTAGACATATGAAGTATCTAAATAAGAAATTTATGTATAAATTAGAATATAATTATTTTAAAGAATTTTATGATTTAAATTAAAAATTAAAGACAATAATAGTATATTTTAAATAAACAAATTGCTAAAAATTGTAATTGGTTTATTTTCCAGTAGAAGAATAATCATATGCCATAATTTTAAGTTCTCTATAAAAAGTAGTTTTTGATTGATGGTAATAACAGTTGGAATCCCTTAGGTAGTTTCCATGCATGTTGGTGGGAGTCATAAATACACAATTCATAACTATAAGAAGAAAAAAATCCAATTACTCTTCTAACTACACATATGATCTACTCATTTAATTTCAAATCTTTTGTCTTTATAAAAATCTTTTGTCTTTATAAAAGAGAGGACTGTTAAGCACAACCCTTGAGATTTTGAAGACTTGTCTAAGCATGTCATGATATATGAATGGGACCCTTAACAAGCATTGTCAACCTAATTCATTGGAAAATTTTGGAATAATATGTTCTATTAGAAGCTACTACTATTTGCTATTTTGAGTTGAATGAATCTGTAGGAGATGAATAACATATAAAAAATAACATATATTAATATATAACAATAATAGTCAAAAAAATTACTTCACATAATATCTTAGTTGTATCATTAACTTTATATGGATGGTAACTATTTTGAATCAACCTATTTATGATTGTTTTACCTTTGTGATAAGTTTATTTAACCTTATGTTTTGTAGTCCATTATGAGAAATGGTTATACTTGGAAGAAAGCCTGACATAATGTATATGGTTATACTAATTTAAGACGGGTTAAGAATAAAAATTTATATATATACTCTTCGAATTGAAATAGATATATGATAATTATAAATACTTTAAATTGTTACTATATCCTCTTCTCAAAAAAAAATATTAAGAAGTAAATGATGGTTGTGATGAGTTGTGTCAAAAAACTCCAATTCTACCTATATAGTCTGGTGCACCATCTTTAGTCTATAATGACCAAATTAAAGAGATAAATCATTAATAGTGCAAAGATGGAAGATGAGTTTTTAGAAATAGAATCTTGAATATCAATAAATAACAACTAAAAAGTAAAACACTTTTAAGTAGTGTATTCATAGTAAACGTTTAGAAGCTGAGTAATTTGAACAGAAACTAATAGATAACTCAAATGAGCATGTAATAAATATATGAATTTTGATAAAGCTTGTATAGAAACATTTACCTATACATGATTACCTATATTGCAAATACATCAAGGTCTTAAATTCACAATTCATGTTATATGTCAATTTGATTGATTATACATGTATTAAACATATTACAAAAGAATTGCATCTATATTTTGGATTTATCAAATATGGTTATTTTTAGTAGTGAAGAAATGTCAGAATGAAACAGTGGATCTTACATTAGAATGAAAGAGTATTAGAGGAAAACAATGGGGATATGTTTCACCATTGTCCATTTCTATTATAATTTTTAAAGAAAGTGAGGCAATGACAACACATAAGAGGTCTTTTGAGTGAGATTTCTTTTAGTATTAATGTGCTTTACGCCAAGTCAAACTATAATATTTATGAATTTTTTTGCTTGTTTAGAAGATTGTTAAATTAGTTAACATGTGCAGAGACAAATATGGGTGATTAAAAAACTTGTAATCTGTGTTACTTGTTTTATTGATTCTTAGTGGTCTATACTAAATAGATGTCTTTGTGGATGTATTATTCATACTATTGAAGGGAAAAAGTGAAATTGGTTGTCCTCAGATATGGTTATTCTTAGTAGTGAAGAAATGTCAGAGTAAATTAGTGACTCTTATATTTGATGTTTTTCTTAATGGAAAAGAGTATTAGAGGAAAACAATGGAGATATTTGACTCTTATATGTTTGTGATTTAGGGAAAATCAAATTTATCAAATTTTTTTTCTTGTTATAAAGATTGTTAAATTAATTAACATGTGCATGGACAAATATGGGCGATTAAAAAAATTAAAGGATAGTATAAGAACTCTCAAATGTTTTCCTATAATACTCTTTTCCATTAATAAAAAACATATAATATAAGATCCACTGCTTCATTCTGATATTTATTCAGTACTAAGAATAACCATATTTGATAAATCTAAAAAATAGATGCAATTCTTTTGTAATATGTGCAATACATGCATAATCAATCAAATTGACATATAGCATGGATTGTGAATTTAAGACCTTGATGTATTTGCAATATAGCTAATCATGTATATAGGTAAATGTCTCTATATAAGATTTATCAAAAGTCGTGTATTTATTACATGCTCATTTGAGTTGTCTATTAGTTTATGTTCAAATTACTCAACTTCTAAATATTTACTATAAATACACTACTTAAAAATGTTTTACTTTTTACTTTTAATTTATTGATATTCAAGATTCCATTTCTAAAAACTTATCTTCCATAGATTTGCACTATTAAGGATTTATCTCTTTAATTTGGTCATTATAGGCTAAAAATGGTGCACCAGACTATATAGGTAGAATTGTTGAGTTTTTTAACACAACTCATCACAACCATCATTTTACTTCTCAATACAATTTTTAATTAAAAGATATAATAACAATTTAAACTGTTTATAATTATCATATACCTGCTTTAGTTTGAAGAGTAACTTATATATATATATATATATATATATATATATATATATATATATATATATATATATATATATATATATATATATATTCTTATTCTTAACCAGTCTCAATTCAATAACCATTTACATTATGTTGGGCCTTCCCCTGAGTATAACCATTTCTCACAATGGACTACCAAACATAAGGTTAAATAAACTTATCATAGAGGTAAAATAGTCAAAAATAAATTGATTCAAAATAGTTAACACTCATATAAAGTTATTAATATGACTAAGATATTCTATGAAGTCATTTTTCTAACTATTATTGTAATATGTTGATCTATATTCTAATTTATATTATTAGTCTCCTACAGATTCATTCAACTCGAAATATCAAATAGTAGTAGCTCCTAATGAAATGGATTATTCCAAAAATTCTAAATGAATTAGATTAACAATGTTTGTTAAAGGTCCCATTCATATATCATGACATACTTAGACAAGTCTCCAAAATCTCAAAGGTTGTGCTTAACAATCATCTCTTCTATAAAGACACAAAAGACTTGAAATTAAATGAGTAGATCATATGTGTAGTTATAAGAGTAATGTGACTTTCTTCTTCTTATAATTATGAATTATGTGTTTAAGACCCCCACCAACATGCATGGAAAACACTGTGTGACATCCCTATAGATGGAGGGATTCCAACTATGCTTATCATCAATCAAAAACTACTTTCTATAGAGAACTTAAAATTACGTCATATAATTATTCCTCTACTGATTTCTACTAGGTATACCAATTATTCGCTTTTAACAATTTATTTATGTTATCACGTGGAATTGCACCCTACTTGAAGCTTGTTCAAGCATTCTAATTAACTAAACCTATACTAATGCTCACTAAGGAAAAAGGAGAGAGAAAATGAAATTAAAAGGGAGGTGATACACCAAGATTTAGTATGTTTTAGTTGGAGATGACATAACATGGTAATGATTTCAAAGGCTAAATCTAGACTAACACAGACTCATTCACTCTCTATTAGAGGCTAAAATAGAATACTAGAACCTATTAAGGAACCGTTTTGTCCACAAGATAAGTGAACGCATTCAAATATACACAGTGAAAGAGAAATGAGAGAGCCAAAATCAAATGTTTATATTAATCATAGAGGCTAAATAGCCATTACAAAGATAGAAAAGCTAAATACATATCATGGAGACATAGAATGATAGTTTTCCCCTCATAGTTGAACTAAAAATGAAGACAAAGAGGTCCAAAAGAGGACACAATCAATCAGATTCATGTAGTTTTGGGAAATATCATGAGGTGAAGATCAAGCATGAAGCACTCCAGTCTAAATAAAGACCCAACAGTCAACCAACTAAAATACATATTTTTTACATGCATATATAGCTTTTACAAATCATTGTAGCAACCATGGAAGAGGGAAAGAGTGGTCAACAAGAAAGAACTATCACCCATGCTACAATAAATTCATTTCAGTGTCCTTGGAGCATGCCCACATAGGTCTGTCCATGGAATTTCCTGAAAAAATAGAGTTTGCCCATGCATTGAGTACAAATATTTAAATCAAATGAAGCTATAGTGGCATGAGGAGGTGAAAAATCTATCTTCTACAAGAAATCAGGCTTTGGAAGAACATTAATGGTGACCAAGAGGGTCATTGAGCAATCTCGTCATGTTTGGAATAGTAGAAAATGTGCCTGGAAGGAAAAAAGGTCGAGCCCCGATAGATCGAGCTTCCTCCGATCGGGCTTTGGAAAGGTGAAGGAGGAAACCCTGGTCTTTGAAGTATGAAAGAAGAGAAATCACTGAGCTTCAGGGGTCGGGCCTTCACTATTACGTCATTCTTTGGAAAGAAAAAGAACTCGACCTCCACCTCCACAACACTTAGCCGATTTGAGAAATCGGTAGAGATCAGGCCTTGGGCCTTCCACCTACTGAAAAGGAGGAGGAAAAAGAAACCCTGAAGTCTGGCATTCACATAATTAGAGCATTTTACTTGTCAGGCTTCGGCAAGAGGACCTCCAGCCTTCTGCTTTTCAAAAGGAAGAGCGTAGAAGAGAGAACTCCTGACCTCTGTGCTCCAAAAGACTTAACTGAATACAAGCGAACAAGGTGGAGTTCAGGGCTGACAGACATGGCATGATGAAGAGGAGAAGCCCAAACTCTGAAAGTCTAAAAACACAGAAAATACAAGGAAAACTTAGGATTTTTTGGGACTTAGCCATTTTGGGGAGCTCTTTCCTTGTAAATCAAAGGGAAAACACTAGGGGTTTCATAGATCCTTAGAATATTTGGCCAAAAGGCAAAATAGGACAACATTTTGGTGAATATGCAGGGGTTTTTGCCTGCTAAACACTAGGATCTAGAGGCCTTATCAATCCATTGGGCATAGAGTCAAAGGGCACAACAACAAGAACAAGGGTTGGCCAGACCAACACTAAACTAAACACTACCTCCAAAAACAAAACAAAACAAACAACATGGCAAATAATTCTCCTAATGAGAATGTTTCCCGTGCAAAAGCACTTATGGAAAGGAAACCTAAAACAAAAACAAAACTACTCTAAACCTAAACTAACAACCAGAAAACTGACTTAAACAAAGTCATTAACTAGTTCTTCAAAATAATTGCCTTTCTCAACAATTTACAATGCTTCACATGCTTATGGGCAGTTAACAGGAGGTGGGGAAGGGATGGGCATACAACAGAATGGTGAAACACTTCCAAGAATGGGAACACTCACTTACCCACTCTAGAAGTGGATAAATGGGTTGATCCCACCTATTTGGATGCTCAACTTCATGCTCAGAAATAAGCATGACATGTGGTGACTTTTCATGGCATGTCTCCAACTGGGCCAAATGCCTAATAGGACATCCCCTTGAAATGATATGCAAGTCAATAGAGTTGATCTTGTGCCCTTGCTCTAATTTCTCATCATTCTATTGCCGGTCTAAATGGTCCAGCTCTTTGGCTCAACTAGAAATATGGCTGCCTCCACCTTATGCATAAGATGCTCATGATTTTCTAAATTAGGCTCAGAAAATGAGCCCTGTACATGCTCAATGGTGTAATCTTATCCACCAAGAAGTTGATATCCTTGTTGGATAATCAAGAACAAATCTTCAATGCATTCTTGCCCATGCTCGATCTCCACATCATTATCTTATATAAAGAATGAGAGCTCCCCAAATGGGTTTGCATCAATAGCCTCTGCATTTTTCAATATAGAGCCACCTCTTTGCTCATTTTCATGAGCTGGGACCTTGCTGTCATTTTTGGCCCCATGTCCTAGCAACCTACCACTATTTTCACTGCCCTCATGCTACTCCAGAATTGCAACCAATGTTGGAATTTGCATACCTTCTTCATTTTCAATGCAACTAGACAATTCATGAAATATAGTGGCACCATCAACCTCCTTTGGAGCAATTGAAGCAATCTCCTCCACCATGCCCTCATCATTTGCCTACAACTCCACTGCATTTTTCTTGAGTTATCTTTGCAACTAGAACTCTTCACCATGCTTTATTTGTATTTTGGTTTCATTTCTTTTATTAAAAGCATGGCAAAACTCCACAAATGAGCTAAAGTCAAGCGGACTCAACCCAACACCAGGGTCAACACTAACCTTATGCTCAATGCACTACTATTCCAACTGATTGGACTTATTTTTTTCTTGCAACAAGTCTAAATTTTTAGTTTCAATAGTGCATGTGGGCTCACAACTAGCAGGATGACCTGCAGCTACCTCCATCACTTCCTTTTCTAGCTCATAGAACCTAGTATCCTGCCAAAAAACTGGCATGTTCCTTAAGAGTGAGCTAGTGCTAGGACAAGAGGGTTGACATGGAATAGGGACAAAAAGGGCTTCTTGAGATGGTCATTCTTGAGGAGTAATATGTTGGATTTGCATAGGAACAGGCTCTTGTGAAGGCTAGAGGCCTCTAAAACTTGGGATTTTGAAACTAGGAAGTGGATACTGAAGCTTGGGCTCTTGAATTTGGGGGTTATTTCTACTACAAGATGAACTTGTGTAGAAGGGAGGGGTTCCCTAAAACTAGGGATGGAGCGAACAAATTGGGCTTCTAATCTCTAGACTTTGGCAAACAGTTGCCTCATCTATTCTTCTTTAGCTATAATCTACAAAGCTAGGTTTTCCTAATAGGCTCTTTCCTCCGCCTCCATTTGTTGTTGAAGATGAGCTTGATAATCAAGCTCATCTTGTTTCTGGTTATACTCCATTACTCCCTAAACCTCATCCAACCTCCTTTCAAGGTCCCTGTCCCTCGCTATGTCCATGGAAGTCATACTATCAAAATCATAGTCCACTTGGGGTGGGATAGGAGGGAAATCATACTGATTAGGGATGAAGTGGTTTTCTTGGGGTTGATAATAGGCATTATTAAGCTGCCAAGAAGATTGAGTAGAGGTGGGAGGAAGGCAAGCATCATAAGGATGCTGATATTATGTTGTTGCAGGGATGAATGGCATAAAATCAGAGGCATTTTGGGCCAGATACTACTGGTATGGGGATAAATAACTTGCATTTTGACCAAGAAGAGGGGAGTAGCCATAAGTCCCATAATAGATTGACATTTTAAAGCATTGAAAAGTAAAGATGAATAAAAATATTCTTTGAAAGTAAGGGTAATAGGTCTACCTTTGGAGACTAGAAACATACCAAAAGAGAGTCACCAGGTGATTTGGGATGCTTCTGAAAGCAAGTTAGACCAAGAATACCACCAAATCCTTATCCTTGATGAATCTTTAAGCACTTGGGCTACTTTCACCAGTAGATTTGTTCAACAGAGTCACCATTATGATGAAGAAGGCTTCCTTGAATGGCAAGATGCACTAACACACCAAATCCTTCAGTGGATGATAAAGCTTATCAAACTGGTCCCACCGGATGTGCCATAAACTGTTATCACGTGGAATTGCACCCTGCTTGAAGCCTGTTCAAGCATTTCAATGACACAATGGAACTAATCTCAAGGTGTGGGACCTTGCATATGAGATCAGACCTCCAGAGAAGGTTGGTTCCAATTTTTGAACTTAAGGTTCAGAACAATTAACTAAACCTATACTAATGCTCACCAAGGAAAAAGGAGAGAAAGAGAGATTGAAATTAAAAGGGAGGCGATACACCAAGATTTAGTATGTTTAGCTGGAGCTAACATAACACAATAATGATTTCAAAGGCTGAATAGACTAACATAGACTCATTTGTTCTCTATCAGAGGCCAAAATAGAATACTAGAACCTACAAAGGGATCGTCTTGTCCACAAGATAAGTGAAAGCATTCAAACAAACACAATGAAAGAGAAATGAGAGAGGCAGAATCAATTGCTTATATTAATCATATAGGCTAAATAGCCATTACAAAGATAGAAAAGGTAAATATAGATCAGGGAGACACAGAATGATAGTTTTCCCCTCATAGTTGAACTAAAAATGAAGATAGAGAGGTCCAAAGGAGGACACGGTCGATCAAATTCATGTAATTCTAGGAAATATAATGAGGTCAAGATCAAACATGAAGCATTCCAATATGAATAAAGACCCAGTGACCAACTAAAATACATCTTTTTACATGCATATATAGCTTTTACAAATCACTATAGCAGCAATGGAAGAGGGAAAGAGTGTTCAACAAGAAAAAACTATCACCCATGCTGCAATAAATTCATTTCAGTGTCCTTGGAGCATGCCCACATGGCTCTGTCCATGAAATTTGATGAAAAAAGAGTGTTATCCCACACCTTGAGATTAGTCCCATTATTTCATTAGAATGCTAGAACATGCTTCAAGCAAGATGCAATTCCATGTGATAACAACTTATTTAAAATCTACTATTATTGTCTTTCATTTTTAATTTAAATTAATTTTATTTTTAATTTAAATTAATTTTGTTTTTTAATAAAATTCTTTAAAACAACTATATTCTAACTTATACATAAATTTCTTGTTTAGATACTTCATATGTCTACGTCTACCCCAACATATCGCTCTGCCTTCTCAACATCCCCTAAAGGAAATATATATTTTGTTGGAGGAGAATTTAATCGAGGAACAATAATTTATAATGTAGAGAACAAGTGAGAATATCTTCCAAAAATGTTTTCCTAGATGAAATTTATTTCATAGACCAATCAAGATACATTGAAGTATTTAATACAAAGACTCAAATATGGACTAGTTTGAAGCTCAAACCAACATGGATTTTAGGTTGCTTAGTTACTAGCCTTGGAACCCTAGTTATTGCATTTAAAAAATTATATTCATTTAAAAAAGACGGAGTCATGGAATATGACTCAAATAATAATGTGTGGACATTGGTTGAAACTTTACCAAAGTACCTTCTTCATGTTGATTGTGCTACTATTTGGAAAGACATAATAGTTCTAAGTGGTGCTATGTGCAACAGACACAAGTATAAAATTGTTTACATGTATCAACCTCCACAAAGACAACTGACTTCAAAAAGATGGATTCCTATCAAAGGTCCAACATGCTACAAATTCTCTATTGGATCTACACTTGAACATATCCTTATATAAATATATCATCATATCTTTCAATTGACACCAAATTTTACAAATTCAAAAATAATTATTATAGACTATTATAACGAAATAATCACTCCTTATAAAGTTATCACATTACCACAAATATCAATATATTATTTTAATAGTACACATGCAAACATCATTAAAAAGTGTTAAATGTATAATTTATCATTGGTACTCACAGTAACTATTCTAATAAGAATTGTTTGACTATTTATTATAAATCTTTCAATAAATTATATTAATATTACATGCACAAACATCATTAAAAATTCTTAGATGTCTTATTTTTCATTGGTACTCACAATAATAACTATTCTAATATTGTTTAACTCTTTATTATAAAACTTTTCAATATATTATATTTTTTTAATAAAAAGAGGGTAAAAACTTTATTGAGTCATGAAAACAATATAGAGCCAGACATTACAAACCACTCACCGAGGGTCACAGACCAAAAATAGAAACATCAATAACACCCAGAACACCTCATGTCTTCCATGACCAAGTCTTCAAGATCCCAAGAAAGGCCCTCAGGGAGACAACTCTAGTCATCCACTTTCCAATTTCCCATCTTCTCGGAAGTCCATTTAGCTATCCCATCAGCCACTTTATTCCACTCCCGAGGAATATGGCAGAAGGTGATAGAATATAGGCCCTCACCCAAAAAATATTATTTGTCTAACCACCCCAACTAGCCACCAATTAACCTCATCGAACTACTGCTTATTCATTAGATCTACCACAATTTGAGAATCCAACTCACAAATTATCCTTCTCCAAACAAGGGCACATGCCCTTTTCAAATCTGAGAGAATAGCCAAGGCCTCCATGAAGTTGTTAGAGTGCTGACCACAATACTCAGAGAAGAAGAACACAACCACTCCTGAGTAGTCCCTCCCAATGCCCCCAACACCAGCGTGACCTAGATTTCCTCTAGAGGAACCATTAGTATTAATCTTCATAACCTCCACGGGTGGAGATAGCCAATGACCATCTCTTTGAACCTTTTATCTAACACCTCGACCCAAACCAGACCTCGTCCCTTCTTTGGCACTAACAGGAAGCCCCAAACTCTAAATGATTCCCAAATCTCTAGGGTCAACGGGGACTGAGAGATCACACTTAGCCACCAAGGTCTCCTGAAGAGCTCCCCATATCCTCATCCAAACCTACCGCACCTGAAGCTTCCTATCTAGAAAAATCCTACGATTACGCTCTAACTAGATGTGCCAAATGATAAAGCTAGGACCAATGTTCCAATCAATGTGGAGAAAGGGAGTCTTTGCTAGAGAACTCCCTAGCCTATTCTAGAAGTCCACTAAAGACAAGGCATTCCTACATGGCTACCTCCAGAGATCCCACTGGAAATGCCAGATTGTCTTAACAAAAGAACACTAAAAGAAGAGATGAGGGGTTGTCTCATCACTATTAGAGCACATAGCACACACAGAGGGGCCCTAGAAGCCCCTCTTCCAAAGATTCTCCCAGGTCAGGCACCTATTATACATCACCAACCAAGAAAAGAAGTTGCATTTGGGCCACGAGAATTTATTCCATATCTTCTTCCACCAGGGGACCCCATGCACCTAAACATATACTTATCCAGAACCTGATAACCAGAGGCAACGATGAATTTTCCTTTCTGGTCACCAGCCCAGGATAGAACATTCCTCTCCAATAGAGAGTTACAAATTTTACCAGCCAAGATGCTAGCCAGCTCCTGTCAGTCCTCCATCATTCCCCCAGGTGGCTATTCATTCAAATCCTTCCACTTGTACACTGTAGCCCAATCCAAAACTTGAGGGGATTTGAAATCCATCACATAAGTCCAACCAACTTTCAAAAAATACCTACAAATGTCCTGCAAGTGAGCGTGAGTAGAAAAAATAAGGAGGTGTCCATCCTAGGAATCAAACTAGGAGAGAGCCTCTGATCCCCTATTGCAAATCTAGAAGAGACTTTGTTTAATCAACTTGGATCCCCTCTTGAGGGTGTTCTAAACCACAGATCCCTTACCCATTAGGCTATATCTGGGCACATCCACACAATCCACATCCCCAAGATATTTTGAGGTGAGGATCTTAGCCCAATTCTGCTACTGTTGAGTACACCATCTCCAATAGAGTTTAGCTACCAAAGACTACCCATTCAAATCCACATGACGAAGCCCAAGACCACCCTCCTGCTTCGACTGACAAATAACATCCCACTTGACCAAACTCCACTTCCTTGAAAGAAGATTACTAGACCAGAGAAACTGCCAACAAAGACTCTTAAAGTCATTCACAAAGCTGGTAGGGGAAGATAACACAAAGCACATGTACAATGGGAGTGCCTAAACCACATAATTCAAAAGGGTCACTCTTCCTACAGTAGAAAGCCACCTGCAAGTCCAATGACTAACCTTTTTACGAAACTTCTCAATAACATACTTCTAGAACACTAAGGTAACGTATGAACAACCAGAGGAATGCCAAGGTAAATAAAAGGAAGTGAGCCAATCTGGAACCTAAGGATACCCGTAATTCTCTGTTGAATAAGATTAGGAGTATTAAAGAAATAAATAAAGGACTTGCCTTCATTGATGCTTTACCCCAAAGCAACTAAATAACAGTCTAGGGCCTTCCTAGGATTGATTGCTTCATCCACTTTGGTGAGACCCATTAACATCGTATCATTTGGAAAAACTGAAGATGGGATTGGGGGGAATGTTAGTGCCCCAATGCCACCCTTGAATGAGACCAAGCTCCACATGAGATTTTAAAAATCTCCCAAGCCCTTCAACCATCAAAATAAATAGATAAGGAGATAAAGGGTCCCCTTGGCGAAGGCCCCTGGTAGCCCCAAAAATTTTAGAAGGCTCCCCATTGACAAGCACCTAAAAGGAGGTAGTCGTGACATAGCTCATAACCCAATCAATCCAAGCACTGCCAAATCCAAAAGCTCTCAAAGTCTTGGTTAGAAAATCCCATTTGACACAGTCATAAGCCTTGGCCATATTTAGCTTAATGAACATAGCCTTCTCCTTGGAGGAGGCCATAGAGTGTACAGTCTCAGCTGCAATAACCACCCCATCTAGAATCTTCCTACCAACCACAAATCTTCCCTGTTCCTCAGAAACCAATCTATCTAACCATGGCTTTAGGTGATCAACTATCAACTTGGCAATATTTTGTACACCACATTACAAATGGCAATAGGCCTAAATAGATCCAATGAATTATCCCCTTCCCACTTAGGGATGCGATCCAGAAAGGTGGCATTAAAGGCTCTTAACATTTGCTTATTCTTTTGAGATTCCTGAACAACCTCCAAAAGGCCAAGCTTTAAAATCTCCCAAAACTCCTGAAAGAACTCAATCGGGAACCCATTAGGACCAGGGGCTTTACCTTTTTGCATCTGAAAACACAATATTCTCCAGCTCCAGTAGAGAGATCAGGTTGAGAAGAGACTCATTCATTTCCCCAGTCACCAAGGGAGGAATGCAAGCCAAGATTGCACCTTCTTCCATAATGGAAGGAGGGGAATCATTAGAGAAAAGAGAAGAGAAGAACTAGATAGAATCTCTTGAAATCTCCACAGAAGAAAGAAGAATTTCACCATTTGGAGATTTGAGAGACGAAATAAGATTTCCTTTCCTTCTATCCTTAACCAAATTATGAAAAAAGAAGTATTCCTGTCCCCTTCCTGAAGCCAATCAATGCGGGATTTTCGCTTCTAGAAAATTTCCTCACAAAGCTCCCATTCCTCCATCTCATTAACAACCATAGCTTCCATCAACCTCAACTCCTCAGATAGCCCCTAATCCCTGATTTGCTAAGTAATGTTGTCCAAATGTTCTTGTGCAATCCGTTTAGCCTAGAAAACATTACCGAAATGGTGCTTGTTCCAATGTTTCATCTTATATTTGACATACTAAATCCTTTTGACGAAGGAGTACATAGCAGTACCAAAAGCAAGCTTCCCAGCCCTCCACCACCCTGGGAGCATATCATGGAGAGACTCATCCTGAAGCCACATAAGTTGAAATTTAAAAGACTGCATTTTAGAAAATCTAGTCAAGCAAGCAGAAAATTTGATCAGCCAGTGATCTGAGCCCCGCCAATCTAAAATCTTAGAGGTAGTCATCCAATTGACACCCACCCAAAAATAAAACACCAAGAACCTATCTAACCTTTCAGAAATAGCAGCATCACTAGTCCTCGTATTGTTCCAGGTAAATAAGCCATTTGAGGGCTTAATATCCACCAAATTCATACAAGCCACATTATCCCTCAAGAGATCCGAGGCAGGATCTAGACAGGAAGTCTCACCCCTTTTCTCTTCCAGAGATAAGACAACATTAAAATCACCTGCAAGAATCCAAGGAAGAAAGGGCTCCAACGAACGCAATAATCTAATATGAGACCATAAATGAGCCTTGCCAGGGAGATTCGTAGGAACATAAATATTGGAAAGAAGAACTCGCTCACTTGTCTCCAAACTAGAAGAAACAAGAGATATAGAACACCTGCCAGAAAGCCACCAGAGGGGAATAACTATATGCGGATCCCATAAGAAGGCAAGTCTCGCTGAGCTTCCCTGTGCCCCAACACATTGACAGAGACCTCTACCCCAGATCTTAGGAGCCAAATTCAACATACTTTCAACAAACAACTTAGTCTCCTGGAGGAAAATCAAATCAGGAGAGTGAACATAAATCAAGTCACGAATAGCCTTTTGTCTAGAGATGCTATTCATAACCCTAACATTCCAAGAAATCACAATCATCGCTGGGGCTGGGAAAAGTGAGAATCAATAATCCTCACTGAGCTAGATTCCACTAAAGTCTCTCCAATTAGCTTTACTTTTTCCTGATCATTCTTTCTACCTGCTTTAATAGGCTTCTCAGGAGGCCCCTTTTTGGGGGTTTTTTTCTGCAATTCCAAAACAAGAGAAGGAGATTTTCTTTTACCAGATTCCACAACAATCTTCCTAATAACAATCCTAGAACTAAGGGGATCAGGAGCCACATTGGAATATGTCATCAAGCCCATTTCCCCAAGCCCAGGTACTGAGGAAGGGAGAATTGTGTCCATTTGAGCTAGCTGCCCCTTTTGGGGCTTGGCTAGAAATAGCAATTGATTGATCCACCAGACACTTCTCATCAATAGTACTATTTGTAACTTGCATTTCGAAGGGAACACCTTCCTCCTGAACCAAGTCCTCTAACACATCAAACTTGTTGAGAGTTTCTTCTTCCTGCCTGTCTTTGAGGGCCCTCTTTTGTCCTCTATTCCTATTACGGGGCTTTAACTAGCACAAAACCATCTTTATCCATCTCCACCCCCTACATGGGGGTCTTACCTTTGTCCACCTTTAGGGTAGACTAATGAGAATCATTAGTTCTACCAGCAGCCAAGACATGTTTGGGGCACTTCCACTATAGATGACCATATTCATGACATAAGTGACATCAAAAAGGTATTGCCTCATAATCCAATTGCTAGGTCCAAGAGGTTGTCCCAATGCTTATTTCCACCAAGTCCAGCAATGGGTTGCTCAAGTCAATTTCAATGCATACTCAAGCAAAAGAAAGAACCCTTTTATTCAAAGTTCATTGAGAGGGCCCAATAGGCTTAACTAGAAAGAGAGAAATCATATGTAATATATCACTTCTCCAACATTCCAGGGGTAGTCGATAGTGAGTGAAGCCCACATCCCCATAAACTTGCAAATCAACACATGGTTGTTGTAGTACTCCACATCTTCTGCAACAGAGTCTGGCTGAATCACCAGCAATGGTTGTTCCTGTGATCTCTCCAAGAACCCATTGACTTTGTGTAGCCGGACACCACTGTTCCTCGTCAAACCCTCGCCAGGGTTACCCACATTTGGAAAGCTTTGACTTCCTCCAAGAAGGGAAGAACTTGGATTGGACATGGTTACCGGTGCATGTAACCCCAATAGGATGAAAAAAACCTCAGTTTTAAAAACCACACCATCGGGGTAGAGAAGAAACAATAATAAAAAGAAGCTCTTGTGCAAAATGAAACAATGAAGAAAGGTGAAGAAAACTCTCCTTAAACAATATGAGAAAAACCCCACCAGCGAATGAAAGAAAATGGCCACCCCTGGCTACTACCTATAGATCCCATCTCTCCCCCCCACGCGCTGAAGAAACAACAGACTCTACACAAGGCCGAGCTAGGGCAGAGAAGCCCTAGCTCGCCCGTAGCACTGCCCTCCAAACGCCATTCTCTGACTGTTCTATCTCAAAAGATCTAGGATTCAAAATCTATAGTCTTCAATATATTATGTTTTTTTTGGTTTGGGTATACCTGGGTTTTTAGCCTGGTCTAGGCCCAGAGAGACCCTTACAGGGGATCTCTTCCCATGGCTTTATCACTGCCTAAGACCACAACTGGGGGGTCTCTGCCCCCAATGAGCATTAACACCCAGGCATTAGTGCCCTTAGTTCAAATCCATGAGCTCGTTGGCCCAAAGAAGGCCCACAGCTTGCGAGCACGCCATCCCAGTGAAGGACCCGAGAAGGATCCTGCGAGTACAATGTTGATAACTGAGAGGGGGGGTGAATCAGTTATCCTACTATTTTCTTCTTTCTTAGCTTTCTTAATAACAATGCAACATTAATTCAAATAAGCAAACATAACTAAGAAATGGAAATACACATGACACAATATTTTTGACATGGAAACCCTGTTAAGGGAGAAAACCATGGGGTGATTAACCCAAGATTGTATTCTCTGTTAGAAGAATAGAAATATAAAATGGCACTTGCCAATTAGGGCTTACTACCTAAGCACACTGCTCACAAGAGGCACACTACCTACAAGAGACTCACTGTCTACAAAAGAGTGTTATACAATACTTGAACTGATTGGAAGCATCTACAAATGCTGGAGTTCAGTTCTGGTTAGGCTCAATAAACTGATCTGCTGCACTTCATCTTTCCTCTTCTCTTATGCTACTTTCCTTTCACATACCGGACCTTCCTTACTGCTTTTGGTCTACTCTTCTACTCTTATTCGCACATATCCAACAACAACAACACCTCTCGCAACTAAATCCATCTTGTATATATATCCGCACAAGTGATTTCATTACTTTTCTAGTCGGCACCCAGAATAGTCAATCTTTTCACAAACTCTGATCTGTCGGCTGAATCCTTGCTTACCAAACATTGTAGATCAAGAATATACTTGTGGAAGTCATCAATCATGTCGGCCAAACATAACTTATGCCTTAAGAACCTTTTTCATCATCAGCAACACATCCAGAATGATGTCTGATGTTCTGCCAGTTAGTTCTTCCTCTGTTCATACTGTCACTTAGGAACCCGATACTCAAGTGATCATATCTTTTTCTTCATCTATCACCGGAGGCTAAATCCTTGAAATCTATCACTCAAGGTAGTCCTCTTGACTTCCCCAAATCCGCACTTCACCAAGATACTTCCTCTAAGAGATCCGGACCTATCTGTCGGACCTTACCAGACCTCTGGTCCTGCTTACCAGACCTCAATACTTTGCAATCTATCTTCCGGCAAAGACTCATTATGTCCTGCGGATGTGTGGGCTAACCTTTGTTGCCATCAATGACAACATTCATGAATCCATATAGTGTCTCTTGCCAACAATCTCCCCCTTTGGCATTAATGGCAACACTTAGTGAAAAATGACTAAGTGTAGCACTATACTCCCCCTTGGCTGATGCTCTGTCTCTATTTACATTTTTTGGAACTCCCCCTTAGTTGGATACCTCATTTTTCACTACTCCTTACTCCCCCTTTGATATCAATGGCAAAGGGTAGGGTCCGCATACCAAAATTTTCAAAAATTTTACTATACTTAGTTGTATAAGTATATATATATGTAATACTTACATATACTGTAGTATGTTTGCAAAAGTTGTTTTCAGTTGAATGAATTCAGTAGCCCAACTTTGCTTCATTCTGTCCAAAATTGATATATGACCGCACAATAGAAAAGCAAACGCATCTGCCCTTTTTAGATCAGTTGGATCATTTGTCTGTGCTGTGATTTGAGCTTCTTTTATGGCCTCATGCATGGCCTCTAACTTAGGGACAATTATCCCTCTGAGCTCACTTAACCTACTTATTCTATTTTTCTTCTCTTTTTCAAGCTTCTTAATCTCATTCAACACTGCAATTGTTTGAAATTCTTGATTTATTATTGATGTAGAAAGTGGATCAAAATTCTGAGAAAGTTTTAACAGTTTATCCTCCCGTTCTTTCATTTTCTTCTCAATCTCTACTGTTGCTTTGGACCAGGAAATACAAAATTTGTATACTTCACCGCCATCTTTAAGAGCATTTTCTAAGCTCTTTATCCCAATATTCATATTTCTCCTATCATTACTTATCAACCCTTGAACCTCTGATAATCTTTTTGCAAGAAATTCCTTCCGGACCTTATCTTCTGCTGACTTCTCTAGAGAATCAAAATGTGTATTAACACTGCTGACTAGAGTTTTGAGATTACCAGATGAGGAGGCTGTGGGATCCTTCTGAAATGATGGCATGATCTTTTCTAGCACTCCGGAAGCAGCTTCTATCAATTCACAATCTTCCATATGAGACTTTAGGAGTTTTTCTTTGGCCTTTGTGTTTGCAAATGAAGCTATCTTCATTGTCTGTGCCGGAGAAAGAGAATCAAAATTGAATGGACCTTGTAGAAGCTCTGGTTCATCAATCTCCATTGATTCTTTGCTCAGGAATTCTTGGACAGTTTGTGCAGTGTCTCTTGCTAGAGACAGATGTTTCTTCTCTTCTGCATTCTTAGAGCTGTCTTTTTGAGCTTTCTCTCCTTCTACATTCTCACCATTAGCAGTTGTGGTCTTTTCTGATGAGGTATTCTCTCCCTCTACAACCTTGGCACTGTCAACTTCTTTTTCCTTTACTTCTGCTTCTTTCTCTTGTATTTTGTCTTCTCCTTTAGATCTGGAGGCTGTGGGGGAAACCGGAGGAGAAATGTTAGTCTATTCAAGGCCCACCTCTTCTGTCATTTTCTCCATAGATTCTCCTGCAACATTTGTAGCCGAGGGGTCAACACCCAAGTCCTCTATGATAGGAAGATTAAATCTTTTGAAGGTTTCCTGGAGTATCTCTTATGTATCCTTGGCTACCTTGTCAGTTTCACCAAGCATGAGTTGATTCATCCTTGTTTTGCTCCTGAACTCATCCTTGCAATCCTTGAATATCATATTTGTTGCAAGTATAAGGTAAACTAGTGTTGTCATTGATGTCAACATACTCATATTGCTTTGACAAGAAGGATTCAATGAGCAGTGTGCTGAGGATATTGAGAAAATTAGCCTCAGTCAGGAACAGTAAAGAATAGTGATGAGAAGAAGGCAAATGTACTGTATAGGATGCGAACCGGAGGATGCGGATTAAAGGGTTTGCAGATATGGGTCTTGAGATGCTTCAGTCAAGATTTCAGAGGTCCGCATGAAGATCTGAAGGAGTTGTGGCTGTCGGTGTAGAACCGGTTCTGGCAAGTATTCAGAAGTGACAGAGGATCACAAAAGGTCCGGTGAGGTCCGGAACTGTATAATCCTAATCTGTGGATTGGAAGGAGTCTTTGGGATGTCCTTGTGATGTGCCATCTCGAGTTGTGTATGATTTGGAGGTCCGGAAGTACCTCTTGCATTATGACAGTGGCGACAGACAGTATTCTTGAAGTTCCGGATAAGGAGGATAAGAGATTTCAGTAAGTAAAGGAAATGCGGACGTACCTGGTCATTCAGGCAGGCTTGTGAAGGTTCCTGGATCATGTTGAGGTCGTGTTGTTGGTCCGCATTGACAGTAGAGCTCAGAATTGAAGATATTCTTCCGGATGAAGTTTTTGCTCTGTTTAGCCGACCGGATGAGTTGTTCATCCTGCGAATGTTCTTATGGTGGCCGACCGGATGTGTCATTCATCTTGCGGATATTCTTATGATTGATTGCCGACTTAGACGATTGTTCCTAAGTTGATGTCTTGTCTAAATAAAGATTTGTGAGTTCATTTTGAAGTGTGGCTCATGTGGAAAAAGGTGAAGTAGCGAAGAGAAGTGCAGAAGGAAGAGTAGATGTTTCTGGGCTTAATGGAACTAATCCGGACATGGTAAAGATGTCATTCTCTAGTTCAAGACTGTGATTCTTATCACTTTGTAGACAGTGTGTCTCCTTGTAGGCAGTGGGCCTCTTTGTGAGCAGTGTGCTCGGGCAGTGAGCCCTAATTGGCATGTGCCATTTTGTAATTCCTTATTCTTCTAATAGAGAATAATCTTTGGGTTAATCACCCCGTGGTTTTCTCCCCTAACCGGGTTTCCACGTCAAAATACTGTGTCATGTGTTTCTTATTTCATGATGATATTTGTCTGTTTGATTCAATACTGCTTTGATTAAAAAGAAGGTTCAAAAGAAGAAATAATTAGGATAACTGATTCACCCCCCCCCTCTCAGTTATCAACAATATTCATTGTCTTGGGATCAATTGAAGGATATAGTTGAATAGCTATCTATTCCCAGATCTCAAGGTCTTTTGCCATGGCATTGTTCTTCCTCATTTCAAGTCTTTTCTCTAAGCTTTCAGGAATTAGAGAGATAATTTCAATAAAAGCTTTATTGTAAATGTTTAAAAATTTGACTGTGGCTTCCTCAAGAATCTGTTTATCAGCTTCATTATATTCATCATAGAATTTTGTTAAGGGTTGCAGGTTCCCATCCACAGTAACTGCTTTCACTACATCATCTAAGGAGAGAGTGGGTTTTTCAACAAAATCCTCTTCCTTCTCTTCTTCTCCTTGACCGGTAGAGTGTACACTGGATGATTTCTTCTTCTTCTTCAGTTTCCTTGTCTCCTCATCTGTTTCAGTTTCCTCATCATCCTTTAGGCTAGCATAGGACCTTGTTGCCTTTTTCTTTGTTCTCTTTTCTCCTTTTCCAGATGCCTGGACTTCCAATTTTGAGCTTTTAGCAGTAACACGTACTGATCTCTTTGAAGATCTGGTCTAGGTGGAAGATTCTACTGGAGCACTTTCCTTACTTTTCTTTTCTGCCTTCTTCTTCTCATCCTCAGCCTTTTGCCTCTTTTCCCTGTTGGCATCAAGTGCCTCCTTTGAGATGCCAAAGCCTTTGGCAACATCTTCAACTTCTTTTCTTACCTTTCTCTTGATTTCTGGCTGTCTGAGTTCCACATGAATCTTTACACTTAGCTCCTCAAAGGTGCCAAACCTTTCTGCCTTTGGATCTTTTGGTTGTTTCAGCATGTATTCAATATGCAACTCAACAATTTTCTCATCAACTTCATACCCCATGGCATGATCCAGACAGTTCTTGGTTCTACTACCTCCATTAGGCATTGGTCTATCTCTACCATAAAGCATACTGTGTCTTTGTATTTCTTAACAAGAGACTAGGGAATTCTTTCTCTTTCTTGCATCATGCTTTGAAAGTTCTTGAAATATCCTCGCAGGGCTATATTTCTTGCTTTAGCATCTCCAAGTCCATGCAAATAGTCTCTGATTTGGATGGCAACTGGTCTATCATTCTGCCATATCCATCCATTGGATTCGGGAAGCTCATTCATGTAATAAAAGAATAGGCAAAATATCAAGCCACCATACTTGAAGGAGTTCTTCTTATCCTTCTTAATCTTTTGTAGATTTTCCAAAAGTTGGCTTAGAAGAAGCTCACACAAATCATAGTCAGCATTTTCTTTTAGCATTTGATAGGCTGTGTAAACTGCAGTTCCTGGTACTGAATTTTCCCTACAAGAGTGATAAATCTTGTAACCAATTATCATGGATGCAAATTTGACATCCGGTTCAGTGATGTCTTCAATTGTCATAGCTCTCTTGTCAAATTTTGATTCGGTTGCATCGCTTACTGTATGATTCTTGATAGTCTTGAGAACAGGTATTCCACCGGATGAGTGCAGACTGGTTACTTCCCTAATTACATCTTTGGTGATCTTAAAAGGCTTGTTCAACCATAGGAAATTGTCATGCACTCTACTCAGTACATACCAGACCCATTCATCTTCTTCAAAATAGGGGAAATGAATGCACTGTGCAAAATGCTTATCCCGGATGGCTTTATACTGAGGTTTAATCTCAAAGGAATCATCTATCAACTGTTTGTGATAGATATCCATTAACTTTGATTCTCCAAATTCTTCAATATTCGCATGTATGTAAACCCTAATATCTTCCGTATGTAATACACCATGCAGAACACTAGAAAAGGCTCCTAGGGGATCTACCTCCAGGGATTTGTAAGGATGCTTCTTAAAAATGGGGTGAGGTCTATCAGAAATTTTTACTATATTTGGAGTAGCCATCATCAAGGAGTTTAACTGAAAGATATCAAAAGCGAAGAATACCTTTTACGCTGATTAGGGTAAACACGATGAAATTTGGATTGAGCTGTATGAAGAATCATCTTGATCTTTGGGGAAAGTAGTTGCAGAGCTCCTTTTCTTTCTTCTTTGCATGTGCAAATGTGTAAATGACAAACAAATGAACTCTTTTATTCCAAGAAGCCCTAATTTTCACCCTGCAATAAATGTGCAACCTAATTCATTCTGGTTTGCCTTGTTTTCCTTATTCAAGGAGGAAGAAACTCATTTGGATCATTATGATGTCTTTGTGATCAATGTTAATGATGAATCATAATGTCTACTTCTCCTTCTGATCATCTCATGTATCCGCAGATCAAGCTGTTTCAATTTGGATCCATACCGGGCCAATCTTGTGAGAAACCCGTTCTACCGAAAAACTTGTTTAATCGAACCAATTCTGAAAGAATTAAACTTTTTAAATTTTCTTGCGGATCTCTCAAATCTTTACCTGACCTTCTTTACATGTTTCTCTAGAAAACCATTTAGTCCACAGCTTCACATGTGCCAATTTCAGGCACCAATTGACTGGCTGGGGGAACAGGGTTTTCTTTGTGTCTCCCCCTGAGCTAGAGCTCATCTCTTAATTTCTGGAAGGAATATCAGCACCAGAGTCTGGTGCGGGTCCATCCTCTATATTCTCTGTACTTTTCTTCACCCAAATCTTGTTTATCTCTCTTTTGACTTCATCCGCATACACCTGTTGTTTACCCTTACCTTGATTCTGATTATGATATATCGGTCCCTTTTTGTCCTGATTCTTACTTCTACAGAATTTTGCACTATGACCGGATCTATTGCAGATTTGGTAAACAACATTTCTTTGCATATTTGACTGATATCCTCTTGATCTACATTGATTAGCCATATGACCTATTCTATTGCATGTAAAGCATCTACCATTGAATGATTTGTTCATTTGCATGTTTCTGCATTCATGAGATTTGTGACCATACCTTTTGCAGTTAAAGCATTGTCCGGAGAAGGATGAATTGTTCTGACTCATTCTCTTTCTGCACTGATTAGTTTTATGACCAAAGTTATTGCAGTTGTGGTAGTATCCATTGAAGGATGGATATCTTTGAGCATTAGGCTGTCTTACCGGAGGTCTTCTAGGCCTGTCTCTTAGATTTTCTGATCCAAAATTCCTCTGACTGGATGGTGCAGGAGCACCTTGGCAAATTAATATTGCCCTGGACAAATCTTTGAGTTTGATTAAATTTGTATGCTTCCATATTGTAATGAGGTTTATCAAGTCATTTTTATGTGTTTAGATCATTAGGAGTTTCAAAAATGCAAAATATTGCAAACCATGTAAAGGTTGTCAATGTAAAATTGGAAAAAAGATGCAAACTTGGAAGGTGAAGAGTCATTTGGCTCTTGGTTCACTCCAAATCAGTTATGAACTGAAGAGACATGTTTTAATGCCTTTAAAAGGCCTTGTAACCATGAAGAATTCGTGGGTGGTTGAAGATTTGAGCATGGAATGAGAAAAAATAATGTTTTCCTGTATTTTCCTTCAGAAATTTGCTATATTTTGCTATTGTATGGCCCTGTATGGAATTGAATGGATACCTAATGGATTGCAAATGTTAGATCCTTCAACCACCTTCCATTTTCTTCTTGTCCCATGCATTTTTATTTATTTTTGTGAAAGATATGAGTGTTTTATGGACTATAATTTTTTGATTTTCCCTGCAATAGTCCTGTTGCAGCATTTGGTATAGTTTTTTATGGATATATATAGGAGCAAACCATATATGGTTGGAAAGAGTATTGAGTCTACTTTCCATTTCTTTTTGTTGCATCAAATTTAATTAGGATTTGAATAAGTTATGGTATTTTTATTGAGGGTAGGTCTACAGAGTTTAATTTTCTAAAAATACAATCTAAAAATATGCATGGTACGACTTGGTACGGCCTCACATTGATGCATATAATAGATGGATGGACAGATATGTGTTTCTAGTTTACAATTCATTTGGCTTGGTATAATTTCATTAAGTTTTGTGAGAGATATTGCAATTTTGGTGAGGCAGGTCTGAACGCTGCCTAGGGTTTGTAGTTTTGGGAAAAGAGTCATAATTTCCTCTCCTACCATTGGATCTTCATGAAAATTGGAGGAAAAATATGTATTAATGCTCTCTTAAACCTAAACAAAGCAATTGGATTAGTTCTTTTATTTGTTAATGTTATTGAGGATAGTTTTGGTCCTCCTACCTCTGCATCATTTTGGTATCAGAGCTGGCGAAAGATTTGGGTGGTGTGTATTTTTTTTTCTATCACTAAGAAGGCAGGTGAAGAGCGAGAAGATCTTGATTGTGTAGATAGATCACCGAGGGAGGCAATCTACACCTTTTGGGTTTTGTGTTGCTCAGTTGTTTGGTTGCAGGTGCTTGTTCCATCTAGCTGCAAGAAAGATGTTTTCTGAGATTGTGTGTGGGCAGACAAGATGAGGTCTGTCATGACCATTCTCCAATAGAGATTTGGCTGGAGAAGGATGCATAGAGAAACCACTGAGGAGAGAGTGGTAGGTGCATCACTAGGATCTGCTGTTGGGTGAGATGAATGGTTTGGTGAGTTAGTTTGTTGTGAAGTAGTGAGAGAGATGGATACCTGAAGAAGCACTTGATGTTGCAGCCCGAAGAGTACTCCACTGATGGGAATAGAAGGAGCCTGAGGATGCTCTGTAAAGATGATAGTTTGTTTTGTTGGTTGGTTGTTCATCATTTCTATAGATTGGAAGATTGTAGCTGAGAAGATTGAAGATAAAGACAGAGGAAAGAGACTTTTGTTGCAGATACATTTCCAAGGGACTTAGAAATTTTGTTGGTTGGTTGTATGGTGCAGGAGCACCTTGGCAAATTAATATTGCCCTAGACAAATCTTTGAGTTTAATTAAATTTGTATGCTTCCACATTTTAATGAGGTTTATCAAGTCATTTTTATGTGTTTAGGTCATTAGGAGTTTCAAAAATGCAAAATATTGCAAACCTTGTAAAGGTTGTCAATGTAAAATTGGAAAAAAGATGCAAACTTGGAAGGTGAAGAGTCATTTGGCTCTTGGTTCACTCCAAATCAGTTATGAACTGAAGAGACATGTTTTAATGCCTTTAAAAGGCCTTGTAACCATGAAGAATTCATGGGTGGTTGAAGATTTGAGCATGGAATGAGAAAAAATAATGTTTTCCTATATTTTCCTTCAGAAATTTGCTGTCTTTTGCTATTGTATGGCCCTGTATGGAATTGAATGGATGCATAATGGATTGTAAATGTTAGATCCTTCAACCAACTTCTATTTTCTTCTTGTCCCATGCATTTTTATTTATTTTTGTGAAAGATATGAGTGTTTTATGGACTGTAATTTTCTGATTTTCCCTGCAACAGTCCTGTTGAAGCATTTGGTACAGTTTTTTATGGACATATACAGGAGAAAACCATATATGATTGGAAAGAGTATTGAGTCTACTTTCCATTTATTTTTGTTTCATCAAATTTCATTAAGATTTGAATAAGTTATGGTATTTTTATTGAGGGTAGGTCTGCAGAGTTTAATTTTCTAAAAATACAGTCTGAAAATATGCATGGTATGACTTGGTATGGTCTCACATTGATGCATATAATAGATGGATGGACATATGTGTGCTTCTAGTTTACAATTCATTTGGCTTGGTATAATTTCATTAAGTTTTGTGAGAGATATTGCAATTTTAGTGAGGCAGGTCTGAACGCTACCTAGGGTTTGTAGTTTTGGGAAAAGAGCCATAATTTTCTCTCCTACCATTGGATCTTCATGAAAATTGGAGGAAAAATATGTATTAATGCTCTCTTAAACTTGACCAAAGCAATTGGATTATTTCTTTTATTTGTTAATGTTATTGAGGATAGTTTTGGTCCTCCTACCTCTGCATCACTGGATCCAAAGCTTTCTCCTTTCTAATATCCCAAACCACACCTGTCATCTACCTTCTTTTGACTGTTAAGAAGAACTTCAAGTTGAGTAGAACTTATCTTGAATTTATCTTTATATTCATTTGCTATTTGAAGATCCCTTTTGAGAGAGATGATTTGATCCTCAAGTTTTTCTTCATTGTCTTTAGCATCTTCAAGATCAGATTCAAGATGTCTGATAATTCTATCCATCTGGTGGCAATCTTCTGATTTTTCCTTGAGAGATTGTCTTAGATTATCTTTAGTTTTTCTTTTCTCTTCAATTTCTTGGGTAAACTTCATAACTCTTGATTCCATTTCATGTCTTACCATAATGATTTCTTTTGATAATTTTTCACATTACTTGGTTTTCTCATTCAGCTCTTCATTTGCATCATTTGCTTCACCTTGTCTTGCCAATTGCTGAAGTAGCTCCTTTCTCTTTTTCATAGAGAGACTTAATTTGTCTTTTAGTTCTCTCATGAAATCATTAGCCTACTTGAGTCTTTCCTTTAATTCATTGACTTCAGAATTTGACTGTTCAAGATCATCAAGGGCAGTCTTGAGTTGCTCCCTTAAACCATATGCATCCATTTGGATTCCCAGATCTTCCTCAAGCTGTTAGACTCTATTAGGAGGAACTTAGGTCTGATACCAATTGTTGATAACTAAGAGGGGGGGTGAATCAGTTATCCTACTATTTTCTTCTTTCTTAGCTTTCTTAATAACAATGCAGCATTAATTCAAATAAGCAAACATAACCAAGAAATGGAAATACACATGACACAATATTTTTGACGTGGAAACCCTGTTAAGGGAGAAAACCATGGGGTGATTAACCCAAGATTGTATTCTTTGTTAGAAGAATAGGAATATAAAATTGCACTTGCTAATTAGGGCTCATTGCCCGAGCACACTGCTCACAAGAGGCACACTGCCTACAAGAGACTCATTGTCTACAAAAGAGTGTTATACAATACTTGAACTAATTGGAAGCATCTACAAATGCTGGAGTTCAATTCTGGTTAGGCTCAATAAACTGATCTATTGCACTTTATCTTTCCTCTTCTCTTATGCTGCTTTCCCTTCACATACCGAACCTTCATTACTGCTTCTGCTCTACTCTTCTGCTCTTATTCACACATATCCAACAACAACAACACCTCTCACAACTAAATCCATCTTGTATATATATCCGCACAAGTGATTTCATTACTTTTCTAGTTGGCACCTAGAATAGTCAATCTTTTCACAAACTCTGATCTGTCAGCTGAATCCTTGCTTACCAAACATTGCGGATCAAGAATATACTTGTGGAAGTCATCAATCATGTCGGCCAAACATAACTTATGCCTTAAGAAGCTTTTTCATCATCAGCAACACATCCAGAATGATGTTTGATGTTCTGCCAGTCAGTTCTTTCTCTGTTCATACTGTCACTGAGGAACCCGATACTCAAGTGATCATATCTTTTTCTTCATCTATCACCGGAGGCTAAATCCTTGGAATCTATCACTCAAGGCAGTCCTCTTGACTTCCCCAAATCCTCACTTCACCAAGATACTTCCTCTGAGAGACCCAGACCTATCTGTTAGACCTTATTGACTGCTCTGTTCCTGCTTACCGGACCTCTGGTCCTGCTTATCGGACCTCA
This sequence comes from Cunninghamia lanceolata, assembly GCA_027924645.1. NCBI lineage: Eukaryota > Viridiplantae > Streptophyta > Pinopsida > Cupressales > Cupressaceae > Cunninghamia > Cunninghamia lanceolata. The sequence continues at coordinate 11,903,481 of BSBN01000252.1, read as the reverse complement.
ATACTTTGCAATCTGTCTTCTGGTAAAGACTCATTATGTCCTGCAGATGTGTGGGCTAACCTTTGTTGCCATCAATGACAACATTCATGAATCCATATAGTGTCTCTTGCCAACATACAACAACCCAGCAAAGACACAAGGCCTGTGAACTCGTTGGCCCAACGAGGATTTGAACTCGGGTGGTGATCACCACAACCAAGTGAACTCACCACCACGTTGTGCCCTATAGGGCCTTCAATATATTATATTAATATTAGATGTGTAAACATCATTAAAAATTGTTAATTGTGTTATAACAAAAAATATAATACTTCCAACAACCATTTCATCTTTAAAACAATATGGCATACCTCATCTACCAACCACAACACACATACTATTACTACAACACTACAAAGGCAAGCACTTGTCACTACGTATAATAATTGTTTTTTCTACAATAGTTTTCATAGCTAATGTGCATGTTATATTTAACAAATTTGATGATGTTAGGTTTTTTGGGTTTTAAGTTTTTTTCTTTCTGATTTTGAGCTCTGAAGCAAATTGAGCTAGGCAAATGTGTTTTAATTTTTTGGATGATACAAGCAGTGGTCAATGATTGATTGAAACATTAGATCTTTTGATTTGTTAGGTTGTGCATTTAGTAGTTATGTAAAATTAAGAATGAATGTTCATTCTTCAAGTGGGTATGTGTTTAAACACACATGTTCTTGAGCTTGAGTTTAATAATAGCAATAGCACTATGTGTGCTACAAGCTAAGAAGACATTTGTTGTAGATTCAGTAATGTGTTTCCAAGTGTCCTTATCATTTGTATAACATCTATTAAATTATTATTTCATGCTCCTTGCATATCCTCTTGAAAGAAGTAGCCATAGATTTGTCAACTTTTGTCATGTGTATGATGAACAATATGCTGCAGTGGCATATGCATTGAGGCCAAATTGTGGGTTAGTATTTGCCTACCACAAATGTGGTATTTTCTAACAAAACTATTATTCCAAATATGTGTAGGGTCTCTTTTTAAGAGAATGATTGTTTTATTGAGTATTGATTGTATTGCTTTTGTATATTCATCTTTTCTTATTTTTATTTGATTTAAGAAAAATTCTATCTGCAATGCGCTCTCTTATTTTTCCTACATCTTCTTGTGTGGTAATGTTGGTGTACCTTTGCAAGCTTGTTATCAAGCAAGTTTTTGTTGCATGTAATATATTTGTCTACAAACAATTCAATTTCAGAAGGATTGGATTTTCTATATATAGGAGCATCTTTAACCCACACTAAAGCATGATCATACTCATTTCCCCTATTTTGAAATTCTGTCACAAAGAATTCATTTCTATGTCCAAGGATTGTATGATCTTGACATAATAATATCTTTAGACAATTTATTTGATGTCTATAGTAATGACTACAAGTAACATGATCTTTTCTAACGAATGAGTCAATTTCATATTCTTGTTTTTGTTCATTTTTTGTTTTAATTTCCATACAATTTGATTAATGCAGCTATTAATGGTGTTCATTTGTTTTCTACACTTGAAAAATTTTAAAAACATTGGAGAGCCTATTTGTCATATCATTGCAAATATATTTTTCTTCAATTGCTGCAAGTAATCTAAGGAGATACGAATACGTTTGAAATCCATGTACCCAATATCTGATTTTAAATTTTTGTCTAAATTTGGCTTATATTTTAACATCTTTTGTGAGTAAAGTTTGTCCTTTTAATTGACCTTTTCTAATTCTTATTGATATACTTGAAATGATTTTATCTATGATGACACCCATTGTTTTGAAAAATAAGTTAGTGGTATGATTTGCAAAGTCACCACTTGTAATATCTCCCATTTTGCAATTTTTTGATATGTGAATATTTTGGTTATGTCTTCATGGATGCCTAAAGAAAAGGGTTGGAACGTTCATCTCTTCTGTGTACTTGTCCTTGAATATTCCAATTGGTTGGTTTTCATTGCCAAGTGCTATTTTAATTATCTTATTGTGTAAGTCATAAACAGATCGAGATACTATAAACCCATGGATAAGTGTATCAGTATGTTTTTCACATTCATCAATATTATTTATTTCATTACTATCTATATGATCACTACTAGAAGACATTTGTTTTGTTTTAGAATCATTGTTTTCCCTATTTTGAAAACTTTTTTCCAATCATAGTCTATTGAAATGTTTTCCATCTTATATAAATGTGTTTGGCTTAAAAGATTTTATGTTGTCATGATGAGATTGAGATGGACAATGCCAACTTGATATGGATTCTTGTATTGCAATTTTCTTTTCAATGAAATTACATCTATTATTATGTCACCAATTCATGATGGAAGCATTTTTTGTGTAATGTTCATATTCATAGGCACATTAATTATTGATTGAATCAATCCCATTTAAGACCATTTGTGTCCCTATTGTCTATTTTGTTCAAAAGAAATTCGAGGCGATATGAGTCTCTCTTCAAGTTCTGACAAAAATGACAAAAATTGTAGTGATTTGTTTCATCTTATTAATTGTGATGTGGAAAAGCAAGGTAGTTTACCATTGTGTAGTGATCTTTCACAAAAGAAACATACTTTAGCAAATGAATTTACCATATTATTGTCTATAAAAGTTTGGTAAGTTTGTTGTTCATGTTTAGTAAGTTTTTTCATGCTATGGAAGAAATGTAACTACTAGCAAATAAAACATTCATATTGAGGAGTCTCAGTGACTTTCAAATATCTTTGTATTGGATTTGTATCTTTGCAATACACATGTTCCAAAGAACGTTCTTGTTCATTTTCCATATTATTGTGCAACATATTTTCAAGTGATTAAGTGATATTCTCTTGTTGTCAACAATGTTGTTGGCATGCACCTGTGGTTGCATTTGCAAAAGCAATTGTTCAATATGAATATAATCTATTTACAATGTAGTTGCTTGACAACTTGTTTTCCACTTTGTTGTTCTTTATTCATCATCTTGTGGTTTTATACACCTTATGATCTAGAGCTAGCAACAATTGTGCATGTGCTACAAATGCAGCAACATTATTTGTTAGGTAAACCCTTTGAACTCTGATCTGATCACCAAGGATTACGATATTTGTTCACTCAACCTAATTTGAACATTTGACAAAGAAGGTGGCTTGAGTTAATATCTGATTACAACTTTGAGATCAATTATATTAAAAGAAAAAAAGAATCTTGTAGCATATGCTCTTAGTAGGAGACATGTTTCCTCCATGCTGACAATGTAAACTAGTTTCCAAAGTCAAGTATTACATCGGTCTTATGTGGATGAATACTATAATCAAGTCAAGAAAGCTCTATTGGATAACCCCCAAGACCCTAAATATGATGGATTTAAATTTGAAGCTGATGGACTACTTCAGAATATGGGAAGAATGTATGTTCCTGACTCAGATGAGTTAAGGAGCACAGTGTTAAGAGAAGTTCATAATGCACCCTATTCTGGACACCTAGGAGTAACGAAACTCATGGCAGATATCAAACCATTGTATTACTAGAAGGGAATGAAAAATGATGTTGCTAGACATGTGGCCAAATGTTTGGAATGCCAGAGGGTGAAAGCTGAACATCAGCATTCGGTAGGGCTTCTATACCCACATGAAATTCCTGAATGGAAATGGCAAATAATCAGCATGGATTTCATACAAGGACTTCCCATGTCTAAGAATAAACACAATACAATCCTAGTCATGGTGGATAAGCTTACTAAAGTGGCACACTTTATTCCAGGGAACTTAAATGATGGAGCACCCATTATCGTATGTAAGTTTGTAAAAGAGGTGTTCTGATTGCATGGGGTTCCAGAGAAGATTATCTTTGATAGGGACACAAGGATGACCTCCAGATTTTGGAAAACCCCTTTTAGCTCCCTTGGAACTCAACTAAATATCAATTTTGCATACCACCCTGAAATAGATGGTTAGACAAAAAGGGTGAATCAAGTTTTAGAAGATCTTTTGATAGTATATTGCATGGATCAATAGTACAAGTGGAATGATTACCTTCCGCTCATAAAATTTTCCTACAATAATTCTTATCACCCTATGATTAAAATGACTCCATTTTAGGCATTATATGGAAGAAAGTGTCGAACTCCTATTAGGTGGGATAAACTAGAAGATATGATTAGCTTGGGTCTAGAAATGCTTTCAAAAATGGAGGAACAAGTAAGGATGATTAAAAAGAGGCTGGCAAAAGCTAATGATAAGAAGAAGAGTTATGTTGATGCCAAACAAACTCCTAGACAATTTACCATGGGGGTAAAAGTTTTATTAAGAGTAAAACCTTAGAAAAGGGCAATCAAGTTTGAAAAATCATCTAAGTTAGTACCTTGTTATGTGGGACCTTTTGAAGTATTAGAGGAAGTCAACCTAGTCACCTACCGGATAGCTCTACATCTAGCTCTTTCTAGAATAGATAATGTATTTCATGTTTCATACCTTAACAAGTATATATCTAGCAATAAGCATATTGATTGGAATACCTTGCAGGTTTAGGATCCAGGAGTAGTCTCAATTAAACCACTCCAAATACTTGAAACATGTAAGCTCCACTTGCGCAATAGAGATGTACTCCAGTGCAAGGTCTAGTGGGACCAATACACTAAGGACAATGCCTCTTGGGAGGATTACCTAGATATTAAGAAAAGATTTCCATCTCTTTTGCAAGAATATGAAAGATTGAAAATTTGAGATTTTATTACAGTATTGAGATTTATTAAGATTTTATTACAGTATTAAAACTTTATTCAAACATTTAGACTATATAACTAGACATCATCAGGGATGATGATTCTTTAGGGGGAGGATATGTTACATCCCACCCTAAACCTCTAAAAACTTCTTATGTTTTTACTTTGGTAAAATTGTGTAAAGTAACTCCTGTTTAGAAGTTATGATATATTTTGATGAAATCATGCAAGTTTTGCTTTGATAATATTATACAATGTCCGACTTAAAGTTTTGAATTGGATTAAGCACCTTGATATCATGAATTTGATAAACTATGACATGATTGAGAAAATACTTCTTTGAAATACAAATGAAAATAATATGATGTAATGAATGTATCAAATTATTTGTCAGACTAATCACCTTTCTTTTTCTTGAGTGATTGAGACATGACAATCAAGTATCCTCAGAGCATAAGAGGGAAAATATAATCTAGTAAAAAGGTTTTGTTGACAAGACACCGATGTTACCATTTTAGGGTCAGTGTGTGACTTGAGAAACCTGTCAAGACTAGGTCATTTTTTTTGTTATATCTATCAAGGTAATCTATCTCCATACCTATTTCACTCTCGCAACTATCAAATCGAGACAATAATTTTAGTGTCATCAAAGTCAAATATCAAATAGGATCGACTTGAGTAACGTTATCAAAATCTTTTGAGGCATCTAGAAGACTATAGAAAATGATAAAAACCTAACTACTTCTATATCATCATGTTCACATGAAAAATGACGTGAAGAGTATACCATATAGCATATGATTATTATATCTTTCACATAGTCGTATAAAAATATTATTATCATTACTCCTTATCAACTGAGGCTTATTACTACTCAATACTAAGTGCACTATGCTCTTTCTTGAACCTTTAGCTACTCGAAGGCCAAAATGGGATCGAAAGATGATTATCTACAAGAATAATGTTTTGTTTTTTAATCATATGTTGGTGTGTTTAGTGGGCCCATGGCATCGGGCCATAATGACACGTCCATCTTAAACTCTTGCTTGAGGAAATAATACAATTAGTTATGATAACTGATTGTAGATGAGTCCTGCGAGCCACAACCAATAAGAAGAAGATTAGAGCGGCAATGGGAGCGAGAGGCTCAAAACCATTCTTGTAACCATCAACGAGAATCGAATCTTAACATCATTCAATATATAAACTTCTTCATCACACGTTTGCGGGATTGGCTGTTATCCTACTCTGCTAATATAGGTAGATTGTGCCTAGATAAGATGGAGAAAGGTTGATAAATAGGAAAGTAAAAGTCTTCTGCAACACAAAGGAAAATGAAGACCATCAGGGAAAAGTGTTGTCCACGCCGAGACATGGAGGTAAAGGTCAGTCTTTTCTTTGATGACTAGTTGCAGTGTCAAGTCAATAGTTTAATATTATTGTAATGCTATAATATGAAGATTGTTTTGGCCCACAAGCCTTTGATATTATAATATTAGCTCAATCGTATGGTGTTATTTTGGCGTACTTTGACCTTTTCTACGTGCAAGTTTGGTTTTTTCCCTGTTTATACAAAGAGAAACTTAGGAATCATAGTTGAAAATATATGTTAACTTTGTCATAGAGTCTGTAACCTTTGTTGCATGCATTCTTTCTCTTACATAATACTTCTTAGACTCTTCCGAGTAGCTTTCTTTTCTCAGAGAAATACATTTTCTTTTTGTATGTTAGATAACCTTGTTTTCTCATTGTCACAGTGAGAGATAGTCTCTTAAAACTAAATGGTTGTATTGATAGTTTCGTTCCACTCATTATTCCGAAGAGTCTTTTACCTCAAAGGCAACATCTCACTATGTGTACACTCCAATAGAGGCTGATATGAGCATATTTCATTATCATTGTATTTAAAGACTCATTATTCCTTTAGAGGAGCAGTTGAATAATAGGATGAGAATCTTTGTATACATCCAGACTGTATTAAAAGGTTGACCAATGTTATATATCAGAGAGCCACAGAAGAATAATGTCTAACAATATAATTCCTATGTAAGTGACCCTATGTACTTTTCAATCTTGAAATAAGAGACCATTAACTATTGTCTGTTGGGTCAAGAATAAAATTTAGGAAGGAATAATAAGTACTTTCCTTGTTGTTACATGCATACTCAATGTATGCAATAAAATGAGTTATTATTTTAACTACTTTATGAGTTAATAGAAGGTCGATCTAGTTATCCTTATTAGTTAACCAAGGTTGAAGGTATATAATAATAACCTCAACTACATGCTACAAGAAGTTCTTGATTAGTTATAATCTTTCTTGCAATGAGAACCAATTAAGACTATTAGTAAGGCCTTATGCTCAAATTTCGTTTGCTCTACTTATAAAAGGTATGAGTTTTCTACCACAATATCTTTTTCTCAACAAGATAAAACCCCCATGGAATCTATGATTAATATGGAAGTTTCCTAACAAGGAGGGGGATCTTATACTGACCCCATTAATGGATTTCATGTCCAAACTTGGATAAATTCTAATCATTATTAAGGTATACAAATACTAAGAAGACCCATAACTAGTGAATGGAATCAAGTTCCAAAGATTGATCTGAAGGTTCAGGTATATTTCTATCGATTGTCAACCAATTGAATTTGCAATGACAAAGCAAATCGTAAAATGCTAGAGAATCTCATCTGATCAAAAGTGGGTGGATAGGTAATCCAGTAAACCCTAGGACCAGTAGTCTCTCCAAGTCGAGCAGGGTGGTGAACCTTGACTATGTTTACTGTGTAACGTCTATATATATATAGAAACTATGGCAATAGTGAGTGTCGATGCCACCATGTGCACTCGTCAGTTCACAGTACTCTGAACACTTAATTAACCAAGGTTGTCATACTTAGTAGGAGGGCATCCTTATTAGTGTGATAGAGTTAGCTGAGTGGGAGTACACACTAGATCTCAGATGGTAACTGAGAGGGTTCTCAACATAGCCTTTCGTTGAAGGGTAGGGCCGCTTCTAATAAGGAAGTGTACGGGGGACCACTTAAGTTTGTGGTTGGAGGTAAAACAACCAGATGATGCTTTCCCTCTCTACAGTGGCATACCAAGTCTTGGAGATGAGAAAAAACCAACAAGGGATTCTAATCCTTTCTTTTCATATTTAATTTCACTATAAATATTTTGATGAATGAAATGATTGAAAGAATTTGTACATGATGGTTAATCCTTGTAATAATGACATGAGAGTTAGAATTAACCTCATCCCAAATTTGATGTTTAACAATAATTTGCCTGTTTATATATGTTTTTCTTTTATAAATGTTTATTCCTTTTAACTCATGGTGAAATTTTCTCTTGGTAAATTTGGTTACCAAGATGGTTGGTTGTTACATGTGGTATTAGGGCATTCGGGTTGAACACTTGGGCCTATGAGATCATTACATAAGTATTGCGCATGATTCATAAATTATAAGACTATTTATTTTGAATCATCTTATGCCAGAAATGGTGTGTACCAAACATACTACCAGAAAATTAGTCGCCAGCAATGAGCGATATCTACAGGTTAAAAAAGAATGGGTAGTTTTGACCAAAACTATAGAGGGGACAAATGTTAATGGGGAAGGATGGATTAGGGAAGAGGAAACCTTTGCTCACGCGATGAGTAGAATTAAAGACGATAGAGCATAATTGAAGCAAACTGCCATTGTTCACGTGAGTATTATGAAAGATTTAGCCTGCCAACCATCTACTTTGAAACGCGAACCAATCAAACCAACCTCCCTTATACATGTACCTAGTGAGGGTAGTAATAACCCCATTGAAATTATTGTAATTAGTTCTGATGAGTCGGAAGGATATACACCTGTGCTTTGACATGGAAGAAAAACCTTGTTTTAAAATTTGATAATGTAAAAGTGTAGAAATTTCTTCGAAATAAAAGAATCTATAATTCTATGTTAAAAGTTTCATCCTTCTTAAAATATGTATGCATGAGATAATAAAGTTCTCAATTTATGAATGAGATGGGTTGTCTATGCTAGAGACTAATTAAAACCCTAAATTGAAACTTTAGGTAGAAAAGTTATAATATCATGGTGCGAACTTGGAGTCATCATGAACAAAGCTTCGAGGTTAGTCAAAATCCTAAAAATGTGGAAGCTAAATTGGATCGAAGCCTGACTCTCCTATAGGAAACCAGAGCTAGAGTGGACCATATTGAAAAGGAAAGGGTTGGAAAGGAGTCTACTTTTGAAGGTGACACTAGGAGTCGCCATATGGATACCACACAAATAGAACAAGAAGACACCCTTTCGGGATCTAAATTTCAAGAAATAGAACAAGGGACTGTCAAAATCTTATCAAATCTTATGGGTACATAGGCAGCAGGGAAAAATGCCCTCCAATGCCCCTCTCTAGTGCGATGAAATCTACATAAAATCTTTTGATTGTAGCTGGCCTCCAATGCCCTCCTTTGAGAAAATAAAAAGATTTGTCCCACGATGAAATCTAAATAAAATCTTTTGATTGTAACTAGCCGGTACGGGTCCAACTTAGGTGATGCTGCTGAAACTTGGTTGACTGAAATAGAGAAATATTTTAAGATTCGTAATTATTCTGAAACTACCAAAGTAGTATGGGGGGCTTTTCAATTGGCCAGTGAAGCGTCCATATGGTGGACAAATAAGAAGATGGAATTGGGGATAGCAACCAAAATATTAACGTGTGGAGAACTTGTTACTATTTTCAGACATAGGTGGTTGCCTCAATTATATTATGATTAGAAAATGATGGAGTTCCAAAACTTGAGACAAGGGGACTTAACTGTTAAGTAATACTGAGAAAAATTTACTCGACTGCTCAAATACGTACCCCAGTACCAAGAAGATGAGAGATTTCGAATCATGAAGTTCATCATGGGACTTAATGCTCAGATTGGCAGAGAGGTGGATGTTCACGGTCCAACCACAATGGACCAAGTCTATGAGAAGGCAGTCAAACAGGAGCAAAGACTCAAATTTTTGGCATCCTATAGGGAGAAGAAGTGGAAGAAATACATCTAGAATCAATCCTCCTAATCCTTCAAAAAGAAAGGGGAAAAATCAGACTTTCAACTAAGAGGTGATAAAATTTGTCATGAGAATAAGAATGAAGATCATAGAGATAGGAGGAATGGAGGCCACCAAAACAATAATGGTAAGAAGAATCATAAGGCTCCTGGAAAAACTACTGAAAGACAAGGACCACCTGGGAGTTGTTTTACTTGTGGCAAAAATCATTATGCCAATGAGTGCCCCACAAAAATGTCAGGACCTCCTCCCCATGGGAATCCCTTACCATCTCAGGAAGTCACATTTCAAAAGTGAATTCATGCTGCACTGAACAATAGACAAGCAGCCCATACTAGATAACTCCTATCAAAACCACGGGTATGCTATTTGGTACACCTATATCAGTTTTAATAGACATTGGGGCAACATAATGCTTTATATCACCAAAAGTTTTAAATAATATTTCTAGAAAGACTAGTTTCATGCATAACTCATGGTTAGTTGAATATGCTAATCAATCAAGAGATCATGTAGAGTAGTGTCTGTTTAAGGCTAGGGTAGACTTGCCAAGATTTTCGATGGAAGTTAACCTTTACGTGGCACCCCTAGGATCCTATGATGTCATATTAGGGATCAACTGATTATGGATGCATAGAGCAAAAGTAGATTATTATGCCAAAATAGTCAAGTGCCTAGATGACCTAGGGCATAAAGTGTATATTCAAGGGAAGACAAGAACAGATGTAATAAGGCAAATTTTTGAAATGCAACTTAAGAGAGCCAAATGAAGGTGTTGTCAATTATTTGCAGTTAAAATGGAAAAGTTAGATGAAGTAAAGGGGAACCAAAATTTCAACTTCTCTGATGACCTAACATTCTACAAAGCCCTTAAAACACCAATAAGAGGGACTAATGAAGCTTCAGAAAGAAAGGGTTCAGAATTGGACAAATACCCTTACCTTCAAAATTTTGCTGATTACTAGGGCTACCTCTAAAAAGGGCATTTGATTTTTCTATAGATATCATACCTAGATCAGAGCCCATCTCCAAGGCTCCATATCGGATGACTACCACTGAATTGATAGAATTGAAAGCACAACTATAGGAACTTTTAGATAAAGGTTTGATACGACCTAGTGTCTCACCATGGGGAGCACCGATAATCTTTGTCAAAAAGAAGGATGGGATCCTTAGATTGTGCATCAATTATCAAATGCTTAATAAGGCCATGATAAAAAAAATAAATATCCCTTGCCTTGCATAGATGATCTATTCAATCAAATGTGAGGAGCAACATTATTCTCTAAGATCAATCTGTGATCTAGTTATCATCAATTGAGATTGCGGGACGAAGACATACATAAAACTACCTTCAGGACTACGTATGGGCACTATGAATCTGATGAATAGTGTGTTTCGAGATTGCTTAGAGAAATTTGTACTTTTTTTCTAGATGATATTTAGTTATACTCCAAAAATAAAAAATATCTCTAGCACTTGCAATTTGTTTTGCAACATTTGAGAGACAATAAACTATATGGAAAACTATCCAAGTGCTCATTTTTCCAAAAAGAAATACAATACCTAGGGCACATTATCTCTGTAGATGGGATCACAGTAGATCCACCAAAAATAAAAGCAATAATTGAATGGCCAAAACCCACAAATGTACACAAAATTTGTAGTTTCATGGGTCTAGCAGGATATTATAGGAAGTTCATAGCCAATTTCTCTAGAATCACATATCCTATTACATCCCTTCAGAGAAAAGGAAGAAAATTTGTATGGTCAGAGAAATGTCAGGAAGATTTTAATTTGTGGAGAAATTGACTACGACGCCAATTCTAAAGGTGCCCGATCCTGAGGGACATTTTGTACTTACCACTGATGCTTCAAGAGAAGGAATAGAAGGTGTACTCATGGAAGATAGGTAGGTGATAGCCTATGAGTCCATAAAACTAAAGGACTATGAGCAAAATTATGCACCTCATGATCTAGAGCTAGCAGCAATTGTGCATGCGCTACAAATTTTGTGGCATTATTTGTTAGGTAAACCCTTTGAACTCTAATTTGATCACCAAGGATTACCATATTTGTTCACTCAACCTAATTTGAACACTCGGCAAAGAAGGTGGCTTGAGTTAATATCTGATTATGAATTTGAGATCAATTATATTAAAGGAAAAGAGAATCTTGTAGTAGATGCTCTTAGTAGAAGGAGAAATGTTTCTTCCATGCTGACAGTGCAAACTAGTTTCTGAAGTCAAGTATTACATCGGTCTGATGTGGATGAATACTATAATCAAGTCAAGTAGGCTCTATTGGATAACCCCTAAGACCCTAAATATGATGGATTTAAATTTGAAGCTGATGGACTACTTTAGTATATGGGAAGAATGTACATTCCTAACTCAGACGAGTTAAGGAGCACAGTTTTAAGAGAAGTTCATAATGCACCCTATCTAGGCACCTAGGAATAACGAAAATCATGGTAGATATCAAACTATTGTATTACTGGAAGGGAATGAAAAAGGATGCTACTAGACATATGGCTGAATGTTTGGAATGCCAGAGGGTGAAATCTGAATATCAACATCTGATAGGGCTTTTGTACCCACATAAAATTCTTGAATGGAAATGGCAAATAATCAGCATGGATTTTGTACAAGGACTTCCCATGTACAAGAATAAACACAATATAATCCTAGTCGTGGTGGATAAGCTTACTAAAGTGGCACCATTTATTCTAGGGAACTTGACTGATGGAGCACCCATTATCGCATGTAAATTTGTACAAGAGGTGTTCCAATTGCATGGTGTTCCAAAGAAGATTATCTCTGATAGGGACACAAGGATGACCTCTAGATTTTGGAAAACCCTTTTTGCCTCCCTTAGAACTCAACTACATATCAGTTTTGGATACCACCCTGAAATAGATGGTCAAACAGAAAGGGTGAATCAAGTTTTAGAAGATCTTTTGAGAGTATACTGCATGGATCAGTAGTACAAGTGGGAGGATTACCTTCTGCTCGTAGAATTTGCCTAAATAATTCTTATCACTTTGCGATTAAAATGGCTCTATTTGAGGCACTATACTGAAGAAAGTGTCAAACTCCTATCAGTTGGGATAAGCTGGAAGATATGATTAGCCTGGGTCCAAAAATGCTTTTAGAAATGGAGGAACAAGTAAGGATGATTAAAAAGAGGTTGGTAGAAGATAATGATAGGCATAAGAGTTATGATGATGCCAAACAAACTCCTAGATAATTTATCGTGGGGGAAAAAGTTTTATTAAGAGTAAAACCTCAAAAAAGTGCAATCAAGTTTGGAAAATCATCTAAGTTAGTACCTCGTTATGTGGTACCTTTTGAAGTATTAGAGGAATTCAACCCAGTTGCCTACCAGATAGCTCTACATCTAGCTCTTGCTAAAATACATAATGTATTTCATGTTTCATACCTTAAGAAATATATATCTGGCAATAAGCATATAATTGATTGGAATGCCTTGCATGTTCAAGATCTAGGAGTGGTCTCAATCAAACCACTCTGAGTACTCAAAAGACATAATCTCCACTTACACAACAAAGATGTGCTCTAGTGCATGGTCCAGTGGGACCAATACGCTGAGGACAATGCCACTTGGGAGGATTACCTAGATATTAAGAAAAGATTTCCATCTCTTTTGCAAGAATATGAAAGATTTAAAAATTGAGATTTCACTACAATATTAAGACTTTATTCAAGCATTAAGACTATAATTAGACATCATTAAGGATGATGATTCTTTAGGGAGAGGATATGTTACATCCCACCCTAAACCTTTAAAAACTTCTTATGTTTTTACTTTGGTAAAATTGTGTAAAGTAACTCATGTTTATAAGTTATGATATATTTTGATGAAATCATGCAAGTTTTTCTTTGATAAGATTATACAATGTCCTGCTTAAAGTTTTGAATTGGATTAAGGACATTGATATCATGAATTTGATAGAATTTGATATGACTGAAAAAATACTTCTTTGAAATACAAATAAAAATAATATGATGTAACGAATGTATCGAATTATTTGTCAGACTAATCATCTTTGTTTTTCTTGAGTGATTGAAACTGGACAATCAAGTACCCTCAAAACATAAGAGGGAAATTATCATTTGGTAGAAAGGTTTTGTTGACAAGACCCTGATATTACGCTTTGAGCTAGGGTTGGTGTGTGACTTGAGAAACATGTCAAGACTAGGTCATATCTTTTGTTATATCTATCGAGGTAAGCTATCTCCATTCCTATTTCACTCTCACAACTATCAAATTGAGACAATAATTTTAGTCTCATCAAAGTCAAATATCAAATAGGATCGACTTGATGTATGAGGATGCAAAATACTTCTTTTAAGTCACTATCATTTAGTTCCAAGTTGAAAGTACTTTTCTTCAATGCTCAACATCGTCATTGAGCAACGTTATCAAATTCTTTTGACGCATCTAGAAGACTATAGAAAATGATAATAACCTAGCTACTTCTATATCATCATGTTCATGTGAAAAATGACGTGAAGAGTATACCATATAACATATATTTATTATATCTTTCACATAGTCCTTAGGTAGTATAAAAGTATTATTATTATCATTACTCCTTATCAACCGAGGCTTATTACTACTCAATACTAAGTGCACTGGATGTTCTTTCTTGAACCTTTAGCTACTCGAAGGCCAAAATGGGATCGGAAGATGATTATCTACAAGAATGATATTTTGTTCTTTAATCATATGTTGGTGTGTTTTAGTGGGCCGATGGCATTGGGCCATAATGGCACGTCTATCTTAAACTCTTTCTTGAAGAAATATTACAATCGGTTATGATAACTAATTGTAGATGAGTCCTGCAAGCCACAACCAATAAGAAGAAGATTACAACGGCAACAAGAGCGAGAGGCTCAAAACAATTCTTGTAACTACTGACGAGAACTGAATCTTAACATCATTCAATATATAAACTTCTTCATCACACGTTTACAGGATTGGATGCTATCCCGCGCTACTAATATAGGTAGAGTGTGCCTGGATAAGGTGAAGAAAGGTTGATAAATAGGAAAGTGAGTCTTCTGCAGCACAAAGGAAAATGAAGACCGCTAGGGAAGAATGTTGTCCATGCTGAGATACAGAGGTAAAGGTCATTCTTTTCTTTCATGACCAGCTGCAGTGTCAAGTCAATAGTCTAATACTGTTGTAACGCCGTAATATGAAAATTGTTTTGGCTTGCAAGCCTTTGATATTATAATAATAGCTCAATCGTATGGTGTTATTCTGGCATACTTCAGCCTTTTCTACATGGAAGTTTGATTTTTTTCCTGTTTATACAAAGAAAAACTTAGGAATCATAGTTGAAAATATATGTTAACTTTGTCACAGAGACCATAACCTTTGTTGCATGCATTCTTTCTCTTACAGAATACTTCTTAGACTCTTCTAAGTAGCTTTCTTTTCTCAGAGAATTACATTCTCTTTCTGTATGTTAGATAACCTTGTTTTCTCATCATCACAGTGAGAGAGTCTCTTAAAACTGAATGGTTGTATTGATAATTTCATTCCACTCATTATTCCAAAGAGTCTTTTACCTCAAAGGAAACATCTCATTGTGTGTACACTCCAATAGAGGCTGATAGGAGCATGTTTCATTATCATTGTATTTAAAGACTTATTATTCCTTTAGAGTAGTCGAATAATAGGATGAGCATCTTTATATACGTCAAGAATATATTAAATGGTCAACCAATGTTATATACTGGAGAGCCACATAAGACTAACATCTAACAATATAATTCTTGTGTAAGTGACCCTGTGTACTTTTGAATCTTGAAATAAGAGACCATTAACTATTGTCTGTCAGGTCAAGAATAAAGTTTAAGAAGGAATAGTAAGTACTTTCCTTGTTACATGCATACTCAATGTATGTGATAAAAAAAGTTAGTATTTTAACAACTACTTTATGAGTTAATAGAAGGATCTAGTTATCCTTATTAGATAACCAAAGTCAAAGGTATATAATAATAACCTCAACTACATGCTACAAGAAATTCTTGATTAGTTATAATATTTCTTGCAATGAGACCCAATTAAGACTATTAGTAAGGCCTTATGCTCAAATTTTCTTTGCACTACTTATAAAAGGCATGAGTTTTCCACCACAATATCTTTTTCTGAACAAGATAAAACCCCCATGGAATATATGATTAATACAAAAGTTTCCTAACAAGGAAGGGGATCTTATACTGACACCATTAATAGATTTCATGTCCAAACTTAGATAAATTCTAATCATTATTAATGTATACAAATACCAAGAAGACTTGAAACTAGTTAATGGAATCAAGTTTTGAAGATTGATCCGAAGGTTAAATTATATTTCTATCGATTATCATCCAATTGAATTTGCAATGACAAAGTAAGTCATAAAATGCTAGAGAATCTCATCTTATCAAAAGTGGGTGGATAGGTAATCCAGTAAACCCTAGGACTAATAGTCTCTCTAAGTCAAGCAGGGTGGTGAACCATGACTATGTTCACTATGTAACGTCTATATATATATATAGAAACTATGGCCATAGTGAGTGCCGATGCCACCACGTGCACTCATCAGTTCACAGTAATCTAAACACTTAGTTAACCAGGGTTGTCGTACTTAGTAGGAGGGCACCCTTAGTAGTGTGATAGAGTTGGCCGAGTGGGGGTACACACCAGAGCTCATATGGTAACTGAGAGGGTTCTCAACACAGCCTTTCATTGAAGGGTAGGGCTGCTTCCAGTCAGTAAGTGTACGAGGGATCGCTTAAGTCTATGGTTGGAGTTAAAACAATCAGATGATGCTTTACCTCTCTACAGTGGCATACTAAGTCTTGGAGATGAGATAAACCAGATAAGAGATTGTAATCCTTTCTTTTCATGTTTAATTTTAGTATAATATTCTGAGGAATGAAATGATTGAAAAACTTTGTACATGATGGTTAACCCTTGCAATTATGATATGAGAATTAGAATTAATCACATTCCTAATATGATGATTAACAATAATTTACTTGTTTAATATATTTGTCTTATATGAATTATTATTCCTTTTAACATATGGTAAAATTTTTTGTTAGTAAATATGGGTACTGGGATGGTTGGTTGTTACACATGGTATTAGAGCATCTAGGTTGAACACTCGGGCCTATGATCTCATTGCGTAAGTATTGTGCATGATTCATAAATTGTAAAACTAATTCTTTTGAATCATGTTATGCTAGAAATGGTGCGAACCAAACAGACTGCCAGAAAATCTATTGCCAACAATGGGTGATACCTACAAGTTAAAAAAGAATGGGAAGCTTTGACCAAAACCACTGAAGGGACAAATGTTAATGGGGAGGAATGGATAAAGGATGATGAAACCTTCTCTCATGTGATGGGTAGAATTAAAGATGAAAAAATAGAGTTGAAACAAGCTGCTATTGCTTACGCAAGTATTATGGAAGACCTAGCTCATCAACCATCTACTTCGAAACGTGAACCAATCAAACCAACCTCCCCTATACATGTACCCAGTGTGCACTGTAATAACCCCAGTTAAATTATTATAATTAGTTCTAATGAGTCAGAAGGATATAAACCTACACTCTGACATGGAAAAAAATACTTGTTTTGAAACTTGAGAATGTAAAAAGTGTAGAAAGTTATTGAAAATAAATGCATTTATAATTTTATGTTAAAAGTTTCATCCTTCTTAAAAAATGTATGCATGAGATAATAAATTTCTCAATTTATGAATGAGATGAGTTGTCTATGCTTGAGACTAATTAAAACCCTATATTGGAACTTCAGGTAGAAAAGTTATAATATCATGGTGCAAACCCAGAGTCATCATGAACAAAGCTACAAGGTTGGTCAGAATCTTGAAAATGCAAAAGCTAAATTGGATCGAATCCTGACTCTCCCATAGGAGACTAGGGCTAGAGTGGACCATCTTGAAAAAGAAAGGGCTACTAAGGGGTCTACTTTTGAAGTTGACACTAGGAGTTACCATATGGATACTACACAGACAAAACAAGAAGACACCCATTCGGGATCTAAATTTCAAGATATAGATAGAGAACAGTTG
Source organism: Cunninghamia lanceolata (assembly GCA_027924645.1). Taxonomy (NCBI): domain Eukaryota; kingdom Viridiplantae; phylum Streptophyta; class Pinopsida; order Cupressales; family Cupressaceae; genus Cunninghamia; species Cunninghamia lanceolata. Next base: position 11,885,570 of record BSBN01000252.1, on the reverse strand, counting down.
GCTCAAGAGTTATCTCCTAATATAAAGAAAGTAACCCCACCTAAGTTTCATTGGTGATGCCACTAAAACTTGGCTAACCGAAATGGAGAAATATTTTGAGATCCACAATTATTCTGAAACTACCAAAGTAGTAGGAGGGGCATTTCAATTGGTCGACGAAGCATCCATATGGTGAACAAATAAGAAGATGGAATTGGGGATAGCAACCAAGGGACTAACGTGGGGAGAATTTGTTACTATTTTTAGAAAGAGGTGGTTGCCTCAATTATATTATGATAAAAAAATGATGGAATTCCAAAAATCTGAAACAAGGGGACTTAACCGTTAACCAATACTAGGAAAAATTTACTCGACTCCTCAAATACATACCCTAGTACCAAATAGATGAGAGATTTAGAATCAGAAAGTCCATCATGGGACTTGATGCTTAGATTAGCAGAGAGGTGGATGTTCATGGTCTAACCACAATGGACCAAGTCTACAAGAAGGTAGTCAAATAGGAGCAGAGACTTAAATCTTTGGCATCCTATGGGGAGAATAAATAGAAGAAATACAACTAGAACCAATCCTCCCAGCCCCTCAAGAAGAAAGGGGAAAATTAGACTTTCAGCAAAGAGGTGACAAGAATCATCAAAAGAATATGAGTGAAGACCGTAGAGATAGGAGGAATGGAAGTCACCAGAACAATAATGGTAAGAAGAATCATGAAACTCCTGGAAAACCTACAAAAAGATGAGGGCCACCTGGGGGTTGTTTTACATGTGGAAGAAATTATTATGCCAATTAGTGCCCCACAAAAATGTTAGAATCTCCACCACATGAGAATCTCTTACCGCCTCAGGAAGTTGCATTTCAACAGGGAATTCATGCCACACTAGACAACAGACAAGCAGAGTACCAGATAACCCCTATCAAGACCACATGTATGTTGTTTGGTCCACCTATATCAGTTTTAATAGACATAGGGGCAACATAATGCTTTGTATCACCAAAGGTTTCAAGTAAAATTTCTAGAAAGGCTAGTTTCATGCAAAACTCATGGTTAGTTGAATATGATAATCAATCAAGAGCTCAGGTAGAGCAGTGTTATGTTTGAGAATAGGGTAGACTTACCAAGCTTTTTGATGGAAGTTAATCTTTACGTGGCCCCCCTAGGATCCTACAATGTCATATAAGGGGTCAACTGGCTATGGAGGCATAGAGCAAAAGTAGATTATTACACCAAAACAATCGAGTGCCTAGATGACCTAGGGCATAAAGTGTATATTCAAAGAAAGGAAAGAATATATGTTATAAAGCAAATTTATGCAATACAACTTAAGAGAGCTAAACAAAGGGGTTGTCAATTATTTACAATTAAAATGGAAAAGTTAGAAGAAGTAAAGGAGAACCAAAATTTCAACTTCTCTGATCACCTGACATTCTATGAAGCCCTTAAAACATCAATAGGAGAGACTAATGAAGCCTTGGAAAGAAAAGGTTCAAAATTGGACAAATATCCTTACCTTCAAAATTTTACAGATGTTTTCCCTGATGAATTACCAGGGTTACCTCCAAAAAGGGCATTCAATTTTTCCATAGATATCATACCCTGGATCGGAGCCCATCTCCAAGGTTCCATATCAGATGACTACCACTGAATTGATAGAATTAAAAGCACAACTGTAGGAACTTTTAGATAAAGATCTAATACAACCTAGTGTCTCAATATGGGGAGCATCGGTAATCTTCATCAAGAAGGATGGCACTCTTAGATTGTGCATCGATTATCAAATGCTTAATAAGACCACAATCGAAAAAAAATATCCCTTGCCCTGCATAGATGATCTATTCAATCAAATGCGAGGAGCAACGATATTCTCTAAGATCGATAGAGTGATCCTGTTACCATCAATTGAGATTGCAAGATGAAGACATACATAAAACTGCTTTTAGAACTAGGTATGGGCACTATGAATATACAGTGTTACCTTTTGGCCTAACTAAAGCACTGACAACTTTTATGAATCTAATGAATAGTGTGTTTCAGGATTGCTTAGACAAATTCATTCTTGTTTTTCTTGATGACATTTTGATCTACTCAAAAATGAAGAACATCTCCAGTACTTACAATTTGTATTGCAATGTTTGAGAGAAAATAAACTATATGGAAAACTATCCAAGTGCTCATTTTTCCATAAATAAATACAATACTTAGGGCACATTATTTCTATAGATGGAATCATGGTAGATCCAACAAAAATAAAGGTGATAATTGAATGGCTAGAACCCATAAATGTACATGAAGTTCACAACTTCATGGGTTTGGTAGGATATTATAGGAAGTTCATAGCTAACTTCTCTAGAATTGCATATCCTATTACCTCCCTTCAAAGAAAAGGAAGAAAATTCATATGGATAGAGAAATGTTAGGAAGCTTTTAACTTATTGAAGAAGAAATTGACTACGATGACAATGTTAGAGGTGCTTGATCCTAAGAGACATTTTGTAGTCATCGTGGATGCTTCAAGAGAAGGCATAGGATGTATGCTCATGCAAGATGGGCAAATGATAGCTTATGATTCCAGGAAACTGAAGGACTACAAGAAAAATTATAGACCTCATGATCTAGAGTTAGCAGAAATTGTGCATGCGCTACAAATGTGGTGGCATTATTTACTAGGTAAACCCTTTGAACTCAGATCTGATCACTCTAGAATTACATATCCTATTACCTCCCTTCAGAGAAAAGGAAGAAAATTCGTATGGACAGAGAAATATCAAGAGGATTTTAACTTATTGAAGGAGAAATTGACTACGACGCCAATTCTAAAGGTGCCTAGAGCTAGCAGCAATTGTGCATGCACTACAAATGTGGCGACATTATTTCTTAGATAAACCCTTTGAACTCAGATCTGATCACCAAGGATTATGATATTTGTTCACTCAACCTAATCTAAACGATCGGCAAAGAAGATGGCTTGAGTTAATATCTGATTATGATTTTGAAATCAATTATATTAAAGGAAAAGAGAATCTTGTAGCATATGCTCTTAGTAGAAGGAGACATGTTTCCTCCATGCTGTCAGTGCAAACTAGTTTCTGTAGTTAGGTATTACATCAGTCCAATGGGGATGAGTACTATAATCAAGTCAAGCAAGCTTTATTGGATAACCTCCAAGACCCTAAATATGATGGATATAAATTTGAAGCTAATGGACTACTTCAGTATATGGGAAGAATGTACGTTCCTTACTCAAAAGAGTTGAGGAGCACAATGTTAAGACAAGTTCATAATGCACCTTACTCTGGACACCCACGAATAATAAAACTCATGGCAGATATCAAACCATTGTATTACTGGAAGGGAATGAAAAAGGATGCCGCTAGACATGTGGCCAAATGTTTGGAATGTCAGAGGGTGAAAGCTGAAAATCAACGTCTAGCAGGACTTTTGTACCCACATGAAATTATTGAATGGAAATGGCAAATAATCAGTATGGATTTTGTACAATTCATAGTGCCCATACCTAGTCCTGAAAGCAAATTTATGTATGTCTTCATCCCGCAATCTCAATTAGTGGTAACTAGATTACAGACTGATTGTAGAGAATACTTTTGCTCCTCACATTTGATCGAATAGATTATCTATGTGGGGCAAGAGATATTTGTTTTTGATTGTGGCCTTATTAAGCATTCGATAATCAATGCACAATCTAAGAGTGCCATCCTTCTTCTTGATGAAGATTATCAGTGCTCCCCATGGTGAGACACTATGTCATATCAGACCTTTATCTAAAAGTTCCTACAGTTGTGCTTTCAATTCTATCAATTGAGTGGTAGTCATCTGAAATGGAGCCTTTGAGATGGGGTCTGATACGGTATGATATCTATGGAAAAATTGAATGCCCTTTTTGGAGGTAACCCTAGTAATTCATCAAGGAAAACATCTGTGAAATTCTGAAGGTAAGGATATTTGTCCAATTTTGAAGCTTTTCTTTCCGAGGCTTCATTAGTCTCTCCTATTGGTGTTTTAAGGGCTTCGTAGAATGTTAGGTGATCAAAGAAGTTAAAATTTTGGTTCTCCTTTACTTCTTCTAACTTTTCCATTTTAATTGTAAATAATTGATAACCCCTTCGTTTGGCTCTCTTAAGTTGCATTACAAAAATTTGCCTTATTACATATGTTCTTGCGTTTCCTTGAATATACACTTTATGCCCTAGGTCATCTAGGCACTTGATTATTTTGACGTAATAATTTACTTTTGCTCTATGCCTCCATGGCCAGTTGATCCTTAATATGGCATTGTGGGATCCTAGGGGAGCCATGTAAAGATTTAACTTCTATTGAAAAGCTTGGTAAGTCTACTCTAGCCTCAAAAAGACATTGCTCTACCTAAACTCTTAACTGATTACCATATTCAACTGACCACGAGTTTTGCATGAAACCAACCTTTCTAAAAATTTTACTTAAAACCTTGGGTAATACAAAGCACTCTATTTCCCATGTGTCTATTAAAACTAATATAAGTATACCAAATAGTATACCTGTGGTCTCAATAGGGGTTATCTAGTACTCTTCTGGTTTGTTGTCCAATGTAGCATGAATTCGCTGTTGAAATGCAACTTCCTGAGGCAGTAAGGGAATCCCACAGGGTGGAGGTCCTAACGTTTTTGTGGGGCACTGATTGGTATAATGATTTCTACCACATGTAAATCAACCCCTAGGTGGCCCTTGTCTTTCAGTAGGTTTTCTAGGATCTTCATGATTCTTCTTACCATTATTGTTCTAGTGGCTTCCATTCCTCCTATCTCTATGGTCTTCACTCAAATTCTCCTATAGCCTCTTCACTGAAAGTTTGATTTTTCCCCTTTCTTCTTGAAGGGAAGGGAGGATTGGTTCCAGTTGTATTTAGTCCATTTAGGACGCCAAAGATTTAAGTCTCTGCTCCTTTTTTATTGCCTTATCATAGACTTGGTCCATTGTGGTTGGACCATGATCATCCACCTTCCTACCAATCTGAGCATTAAGTCCCATGATGAACTTCATGATTCTAAATATCTCGTCTATTTGGTATTGGGGTACGTATTTGAGGAGTCGAATAAATTTTTCCTAGTATTGGTTAACAGTTAAGTCCCCTTATCTCAGATTTTGGAACTCCATCATGTTCTGATCATAATATAATTTGAGGCAACCACCTCTATCTGAAAATAGTAACAAATTCTCCTCACATTAGTCCTTTGGTTCCTATCCCCAATTCCATCTTCTTATTTGTCCACCATATGGATGCTTTGCCAACCAATTGAAAAGTCCCCCATACTACTTTGGTAGTTTTAGAATAATTACAGATCTCAAAATATTTCTCCATTTCGGTTAGCCAAGTTTTAGGGGCATCACCTGAGTCAGACCCGTCGAACTTAGGTGGGGTTACTTTCTTCATATCACGAGATAACTCTTGAGTGAACTATTCTTTGTCTATATTTTGAAATTTAGATCCCGAATGGGTGTCTTTCTATTTTGTCTGTGTAGTATCCATATGGCGACTCCCAGTATCTCCTGTAGGTGAGTCAGGATTCGATCCAATTTAGGTTCTGCATTTTTTAGGATTTTCCCCAACCTTGGAGCTTTGTTTGTGATGACTCCAGGTTTGCACCATGATATTATAACTTTTCTACCTAAAGTTCCAATTTAGGGCTTTAATTAGTCTCAAGCATAGGCAACTCATCTCATCCATAAATTGAGAACTTAATTATCTCAAGCATACATATTTTAAGAAGGATAAAACTTTTAACATAGAATTATAAATTCTTTTATTTCCAAGAACTTTCTATACTTTTTACATTCTCGAGTTTCAAAACAAGGATTTTTTCCATGTCAGAGTGTAGGTTTATATCCTTTTGACTCATTAGAATTGATTACAATAATTTTAGTGGGGTTATTACTACCCACACTGAGTACATGTATAGGAGAGGTTTCTTTGATTGGTTCACGTTTCAAAGTAGATGGTAGATGAGCTAGGTCTTCCATAATACTTGTGTAAGCAATAACAACTTGCTTCAACTCTGCTTTTTCATCTTTAATTCTACCCATCGCATGAGAGAAGGTTTTGTCATCCTTTACCCATCCCTCCCCATTAACATTTGTCCCTTCAATGGTTTTGGTTATAGCTTCCCATTCCTTTTTAACCTGTAGGTATCACCCATTGCTAGCAACAAATTTTCTGGTAGTCTGTTTGGTTCGCACCATTTCTGGCACAGGACGATTCAAAAGAATTAGTTTTACAATTTATGAATCATTCATAATACTTATGCAATGAGCTCAGAGGCCCAAGTGTTCAACTCAGATGCTCTGATACCACGTGTAAACAACCAACCATCCTAATACCCAGATTTACCAAGAAATTTTTTTACCATATGTTAAAAGGAATAATAATTCATATAAAAAATATATTAAACAAGTAAATGTTAATCATCATATTAGGAATGAGATTAATTCTAATTCTCATATCATAATTGCAAGGGTTAACCATCATGTACAAAGTTTATCAATCCTTTCAGTCCTCAAAATATTATATTGAAATTAAACATGAAAAGAAAAGATTAAAATCTCTTATTTGGTTTATCTCATCTCCAAGGCTCGGTATACCACTATAGAGAGGGAAAGCATCATCTGACTATTTTACCTCCAACCATAGACTTAAGAGGTCCCCCACACATTTCTTGACTGGAAGCGGCCCTACCGTTCAATGAAAGGTTGTGTTGAAAAATCTCTCAATTACCATCTGAGCTCTGGTGTGTACCCCCACTTGGCTAACTCTGTAACACTACTAAGGATACCCTCCTACTAAATATGAGAACTCTGGTTAACTAAGTGTCTGGAGTACTATGAACTGATGAGTGCACAAGGTGACATCAACACTCACTATGGCCATAATTTCTATATATATAGACATTACACAGTGAACATAGTCATGGTTCACCACCCTACTCAACTTGGGGAGACTATTGGTTGTAGGGTTCTCTAATATTTTACGACTTGCTTTCTCATTGCAAATTCGATTGGTTGATGATTGATAGAATACACTTGAACCTTCAGTTCAATTTTTGGAACTTGATTCCATTCACTAATATCGGGTCTTCTTGGTATTTTTATACCTTAATAATGATTACAATTTATCCAAGTTTGGACATGAAATCCATTAATGGTATCAGTATAAGGTCCCCCTCCTTGTTAGAAAAACTTTCATATTAATCATAGATTCCATGGGGGTTTTATCATGTCGAGATAAAGATGTTGTACAAAACTCATGCATTTAATAAGTAGTGCATACGAGATTGAGCACAAGGCATTACTAATAGACTTAATTGGTTCCCATTGCAAGTAAAATTATAACTAAAAAAGAACTTCTTGTAACATGTAGTTGAGGTTAATATTATATATCTTCGACTTTGTCTATCTAATAAGGATAATAAGATCCTTCTATTAACTCATAAAGTAGTTATTAAATACTAACTTGAATTTTATTGCATACATTGAGTATATGTGTAACAACATGGAAAGTACTTCCTAAACCTTATTCTGGGCTCGATAGATAATAGTTATCGGTCTCTTATTTCAAGATTTGAAAGTACACAGGGTCACTTCACATAATTTATATTGTTTGAACATTAGTTTTATATGGCTCACTGGTATATGACGTTGGTCGACCATTTAATATAGTCTTGACGTATACAAAGGTGTTCATCCTATTATTTGACTGCTCCTCTAAGGAAATAATAAGTCTTTAAATACAATGATAAAGAAAAGTGCTCCTATCAGCGTTTATTGAAGTGTACTCACAGTGAGATATTGTCTTCGAGGTAAAATACCTTGAGTGGAATGAAACTATCAAAACACCTATTTAGTTTTAAGAGACTATTTCTCACTATGACGATGAGAAAACAAGGTTATCTAACATGCAGAATGAGAATGTAATTATTTGAGAAAGAAAACAACTTAGAAGAGTCTACGAAGTATTCTATGAAAGAAAGAACACATGCAACAAAGGCTACAACATCTGTGATTAGGTTAACATATATTTTCAACTATGATTCCTAAATTTTCCTTTTGTATGAGCAGAAAGAAATCAACTTGTATGCAGAAAAGGTTGAAACATGCTAGAACAATGCCATACAATTGAGCTATTATTATAACATCATAGGCTTGCAGACCAAAATGAACTTCATATTACAACATTACAACAGTATTAAATCATGGACATGACCCAATAACTTATCATGCAAACAAAAGATGACCTTTACCTCCGTGTTTCAGCATACACAACACTCTTCAATGATGATCTTAGTTCTCTTTGTGCTACGAAAGACTTTCGCTTTCCTATTTATTAACCTTTCTATTTCTTAATCAAGCATGATCTATCTATATTAGCAGTGCAAGATAACATCCAATCCCACAAATGTGAAAAAATGAAGTTTATATATCGAATGGTGTTAAGATTTAGTTTCTATCAGCAGTTACAAGAACAATTTTTTGTCTCTACCACCCGTTGCCATTCTAATCTTCTTCTTATTGGTTGTGGCTCACAGGACTCATCCGAGGACAGTTATCATAACCGATTGAGTTGTTTCTTCTTGCGAGAGTTTATGATGGATGTGCCATTATGGCCTAATGCCATCAGCTCACTAAAACACACCAACGTATGATTAAAGAACAAAACATTATACTTGTAGATAATCATCCTTTGATTTCCTTTTGGTCTTCGAATAGTTGAAAGTTTAAGAAATAATGTGGTGCACTTAGTATTGAGTAGTAATGAGCCTCAGGTTGATAAGGAGTAATACTAATAATACTCTTATAAATTCCTTAGGACTACATGTAAAAGATATAATGAATATATGTTAAAAGGTATACTCTTCATGTCATTTTTCACGTGAATGTTATGATAGAGAAGTAGTTAATGTTATTAGAATTTTTCTATAGTCTTCAAGATACGTCATAAGAATTTAATAACATTGCTCAATGATGACGTTGAGAACTGAAGAAAAGTATCTTTGACTTGGGATTGAATGATCACAACTTGATTAAGTCTTTACATCCTCAAACATCAAGTCGATTCTATTCAATATTTGACTTTGATGAGACTAAAATTATTGTCTCGATTGATAGTTGCGAGAGTGAAATAGGTATGAAGATTGCTTACCTCGATAGATATAACGAAAGATATGACCTAAACTTGATAGGTTTCCCATGTCACTCACCGACGCTAACTTAGATGGTAACATCGGGGTCTTGTCAACAAAACCTTTCTACCAGATGATACTTTGCCTCTTATGCTCTGAGGATGCTTGATTGTCCCGTCCCAATCACTCAAGAAAAACAAACATGATTAGTGTGATAAATAATTTGATACATTCATTTCATCATAATATTTTCATTTGTATTTCAAAGAAGTATTTTCTCAATTATATCATAGTTCATCAAATTCATGACATCAAGGTTCCATAATCTAATTCAAAAACTTAAAGCAAGACATTATATAATCTTATCAAAGTAAAATTTGCATAATTTCATCAAAGCATATAACAACTTCTAAACACAATCATCAAAGTTAATCATAACTTCCAAATGAGTTACATTACACAATTTTTACTAAAGTAAAAACATAAGAAGTTTAAAAGGGTTTAGGGTGGGATGTAACATATCCTCCCCCTAAAGAATCATCATCCCCTATGATGTCTGGATATATAGTCTTAATGCTTGAATAAAGTCTTAATATTGTAATTAAAATCTTAATACTGTAATAAAGTCTTAGTTTTTCAATCTTTCATGTTCTTGTAAAAGAGATTCTTAATATCTAGGCAATCTTCCCAAGTGGCACTATCCTCAGCATATTGGTCCCACTAGACCTTGCACTGGAGCACATCTTTGTTGTGCAAGTGGAGCTTACGTGTTTCAAGTATTCTGAGTGGTTCGATTGAGACCACTCTTGGATCCTGAACCTACTGTTAGAATCTGAAAAGATTAATAACCCACAAAACTAGTGCAAACAAATAGATATCTAAACTATGAATGCAAATGATACAAAATCAAAATAGCAACATAGAGTTAGTCTCCAAGAGAGTAATGCAAATGCTAGAAGAAAAATAGCATTAAGAGGATGCAAAAGAAAAAGATGCAAAATACAAGCCAGGTACCATGCTTATATAGACTAGGAAGAGGGAGGAGGTGGCAACACCGACCAATCAAGAGCAACCATCTATTGGACTAAAGATAGCAAAGTATCTTCCCAAGATAGCTAATGGATGCTCACATGTAGGAAGGTGACACCTTGCAACCACTCACCTAATAAGACATGCTTTATTAACCTAAGTGAGATTAATAGAAGTGTAGGAAAAACCTAGGAATATAGGGAAAAAATAAATAACCTACTAGGAAATAAAAACCTACACTAACACCCCCCATAAGCGAAGCTTAGGTGGATGTAGAAATGGGTCTTGGTAAATCAAGCCTGATGAGGTACCCATGTACATAAAATTCCCCCCCAAAGAGAGAGAAAAGCCCCCCCCCCCAAAAAAAAAAAATAGAGAGAGAAGAGACCCCCCCAAAGTAGAGAGAGTCAGGACTCCGAGTGAGAGGAAGAAGCCCCCCAGAAGATGAAGCATCCCACACCCCCAGCAAAGCTCGCAAATGATGGAACTTGCTCTCAGTGAAGGGTTTGGTGAAGATATCAGTAACCTGTTCAGAAGTCAGATAGTAGAGAAGGTTGATGACGTGGCCATGGATGAGCTCCTGGATGTACTGCATGTGGACCTCGATGTGTTTGGTCCACTGATGATGGACTGGATTCTGTGAGATCTGAATGGCACTCTGGTTGTCACAAAATATGACTGATGGCCGTCTGATCTGGATACCAAACTTAGTGAGAAGATTTTGAAGCCAAATGGCCTCAGTGGCAACATTCACAGCCCCCTGATACTCAGCCTCAGTAGAAGATAGAGCAATAGCAGACTGCTTCTTGCTTGACCAACAAACAGGACCTCAACCAAGTGAGAAGCTATAACCTGAAGTAGACTTGTGATCCTGAGAATTGCCTGCCCAATCTGAATCTATGTAGCCCACCAAGTCAAGCTCAATACCTACTATATAGTGAATCCCAAAACTGTGAGTACCATGAATGTAGTGAAGGATCCACTTGGCTGCTTTCCAGTGTAGCTCATGAGGCTCTTGCATGAATCAAGAGACCATGCCTACAACATATGAAATGTTAGGTCTTGCATGAGTCAAATAAATGAGACTCCCAACAAGCTGTCAGTACAAAGTGCCATCAACAAGTGGAGAAGAACACCGAGCCTCAAGTTTGACTCCAGAAAGGAAGGGAGTAGAGCAGGCTTACAGTCAGCCATATGAAATCTCAAGAGCAAATCTAGAGCATACTTGGACTGTCTGATGGTGATCCCGGAAGCAGACTGGTAGATCTCAATCCTAAGAAAGTAATGCAACAAGCCCAAGTCAGTCATCAAAAACCTGTCATGAAGGGCAATTTTGATAGCCCCAATAGTGGATGGAGAACTTCTTGTGATCAGCAAGTCATCAACATACAGAACCAGAAATAGGAGTGAATCATCCTCTTGTAGAATGTAGACATTGGGATCAGAATGGCACCGAGTGAACCCAACTGATAGAAGGAAGGAGTCCATCTTGGCATACCAGGACCGAGGAGCCTATTTGAGGCCATAGAGAGACTTCTGAAGACTTCACACAAGTGAAGAATCTTGAAGGAACCCCTGTGGCTACTCCATGTAGATCTCCTCCTGAAGGTCACCATGAGAAAAGCACTCTTCACATCCATCTGGTGTACTTCCCAACGCTTAGATGCAGCAATGGCAAGAACAAGTCAGATGGAATTCATTTGGGCAACTGGCACAAGAGTCTCAGAGTAGTCAATCCCAGGAACCTAGGAGAATCCTTTGGCGACCAAGCTAGCCTTATGCTTGTCAACCGACCCATCTGCTGCAAATTTTGTTTGATAGATCCACTTACATCGAACAAGTTTTCTTCCCTTAGGAAGAGGGACAAGATCCCAAGTGTGGTTCCTCATCAAGGAACTATACTCCTCCTGCATAGCTGTATCCCACTCAGGAATACTAGAAGCCTCATGAAAAGACTGTGGATCTGAGGCAATAGCAATGAAGACATGTGGAGCATCCTGGAACTTGTAATGTCCCCTTCTAGCAAGCCAAAAATTTTGCAACCTTGCAAACAATTTCAACTTGTAAAAGAGCACATTAGTTACAATTCGCTTAATCATTTCATCATGTTCACATATAGCACTAAACTTTATCTATTTCATCTCCTCACTAGTCATATATCCATGTTCATGATCTATCTTATATCATTAATCACACGAGTCATGGACATACCTCGGGGAGGACGTTTGTGATCCTACCCATTAATCAGACCACTCACCTAATATGAGAGCGTGGATTAAGGATTCCAAGACCCACGGCCGTAGGCCCAAGTCTTCACCTCACACCTGGAGGTACTTCACTCTTGGCTCGGAAGGGCTTATAGCAAGCTCGAGGTTCACCTACCATTAGGCCATCAATATTATCTACGTCCTACACAACCGTAGGGTCAAGAACTTCATGCTACACCTAGCAATACTTCGTTCATACCCTAGGTCTAAGAGCTTCATGCTACACCTGACAATACTTCGCTCTTAGCTCTGAGGGGCAATGACTTACCAGCTCGAGTGCTAGATACTTGATTCCTTCTAACCACCAGTCTCATACTAATAAGGTGTGTAGGTGGATTAAGGGGAAGGCTACTAATCCTAGCCCGGTACTCCATGGTCATGTTGATGGCTTCTTAAGGTTGATTTCATAATCAATCTCTCTATAGAACATACTTATTATTCTAGGCATCATGCCTTCTATTTAAAAATTCACTTTCTTGGATATTCAATAATTACTAGTATATTGATATTTCCCCTTGAATGTATATTTCATTAGATGTTTACTCTACTATTATTAACTTTTTCTAATATGAGATCATTAGAGCTTCCTAGCATTCAATGGATTATTCACAACATTCATAACCTTATTATTTATATCTTACAAGTTATAAATTGAACAAGTAAATATAACTTCTTACAAATCATAAATTGAATAAGTAAATATAATTACTTACTTGCTGTGGATTTACCTAGGATTCCTTACCTATGCTGCCGTAATATAATTTTTATTGCATTGTTGTTGTCATTTATATATTTTATAATATATATTTCACACCCCTTTTTTGACTACGGTAGATATTTATTCTCTTCCTTCCTTTTCTTTTTTTCCTTTTTTTTTGTTAGAGGGGCCCGTTAATATTTATAAGTTTGAAGGGATGCAATTTACCACCCGTCAACATCTTCTCAATAGCCCGATTCCATATATGAATGCCCTTATATTATGCAATGAATAAATATATATTTACTATTATATATTCTTATTATATATATATATATATTTTTACTTGAATATATCCTCCCTATATATATTTATGATATCGTTTCTACTTATGACTCAAAAATATATATATAAATATAATGCGGATCTAAATATATTTATTTATCGAATATTCCTTTTTTTTATTTATTGCCCATCCTCTTTTCTTTCTATCCCACAACCTTTATTTATTTCCCTTTCAAGGGATATTTATTATGCCTGGTGGTAAAAGACATACTTACCCTTTTATAATTTTTATTACTTTATGTTATTCCCTTTTATGGGCTAGTTCTAACCATACGTAACTCCCTTAACATAGTTTATTTATATTATTTGTATTTATATTATATCATTTATATTATAATAAATGATATATTATTTATTTTATATTATTTATATTATATCATTTATATCGTAATAAATGATATATGATTTATATTATATTATTTATATTTATATTATTAGATATATTTATAATATATTATTATTGTTTATATGTGTTATTTATAAATAGAATAATAATATATCTTTTAATTGTTTTAAATAAATATTATTTAAATATATTCAATATATTCAATTTATAATATCATTCATATCTTTGATTTGAATGAATAATACATATTGCAGGGACATGACAACCCTCCCAACTCAAGATTGCTTGTCCTCAAGCAATCACAATTATTATGGTTAAAGGATTAGGCAAAAGTATAGGTAATTTAATATTAAAGAATACATAAAATGTTAGAATCATAATAATAAATTTAATATTAAAGTATATAATACTTTTATTTATTTATTTTTAGAATTTATAGTTATGTTCAATAGGGTTGTGGGTCTAATCACATGGTTATTATGATCACAAATTTTATACTTATATAGACCGTTAATTAATTTATACATGTGTTTCTTGAAAATACATCTATATATAAACTATGTATGATGTATTTATAAACATATAATATTTATCATATTAATTGAGTTTAATATATGGGGTTATATATTATGATATAATCTTATAGCTATTAAATAACATTAAGATGAAAATATCTTTATCAAATATATTATTTTATGAGAACTTAATAGAGATATCTTAAAACATATTTGTTGCATCTTAAATTTTATTTTTTATTTATTTATTTAATATTTTAGCAATGAATTTGAACTTTTAATAGTCCAACACTATGAAATGATTTATGCATACATGATTAACAATCATGCAATTTTCATTGATTCTTTTTTATTTTTTTATTTTGTTAATTTTATTTTGTTTTTTTAATTTTTTATTTAACTATTATTCACAGGATGGCAAGATTACTACTGTAATGTCCCCTTCTAGCAAGCCAAAAATTTTGCAACCTTGCAAACAATTTCAACTTGTAAAAGAGCACATTAGTTACAATTCACTTAATCATTTCATCATGTTCACATAAAGTACTAAACTTTATCTATTTCATCTCCTCACTAGTCATATATCCATGTTCACATACCTCGGGGAGGATGTTTGTGATCCTACCCATTAATCAGACCACTCACCTAATATGAGAGGGTGGATTAAGGATTCCAAGACCCACAGCCGTAGGCCCAAGGCTTCACCTCACACCCGGAGGTACTTCACTCTTGGCTCAGAGTGGCTTATAGCCAGCTCGAGGTTCACCTACCATTAGGCCATCAATATTATCTAGGTCCTAAGCAATTTAGGGTCAAGAACTTCATGCTACACCTGGCAATACTTCGTTCATATCCTAGGTCTAAGAGCTTCATGCTACACCCAACAATACTTTGCTCTTAGCTCTGAGGGGCAATGACTTGCCAGCTCGAGTGCTAGATACTAGATTCCTTCTAACCACCAGTCTCATACTAATAAGGTGTGTAGGTGGATTAAGGGGAAGGCTACTAATCCTAGCCCGGTACTCCATGGTCATGTTGATGGATTCTTAAGGATGATTTCATAATCAATCTCTTTATAGAACATACTTATTATTCTAGGCATCATGCCTTCTATTTAAAAATTCACTTTCTTGGATATTCAATAATTACTAGTATATTGATATTTCCCCTTGAATGCATATTTCATTAGATGTTTACTCTACTATTATCAACTTTTCCTAATATGAGATTATTAGAGCTTCCTAGCATTCAATGGCTTATTCACAACATTCATAACCTTATTATTTATATCTTACAAGTTATAAATTGAACAAGTAAATATAACTTCTTACAAATCATAAATTGAATAAGTAAATATAATTACTTACTTACTTGTTGTGGATTTACCTGGGATTCCTTACCTATGCCGTTGTAATATAATTTTTATTGCATTGTTGTTGTCATTTATATATTTTATAATATATATTTCATACCCCTTTTTTTGGCTGTGATAGATATTTATTCTCTTCCTTCCTTTTCTTTTTTTCCTTTTTTTTTTGTTAGAGGGGCCCGTTAATATTTATAAGTTTGAAGGGATGCAATTTACCACCCGTCACCACCCTTAATAAATAAATATTATTAAACTTTGATGATACTTGATATTTGTTTGTATTAGTTAAGGGCTCCTTATTATGAGATCCGCATCTTCTCAACTCCCTAATTCCATATATGAATGCCCTTATATTATGCAATGAATAAATATATATTTACTATTATATATTCTTATTATTCTTATTATTATATATATATTTACTTGAATAATTCCTCCCTATATATATTTACGCCGAGAGGCGTTCTACACTCACAGCAAGGGCTGAAAGATTCAGATTCCTGTAAACAATTAAGATTCATATTCCATGTAAACAAAATTCATAAAATGTGTAAATAAATAAATTCGTGGAAGCCAAATGGATAGAAAAATAGAAAAA
This sequence comes from Cunninghamia lanceolata, assembly GCA_027924645.1. Taxonomy (NCBI): domain Eukaryota; kingdom Viridiplantae; phylum Streptophyta; class Pinopsida; order Cupressales; family Cupressaceae; genus Cunninghamia; species Cunninghamia lanceolata. Next base: position 11,869,245 of record BSBN01000252.1, on the reverse strand, counting down.
CTTCGGCAGTTATGGAGTGAAATCTTTATCGTGTGTTAAACAAAAAATAAATAAATTTGTGGAAGCCAAATGGATAGAAAAATAGAAAAACTTGGGCAGTTATGGAATGAAATCTTTATTACATTTGAAGACTATGAAAAGTCTTGCAGCATAGTCTCTTTAAATTAACTCATGTGAGCATATGAAATATTCTAACTGCAAGTAATTTATAAATGCCAACAAATTGGAAGATATCTCTTGACGTACTATAGATATATTTTTTTAAATATAAATATACTAGTTATGATATCGTTTCTACTTATGACTCAAATATATATATATATAATGTGGATCTAAATATATTTATTTATCGAATATTCCTTTTTTTTTATTTATTGCCCATCCTCTTTTCTTTCTATCCCACAACCTTTATTTATTTCCTTTTCAAGGAATATTTATTATGCCTGGTGGTAAAATACATACTTACCCTTTTATAATTTTTATTACTTTATGTTATTCCCTTTTATGGGCTAGTTCTAACCATACGTAACTCCCTTAACATAGTTTATTTATATTATTTGTATTTATATTATATCATTTATATTATAATAAATGATATATTATTTATTTTATATTATTTATATTATATTATTTATATTTATATTATTAGATATATTTATAATATATTATTATTGTTTATATGTGTTATTTATAAATATAATAATAATATATCTTTTAATTGTTTTAAATAAATATTATTTAAATATATTCAATTTATAATATCATTCATATCTTTGATTTGAATGAACAATACATAATGCATGACAGAACTGTGAACGAGTCTGCCTGGTGTCTGATGGATCCCCAACCTAATCACCTATAGATTGCAAGGTCTGTCTTGCCCAAAGTGGACCGGAATATGGAGAATCTAGAGGAGAATCATCAACCTCTGAATGATGACTAGGAGAGGAAGGAGGTGAGTCCTCCGAATCACTCTCTGCATCGGAAGTGGAGGTAGAAGACTGCTCAGGTGAATCTGACTCATCAGAAGATCTGTCATGTATCCCAAGTGACTCCAATGTCAAAGTAGGAGTTGGAGAAGTGATAGAAAGTAAGCTCGAAGAGCCCTCCTCAAACTAAACACTCCTCTCAATGAACAACTCATGTGTAGTAGGGTGGAGAAACCGATAACCCTTCACACCATCAGGATAACCTACAAATATGCAAGGTCTGCTCTGCAGATCCAAGGCCTTGCATTTCTCTACAGGAATGTGGGCCCAAGCAGGAGAACCAAAAATGTGAAAGTGCTTAACTGATGGTTTCTGACTACTCCAAGCTTCAAAAGGAGTGACTCTCTTCAAGGTTCGGTGAGGAACACGGTTCTGGATATAACAAGCATAGTTAATGGCCTTTGCCCAATACTATGGTGCAAGAGATCTAGAGTGAATCATGCAGTTTGCCATTTCATTCAAGGACATATTCTTCCATTCTACAACACCATTCTACTGAGGATTGTATGGAACTAAATGCTACAAATCAATCCCCTCTAAAGTGCAAAACCTTTCAAACTGATGGTTGACATACTCACCACCATTGTTAGTGTGCAAAACTTTGATGGCTTTCTCGGATTGCTTCTCTACAAAAGTATTGAAGTCCTGAAAGTGATCAAATACCTTAAACTTCTATTTGAGAAAGTACACCCAAGTATATCGAGAAAAGTCATCAATGAATGTGAGGACATATCGGGTCCTACTGAAAGAAGGATACTGAAATGGCCCAGCCAAATCACTATGAACTAACTCTAGTATCTGTGAAGGTCTCCATGCCTTACCTTTGTCAATCTTTTCCTTAGGATGCTTACCAAGAATGTAACCTTAGCAAACACCACCTGAAAACTAAACTGAAGGCAACCCTGTGACCATGCTCTGCTGCAAGTAGCAGAAGTTAAGATGGCCAAACCGCTCATGCCATAATCTACTCACATCATTAGAATGAGTCGAAGGAGGATCAGGAACAAAGTGAGAAAATAGATAGAGTCGTGATTGATGATCTGCTCTCCCAACTGCAACTGTAGAACCACTGTGCAACTCATGAATCTCCACTGAATCAAGAATGAACTCAACTCGCTTGCCTGAACCTGTGTGAGTGATCTGGTATACCGATAGGAGATTAGTTGATAATGAGGGCACACAAAGAACATCATGGAATGTCCCATCCCCCACATCAATAGACCCTCTCCCACACACCTCAATAGGAGTGTCATCACCCATCAAAATAGAAGGCATAGTACATGGCTCCAAAGATGCATGTTCTTCCTTAGATGAGGCCATGTGGTGCGAAGCACCCAAATCAAGAACCCAAGTGGATGGTGAAGAAGCAACTGCAACAAGGGCCTTGCCCTTTCCTTTCCCTTTGCTATTTTCTTTTGCCTTGTTAGACCCCTCATTAGAACTCTATTTGATAGACTCAGGAACACTGATATTATTCTTCTCAAGAATGTGTGTCAAGTGATCAATTTGTTTCTTTAAACATTTATGTTCATCATGATTGGGTCTTTTACAATAGGCACATTGGACCCTCTCTTTCTTAGGCTTGTCGCCCTTGGAAGATTGGGTCTCATTAGTTGCTTTTGAAGCAACCGATATCTAATCCTTCTTCTCCTTGCTATTCTTTTGTTTCTTATCCTTACTATTGTTGTTACTACTTTATCCTTTTTATTCTTTTGTGCCTTGGTTGGCAGCCAAGGCATGTGACTTAGAGGACTTAAGAGTGCCCATCTGGATTAGCTTGTCCTGTTCCTGAGTGAGATTGATAGCAAAATCATCTAAAGATGGCATGGTGAATTTAGTACCAAGTGCACCCTTAGTAGCATAGAAGGTAGAAACAAACACAGAATAGTCTGAACTTAGCTTAGAGAGGATACTAAGAATCAGTTGTTCATCTTTCTTTTCAATTCCACATTGTTTTAACTGCAGCCTTAGTGATTTTAATTTAGTGAAGAAATCCTGGATTGTGTTGAAATTGCCTGTACTTAAACTAATTAGTTCATTTTCTAACATATGACCCCTCATTGAATCTTGTGTGCCAAATAGTGTTTCTAGCTTTGTCCAAGTTTTATTTGGCGTATTTAAAGACTCAATGTGAAAGAGCAAATCAGGAGAAACAGACAAACACAATGTTCCATATGCCTCATCACATTTGTTAAACCACTTAGGCTTATCTTCATCTTTAGCAGGTTCAGTTTCAAGTCCCATAGTTATCCTATTTAATCCATCTTTCCTTAAGTGAATTGTCATGCGTGATTTCCACTCAAAGTAATTGTATGGAGTTAGAATGGGTAGATTTGTTTGATCCATGATGAAGAAATGCAGAGAAGAAATGTCGAAAAGAAGAGAACACAACTAGGAGAACCCCCCATTTTCACTCAATCAAAGAACCCCCCCAAGAAAATATGATTTGGCACTTTATATTAGTGCGTTTACAAATACCACTAGCAAGAAATACTAAGTGGTCTTGATTTCAATGCAATACAAAACCCTCACGAAGAGTATATGCTAAAAATACAACTTTGGCACAATACTTAGAGAAATAAACAACACCATTGTGATCTACTCGAAAAATCATGCACTTTCAAAAAAAGAATCACCTCGATACGAGGTTGTATGTGAAAGTTATGATCCTCTGAAGTTCCCAAAACAAGAACTATGTAATGTACGGAGCATTTGAAAACTGCCTTCAAAACTGCAACTACCAACGGAGAAGGGTATTGCTGTAGCTTTTTGAGTTTGATTCTACAAAACATACAGACTTCATACAAAAATTGAAAGATACCTAGGTGGTTTTTCTGTGCTGCGAACAAAACCCAGAAGGTGTTTTTCTTGCTGATGTACAGACGATGTAGTTCTAATGTAAATAAAACACCTTTAGTAACAAAAAATGACCCTAGCAACCAAAAAATGACATGTAAAGGCTGAATCAACTACCTAAGACAAGAAAAGGCATGCCAAAACCTGCAATATTGATTGAAAACACCAAATATGCAAGCTGGTTGTCAAATTTGAGCTTGAAACCCCAGTTCTGCAACTATGTATGATGATCTCCGGTTTCGGTGAAACGAAAGCTAAATCTGACTTTCTCAAGCCTCCTGAACGCGTTGGAATAGCTAGAAATGTTGCCAATATAACCAGAAATATTGTAATCACCCAGATTTCATAAAACACGTGCAAACCCCAGAGATTAAAAAAGTTTCTGTCAAACTTTTCTGATTCTCAGGATCATTCGAAGATGCAAGAGAAGAGCATACTGGGTTTTTTGAAAAAATGTAATAAGATTTATTAGCCCAGTTCATATTAGATTGAGTGAACAAATATCCTAATCCTTGGTGAACAGTTCTGAGTTCAAAGGGTTTACCTAACAAATAATGCTATGACATTTGTAGCGCATGCACAATTGCTGCTAATTCTAGATCATGAGGTGCATAATTTCACTCGTAGTCATTCAATTTCCTAGACTCATAAGCTATCACCCACCCATCTTGCATGAGTACACCTCCTATTCCTTCTCCTAAAGCATCCGTGGTGACTACAAAATGTCTCTTGGGATCAGGCACCTTTAGAATTGGCGTTGTAGTCAATTTCTCCTTCAATAAGTTAAAAGTCTCTTGACATTTCTTTGTCCATACAAATTTTCTTCCTTTTCTCTGAAGGGAGGTAATAGGATATGAAATTCTAGAGACGTTGTCTACAAACTTCCTATAATATCCTTCCAAACCCATGAAGCTATGAACTTCGTGTACATTTGTGGGTTTTGGCCATTCAATTATCGCCTTTATTTTTGTTGTATCTATCTTGATCCCATCTGCAGAAATAATGTGCCCTCGGTATTGTATTTCTTTCTGAAAAAATAAGAACTTGGATAGTTTTCCATATAGTTTATTTTCTCTCAAATGTTGCAATACAAATTGTAAGTGCTGGAGATGTTCTTTGTTTTTTGAGTAGATCAAAATGTCATCAAGAAAAACAAGAATGGATTTGTCTAAGCAATCCTGAAACACACTATTCATCAGATTCAGAAAAACCACTGGTGCATTAGTTAGGCCAAAAGGTAACACTGTAAATTCATAGTGCCCATACCTAGTCCTAAAAATAGTTTTATTTATGTCCTCATCCCACAATCTCAATTGGTGGTAACTAGATCGTAGATTGATCATAGAGAATACTGTTGCTCCTCACATTTGATTGAATAGATCATTTATGTGGGGCAAGGGATATTTATTTTTGATTGTGGCCTTATTAAGCATTCGATAATTGATGCACAATCTAAGAATGCCATCCTTCTTCTTGACAAAGATTACTAATGCTCCCCATGGTGAGACACTAGGTCATATCTATGATAGGTAAAAAATAGGTTAATAAGATTAAGCATAGCCATGAAAACCTAACCCTACCATCATCAAAGAATCTAATCCAAATGAAATCAAAAGCATGCAATTCAAGGACAATATCGCCTAGATTGTATGATTCCTTGTATATGATGTGGATTGCTTCTTCAACAATGATGGATGGATGATAATGATAATAATGTAGATAGATGCTAAAATGCTCAATATGCTCAAGACGATAATGTAGACGTTATATGAATGTTGGATAGATGTAGTATGGAATGAGAGGGTGTTTATATAGACCTCAACCAAAATCAATCAACGGTGGAGATTTGGTGGCTATGTGAATGGCTAGGATAAATTGATAATCATAGATGAATGTGTAGATGACAAGTGGAAGGAATATAAGGCTTATGTGTGATTGTGTACATAAAAAGTACTACATATGAAATATGTTAAATAAAAGATGTAGTACCACTTATCTTTTTAAATGAAAGAGGCACACATGTTGGCTCATTGAGATAAATGATAAGAGAAATTAATTAAATAAATAAAATTTATTTAATTAATTAGAAAGTGGGTTTGTAAATGGATTTTTAATTAAATAAATAAGATTTATTTAATTAAAATAGATAGAAATAAAATAATTAAATAATTAAAGATTATTTAATTATAACTTAGAGAAAATAGAAGAATAGCTAATGAATTAATTAAATAAATATAAATTTATTTAATTAATAGAAGAAATAAGTGCTAGAGGAATTGGTCAAGTGTGTTAGACAAATGCATATGATAGCTAATGCAATATTTGAATGCTAATGATAAATAGGTCAATTTTGGGTGTCTACAGTGTCAGACCTTTATCTAAAAGTTCCTACAGTTGTGCTTTCAATTCTATCAGTTCAGTGGTAGTCATCCGATATGGAGCCTTGGAGATGGGCTCCGATCCAGGTGTGATATTTATGGAAAAATCAAATGCCTTTTTTGGAGGTAACCTTGGTAATTCATCAAGGAAAACATCTGCAAAATTTTGAAGGTAAGGATATTTGTCCAATTCTGAACCTTTTCTTTTCGAGGCTTCGTTAGTCTCTCCTATTGGTGTTTTAAGGACTTCATAGAATGTTAGGTCATCAGAGAAGTTGAAATTTTGGTTCTCGTTTACTTATTCTAACATTTCCATTTTAACTGCAAATAATTGACAACCCATTCGTTTGACTCTCTTAAGTTACATTACAAAAATTTGCCTTATTACATCTATTCTTGCCTTTCCTTGAATATACACTTTATGCCTTAGGTCATCTAGGCACTCAAGTATTTTGGCATAACAATCTACTTTTGCTTTGTGCCTCCATAGCTAGTTGATCCCTAATATGACATCGTGGGATCCTAGGGGAGCCACGTAAAGATTAACTTTCGTTGAAAAACTTGGTAAGTCTACCTTAGCCTCAAATAGACACTGCTCTACCTGAGTTCTTGAGTGATTAACATATTCAACTAACCACGATAAAAATAAAATATCCATTACCCCAAATAGATGATCTATTCAATCGAATGCGATGGGCAACAATATTCTCTAAAATCAGTCTACGATCTGGTTATCACCAATTGAGATTACAGGATGAAGACATACATAAAATTGCTTTCAGGACTAGGTATGGGCACTATGAATTTACATTGTTACCTTTTGGCCTAACTAATATACTGGTGGCTTTTATGAATATGATGAATAGTGTGTTTCAGAATTGCTTAGACAAATTCGTACTTGTTTTTTTGGATGATATTATTTTATACTCAAAAAATGAAGAAGAACATCTCCAGCACTTGCAGTTTGTTTTGAAACATTTAAGAGACAATAAACTATATGGAAAACTATCCAAGTGCTCATTTTTCCAAAAAGAAATGCAATACATAGGGCACATTATCTTTGCAAATGGGGTCGAGGTAGATCCAGCAAAAATAAAGGCGATAATTGAATGGCTAGAACCCACAAATGTACACGAAGTTTGAAGTTTCATGGGTCTGGCAAGATATTATAAGAAGTTCATAACCAATTTCTCTAGAATCACATATCCTATTACATCCCTTCATAAAAAAGGAAGAAAATTTGTATGTTCAAAGAAATGTTAGGAAGCTTTTAATTTGTTGAAGGAGAAATTGACTACGACGCCAATTCTAAAGGTGCCCGATCCCAAGAGACATTTTGTAGTTACCACTGATGCTTCAAGAGAAGGAATAGGAGGTGTGCTCATGCAAGACGGGCGGGTGATAGCCTATGAGTCCAAAAAACTGAAGGACTATGAGAGAAATTATGCACCTCATGATCTAGAGCTAGCAGCAATTGTGCATGTGCTACAAATGTGGCAGCATTATTTGTTAGGTAAACCCTTTGAACTCTGATCTGATCACCAAGGATTATGGTATTTGGTCACTCAACCTAATTTGAATGCTTGACAAAGAAGGTGGCTTGAGTTAATACCTGATTACTGTTGGATCTAGGGCATACAACTGAGAGGGGGGGTGAATCAGTTGTATAAAACTTCTTGTTCTTTCAAACACTTGATTCTTGGTTGTTAGTTAACAGCATATCAATTAATCATCCATGAAAGCATAATACATAAACACAAGAGCAGATAAACATCAACACATTGAACACCAAGATTTTGACGTGGAAAACCCGGTTAAGGGAAAAACCACGGGGTGATTAACCCAAGAATTATTCTCTGTTAGAAGAATAAGAAAAAGAATGGCACTTGCCAATTAGGACTCACTGCCCGAGCACACTGCTCACAAAGAGGCCCACTACCTACAAGGAGACACACTGTCTACAAAGTGATAAGAATCACAATCTTGAACTGGAGAATGACATCTCTACCATGTCCGGATCAGTTCCATTTAAGCCCAAAAACTTCTGCTCTGCCTTTCGCACTTCTCTTCACTATGCCACACTCATCCACACAATCCACACTTTGAAATGAACTCACAAACCATTATTTATACAAGACATCAACTTAGGAACAAACATCTAAGTCGGCAAACAACCATAAGAGTATCCGCAAGATGAATAACACATCCGGTCGGCCACCACAAGAACATTCGTAGGATGAACAACTCATCCGGTCGGCTAAACAGAGCAAGAACTTCATCCGGAAGAATAACTTCAATTCCGGGCTCTACTATCAATGCGGACCAACAACACAACCTAAACATGATCCAAGAACCTTCACAAGCCTACCTGAATGACCGGATACATCCGTACTTCCTCTACTTACTGGAATCTCTTGTCTTCCTCATCCGGAACTTCGAGAACACAGTCTGTCGCCACTGTCATAATGCAAAAGGTACTTTCGGACCTCCAAATCATACACAAATTAGGATGACACATCACAAGGACATCCCAAACACTCCTTCCAATCCGCAGATTAGGATAATACAATTCTGGATCTCACCGGACCTTTTTGTGATCCTCTGTCACCTCTGAATACTTGCCGGAACCGGTTCCATACCGACAGCCACAACTCCTTCAGATCTTCATGCGGACCTCTGAAATCTTAACTGAAGCATCTCAAGACTCATATCTACTAACCCTTTAATCCGCATCCTCCGGTTCTCATCCTATACAGTACATTTGCCTTCTTCTCATCACTGTTCTTCACTGTTCTTGACTGAGGCTAATTTTCTCAATATCCTCAGCACACAGCTCATCAAATCCTTCTTGTCAATGCAATATGAGTATGTTGACATCAATGACAACACTGGCTCACCTCATACTTGCAACAATCTCCCCCTTTGTCATTGATGGCAACATATGATGTGAAAAACCATTAAGACAAGAACTTCTCTTTTCTGTCACAGCTCCCCCTATCAACAACAACTTTTCACATGTCTTCTCTTCCTTTACTGCTCCTCCTTTGATCATCAACCATTTATTTTTCACATGTCTTCTCTCCCCCTTTGACATCAATGGCAAAGGGCTCATACTTGCAATTTTCATACATTAGAATCATACCAGCTGCTCCCCCTTAGTTGCAGCTCCCCATCATCAATCCGGATCACAAGATATGACTGTGATATCCACTGGACTGATGCACATCAGTGCATCCTAGTTCATCACCGGAGGGGCCATGACCCCTAACTTCTTCCGGAGATATTCAAAAGAATCCTTGGGAAGAGGTTTAGTAAAGATATCTGCAATCTGATCCTTGGAGGGAACATACTCCAATCTGACTTCTTCCTTGTTTACTTGTTCTCACAAAAAGTGAAACTTGATAGATATGTGCTTAGTCTTAGAATGCAATACCGGATTCTTAGAAATATTAATTGCACTTGAATTATCACAGAAAATTGTGATAGGCTCCTCATATTCAATTTTAATGTCTCTTAGCATCTGCTTCATCCATAAGATTTGAGTGCAACTACCTACTGCTGCAATGTATTCTGCTTCAGTTGTAGACAAAGATATTGCATCTTGTTTCTTGCTTAACCAAGAAACCAATCTCTTCCCCAAAAAGAATGCTCCACCACTAGTGCTCTTACGGTCATCCACATCTCCTGCCCAATCTGCATCTGTGTAAGCATGAAGAGAGAAATCCGGATCTCTAGGGTACCATAGACCATACTCAACTGTTCCTTTCAAGTACCTAAAAATTCTTTTGATTGCCATAACATGAGATTCTCTAGGATCAGTCTGGAATCTTGCCACAAGACCAACAACCTGCATTATATCTGGTCTAGTTTGAGTGAGATACAACAATCCACCAATCATTGATCTATACTTTGTCTGATCTGCCTTTGGAGAATCATCATCTTTGCTTAACTTACATCCAGTTGCCATAGGAGTGTTCATTGGCTTTGAGTCTTCCATACCAAATTTCCTTAACAATTCTTTCACATATTTGGTCTGAGAAATGAAGATCCCTTCTTTTGTTTGAGTAATTTGCAGATCCAAGAAGAAATTCATTTCACCAAGCATAGACATTTCAAACTCACTTTTCATCTGATTTGCAAAAGTTTTGCACATACTATCTCTTCCTCCAAAAATGATATCATCCACAAACACTTCAACAATCAAAATGTTATCATGATCAATTTTGAAATATAAGTTACTATCAGCAGTACCTTTGTTGAATCCAATCTGCACAAGATGCTTATCCAACCTTTCATACCATGCTCTTGGGGCTTGCTTCAATCCATACAAAGCTTTCTTCAACTTGCAGACCATATCATCATTATCAGACAATTGAAATCCATCCAGTTGTTCAATGTAGACTTCTTCTTCCAGATCACCATTTAGGAAGGCAGACTTGACATCCATCTGATATACCTTGAAGTCTTTGAAGGCGGCATATGCAAGAAGTAATCTGACTGCTTCAATTCTTGCCACCGGAGCAAAAGTCTCTTCAAAGTCAATTCCTTCTATTTGAGAGTACCCTTTGCAGACCAATCTAGCTTTGTTTCTGATTACTTCACCAGCTTCATTTAGTTTGTTCCGGAAGACCCACTTGGTTCCAATTACATTCCTATCTCTAGGTCTGGGAACAAGATCCCAAGTATGATTTTTCTCAATTTGCATCAATTCATCTTCCATTGCTTTGGTCCAGTTTTCATCATTGCAGGCTTCATTTATTGTTTTAGGTTCAATCTTTGAAATCAGACAACATTCATCCTGATTTTGAGCAACATTCCTTCTAGTTTGTACACCTTTGCTTCTGTCACCTATGATCTGATCTTCAGAGTGGTTCAGTCTTACATACCTTGGAATTTTGGGAGTATCCTGCACTGCTGCTTCTTGATCAGGCTGATTCAAACCTATCTCTTCTTCCTGATTTACTGGATCAGGCTGACTCTGTCTCACCGGAGAGGATTGAGTTCCTTGAACACTGTCTTGGTCATCTTCATCAAACTCATAAAATCTTGAAGGCTTCTCAATTCCTTCATCAACTTTCACATTGGTGCTTTCTATCATCTTCCTCAATCTCTTATTGTAACACCGGTATGCTTTGCTTTGACTGGAGTAACCCAAGAAAATTCCTTCATCACTTCTAGCATCAAACTTTCCTAGATCTTCATCTCTTTTAATATAACACTTGCTACCAAATACTCTGAAATATTTCACAGTAGGAGTGATGCCAAACTAGAGTTCATAGGGGGTCTTACCGGTGTTGTTTCTAATTTGAACTCGATTGAGAGTGTAGACTGCAGTGCTGATAGCTTCTTTCCAAAACATCTGAGGAACATTTGCTTCCAACATCATTGTCCTGGCAGCTTCCTGGATGGTCCAGTTCTTTCTCTCAACTACTCCATTCTGCTGTGGAGTCCTAGGAGCAGACAACTGTCTCCTTATACCCTGCTTCTCACAAAAGTCAATGAACTCACCAGATGTAAATTCACCACCTCTATCAGACCTTAGACACTTTAGTTTCAATCCGGTTTGATTCTCTACCATAGCTTTGAAGATTTTGAACTTCTCAAATGCTTCTAATTTTTCTTTTAGAAAGGTAACCCACATCATCCGGGAATGATCATCAATTAACAACATGAAATAGCTATCACCTTGCAGACTCTTGATTCTTGTCGGACCACAGAGATCAGTATGTACTAATTCCAACAATCCGGTAGAAGACTGATCTTTGCTTTTGAAAGAGACTCTTCTTTGTTTACCTAACTGACATTCTTTGCACACACTATTTGTAGGTTTCATCAATTTTGGAAGATCTCTTACAGCCTGAGTATTACTTATCTTGATGATGTTATCAAAATTTACATGACACATTCTTCTATGCCATAACCAACTCTGATCAATTTGAACAAACAAACAACTTTTATTTGAACCAACCAGATGAAAGATATTACCTTTTGTCTGAGTACCGGATGCAATTTCAGTTCTGGAGCTTGTAAAGATTCTGCATTTTCCATTCTTGAACCGGAGATCATAGCCTTTGTCCACTAACTGACCAACACTGAGAAGATTGTGCTTCAATCCTTCAACATATAGTACATTACCTGTTTTGCTCTTTCCATCAAAGGAAATAGTTCCCCTACCTCTGATTCTGCCAGCAGAATTGTCACCAAACTTTACCATTCCTCCTTCATATCTTTCCAAATCTAAGAACTTATTCTTGTCACCAGTCATATGGTGAGAACATCCACTGTCAATAACCCAATCATCCTTTTCTTCCACTTGAGCAGCCAAAGCTTTTTCAACAACTTTGTGATTGACAGATTCAGAGAGTATTGAATCTTCTTCCTTGATGGCAATAAACACCCACTCATTTCTGGATTTGCTTCCTAGTTCTGATTCATCATCTGTTACTCCTTCATTGTCATCTTCTTCATGAACATAATAGCAATTCTTTTGAAACCTTTGTCTGTTAGTATTAGACCTTGCAGATCTTTCCGGACATCTTGAAACAAAATGACCAATCTTATTGCAGTTGAAACACTTAAAGGGTAGTTTTCCTTCATACTTACCGGATCCTCTTGGCAGTCTCTTTGCAATGAGGGCTTCAAGTTGAGCTGTTTCTGCTTCTTCTTCTTCCATGTCTCTTCTTGCTTGATCATACCATGACATCTTCCTTGATGAGTTTTCTCCCGGATCAAATCTCTGTTTGCCTTTCACATAGGTACTGGCTTTGAAAGCAGATTCAGTCTTGGGAGGATCATCTCCAAACTCGGTCATTTCAAATGCAGCTAGTTTGCCAGCTAGTTGTTCTCTTGTGACAGTTGTGTGGGCTCTGAATTCATCAATGGCAGCAACCTTGATTTTGTAGGCAGCAGGAAGGGATCTTAGGATTTTGCAAACAATCTCATTTTCATCTAGAGTTCCACCAGCATTTCTAATTCCACATACCAGCTCATTCACTCTTGGCATAAAGGTAGTGATGTTTTCATCATCTCTCATTTTCAATCTTTCAAATTTCCCTTTCAGACTTTGCAACCTTGCACTTTTGACAAACTCATCTCCTTCATACAGAAGTTCCAGTTTAGTCAGGATCTCATATGCAGTTGGTAGGTCAATAACATTCGAGAGATCTGAGTCATTCAATGCGCTTAGAAGAGCTTCCTTGGTCCGCAGATTGTTTTCAGCTTCTATGATTTCATTCAGAGTGTCGGACCACCTTGTGGAGGTACATATGGTTTTGAAACCATAGCCAAGTATGCTTTTCCCATACATTCCAAGTGACACTTCATGCGACCTTTCCAAAGAGTGAAGTTGGTTCCATCGAACTTCGGACTATCCTTCTTGTAAAACGACATCCTGGATCTCCTCAAGCGGTTAAGCTCCTTTCAGAGGAACTTGGCTCTGATACCAATTGTTGGATCTAGGGCATACAACTGAGAGGGGGGGTGAATCGGTTGTATAAAACTTCTTGTTCTTTCAAACACTTGATTCTTGGTTGTTAGTTAACAGCATATCAATTAATCATCCATGAAAGCATAATACATAAACACAAGAGCAGATAAACATCAACACATTGAACACCAAGATTTTGACGTGGAAAACCCAGTTAAGGGAAAAACCATGGGGTGATTAACCCAAGAATTATTCTCTGTTAGAAGAATAAGAAAAAGAATGGCACTTGCCAATTAGGGCTCACTGCCCGAGCACACTGCTCACAAAGAGGCCCACTACCTACAAGGAGACACACTGTCTACAAAGTGATAAGAATCACAATCTTGAACTGGAGAATGACATCTCTACCATGTCCGGATCAGTTCCATTTAAGCCCAAAAACTTCTGCTCTGCCTTTCGCACTTCTCTTCACTATGCCACACTCATCCACACAATCCACACTTTGAAATAAACTCACAAACCGTTATTTATACAAGACATCGACTTAGGAACAAACATCTAAGTCGGCAAACAACCATAAGAGTATCCGCAAGATGAATAACACATCCGGTCGGCCACCACAAGAACATTCGCAGGATGAACAACTCATCTGGTCGGCTAAACAGAGCAAGAACTTCATCCAGAAGAATAACTTCAATTCTGGGCTCTACTATCAATGCGGACCAACAACACAACCTAAACATGATCCAAGAACCTTCACAAGCCTGCCTGAATGACCGGATACATCCGCACTTCCTCTACTTACTGGAATCTCTTGTCTTCCTCATCCAGAACTTCAAGAACACAGTCTGTTGCCACTGTCATAATGCAAAAGGTACTTCTGGACCTCCAAATCATACACAAATCAGGATGACACATCACAAGGACATCCCAAACACTCCTTCCAATCTGCAGATTAGGATAATACAATTCTAGATCTCACCGGACCTTTTTGTGATCCTCTGTCACCTCTGAATACTTGCCGGAACCGGTTCCATACCGACAGCCACAACTCCTTCAGATCTTCATGCGGACCTCTAAAATCTTAACTGAAGCATCTCAAGACTCATATCTACTAACCCTTTAATCCGCATCCTCCGGTTCTCATCCTATACAGTACATTTGCCTTCTTCTCATCACTGTTCTTCACTGTTCCTGACTGAGGCTAATTTTCTCAATATCCTCAGCACACAGCTCATCAAATCCTTCTTGTCAATGCAATATGAGTATGTTGACATCAATGACAACACTGGCTCACCTCATACTTGCAACAATTACAAATTTTAAATCAGTTATATTAAAAGAAAAGAGAATCTTGTAGCAAATGCTCTTAGAAGGAGACATGTTTCCTCCATGCTGACAATGCAAACTAGTTTCCAAAGTCAAGTATTACATCGGTATGATGTTGATGAATAATATAATCAAGTCAAGTAGGCTCTATTGGATAACCCCCAAGACCCTGAATATGATGGATTTAAATTTGAAGCTAATGGACTACTTGGTATATGGAAAGAATGTACGTTCCTGACTCAGACAAGTTGAGGAGCACAGTGTTAAGAGAAGTTCATAATGCACCCTATTTTGGACACCCAGGAGTAATGAAACTCATGGCAGATATCAACCCATTGTATTACTAGAAGGGAATGAAAAAGGATGCCACTAGACATGTGGCTGAATGTTTGGAATACCAGAGGGTGAAAACTGAACATTAACATTCGATAGGGCTTCTGTACCCACATGAAATTCTTGAATGGAAATGGCAAATAATCAGCATGGATTTCATACAAGGACTTCCCATGTCCAAGAATAAACACAGTACAATCCTAGTCATGGTGGATAAACTTACTAAAGTAGCACACTTTATTCCAGGGAACTTGACTGATGGATAACCCATTATCGCTATTAAGTTTGTACAAGAAGTGTTCCAATTGCCTGGTTTTCTAGAGAAGATTATCTCCGATAGAGACGCAAGGATGATCTCCAAATTTTGACAAACCCTTTTTACCTCCCTTGGAACTCAATTAAATATCAATTCTACATACCACCCTGAAACAGATGGTCAGACAGAAAGGGTGAATCAATTTTTAGAAGATCTTTTGAGAGTATATTGCATCGATCAGCAGTACAATTAGGAGGATTACCTTCCACTCATAGAATTCGCCTACAATAATTCTTATCACTCTATGATTAAAATGGCTCCATTTGAAGCATTATACAGAAGAAAGTGCCAAACTCCTATCAACTGGGATAACCTGGAAGATAGGATTAGCCTAGGTCTGGAAATGCTTTCAAAAATGGAGGAACAAGCCAGGATGATAAAAAAAAGGCTGGCAGAAACTAATGATAGGTAGAAGAGTTATGTTGATGCCAACCAAACTCCTAGACAATTTATTGTGGGGGAAAAAAAATTATTAAGAGTAAAACCTCAGAAAAGTACAATCAAGTTTGGATAATCATCTAAGTTGGTACCTCGTTATGTGAGACATTTTGAATTATTAAAATAAATCAACCCAGTTGCCTACCGAATAGCTCTACCTCCAGCTCTTGCTAGAATACATAATGTATTTCATGTTTTATACCTTAAGAAGTATATATCTGGTGATAAGCATATAATTGATTGGAATTTCTTGCAGGTTCAGGATCCAGGAGTGGTCTCGATCAATCCACTTCGAATACTCAAAACGCGTAAGCTCCACTTGTGCAATAGAGATGTGCTCTAGTGCAAGGTCCAATGGGACCAATACACTAAGGGTAGTGCCACTTGAGAGGATTACCTAGATATTAAGAAAAGATTTCCATCTCTTTTACAAGAATATGAAAGATTGAAAATTTGAGATTTTATTACAGTATTAAGATTTTATTACAGTCTTAAGACTTTATTCAAGCATTACGACTATATAACTAGACATCATCGGAGACGATGTTTCTTTAGGGGGAGGATATGTTACATCCCACCCTAAATCTTTAAAAACTTCTTATGTTTTTACTTTGGTAAAACTGTGTAAAGTAACTTGTGTTTAGAAGTTATGATATATTTTGATGAAATCATGCAAGTTTTTCTTTGATAAGATTATACAATGTCCTTCTTAAAGTTTTGAATTGGATTAAGGATCATGATATTATGAATTTGATAGACTATGATATGATTGAGAAAATACTTCTTTGAAATACAAATAAAAATAATATGATGTAATGAATGTATCAAATTATTTGTCAGACTAATCACCATTGTTTTTCTTGAGTGATTGAGATAGGACAATCAAGTACCCTCAGAGCATAAGAGGGAAAATATCATCTAGTAGAGAGGTTTTGTTGACAAGACCCCAATATTACCATCTAAGCTAGGGTCGGTGTGTGACTTGAGAAACCATTCAAAACTAGGTCATATCTTTTGTTATATCTATCGAGGTAAGCTATCTCCATACCTATTTCACTCTCACAACTATCAAATCAAGACAATAATTTTAGTCTCATCAAAAGTCAAATATAGAATAGGATCGACTTGATGTCTAAGGATGCAAAAGACTTGTTTTAAGTCACGATCATTCAATTCCAAGTTGAAAGTACTTTTCTTCAATTGAGAAATGTTATCAAATTGTTTTGATGCATCTAGAAGACTATAGCAAATGCTAATAACCTAACTACTTCTATATCATCATGTTCACCTGAAAAACGACGTGAAAAGTATACCATATAACATATATTTATTATATCTTTTACATAGTCCTTAGGAAGTATAAAAATGTTATTATTATCATTACTCCTTATCAACAAAGGCTTATTACTACTCAATACTAAGTGCACCACGTTCTTTCTTGAACCTTCAACTACTCAGTGGCCAAAATGGGATCGAAAGATGATTATCTACAAGAATAATGATTTGTTCTTTAATCATATGTTGGTGTGTTTTAGTGGGCTGATGGCATTGGGCCATAATGGCACATCCATCTTAAACTCTTGCTTGAAGAAATAATACAATTAGTCATGATAACTGATTGCAGATGAGTTCTGTGAGCCACAACCAATAAGAACAAGATTAGAGCAACAACATGAGCGAGAGGCTCAAAACCATTCTTGTAACCACCGACGAGAACCGAATCCTAACATAATTTGATATATATAATTTGGTAGAGTATGCCTGGATAAGACAGAGAAAGGTTGATAAATATAAAAGCAAAAGTCTTCTACAACACAAAGGAAAATGAAGACCGCCAGGGAAGAGTGTTGTCCACGCCAAGACAAGGAGGTAAAGGTCATTCTTTTCTTTCATGACCAGCTGTGATGTCAAGTCAATAATTTAATACTGTTATAACATCGTAATATGAAGATTGTTTTGGCCTGCAAGCCTTTGATATTATAATAATAGCTCAATTGTATAGTGTTATTCTAGCCTACTTCGGCCTTTTCTACATGCAAGTTTGGTTTTTTCCTGTTTATACAAAGAGAAACTTAAAAATCATAGTTAAAAATCTATGTTAACTTTGTCACATAGACTGTAACCTTTGTTGCATGCATTCTTTCTCTTACAATATAATTCTTAGACTCTTCCGAGTAGCTTTCTTTTTTCAGAGAATTACATTCTCTTTCTATATGTTAGATAACCTTGTTTTCTTGTCGTCACAGTGAGAGATAGTCTCTTAAAACTGAATGGTTGTATTGATAGTTTCATTCCACTCATTATTTCGAAGAGTCTTTTACCTCGAAGGCAACATCTCATTGTGTGTACACTCCAATAGAGGCCGATGGGAGTACGTTTCATTATTATTGTATTTAAAGACTTATTATTCGTTTAGAGGAGTAGTTGAATAATAAGATGAGCATCTTTGTATACGTCGAGACTATATTAAATGGTCGACCAATGTTATATACCGGAGAGCCACATAAGACTAACGTCTAACAATATAATTCCTATGTAAGTGACCCTATGTACTTTTGAATGTTGAAATAAGAGACCATTAACTATTGTCTGTCGTGTCAAGAATAAAGTTTAGGAAGGAATAGTAAGTACTTTCCTTGTTTTTACACGCATACTCAATGTATGCAATAAAAGGAGTTAGTATTTTCTCAACAAGATAAAACCCCCATGGAATCTATGATTAATACAAAAGTTTCCTAACAAGGAGGGGTATCTTATACTAACACCATTAATGGATTTCATGTCCAAACTTGGATAAATTCTAATCATTATTAAGGTATACAAATACCAAGAAGACCCGGATCTATTGAATGGAATCAAGTTCCAAAGATTGATCTGAAGGTTCAAGATATTTATATCGATTGTCAACCAATTGAGTTTGTAATGACAAAGCAAATCGTAAGACGCTAGAGAATCTCATCTTATAGAAAGTGGGTGGATAGGTAATCTAGTAAACCCTAGGACCAATAGTCTCTCCAAGTCGAGCAGGTTGGTGAACCATGATTGTAGTGTATGTGTGAAGTGTTTGTTCTAAATGATATTATGTTATATGTATTCATTGGATTTGTTTTAGTGCAATACACATTTTCAATTTGTATAGTATTAGAAGACCATATTTGAATTGTAATGTTGAACATGGTTACTATCCATAGTAAACAAGATGGGCCCCCTTTGATTTTCCCTTTTGAATATGGCATTCCCATGTTTACAATACAACCTTGCCAGTTTACAATGCATGGAGTTGTTTGCAAGATATTATCTTCTATGTAATGCTTTAAGAAATTAGTTGCACTATAATGGCCACCTTTTTTTGCATTGAAAAAAGGTTATGCAATGTAAAGTCTTAGAGAATGAACATCAAATTCTGCTTCCATTAAATAGCATACTGCATTGAAAATGATCTCCCCATAGTCTAAGGTGGTATCAATTACTTTTTTCATATCATAAAGATGCATTTTAGGTTTAAGAGACTCCCAATAACTTTCTAGTGTTGCACAAACAATTGATAGGAGATTTGATAACATGTTTGTTGCTAAAGATTTTTTGCAAAACAATGGCTCATAATTATTGCAAAGAGGGCTTTCATCATGAAATAATATTGAATAAGGATTTGTATGTAGATTTGTGCTGAAATGTAAGTATTTTATTTTTGTAGTTGTGGACCACAATGCAATTGATAGATTCAACCATTTTGAGATCCATCATGTATGAAAAATATATCACCCCAAAGCCCTCGTTTTGTTTCAGATAGGGAACCTAAAGCAAACAATCACATTCTAGAGAAATATGCATTAATGTCATAAACACCATGCATCTCGTATAATATTTTTAGATGCAGTTCATATGCAAATGCGTGCAATGCATCATAATCATGTCTTGCTTGGCATAATAAGAAGTGATCAATTAATCCATTACACATTTCAATTGAAGTGTAATGAAAATATAGGAGAACTTTAGTGTGTCAAATAAACAATCTCCTAGAGTGTAAACAAATGAATCTAGCCTAAAAAGGTGTTCCTTTTTTGAGGCAAAATAAATGTTTGGACTAGAACATTGTCAGCGTAGCCTATAGATCTAAACATTGACAACATTTTCCATTGTCTTTAGTCTCCCTAAAATCAAATGTTTTATAATTGTAAAAGTATTTGGTATTTTGAAGAATACAATGCTAAGAAAAAGTAAAGAAATGATTACTACCTAATTTTCAAGGACAAAATATGTATTATAAAAGAAGTAATAGAGCATGAGGAGAAAAAAAGTATTAGTATTCATCATGAACCAAGAAAAGTACATAATATTCTATGATTATTTACTTACATTAAGAAAATAACTCATAATGGTATATAGTTTATTCAATGCTATCAAGATCTTGGGCCATCACACCATGACATCAATGAAAGCAATTTAAAATGATAAAATAATGTCATCCATTGAATAGACTGGGTTAAGTTTATGAAAGAGACTTCCTACAAAGGTTGGTGCTTGTTTGATTTTTTAGTGAGATTTATTCTTTCTTTGGTTCTCTAGTGAGATTCATCCTTGTTAGTATACAAATTTGTCACTTCTAAATATCCTCAAAAGATTGACTTTGTTTACCCAAAAAGTGGCAAAAATCATACCAATAGCTGGTAAATCTACTATAATCCAACAACCTACCTCTGCATTGAGAGGGGTAGCTCCCTCCTATGATAAAGATTTATAATCTTGGTGGCATTTTAGTCCAAAAATACCAAAAAAATTGCAAAACATAAAGTAAAAGAAGGTTTTTAAAAGAAACCTAGACAATAAACATATGGGTATTAATCCAAGTTGCTTGCATGTATGAGGAATGGCAATAACGAGCACAACTACAAAAAGAAAAGACTGTCTACTTCAGTTGTAGTTGCTAAAACAATGATGCATGTGACAATATTGAGGGAAAAGAATGGCACAAGTCCTAACCCACGAAAAGACAAGACATTTGATAGCAAAAGATATTTCAGATTTACCAGAAAAATACTTAGAATTTGCAAAGATCGTTGTCAATATCATCTACAAAATACCAATATGAAACAAAAAACATAGTAACTGGGTACAATCAAAGTAATTTCTATATCTTTGTAGAGTTGTATCACTCCAAAATCTTTGCACAATTATATGAGCCAAAAAGTCCCTTTGATACAATTAAGCCTCACATATATATGCTCTTCTTCATAACTAATTTGTAACCAACTTTTATTTATAACCTATAAAGAAATTTTAAAAAGTCATTATTATCCACTGTAAAGTGATAAAAAAATAAGCCTTCATTAAGTCATATAGAATTATTTAATTTACAAATTGAGAAATAAAACATCATTTTAAAATAATTAAAAGTCCCCAAGATTCCTTGGTTGGTACATCCTCCTTAACAGTTTCTAACTTATCCGAAGATGAAGACAAACCTTTATATATCATTTGACAAGGTGGACAATTTTATCATGGTCATTTTCTTTGTTGAAAAATTCCTTGGAAACCAAATCATTGAAACTTTTCTTCATTACTTGAATGTCCTTCAAAGTTGAATCATTTTCCTTCAATATATTTACTTCCACAACCATGCAATCCACAATAATTTTAGACTTGATATATTCAATTTCTTTCAAGAGCATCTTTAATTCAGTGGTGGCTTGCCTGATGATTGTGATATTCCACTCAATGCTTCTTATCCATATTGTGGCGTTATATTCTTCAGGTTTAATCAAAATATTTTCAAATAGTAATGTGTTAACATCTATTTTTGACATTTCCTCTATCTTTAGTTGCTAAATGCCACACCATTTCCTCTTTCTTGATTATATGAAGCTCATTTTTAAGTTCTTTTGCCTTCTCCTTAGCTTGTTGATGTAATTTCACTGACTCTTCAATGCATAAGAGTCCATCTATCATTGTTTTCTCAACCCAAGCCTCAAAGGCTCTCCCATAAACTTGATATTTTCTTATTTTCTCCATCATTTATTTATCAATTTCCTTTATGTTCATGCCATCTGAAGATGTTGGTTGACTTAATAGCTGGGTTGAGGTATCTAGGATTGATTTGATATAGGATGTTAATCCTTGAATCTATTGTTCAAGCTATTCCTTAGTAGGGGCGTGTGCAAGAAGTTGAGTCCACTTTTTGGCCGAAAAGTGGAAGTGTTTTCCCTATTTTTCAGAATTTGTCACATTTGACCTTAAAATTTGAAGCACTTAGAGATGGAATCTTGAAAAAAGTCACTAGTCATAAAATGTAGTACTCGGAGTCTAGTTTCCAAATATGTAATTTATTTGAATACCCAGATGATACAAATTTATTTTCAATAGGCCTTTTTAAAAGTCACTTTTTTTACTATACCATGCATGTGTACGTCATCCATATTCTGACATAAATAATCATATTTTTAAATCCTTTTGGGAATAGATTTATAACGCATTGAAGCACGTTTTCCATATTTTTTTGTAATTTTTCATTGAATTTTTTTTTGTTAATTTTTTATTGGCCATATTTGATGTTTTAAAAAATTGTCGTGTATGTCACACATAAGATGACCTAAACTTATCATTTTTTTTTTCAAATTGAAAAGAATTGTTTGAAGTATGTTTTCGTACAATTTTTTTAAAAAAATTATTTTAATAAAAAGTTATTTAAATACTAAAAAACCCTGATAATTCAAGTTCATGGACCTGTTTCATCATAAATTAATTGAAAAATAGAAAAAAAAATCCAATTGTAAAAAAAATTACATATTTGGAATCTACACTGTCTCATTTATAATGGGTTTTGATTTCATAAAAAAATTATGCAAAAAAGGTCTTCAGACATATGCCCAAAGTCACTATTGTGTTGTGACATTGACAAGACCTTCAACTTACAGGTCAAACCAGGTCCAAAGCGTAGGTTCGGGTCCCTAAGTCTTTTTTCCGACCCAAAATTCATAGCAAAAATTGGGTTGGAAATTCAAATTTTAAGAAACAGGATCCCTTCTAAAAATGGGATCCTATTTAGTTTTTTAAATGTTTGAACCTTTTATGAAACAAGATCTCGTTTTCTAGAAATGGGATCCCATTTCTAGAATGGGATCCTATTTCTATAAAATGGGATCTCATTTCTAGAAAACGGGATCCCATTTTTGGCTCGGGATCCCCAAGCGAAATGGGATCTCGTTTTGCTTTGCCCAATTTCAGGTTTTTTTCTAAGTCTGAAACTTCCACCTTAAGTGGACTCAACTTTGTGCATTTACCCGTAGCTTTTTCCTTCTCTATCCTATGTACCAACTTAGTAGCTGAGATTTGGAAATTATGGATGTCTCCATGTGTTGAAGGACCAAGATCAACTTTAGATATTTGATAATCACCTTCTATAACCTCCCCCTCATTTTTGTCATTGGTTGTCTTAGCTATTTCTACATACTAATTTTCTGAAGAATCAATTATTAGCCTTGATGTAGTTTGAGATTTATGAGGCTTAGGAGGGGTCCCATGTAGTAGCTTAGCTACTACATCAAAATTTGGTTCAATCATTTCTTTATATTTCCTCTTCTTACATACTACCTCTTTCAGCCATTGAGAAGAGGAGGGGATTTTTGAAGGGTTAAAGCTTGATGTAGAGGTGATAGGAGGTAAGGTGGCTTTTGGGGATGAAAGCTTAGAGGCATTCTCATGGTTAGGAGATGGAGAGGGAGACATGTGGACAATATTATCTAGATTTGGAGAGGGTGGAGATGTTGAAGAGGTAGGGACCTAGGATGGAGATGAGTTTACCTCAGGAATGGATGAAGTATCCTTTTCTATTTCTTTTTTAGTATCCTGAATCCCTTGAGGTCTTTTTATTGGTAGTTTAGGTCTAGCCCCAAAATCATCTTGGGCACAAGAGCTCTTCAATTCTACCTCCTTATTGGGTTCTTCACTATCCCCTCCTCTAGTTGCATTTGTCTTAGTCTTGCATATATTAATATTGGCTATGGAAGTAGATATTTTGTTTGTCCTTGCTTTTTGGATGAATTTCCCTAAGGCTTTGTAGCAGTGTATTTAGCCCTTTTGGAATCTAGCTATTTCTTAGATTTGCTCAAAATAAAGAAAGATCTTTGTCTAATATCTTTAACCTCCTTATCACCCTAGCTAATAGGTGTAAGGGGT
Source organism: Cunninghamia lanceolata (assembly GCA_027924645.1). NCBI lineage: Eukaryota > Viridiplantae > Streptophyta > Pinopsida > Cupressales > Cupressaceae > Cunninghamia > Cunninghamia lanceolata. The sequence goes on along the minus strand of BSBN01000252.1, from coordinate 11,845,008 downwards.
TCAAATCGGATAGCATCCAAGAAGACTTTATCAACCATATCTAATCCATCATCTTCTATTCCATCTACATCCCATCCCAATTCATAGCATTTCATTTGTTGGACCGTCAACTTGGACCAATCTCTTTTTCTCACTTCAAAATCATTTTCACAATCTTCCCAATAGTCTTCCAAGTGAGAGTGATGGGAGCATTTGGTTCCTAGATATAAATTATCTTTTGCATAATTCTTACTATCAAATGGATACCTTAAACTATGAAACTGCATGGTAATTTTTAACAAAGACCTTTCTACATTTTGAGCTTCTACAAATGATGGGCAAGTATAATAAGATAGGCCTATTAGAAATGGGTATCCTGCTTTCTTCGTATCTCTACGTCTTTTGTTTACAGACTCCATTTGTCTGCAAAATCAATGAGAACTAGGTGATCTCCTAGATACCTAGGTAATTTATAAAGATACTCATCAAAACCCCCTATTCTTAGATAAGAAAATCTCAAAAATTGAATAAAATAACTTCCAAATTGCTTAATCAAACTTGCTACTTCAAGAGAACCTTTGTGCTACATTGGCATCTAGTTCCTTAATAGTATTCATTGTGAATGCATTGTTTACCCTTCTGAAGTGTATGTTGTTATTTTTGATAAGATAAGCGGCGTAAAAGGATGTCGATCCCATTACATATCAGCAAAAAGGCACACCAAAGTTCCATTAAAACCAAAAAGCATAACTGAACTAACCAATAGAGACAACCAAAAAGAGACCCAGGACAGAGACACAGTGAACCGACAGTAGATTAACATCAGACAAAAACCACAGGTGATGACTGAAGCCCTAATGGGTAATTAAACATATGGTCCCAATACTCAGCTAGAAACTAGTAGAGGTCACGGTACTCCTTGAGATCTTTATCCTTCAATCCCTGGGTAGTAAGCTTGGCATCCTGGAGGACAACAAGGGTCATGGTAGATCTGTGCATCACTTTTTCTAAGAACTTTGCTAGAGTTTTGAATTTCCTCTCCAGCACAGTGATCCTTGCGGAGAGAATATCAATCTCCTTATCTTCAGCAGTCCTCTTGCCCTTTCTCTTCATCTTTCCTGACTCCTTCACCATGTTCTCCAAACTCACCAACTCAGATCCTTTAGCATTGAGCTCAGGGAAATTACTAGGCCCTTCCTCCGCTTCAGCCTCCACATTGTCATTTTTGGTCTCTTTATTGACAGAAAATTCCCCGCCCATCTATTCAGTCTCAAGAACAATAGTACCCACTTTGTTGTTTTTGTTATCAGAAATATCCTCACCCTCTAGGTCTGCAGTATCTTCCTCCACCTCAGAGACTTCCTTCTTAACTGCAAGCCTCATTGACCTCCCGATCGATGGCACCCGGGGTTTGCTTTACATCAAGGTATAATCCCCGTTGGCAGTCCTGTCGCTACCACCAATACCTTCCTCAGAGCTAACCTCTTCCACCACAACAGAGAGATTCTTTTCTTTGTTCTTGTTGTCCATACCACTTCCTTCTTCCAACTTACCCCTTTTCTTTTTCTGTTGGGTCACCTGGGTAGACTCACTGGGTAAAATATTTCTTTTGACAGAGGTCTTCGCAGAGGACAAGGGAGTTTGGTCTTGCCTTTTGGCTCTAGGCTTTTATCAATGGTCATTTTTTTCTTACCAAACTTTATGGATTTAGCATACTTTTCTGGAGTGACCTTCAATATTATCATAGGACTAGACACCATAGGATTGGAGTAGCGCAGTAGAGGAGGTTCAACCTTGGTAGTCGTGAGGGCTTTAGGGGGGCCAAGTGCTAAATGAAATTTATACAGTCTCAGGATAAGCCCCTGGTGGAGTGGGATGAGGGTTTTGTTGGGGTCAACAACATGTTGTTCAATAGCAGATGAAATAGAGGTTTCCAGCGACAAAAGTAGATAGAAAGGAAAACTTATCACTTTGTTGTGACAAAAATGATTGAGCAGAGCAAAATGATAATGGAAGAAACATTTGAATCTACCTTCCAAAGTGAAGTACTTTATGAGCGTGTAACACGCCTCATCCCACGACTTTGGCAGCATTTCGCGATCAAAACCCCCTACAGACTATAAAGAACCTCCCTTTTCTTTAGAAAAAATGCCATTCCCTTAGGGTCAGAAACTTTTCTCTTTCTAGGGTGTTTGGTGCCCTCCATGGGCATCCCCATCGCCAATCCTATCACTTATTCAAAAACTTTGAAACCAACACTACCCACCTTGACCTTTCTATCCTCCTGAGAACGCAGGAACTGCATCGAGAGGCTTTCATCATGTCCCTATAAGCATTCAAGGTAGGAGGCCACCCTGCCCTCCTAGAAAATGTGCCAAATGGTCTTGTTATGTCTAATCTCTTCATAGGATTCAGGCTCAGTATGAGACCTATCACCCCCCATGGATGAAATACCCCAATTTCTCTCAAACAAGCTAACAATGTAGGAAGCAGTAGAAGACTTAGAAACTTTTGAACTGTAAAAAATCTCCTAGTCCCTGATATTCATACTCCAATTAATGAGTATATTATCTTTTCGGCCACTGGAGGTGGCGTACTTACTTAAATTCGTAATATGTGAACTATCACTCTTAATCCTACCATGATTACCATTCATTAATTGATCATAATTATAGGTTATGCATAGGGACATTGAGTTACTCACATGCCCAATCATGAGAAATCTCTCCTTAGGCATCCACGTCCGACTGGGAAACAAGCAATCTTTCCTACCATGGCGGGTCCCACCTCTAACAATTCTGAGCCGGTAAGCTACTGTCACCCCCTTCTCAAGATAAGACCTCAAAACCAAATGGTTATCAAGACTTGATCCCTAATGGCCCCCAAAGTACTCCCTTGGAAATAATTCAATCATGAGAAGTCAAGAGCGGGGCTTAGCTCCTTTTCAAGAAGGTTTTGAATCTAGATAGGTAAATCATTATTACTCTTCCAACATCTCCACATGTCCAAGCTTTGTCCCAGGTTAGCCAACCCATCCGCCACTTTGTTACCTTCGCAGTAGACATGTCTAATTTCAATATGTCTGAACCCATATAGTAAGCAGACAATGTCCTCCGTAATATCCTTCAGCTTCCAACCACTATTTGATCTATCGAGAGCTGCCTCAATGATGAGTTTATAATTTCCTTCCACTTGTAATTTGTCCATTCCATAGAGAGAGCAATTTTGAGACCCCACACCAGGGCCAATCCCTCCGCTACATTATTGGACTGGATGTCGATGGACCCGGCATAAGCAACAATGAAGACACCCTAGCTATCTTTGAATATACCACCCCCACTGGCCAGCCCAGTATTCTTTTTTTCTGCTCCATTGAAGTTGAGTTTGGTCCAATCTCTGGGAGGGGTCTCCAAAGGGTGTTTTGTCTGGCGAGCTTTTTGGAATTGTCAATCTTGGTTATGTCCTCTATCAATCCCCAATTTAAGGTTGTCCGCACTTCCACTATAGAAGGGGGTTTCTCATCCATATGCAGAGTGTTGTTAGATGTGTTCTTAGAGACCATTCTGTTGAAGGAGTGAAAGACCTCATTAGTGGATCGAGCCTTATCTCTGAAGATTCTATTGTTTCTTTCTTTCTACACACTCCATCCTAGGTGTGGGGGAATTTTTCTTCATAGATCTCTAATCCCGAGGTGTGAGAAAGGGGAACTCCAGCTCTGGGCAAAGTCCATTAGGTTTTCTAGGAAAACCTAATCAAAGTTGAGTTTCTCCATAGTTTTTCCCCATAATTCTTTAGAAAAATCACAATGCAAAAGGAGGTGCTGAATGGACTCTTCAGCTTTGAGGCAGAGCACACATCTATTAACCAACTGGAACCCCCTTTTATTGAGGTTGTCAGTAGTGAGGATTTTGTTATGGGCAACAACCAGAAGAAGTTTATTTTGGGGGTCAGCTTGTTGTTCCAGACACTCTTCTAGATCCACTCTCCCTATCTGTAGTTAGACAACAAGATGTAAGCAGACTTAACCGAGAAGTTCCCCTTTTGTTCTTGACCCCAGAGCATTTCATCCTCCCTAGGAAATATCAGAATTATGTGCTTGTTCAACTCCTCTTGCAAAGCCTGGCTCTCCTGATTCTCTGGATCATTGTCCCAGCAATCCGAGAGCATTTTCCACCTCCTATGGTTGTGGGAATGGGTAGTAATGTAATTGCTGACCAAATTCCCAATATGGTTGACAACTCTATCTCTGATGGTTTTGTTTTTTCTATTAGTCAAGGGACCCTCCTCAAGCCAATTATCCTCCCAGAATCTAATCTTATCTCTCTTACCCAACTTCCATCTTGTGGGAAAGGGTATTTTTGGTTTTGATCATTTTGTTTCAGATAATAGAACCTTTGAGGTGGCTCTCTCTAGCAATAACCTTTAATTTATCCCCATTTTGTAGGTATTTGGCTTTCATAATCCGAACCCAATCTTTTTGCTCCTTGAGGAAGGTCCATCCCACCTTGGCGAGTAAAGCTTTATTCATCACCTGTATTTTTTTATTCCTAATCCCCCATGATTTTTGGACAGGCAGACTTTGTCCCATCCAACCAGTGATATCCTCTTCTTATCCTTAACTCCAATCCATAAGAAGGTTCTCTGGATCCTTTCCAATTTCATCGCCATGTATCTGGGCATTTTAAATAGGGATAGAAAATAGGTAGGGATGCCCTGCAAAGAGGCTTTCAACAGTTGATGCTTGCCATCTTAACTAAGGAGTTTGCCTTTCCATCCCTCTATTTTCTTTTGGATCCTTTCCAAGATAGTGTTCCAGAAAGTCAAGGTCACCTCCTTAACTGTTAGGGGTAGACCTAGGTAGGTAGCTAGGAGATTAGCCATGTTGCAACCCCAAGTCAGTGTTGAAGAAAAACACATTACTTTTTTCATAATTAATGCACTGGCTAGAAACCTCTACATAGGAGTTCAGAAAATTTTTCTATCTTCTTGTCTCAATCACCGAAGCCACCCCAAAGAGCATAGTATCATCCACAAATTGTTGAACTACAGATGGACTCAAGATTGATGCTGCTTTGACCCCCCTGAGGGACTGGTAATCCAGGTGGGATAGGATGTTCCTTCCAAGAACCTTAGCCAACATAATAAATAGGTAGAGAGAAAGGGGATCTCCCTGTCTAATACCCATACCTACCTCAAAGAACCCTTGGGGAGTGCCATTGACAAGGACTGAGTACTTAATGGTGGTGACACATTCTTTTATCAGATTAAGCATTATGTCTTTGAACCCAAATTTCCAAAGGACCTTAAATAGGAAATCCCAGGAGACCCTATCATATGCTTTAGAAATATCTAGCTTGAGAGCCATGTTCAGAGTATTACTTCTGTCCATCGAGTGAATGATTTCATGGGTGGAAATAGTCGCATCCATAATCTGTCTACTAGGGACAAAACCTTTCTAGTAGTTCGAGATAATACTGTCCAACAGTGGTTGAAGTCTGAGGACCAAGGTCTTCCTTATGATCTTATAAATGGTGTTACAAAGGCTAATAGGGTGGAAGTCAGCCGTAAAATCTGTGATTCTCTTTTTGGGTATAAGCGCAATGAATGTGGCATTGATCTGTTTAAGGATTTTGCCAGTCCTAAAGAAGTCCTTAACAGTAGTCGTGACATCATAACCCACTATCTCCCAGAAGTCTTAGAAAAAGGTCAGGGGGAACCCATCTAGACTTGGAGCTTTGAAGGCCGCCATGGAGAACACCACCGCCCTAACTTCCTCCTCAGTAACAGGCTTCATTAGACTATAATTATCATCCTCCATCAGGATAGAGGGAATGTTGTCCAACAACTTATCTTCCCGGTCTTTGTCAAGTTTGTTTCTGTGCTCTGCCAAGAAGTTTCTAAAGTAATTGGAGGCATGATCTCCTAGTTCCTTGTCCTCAATAATTTCTCTGTTCCCATCAATCAGTTTGGTGATTCTATTCCTCTTCCTATGTTTCATTGCAAACTAATGGAAGAAAGCCAAATTTCTATCTCCCTCCTTTAGCCATTGCCCCTAGAATCTGTTTAGAGAAGATCTCCTCCCTCCTGGTAATGTCCTTGAGTTTTTTGAGCAGGGTCTCTTCCATGTTATAAGTACTCTCACTCACATCCCCCTAGCCATGTTGGTTTGAACTTCCATTAAGCTATCAGAGATGTGTTTCTTTAGGTGCATCACATTCCCAAAATAGAATTTGTTCCATCCTTTTACTTTGTGCTTAACATGGATGAGTTTTTGGGTGAGCCTAAACATGCGAGATCCATGCACTACGATACTCCACCAATCAGTAATGCATTGTCTAAATTTGGGGTGGGAGGCCCCCATAATTTCATATCTGAAGGGGAAAGGTCCCTTGGGGGCACCATCAGTCCAAGACAGGAGGAGGGCATTATGGTCAAAGATGGTGCAAGGGAGGGCAGCTAGGGAAGAACCTTGCACACCATCCCAGTTAGCAGAGGCTAGAAATCTATCCAGTTTGACCTAGATCTGCTGATCACCCCTTCTTCTATTGGTCCAAGAATAGAGTTGATTGTTCATTTATAAATCCATTAGCCTAGTTTGACTTAGGAAGTCTGCCAGGTTAATCATACAGTCTGAATAGTCCATGTTTCCCCTAGTCTTTTCTGAGGGGGACAGTGGGGTGTTGAAGTCTCCCCCCAGAATCATAGGGTCATTTTCTCTGCATTAATTTTAGGGATCAAGCCATCCCATAGTTCCTTCCTGGCATTCCTGGTGTTAGGGGCATATATGTTGATCAACTTCTAATGTTTCTTATTCATAGTAAATTTAATTTCCAGGTTGTGCTTGTCATGCCAGTAGTAGCTGCCCAAGATGTTATGTTTGTTCCACATAGTAACCAAACCCCCAGAAGCACCCGTGGAAGGGTTGATAATGTAGTCTTCCATGGGCCAAATATTATTAGCAATCTTTTTAAAGTTGTCTTCAGACATCTTAATCTCTTGGGGTAGGATGATATCCACCTTATTATAAAAAATGCAGCTCCTAATCATGAGTTGTTTGTGAGGACTATTAAGCCCTCTCACATTCCAAGTGATGATCTTCATTTATGGGTTCTTCTGGAGATAGCCTCCAGCATGCTTTGTCTCCCATTGGCTATTTCCTTGGTTGCCTCTATGTTTCTAGTTTCTCTCTGGGATAGTATGCCCACCTTACCTTCTATCCCCACATCCGCTGACTTCTTGCCTTTTCCTTTCTTTTTTGGGGTAATCTACCCCTCCTGGTTACTGGGACCAGCCCCAGGGGAAATGATTCTTGTGGGGGATAGGATAGATTTTTCTGTGCTTGGCAGAGCTACAACCTTAGGATCTTCAGTCCCTGAGCTAACAGATAGCTCACTGATAGACACCAAAGACCTAGGAGCATCAGTCCTTGGCAAGGGTGTTAAATGATTGGGGGTTAGGATTTCACCTTCTTCTGTCTCAGTCAAGCCCAAGGAAGTGCCCTTCTTCTAAGTCAGTTGTTCGACCTCAGAAGCCCATAGACTCTGCAATAGTGGTGGGGGCTCATTAGTTGAAGTTGAATGTTCACCCTGAGGGTCTCCCAGAGCCTGGGCCTTCGCCTATTGTTGTACCATTGAAGGGGACTTGATGATATCAAGAAGGTCCTCTTTGAATGGTTAGTCCTCCACAATATTCTCCTCCTTCAAGGCCTCTTTTCCTTTTTGTGTCTTTAATTTTTTACATTCATTGATAAGATGCCCTTTTTTGGAGCAATTTTGGCAAAAAGTGGTAGTATTTTCATACTCTAGATGCTGCTCCCAGCAGCCATATTTAGATTTTAAGTTAATGGTATTAGGTAGAGATTTATGGATGTCTACACTAAAACAGAATCTTGCAAACACTAACCTGGTTTTATGCTTGGTAGTGTTGTCTAGAGTGATGAAACGCCCAAAAGAGTTCCCTATCCATGTGAAAATCTCCTCATCCCAAAACTCAAGTGGGAGTCTTGGGATCCTGACCCAGACTGAAGCTGACCTGCTGAGCATAGTTGCGTCAAACCCTGGTTTCCAATGCACTAGGTAGAGGTTATGCTTGCCATACAACCAAGGGCCGCTAGCCAAGATTGTTACCAAGTCCTCCCTGGCGGTGAACATAAAAAAGGAAGAGACCACCTGTCATGGCACTAGTAACCATGCTACCTTTCAGGTGCCATCTCGTGGCCATCCAGTGTCTAACCATATCAATGTTGGGCCTAAGAGATTGTAACCTACCCACTAAGGATAATTCCAAGGCAGAGGTTATTTTATCCATCATTAGATCTGGGATCTAGAAGTCCATTCCATTCACCTGCTCTGACTGCACTGAGGCTGGAGAATCACTGACAGGCTTATCATTCTCCCCAAGCAGTGCTTGCTTCCAAGCCTTGGGATCCAACCCTGAGGCTAGATATTCAAGTTCAGTAGTACTGACGGGAGCAGTAACATCATCAACAGGAACCACTAGAGGACCCGTAGGGGGGGCAGGGGTCCCCCAGGGCTGATGACCTCCATGAGCGAAGTAGGTTCAAACAATGTTGAGAGCGGGAAAGTTGTAGTAAGAGCATGTATGTTGTTGTTATTCTCTTGCAATTGAGGGTAAAAATCATAAATTTGGGCATTTTTATCATAAACCCCCACTTCTTGTAGCCCAAGCCAAGGGTGCATACTAGAAATCACATAAAACAAGGTCATATAAAATTCTTGAGTGTTTTGGAAATTTACCAACTGATTGTCTAGATTATCACAGATTAATTTACCCCAATCAATATATTGAGAGTTTCACCCTTAATAGTAATGAATTGACACATCCAATATTTGAAAGTGTGGGTTTCTTTGTCTCCATTAACCCTATGCAATAGAGTGATAATATCTGATACGTCCTCATTAAAACGTGACCTGAGGAGGATCTTAGGCAACTTGGGCTTCCCCTTTCTTGGTTTCTTGAACCAAGATTTAGCAATATTGTTTAGATGGGTATCTTTTCTCTTGATGAAGTAATTGGTGGCCTATTCTACACTCATATGTGCATACTCATCTCTGATTAGAAGTCTCAACAAGGTGCTCAAAGAATGGCCATCTACTCTTGCCACTACCCAATCATCTATTGTTCTTACTTCTCTTCTATCAGGTTTGTAATGCTTAATGCAAGCCAATACAAAATCTATGCCTTGTACTAAAGTTTGGAAACCTCTAGCATGAGCTAACCCACTTTGGAAAGTTACCTCAACCATTTTTGACCTCAGGTTTTGAGAGCGACTCTCTTTCAAAACCTTGGTAAGCATATTTTATTTTGGAGATTTGAATTAAATGAGTTGGCTGGAGATAAAGTAGTTTTGAGAATTTGGATCGGATTGATATAGTTCACGAAAAGCTAGGGTATTAAAATAACTGAATATCTTGACAAAGTGGGAATTTCAAAGCTAACAATTGATTAGTGGATAATTTATTTACTTGAAGATTCATTTTTTAAGGAGTCATTAATTGAAGGATTTGCAATGGCTATAGTGGAGGTAAGGTTTCAATAGTTGAGAATTTTGGCTCCTCTTTTCTTTTGAAAATGAAGTGTTTGCCCAAGTGGAAGAGAAACGACTTTTTAGCACCCTATTTTTCCCTTTTTCACCTTTGTTGGAGGTTCCCTGGCTATTTGGAACAATTTAACTTTCTTTCTTCTTCCCTTTGCACTCCTTTTAAGTGTCAGGGGTACAATGGGAACTAGGAACTTGTTGTAGGTTCCATAGGTTCTCGGAACATATGAACACTTTGACCTTTTCTTCTTCTTTCTTTACACTTTGTCAATGTTTACTAACCTTTGGTTATAGCCCTAATATTTTCATTTTTCAAAACTTTCTATGTCATAAAGTCAAGTAAATCTTTAACTCTGCCTTAAAATTCCAAGCTTTTACAATTTTGTTTCAAAAATCTAAATTTTTCTAAAGTATCCTTCCTAGTTCGAAGCTTACACCTCAATCAAAAACTTTTTAGAGGTTTCTACTTGATTACACCTCAATCAAATTTTTTTTGGAGGTTTCTAGTTGATGCATACTACCGAGATGTAACTAGGTTTTGAAAACCATCAAAACCTCTAAAAAGTTTACTCTCAATCATTAGTTCCCAGTAAGTCTGATAGCTCCAAAAAGGGGAGAAGCAAACAATGGAAGAAAATGAATAAAGAAATATTGGAGTTCGCATAGGTTTTCAAAACCAAACTAACCTCTGAAAAGTTTTCAATAAGAGGTTAGTTTCCGCTAATCATCAAAACCCCGACAAGGCTGAAATATCTAAGGGTTTTTAAAAGAGAAGTCAAACCTTTCAGAGGTTTTGAAAACCATCAAAACCTCTGAAAGGTTCTTAAAGAAAGGTTAGTCCCTGATAACTACTAAGACTCCAAAAAGTTATTATGTTGAAGGGAACTCAAAAATGAAGGAAAATGGGAAAGAAAAGGAAGGAGTGTTGGAGACTTTACAAGTTGTGACAACCAAACAAATGTTTGATAAATTTTGAAAGAAAGATTGGTTCCTAGGAAGAACCAAAGTTCTAAAAAAGTTAAAAGAAGACTTGATTGCTTCTCAATCACCTGAGGAGCCCCAACAAAATGAGACTTTAAAGTAAGTTGTGAAGAACTTAGGAGAAAATAAGAGATATTGAATGTCGGGAAGTTTATAGGTTGTGACAACTGACGGAACCTCCAACAATTGGAAACAAATAAACAAACAAAGAATTCAAAGAAACAATAAAGAGATGAAAGCTAAGAGAAAAGGAATGTCAGATCTTTTAGAGGTTTTGATAGCCAACCTAACCTTTGACAAGGTTGAGTACCCTCCTAACCTCTGATACTTAAGAGGACTTAATGAAACAAAAGAAAAATTAACTAGTTTGTTTATTATCAATGATTAGCAAACCTCTAGTAAAGAAGAAAAAGAGAAAAATGCAGGTATATAAAGGCATCTTTTGGTCATTTGAACCAAATGTCAATTTTTCAAAGAAGAGATGGAACCCAGTGTTCATGTGTGTTCAAACCCTATCTGTTAGGATTAAGGTACCATCAACCTTGTAAATCCTATGTAATTAATTACTCCTAATATTGTTTGTAAATCACCCATAAGGGATGAAAGGTTTCACCAGCAATAATCTTGTTTGAGCCGCATGTTTATATGTCAGTTTTCTTGCCCTAGAAGGCAACCCCCTTTTATAAGGATATTTGTACTACATTTTTATCAGAGTTGAGAGTAACAGGCACCGCTGGATTAAAGACTAAAGAAGAAGAGGAAGTGCATGTATTGTAATCTCATATTTGAAGATAATACAACTTGGAGCCTCTTTTCTTGGTGGAGTTTTTTACCCGAAAGGGTTTTCTCCATGTTACATATTGTGTTATGTGTTCAGTTCTTAATGCATGTTATTTTGGTGTAGTGCGCTTTATTTCTATTGCATAAATAAGGTTTGAATCAGATTTCCATTGTGTGGTTTGCACATTCATTTCTAACACTAACTCCACTACAATAGATTTGAATGGTCTTCTACTCCTCCAAAGGTGTATTACCAAGTCAAGTACCCACATGCTTTATAAAATTGTTCCTAAATTTTTGCTTCCACCACTCAATCAGTTTTTCATATGCCCTAGTTTCTTGCAAAACTACATTTCCTACCCAAAATTTTTGCCACCAAATTGTTTTTATCCCCTCTTGCTATCTAGATAAAATTTTAAATGCCTCCAATGAAGTTTGACTACTAGGGTTATGAAAGGGAGCTAGTTTTAGACAATTCATTATCAAATGTGGGTGATAGCCACGGGGGCACGTTGATTTGGAAAATTTTTGGCTCCACATGTAAAACACTTCGTGGTCAAATATTACTAAAGCTACATTTCAAAGTGGGCTAGCTCACACAAGTGGCTTCCCAACCCATGTCCAATGCATTGATGTATTGGCCTGTGTCAAATATTATACACCAAGAAGTTGAAAAGTGCAAATGACATGGTTATAGTTAAACTAGATGGTCTGTCAAGATCAGTCAAATGCTAAGATTGCTAGATAGAAAAGAATACGTAAGATAGATGTGGAAATGGTAACAAATTATTTCATTGAGAGAAAAACCATGTGTGAAGACAATATTGCTAAGAACTGGTTCAAGAAGCCAAGAAAGGGGAAGTCACAATTGTGCAAAAGACTCCTTAGGTCACATTCCAATGAAGATATCTCAGATATCATAACCTTACTGCATAGGGTTAATGGAGGTAAAGAAACTAGTTCATTAGAATATTGAATGTGCCAATTCATCACTATAATTGGATGGAATTCCCAATTCATTTACTGGAGACAATTGATAAGTGATAACTTGTGCAAACAATTGACAAAATTTCCAAATAAGCAAGAATTCCACATGACATCCTATCTTTTGTACTCTATTGCTAGTGTGCATCTATGGCCTAGGTTATATGCAGCAGGAGTGTATGATTAAAATTGTACAATTTATTATTTTTACCCCCAATTACAGTTGAACAACATCAATAAACATTACAGAAGGGTAAATGATGCATTTACCATGCTAACTATCAGAGAATTAGATGCTAGTGTGGGTCAAAGACTTTCTCCTAAAGCTGCTCTATTGTTTAAACAATTCAAGGAAGCTGTTGGGTTTTTTCCCAGACTGGATGCTTCCCAGTTATCCCTACAAGGTAGCCATCATTGATCAACAGGATTTCTAGGCCAGGGGCCAACAGTACAGGAGATAGACCCTATAAATATCTCCTCTCCATCTTTAGGCTCTGCAGAACCAAGGGGGTATTCCCTATTCAACATCCGTAAAATATGTATGTGAACTTACTGGGATGTTGACACAAAGCAGATAAATCCTCTATTATGCAGACCAAAACTATGAAATAAGTGCAAAGGGGCTAGTTTTGGGCCTATGCTCAGTTGTGAAATGAAGGATTTTAGTTCTAAAACTACTTCTAATGTCCTAAAGGTTTATTTTTGAAGTTTAAATTTGTATTTTATACTTGGATGCAAGACTGGGACCTTGGGTTGTAACCTCAATACAAGACCAGACTATTGCCTATCTTGGGGCTTAGAGTCAATAGACATACACATATGAATGATTACCATAAACTTGAATCAATAACTAAGTTTCAAGGGAAAAATTTAGTGTCTGCCTTACAGATACTTCCTAAGACTGAGTATTTAGTTATTCATACTTAATGATATCCCTGCTGCAACATACCTTTCCCAATGCTTAACCTAAAATATTTAATTTGTTCCTTGAACAAAGATAAGAGATTAAACATTCAACACAGAAAGTCCATGTTCCTGAATCCCAAGTAACCTTTAGCTGTTTAGATTCAAAAGAAAAGATGCCCACAACTTGGAGACAAACAACTAAACACATGCAACGATGCATTTCTCATATAAAAACAACATGAAACTAGCAAAATTATGCATAAAACATTCAATATGTGATTCATAAACTCACAAGACACCAAAACAGAGCCACCAGCAAAGCTGTACCTTATTATTTCACCAAAATTTGCCCAGTCTTCCTCCTTTTTATGAGTAACATAGTTTGCTTTTTTATAGCAAGAATGTGCACTCAGCATTAAGTACAATGTCACTTCAAAATTTTGCCAGATACAGTGCACCATCAGAATGGCACCTAAAACATTCAATGCTCCAGGTAGAAAAGGAAGGAAAAATAGGTGAACTTGGGAAACACTCAGCCAAATGGAGACTTTCCATTTAAAAATGGTAGGTGGCCCGTCATTCATCGACCACACCTTTGCAATTCTGCCATTAATGGCCAACCTACCCGCAGCTTCTAGAAATATGACGGTTGCGTCCTCTAAAACTCTTTCAATTTGGAATGCGGCTGTGAACACACATAAATCCCCTCCATTGAACATTTTGAACAATGACTGTCGATTCATTTCCTCCTGCCGAGATCTGCAGCTTCAATTCATGCTGAAAAGTCCACAACCAATGAAATTACGCCACACAAGCGTATTGTCCCCTTTCACTTTTCACAGCGTGAGCATACATTTTATGTTTTTTACCCATTTCTACCTTCAAATCTTTGCATATGTAGTTGTATATACATACAACTAACTTGGACATGTGTCATCCAACCATTGGATCACCATTGCTGAATATTTGTAACTCCATCGATCATCGGAAAGACCCTAGAAGTGTCCACCGATAGGCATTGTCCTTCCGACGATCCATTGTATCCATTCTTGCTTTTAAAATTGTATGTGCAATTGTATATACATACAATCACCACATACACGGGCGAACCCCAAATCTTCATGAAACAAATTTGAAAGCACCATTAGGTTTGGCCTTGTATCAAACTCATCCTGTATATCACCTTGTATATCATACATACAATGTGCAATATACAACCCACCCCAGCCACTTATCTACTACAACAAACTTTCTTTTCGCATTCGGGATTGTATGTGCGCCTTGTATTTTGCATTGTATATGCACATACATACAATCATGGGACAAACAATTGCATGGGGCCCACCATGTTTTTGAAGACCATTGACTTTGACTGCTCCTGCCTTGTATGTTTCTTTGTATCTGCTTGTTGTATGTCTTATTGTATATTGGTAACATACAATCCCAATATACAACTACGGATTTCATCACTTCACAAATGCAGTTAACTTCTTGGCCACATCCGCCCTTTGCACCTACCTACCCGCCAGGCCTGATTTAATAATTTTTGAAGTCTGGGATTGTATATTCTGCATTGTATGTTTAATTGTATCTATCACATACATACAATCCCCTTGATAAAACCATGGGCCCGACCACTGTTTTCAACCCAATTTGAATATCTTTGAAGTTCGACGTTGTATCTATCCGTTGTATATCGAATATACAACACAATATACATGCAACCTTTTGATACAAATGCAGAATATACTGGGAATCTGCAATGGAATTTTTGATGTACATCCACATTTTCACACCAAAAAATGCACTCGAATGCCAAATACAAACCTGATATGCATACAACTAATTTTTTTCACCATTGGTGAAGTTGATTGAAATTATTTTCAGGTCCTCCAATGTATATTCGCGCTTGCACATACAAAGATGAATACACACAGCCATACAAAGATACAAACATGTAATTCAAGAGGCCGAGGGACTTAGAATTTTGAGGGTTTAAATAAAAAGACCGATAGATTTTCAAGCTTGAAACCCTAACCCTAGGTAGGCACCAACATTGGCTCCGACTGGGGACGGGCAAGCGCAAGGCTACAGTGAGAACTAGACCACCTCGGGACAGACCAGGCAAAACGCACAAAAGAAAAACCCCGACCACACAAGGAATGTATAGACTATTCACACATAATTTACAATGTGCACACAAGATATTCATTCATGAGAAATAAGGTTTAAGGAATTTACCGTGCACATGCAATTCCAGTAGTTCACCATTTAGGGCCTGGAGAAAGTAGGAATCTTCTCCATGAGTATTGCTGATTTGATATGGGCCCATCCATAAGGGCTCAAATTTACCATGCTTGCCCTTGTCCTGACTCTTTGCATTCCAAACAAGGACCAAATCGCTTATCTGAAACTTCCTTTCTATAGCCCTTTTATCAAACAAATATTTCACCTTCTGTTGTTTCTTGATATTTGTCTTCTGTGCTTCTCTTCTAATTTCATCCAATGCAACCAGTTGATTTATCCTTTCATTCATTGAGTCCTCAATCTCTTTATCATTTTCTTGTATGAATCTATAAACTGACAAGAAACTATTCACAGGTAACTTAGTTGCTACGCCATACACTAGCTCAAAAGGTGACCTTCCAATTGCTTCCTTCACTATTATCCGGTCAGCCCATAGTGCCATCTTTAACTTTGAATCCCATGCCCTTTTGTTCTTGTCTACCATCCTTTTGATGATTTTCATAAGGCTTCTATTACTTGATTTTGCCTAACTGTTTCCTTGTGGATGATATGGTGATGCATATGACAAATCAATCCCATAGTTATTGCAAAAATCAACAAACTCACCAGATCTGAAGCACATGGCATTGTCTGTGACCAATTTGACTGGCACTCCAAATCTGATAATAATGTGTTCCAAAATAAAATCCATCACAACCCTACTTGTAGCTTTCTTATTTGGAATGGCTTCAATCCATTTAGTAAAATAGTCAATAGCAACCAAAATCCAACTATGTCCTCCACTTGATCTTTCTAAAATTTCCCCTATAAAATCAATTCCCCATTGCTGAAATGGAGCCTCCACAGTTACAGCTCTAAGGGGTAATGTACCTTCATACTTAAGTTTTCCCAAGAACCTTTGACAGGGATCACATTTTCTTACCATCTTTTGTGCATCTGAGAAAAGGGTCAGCCACCAATAGCCTACTCTAAGAGTTTTGTGAACTGTTGTCTTGGCAGTGTAGTGTCCACTGCACATTCCTTTGTGCATGTCATTTAAAATATCGGTAACTTGATTTTCATCCACACACCTAAGTAGTACACCATCAGGATTCTTCCAATATAATTCTCCTTGAATAATTATGCATTTGATAGCATGTAACTTTAAGGTAGTTTTTTGACTATCACTGAGATGGGAAGGACAATTCAAATTCTGCAAATAATACACAATATCCTTGTACTATTCAGATTCTGACATGTAAACAACTTCATCCTGAACTACATTTACCTGGCATGCTTCCAAATTTGATTGTTTCATCATCTTAGCCAAACCCTGACCCCTTACCAATTTTGTAATTTGTATCTCAATGTTGAACTCTTGTAACTTGTTAATCCACCTGCATCTTCTTCCTGTCACTTCTTGCTGAGTGCAAATGTCCTTAACTACTGCATGGGGCACATATGCAACTATCTGAGATCCTACTAAGTATGGCCTGAAGCTTTTGACTGCCCCAACCAATGCGTATGCTTGCTTTTCCATGATATCATATTTCAATTCGGCTACCTGTAGAGACATGCTAAAGAAAGCAATAGGTTGTTCAAAACCATCTTCATTTTTTTGTAATAAACATGTAGCAATAGTGTGAAAAGAGGCAAATGAGAACAACTAAAGTGGCTTAGAAAAATTAGGAGATCTCAACACAGGAGCCACCTTTATAGCCTCTTTGATGTTCTGAAATGATCTAGTTGCTTCACTTCCTCATTTGATAGTTTCACCCTTCTTCAACATTTTAGAAATATCCTTTGTAATCTCTAATCTCTGCAAAGTTGGGAATGAATCTTCTAACAAAATTAATCTACCCAAAGAAAGACTGAATGCCTTTCACTATTTAGGAATTTGAATTCTGTCAATTGTAGCAACCCTTTCAGGATCAATCCTGACTCCATCCTTGGAAACAATGTGTCCCAATAGTTTTCCTTCTACTACCCCAAAAGTACATTTCTTTGGGTTAAGTGAAATGCCATATTCCAATGCCCTAATAAAAATTTGTTCTAGATGCATGCAATGTTGCCTCTCCTTTTTTGAATAAGCAGTTAAATCATCCTGATATACAACCAAAATTGAGTCAATCAATCCTGCAAAGGCAACATCCATAGCCCTCTGAAATGTAGCACATGCATTTGTTAGTCCAAATGGCATTCTTACATATACATAAGTCCCCCATGGAGTGGTGAAGGCAATCTTGTATTGTTAAGATTCTTTTACCTTCACCTGATTATATCCTGAAAATCCATCCATCATGGATAAAAGCTCACAACCAGTTACCTTCTACAACATAGCCTGCATGTTAGGCAGTGGATAATTATCCTTTAAAGAAGATATATTCAAATTTTTTAAGTCCACACAAAGTCTTATATCACCATTTTTCTTTCTAACTGGGACAAGATTGGACACCCAAGTTGAGTGTCTGATAGGTACAATTATTCTAGGCTCCCTAAGCTTTACAAGCTCTTCTTGCATTTTTGAAGCCAAAGTTGGGTTAATAGGTCTTTGTTTCTATCTGAATGGCTTAGCTCCAGGCTTCAAAGGAATCTCATGCTGGAATAAGTCTTCTCTATAAGCTTTTAGGTCCTCATATGACCATGCAAAGACATGCTTATATTTTTTCAATAATGCAATCAACATACTCCTGATGTGTGGCCTGAGCTATTTGCGAATATATATCCTTTTGGGGGCATGGCATGTCCCCAAGTTTATCCCCTCTAAGTCATCCTTGTTTGTAGGAGATGCCTTTGTAACAAACTGGTCTCTATTATCAAATGCTCTTTCTAAAGCAACTAGCCCTCTGGGGATTTTATTTGTTTTAAGTTGAATTACTTCTTTCCCCAAAAGAGTTTCTTTTCCATTCACAACTTCTACAAAGTTCTGAAAATCAATCTCCTGGTTCTCGTATTCATCTATGCAGTGTAGGAACCTCAACAAATCTCTATCATCATCAAACACCTTCCAATTGCATATATTATCTGGTATTGTAGGTCTAATTTTAACTTTAACATTTGTAACATCAGACAGAGTGACATCATCCGGCCTTATGGCCACATTAGCTAAAAAATCTGCCATGACATTCTTTGATCTTTCTATCCAATTTATTGAAAAAGCATCAAATAATTCAATTGTTTCCCATACAACATGCTTATACTATTTTAACCTTTTATTTTTTGAAGCATATTTATCTCTCACCTGGGAAACAATTAATTCTGAATCTCCAAACACTTTTAGCATCTTAATCCCATGCTTCAAAACAACATTTAATCCTAGTAGCAGAGCTTCATATTCTGAAATATTATTTGTGCAGGCAAACTTTAACAGGAAAGAGAATTTTAGAAGCTTACCTGCTGGAGACAAAAACACAACTCCAGCACCAGAACCCTCCTTTGAACAAGCTCCATCAAAATACATAGTCCAGAGACCCTATTGGTCAAGTTCTTGAATGAAAAAATCTCTCCCTTCGCTTCCTCGATCATCTAAGACAATTATGAAATTCTCACAGTCAGTATCCACAAAACAGATATGCTCTTCTGAATCTTGATCTTCAATTGTTTCTAGTGACCTCTCTTCTCTGACTAGTTTGACATCTCTACCATTCATTGGGATCACGGCATATGATAAATCTAACTGCATACTTCCTCCAACCAATGCTACCTATCTTCTTGACAACAGCATACCATACTATGGCTTTATGTCAACTACTATTATGTTCATTCTGTAAGTCTTTTCTGGATATGCTGCTAGCATAAAATCCACATCCTTCATGATTCCTATAACTGGTACCTCCCTAGCATCCATTGCATAGCATTTTCCACATGCCTTATCTATTTTCAATCTAGCTTGTTGCATGATAGCTAGAGGCATAATATTTGTTGATGCTCCTAAGTCAAGCATACAATTCTTGATTACTTTTCCATTGATAACAAGGGAGACATAAAACGGTTCAACTTGTGAAGGGCATTTTGTCATTGTCATCCTCAGATAGACTTCAGGAACCTCATCCCCATCAATACACAAGGCTTGTTTCTTACCCTGAGTCTCAACATTCTGCTCGGCCTGACAAGCTCCTCCTGAAATTAGGGACAATGCTTTATTCCTGAATTCTTCAACTTCCATCATCTCCATCAATGGAATAGAGACCTTTATCTTATGTCAAAGGGAGCATAATTTTATATAACAGTTGTAGCTTGAGCCGTGGTTTTATTCTTATCCTGAGCTGATCCAGCATTAATTTTAATGGCCTTCTGACTGTCATCCATGACCTAAGAATTCTTATTTTGATCCTCATTTTGGGGGACTTTATTTTTTGGTCTTTGAGAATCATGACCTGGTTTTTGCTTAGAATTTTTCTTGTTATCATTCCATCGCGTCTTATGTGGTTCAGCCCCTTTATGATTATGCATTGGTTGATTCACAAAGGTGTCTTCTGGTTGACGTGGATCACCAACCTGAGCCCTACCTCTAATGTTATAGTTGCTTTTGACCTGAGCCACTGCTGCAGCTGTGAGAGCTCTAATCTCTTCATCAGAAGGCCTTCTCAAGTTATTCATAAAGATGCATGAGTCTTGAGCATAAGCATAGTTATCTTCATCATCCTCATCATAAGAAATCTACTAGAAGACCTGAGTCCCATAATTCATGATTTCATCAGCATCATAAGAAGAATACTCCCTATTTGTGAACAACATATTGACACTATCATCCTCCATACAATATGGCTCATTACATTCATCACAGCCAACAACATTATTATACAAAGATTGAGCAATCATACATTGCGATTGTGAGTGAGGCATTTGACAGATTATGCACCATGGGGTATCATCAACAATGTTAACAGCTTTCTTCAAAGGATCTGGAGTCTCCTTAACATTTTGAGCTCTTTGATTAGTGTTGCTATTTGGGAGAATGGGTTTACCATTATGCCAATTAGTGTTATATGGCATATCATGCAATGATGGTCTCTTCTCTTGTCTTTGGTAAACTTGCCTTTCGGGACCTATCCCCTTTTCATTTTTAGCAAGTCTATAATTTAGGTCCTTAACAATAGTTGTCAATTTATCCAATTTCTCTTCAGAAGTAGATGCATTACCTTGGGTACTTTGAGACTTATTATTTGGATTTTGCAGAATCTTTACATCATCCCTTCTATTTGTCTTACCAGATGCTTTTCTATTATTTTCAATGTTGGTTGCAATTCTAAAAGTATGCCTAAGGCTAGTAGGACCCTTATCTCTTAACCCATAAGCTGTTTTAGCATCAAAAGCATTTATGTATAGTACCATGCACATTGGTTCATTAGGCCTAATGTGAAGTGGTAATTTGTTCAACACTTTAGTGAACCTAGCATTAAAATCTGCAACCTGCTCATTTGACCCCTTAGTAATACCAGTGAACTCATTTATAAAAAAGCTTGGATCAGTCTTATCACCATATTGTTCTTTAAAAATCCTTCTGAAGTCATCCCATGATGAGACACTCTAGTCAGGTAGACTTTTATACCACTCTCTAGCTTCATCAACTAAGGACTGCATAAACAATTTCATAAAAACATCTTCATGTTCAACCTCAAATTTGTCCACAATATTCTGAAAGGCCTTCAAATGATCTTCACCTGACACAACATTGTTTCCTGAAAACTTTGGTATCTGAGACCTTACATGTTTATCAATGGGATTAGGGTAACCAAGAATACCATTAAAAACTAGCTGCCTGGATCTATCCAACTGCATAGGCTGTCTACCAAACTGATTAACATTTGCGTTCCTATTAGCATTCTGATTTCTCACATTGTTCAGTGGTACCCTAATATTGTTTGTATTTTGTCTCTGATCATTCTGTTGATTCTGAACTCCATTTCTTTACTGGTCTCTCAACACATTTACATTATCAAGGGTGGGAACTGAATCCTGTTGAGCAATTTTCAGAGCTTGCACCTTTTGTCTCATATCATCTCTAATCCTCAAAGCCTACAAATATTCTAATTCAGCCCTCAGGCTCTTGATTTCTTCAGCTAATTCTTCATCTTTAGGCATAGAAGAGGATGGTCCCATTCCATTTTGGTCATCATCATCATCATCCCTTGGGGACTTAGTTTCTTCAAATTTGTTAGGGAGATCTAAGAAAGGGTGTTCCTAAAACACCTATGATCTCATTCTCAATCTATCACCTTATTGTCTTTCATATACATCTTTAATTTCAGCCTCTGTGTTTGAAAAATAAGGTGCCTGCTGCTCTGAAGATCTGGGATTATCTTGGGTAATATCATTGTTTCTAGGGCTAGGAGAACCTTCTTGACCGGCTTGAACGGTCCCTTTTCTCCTGCACAGGGATCTTCTCCCTTGCATACAAATTTCACCTTACCGGTTGGGAGATTTGTTCGGAGTTGCCACCTACAACTAGGAATTAGTTTTTTAAACCAAGGTTGTTACACAAAGCAGTCCCCAATAGAGTCACCAAATCTGTTGGTTTTTTCCCAGACTGGATGCTTCCCAGTTATCCCTACAAGGTAGCCATCATTGATCAATAGGATTTTTGGGCTAGGGGCCAAGAGTACAAGAGATAGACCCTATAAATATCTCCTCTCCATCTTTAGGCTCTACAAAACCAAGGGGGGGTATTCCCTATTCAACATCCGTAAAATATGTATGTGAACTTACTGGGATGTTGACACAAAGCAGATAAATCCTCTCTTATGCAGACCAAAACTGTGAAATAAGTGCAAAGGGGCTAGCTTTGGGCCTATGCTCAGTTGTGAAATGAAGGATTTTAGTCCTAAAACTACTTCTAATGTACTAAAGGTTTATATTTGAAGTTTGAATTTGTATTTTGTAGTTGGATGCAAGATTGGGACCTTGGGTTGTAACCTCAATACAAGACCAGACTGGTGCCTATCTTGGGGCTTAGAGTCAATAGACATACACATGTGAATGATTACCATAAACTTGAATCAATAACTAAGTTTCAAGGGAAAAAATTTTAGTGTCTGCCTTACAGATACTTCCCAAGACTGAGTATTTAGTTATTCATACTTAATGATATCCTTGCTGTAGCATACCTTTCCTAATGCTTAACCTAAAATATTTAATTTGTTCCTTGAACAAAGATAAGAGATTAAACATTCAACACAGAAAATCCATGTTCCTGAATCCTAAGTAACCCTTAGCTATTTAGATTCAAAAGAAAAGATGCCCACAACTTGGAGACAAACAACTAAACACATGCAACGATGGATTTCTCATATAAAAACAACATGAAACCAGCAAAATTATGCATAAAACATTCAACATGTGATTCATAAACTCACAAGACACCAAAACAAAGCCACCAGCAAAGTTGTACCTTATTATTTCACCAAAATTTGCCCAGTCTTCCTCCTTTTTATGAGTAGCACAGTTTACTTTTTTATAGCAAGAATGTGCACTCAGCATTAAGTACAATGTCACTTCAAAATTTTGCCAGATACAGTGCACCATCAAAATGGCGCCTAAAACATTCAATGCTCTAGGCAGAAAAGGAAGAAAAAATAGGTGAACTCAGGAAACACACAGCCAAATGGAGACTTTCCCATTAAAAATGGTAGGTGGCCCATCATTCATCAACCACACCTCTGCAATTCTTCCATTAATGGCCAACCTACCCATGGCTTCTGGAAATACGATGGTTGCGTGCTCTGGAACTCTTTCGATTTGGAATGTAGCTATGAACACACATAAATCCCCTCCTTTGAACAATTTGAACAATGACTGTCGATTCATTTCCTCCTGCCAAGATCTGCAGCTTCAATTCATGTTGAAAAGTCCACAACCAATGAAATTATGCCACGTAGGCATATCGTCCCCTTTCACTTTTCACAGCGGAGCATACATTTTATGTTTTTTGCCCATTTCTGCCTTCAAATCTTTGCATATGCAGTTGTATATACATACAACTGACTTGGACACGTGTCATCCTGCCATTGGATCACCATCGTTGAATATTTGTAACTCCATTGGTCGTCGGAAAGACCCTGGAAGTGTCCGCCAATATGCATTGTCCTTCCGATGAGCCATTGTATCCATTCTTGCTTTTGAAATTGTATGTGCAATTGTATATACATACAATCACCACATACAAGGGCGAACCCCAAATCTTCATGAAACAAATTTGAAAGCACCATCGAGTCCGGCCTTGTATCAAACTCATCCTATATATTGCCTTGTATATCATACATACAATGTACAATATACAACCCGCGGACCCCAGCCACTTATCCGCCACAACAAACTTTCTTTTCGCATCCGGGATTGTATGTGTGCCTTGTATTTTGCATTGTATATGCACATACATACAATCATGAGACAAACAACTGTGCGGGGCCCACCATGCTTTTGAAGACCGTTGACTTTGACTACTCCTGCCTTGTATGTTTCTTTGTATTTGCTCGTTGTATGTCCGATTGTATATTGGGAACATACAATCCCAATATACAACTGCTGATTTCACCACTTCACAAATGCAGTTAACTTCTTGGCCACGTCTGCCCTTTGCACCTACCTACCCGCCAGGCCTGATTTAATAATTTTTGAAGTCCGGGATTATATATTCTGCATTGTATGTTCAATTGTATCTATC
This sequence comes from Cunninghamia lanceolata, assembly GCA_027924645.1. Taxonomy (NCBI): domain Eukaryota; kingdom Viridiplantae; phylum Streptophyta; class Pinopsida; order Cupressales; family Cupressaceae; genus Cunninghamia; species Cunninghamia lanceolata. The sequence continues at coordinate 11,820,931 of BSBN01000252.1, read as the reverse complement.
ACATACATATAATCCCCTTGATACAACCATGGGCCCAACCATTGTTTTCAACCCAATTTGAATATCTTTGAAGTCCGGCGTTATATCTATCTGTTGTATATCGAATATACAACACAATATACATACAACCTTTCGGTACAAATGCGAAATATACTGGGAATCTACAATGGAATCTTTGATGTACATCCACATTTTCACACCCAAAAATGCACCTGAATGCCAAATATAAACCCGATATGCATACAACAATGCATACAACTAATTTTTTTCACCATTGGTGAAGCCGATTGAAATTATTTTTGGGTCCTCCAATGTACATTCGCGCTTGCACATACAAAGATACATACACACGGCCATACAAAGATACAAACATGTAATTCAGGAGGTTGAGGGACTTAGAATTTTGAGGGTTTAAATAAAAAGACCGATAGATTTTCAAGTTTGAAACCCTAACCCTAGGTAGGCACTAACAGAAGCTATTTCATTCATTTTCCTATATTTTCATATAAGAATTGGAGATTTTGATGAGTACCCATACAAGTTGTCTAGGTATCCCTCTGATCATCTGGTACTCATTGAACTCTGTAGACAAATGGAAGCAGTAAATAAAAGGTGTAGAGACATGAAGAAAGCAGGATACCTATTCCCTTCAAGTTTAACCTATTATACTTGCCCATCTTCTACTTAAACACAAAATATTGAAAGGTCCTTGGTTAAAAAAAATACATTATCACAACATGAAGTATCCTTATGATGGAAAAAATTATGCTAGGGATAACCCATATTTAGGATCTAAACATCTTCATTGTCCCCACCTAGAGCATTATTGGGAAGACTGTGAGAATGATTTTGAAGTGAGGAAAAGAGATTGGTCAAGGATGGCAGTGCAACAAATGAAAGATTATGATTTAGGTTGGGATCTTGAAGGAGTTGAAGAAGATGGCTCTGATATGATTGATCCACTTTACATAAATACTCTTTAATTCCAACCTCTTTCACCAATTAATTGGAATAATAAAGAGATGAAAGATGTGAGAGAATGGCCCCTTTATGCTTTTAAGAAATCTCAGAAGTGGTTACAAGCCAAGAAATTTTAACACACAACTTCTAAGCCTTTAGGGTCTTCATACAAAAGTGCAAAACAAAAGGATGCAAGACTGCAAAATTATTATTTCAGCCACTGTCAATGTCCATGTGACAAAAAATAACCCTATTGGATCTAGTGGAGGAGATGGTGAAGAGCTAGATAAAGGAACAAATCTGAAAAGTTCATATGCTCAAAATGAATCAGGGGTAAGAACTAAGATGCAAGTGAAAAGTCCTCAAATAGAGCAAAACATTCAAGAGGAAATACCAAAGGAAAACATATAAATCCCACAAGACAACCCCTCTACATCTAAAGTGCCGCCATTTTCACCTCCTATGAATGTAGATAGTGCAGTGCATATGTCACCTCCTCCATCACCTTCTCAAGAAGATGCTACAATACACTCCTCACCAAAAGCCACATTGCCTCCAATTTCTTCTTCTTTCTCTTGCAATCCATCTAAAGTACCATCTTCTTCTCAATGGCTCAAGGATGTGGTTTGTAAAAAGACAAAATACAATGAAATCATTCAACCAAATTATGATGTAGTTATCAAATTGCTGCATGGAATTATTCGTTAATCTAAAAAGGCATCCATTGAAATAGTCAAGCCCATTGGGGATAAAAGCAATGAGGAGGTCACAAAAGAAGATTATCAAGTGTTTAAAGTTTATTTAGGACCTTTGACTCATAAGGGGGACATACACAACTTCTAACTCTCTGCTGCTTAGCTGGTGCATAGAATTGAAAAAGAGAAGACTACCAGGGAAAAAATTGAAGAGAAAGTATTTATGTTAACATCATACATCAAGAATCTTCTAAATATTTCTACACAATCTCTAGAAGGGCCTTCAATTTTTGGGAATTTAGATATACTAGGTGTAGATAAAGAAGCAATTAAAAAAATAGGCAGATATAAAGCATTAGGGGAAGCTTTTGAAGCCTGGGTTGAACAACTAATGATAGATGGCATGATGTGTATTGAGGAATCAATGAGATTGTATAAACTAAATGAACAGAAAACAAAAGAACTTAAAAATTAGTTCCAAGAAAAAAGAGATTGTTTGGCATCTGGCTATAAGGGATATACAAGAAATGGACGAAATTGATATTAATACTTTGCTATTTGAAAAGATTTTGATCAGGGCAGAGGAATACAATGCTACTACTTGGATCAAAAGTATTGAGTGGAAACTCACAAGAGTTAGACAAGGCATTAATGAATTAAAGAAGCTTATTAAGGAAAATGAACTCATTAAATTAGAAATATTGGTGGGTTGCATATCCATGGAAGTAAATCTAGTTAAAGAGGATGGTTCAGACCTAGAGAACATTCAAGTGGTCTAACAGAGTTTCAATTTTCAAAGAATTGTTTAATAAGGAAAATGTTAGTACTAGTACTATGATGAAACTATCAACATTGTCAAACACTGCAAATAGTTTCTATCAGGAATTCTAATCAATGGATATGAAGATGAGAGAAATTGAAGATTATGTGTCAGTCTGGAAACAACATTTAGATAATACTCTAGTTCCAAAAACAAAAGCTATGGTGCCTATCATGAAAGAACCTTAAGACTTTGGACTGCTTTATAGTTTTATTTCTTGTTTTATGAATTAAGTCATTTGCATATGACTTAAATTTAAGACTCTTTTAATTTATAACTTTATGATGAACTTTATTACTTTAAATATTTCATTGTAAGTTATAAGTTAGTTATGAGTTAGTTATCGCCGAAGGCCTATAAATATATGTCTTTGTTGTGGCAAAAGGGACTTTTCAGCTTTCTCAAATTTCGAGATATACAACTCTCAAGAATGAAATGAAAATAAATGGTGCCATATCAATATTTTTGGAGTCATTTATTCCTCTTATGTTGAATAGATAATTCATTTGCATATCTTTTTGATCCATTTGTGAAGATCATTCAGTCTTAATATATTCTCGGTATGTAACATAAAAAAGATCTTGAAATTGTTATCACCATTCATTACCAATCTTTAATGTGTGTTGAAGATTACTAAAATCTACTCTTTTCCATTACATATCAAATCTTTGTGATACCCTCTATGATTATTTGAGAAGTAATCTCTTTTTTTGGTAGAGAAATAATCTTTCTGTTTCATCTTATATATCCTTAAGTTTATCCCAAGGGTTTCTTTAATATTTCACTATTTTTGTTTTCTTTATTATCCTTTTGGTGTTTTGGGGTTAAAAATACCACTTAGAAATCAAAGTCATTTTAAGAGGGAGCTGCCCCTTCTAAATTGCAGAGGTAGGTTGTGTGATTGGTACAACCTTACCAATTGTTGGAATAGTTTATACCACTATTGTGGGAAAAATAGAGTTTATTTTCATAGTGTAAAATTTATTTACCAACATATTTTTTGTGACTTTGTTGGGGTTAATTTGGAAGATTAACTGTTTCTTGAAAAGTTACCTTAATGTTTTTAAAGGAAATTTCTTTTATCAATAACTATGGTCTTACAGTGTAATATCAAACTTGTCCTACAACTGAACATAAACTGGTTAGACGTCAAACGAGGACATAATAACCAATCTATGTGTGTTGGCTTGGAGATACAGAAGATCAAACCATCAATATCATGAAGTTGATGAAGAGCTCGATCACAAAGAAGATATAAGAAGATAAATTAGATGGCATGTTTCATTGATTTCTCAAGGACAATCAGAAGGAGAATTGATAATAGTTGATTGTTTTGTTCCTATTCCAAGAATTCAAAGAAGACCTAGGCAACTAGCTTAACCTACTCTACCAACACGACCTAATCATGTTTTTCATTCTGTGCAACTAGTTTAGCCTATTCAGAAAAATTGAAATCAATAAATCACACTGGCTAGTAAAAGATATACTAGAGGTGATTGAAGCAAGGGTATTATAGACCCTGACTTTGAGAGGTTAGCAAATCTCAATTTTTCTACATCATCTTTCTTTCCAACTAGAAGATTTGAATCAACAAGTAGACCTACTTCCCCTACAAAAAGTATTGTTGGATCATCCACTTATCATGCATTAACCTTGCACAAAACTATTGTTCTTATTGTTATAAATTTCCAATCCATTTCCCAACAACAAATGGCTCATCATCAACCAATTCTATGGGGGGCAACTATTGGACCTCTAGCTTTAGGCAATCAACTACATGATTTACCTCATGGGTCTAGAAAGATTTTGCCCAAGTTCAATTGCGATGGGAAAAATATAATATATGAACATATTAATGATTTCTTTACTGCTTGTGTCATTCTTGGGGTAATGCATGAAGATGTATCAGTTGGGTTATTCATAGAATCTCTTATTAATGCAATAATAGAATGGTTTTATCATTTGCTAGCTGGCACCATTAATTCATGGCCTCTTATGTGACATAAGTTTGAATATAGATTCAGAAGTGTTGAAGATAAACATGTGCTCCTCGCCCAACTGACCCAAATGAAGAAAGAAATCCATGAACCCATGTGGGAATTTATGTTGAATAGGATTGATAATGCTAAGAGACCAACTGCAAAAAATTTAAAAAAATGTTTCTTCATAAATGCTCAACCTTTGGATGTAAATTTCCATTTAAGAAGAGCTACACTGGTATTGAAGTAGCTAAAGCTATGACAATTGAGATAGAGGATGATTTACTAAATGCTATGAAGTGGAATAAAGATTTGCAAAGAGGTAAGGTACAATCAAGGAATCCTCCTACTATTGATCTGATGGTACAAAAGTTGGTGAATGATCTACTCTTAATAAAGAAATAACTTCCTTAGAATCCACCACCTTTGTACAATGATATCCCAAGGAAAAATTATATTTTGTATCAGTAGAACAAACAACCAAGACTACCTCTAGCTGCACAAAGGTTATCTATAGAACCCCCTTCCTCCAACAATTGTCACACCACAACAATGTGTGACTTTCACTTGACTATAGACCATGATAGCACTTCATGTATAGAGATGGTAAGGCATATGCAAATGAACACTTTGAGTGAAATATAATTGAAGAGTATGTTGCTCAAGAAGATGACAAGGCATATGCAAATGAACAATTTAAGTGAAATAATTGTAGAGTATGTTTCTCAAGAAGATGAAACAAATGAAGTCTTTGGTTAGCCCACAATTAGTTTCTTAGAATATGAATCAAATAGGGAGGAAGAAGTGCTGCAAGATATCAATAATCATTCGTGCAATGTTTTCACTAGAGGTCAGAAACAAAAGAGTCAACATAAGTTTAAATTTAATGATGATGCTACTCCCAAAGGTGTTGAAATGCCACCAGAGTATATTTTGATGAAGAAAAATTCTCAAGAAGGCCAACCTTCCTCTATTGCATCTGATAAGGTAGCACAAGGTGCTCAAACTCTTGATTCACCTTTTGTTATTTCTGAAGATTCATTTGATTTTATTGAGTACTGTAAGAAAACAAAAGTTTAAATTTCCCAAATTGATTACTTGAAAGAAAAACCACATCAGTTAGAAAAACTAATTCAGTCCAATACATGAAAGGAGATTCTAAAACCTCTTCCTCTAAAATTAATCAAGAGTCAAATGATGTTCCAAGTATTGATGATACCCCAAATGTTTCATGTGAAAATGAAGTTCCTATTGTTAGTGCTCTGATACATGATAAACCTAATCCTTTCTATGTTTCATTATATATAGTTGGTTGCAAATTAAGTAATTGTATAATAGATTCTAATGCTTCAGATAATGTAATGCCCACAAAGGTTGCACATGCTCTAGGTCTTTCCTTAAACAAATTGTCTGGTAAAGTTTATTCAATGGAGTCCAAGTTGGTCCCATTAGTCGGACAACTTAAACATGCACAAGTTGCCTTGGCCACTTGCCCCCAAAAGAAGTTAAAAATCACTATTTTAGTCATTGATATCCCAGCCAGCTACAACATGTTGAGTAGAATATTTTGTAAAGATATAGGTGGTGAGATACAATTAGATTGGTCTCATGCTTTGATCTTGATCAATGGTAGAAAGGTCCAACTAAATCAAGAGCTTAAAGTAAAATATATCATTCTGAAATCAAAAGATCCAAGGTCTAAAATCTTGTATGAAGAAATAGGACCCATAACATATATGCTCATGTGGGAAGATGAAGTAACCTTTGAAGCCATTCCTCCTGATATGTCTTCTGAATTATGGAGCATGGAATTTGATGGAAGTTGTTCGTCTTCCGACTCAGGGGTTGGAATTGTTTTAGTTGCACCCAATAGGGGAAACATTTGTTGTTGCTTTTAAATTATTTTTTGAAAATACAATAATATAGTTGAGTATGAAGCCCTCCTTTTAGGGTTGCAAGTAGCTAGAGAAAAAGTAATTAAGAATCTTGGAGTCTTAGGTGATGTTGAATTGATTTTCAAATAGGTAAGAAACCAATTTCAGGTTGAAAATGAGAAATTGAAGCATTACCAAAATTTGGTTTGGGATTACTTTAATTTTTTTGATGCATTCTCTATCGTGACAATTCCTTGAATCCAAAATTCAAGAGCATATTGTCTTGTTGTCTCTGCTTCTCTTTTAATTCCTCATCCTGATTTTGAAAGAGCTAAGTATAAATTGAGTTGATATATAGGCCTATTATCCCAAATAATAATCACTATTGGAATTTTTTTGATAATGTACTTTTGTTAATTTGTTATTTGATGGAAGTAATTATAAGGAACCAAAAGTATTGCAATTGAAGGGAAACACCATTCCTAAAGGACTGGTTACTTTAGAAAGTTTTTTTGACAAGCATGATCATTTTTTGAAAGATAAAGCTCAAGAATAGATCTCTAGTTGTTCTAAATATGATAGAGTCAATATTTGTATAGAAAGCAAGCCCAAAATAGTTTGTATTGGAAAAGATTGTTCCCCTATTGAAAGGGAAAAGCGTAGAGTTATTAATCAAGTAAAAGAATGTCTTTTCTTGGTGTTACAATGACATGAAAAATTTCATGAATGACAAGTTCCAACATCAAATTCCTTTAAAACCTAGAATGACTCTATTTAAGCACGTGGGTGGCTAATATAGTCCTAGTGAGAAAGAAGAATGGAGAAATACACATATATGTTGACATTCATAATATTAACTAGGCTTCTTTAAAGGAAAACTATGGATCATGTCTTACAAACTATCTCTAGATAAAAAAAATGATGTCCCTGTTAGAAGGATTTTCAAGATATAATAAGATAACTATGGCTCCAAAAGACCAACATAAGACTGGCTTTACAACCCCACAGGTAACATTAGCATATAATAGCATGCCTTTTGGGCTAATAAATTTAGGAGAAACATTCCAGTGGGCTATAGATTTATAATTTGGTGATCTAAAAGATAAATAATTGTTATCTATCTAGATGATTTGACCGTCTTTTCTAAAAAAAAGAGAAGACCACATGCAACATCTGGAGCTTGTATTACAACATTGTTGTCAACAAGGCATTTCATTAAATCCAAAGAAATCTATCTTTGGGGTCACTTTAGGAAAATCATTGGGACACATAGTGTCCAAGGAAGGCATTCAAATTGATCTAGATTGAGTAAAGTCCATACAAAAGTTGCCATTGCCATCTAGTAGACCTATGTAAGATCATTCCTTAGTCAGATAAACTTTCTGAGGAGGTTCGTACCTAATTTTTTTGAACTAACTAAAGACATTGTTGATATGATAAAAAGTAAAGCTATTTTTAAATGGTCGGAGCAAGGTAAAAATGATTTCCATGATATCAAAATAGTAATAGCAAACACTCTAGTCCTTGTTCATCTAAATTTCCCAATAGATTTTGTTATATATTGTTATTCTTTAAACCATACCCTGTCTGCTATGTTAACACAAAAAATGAAGAGAAAATTGAAGCACACATTGCCTTCATGAGAATCCCTTTGAAAAAGCATGAGGTTAATTATTCAGTGATGGAGAAGCATGCTTACGTTGTAGTGAAAGTAGTCAAATATTTCATATCTTACATTTTAAATTCTCATTCAAAGGTTTATGTACCAAACACTATTGTGAAGACAATTCTCACTCAACAAGAAATAGGTTTTAATAAAAGGGCTTTTTGGATTACTAAAGTTCAAGAATACAACGTGGATATAAATCCCACCAAGTTAGTGAGAGGAAAGGGTTTATGTAAGTTGATAGTTGAAAATGGTGCAGTTGACCTGATAGAAGAAGATGTTGAGTTACCTCTTCAATTTTTTTTTGGCTTAATGGATGAGTGGTTCTCAAACATTGCTTATTTCTTGACCTATGGTGAATGTCCTACACACCTGTCTCCAAAACAAAAGAGGACGATTAAGCTCAAAGCTACCAAATATATCATTTGGGGCAATACCTTATACACGAAAGGTATGTTGAATTATCATCATTAATGTCAAAAGAAAGTGTTCAAGTGTTGTCATTGATGAGTCTAAGGCCAAAAAGTTAATTAGACTAAGTCACAAAGGACGTTTACTTATTTTCTGGAGGTTTTCAGAGTTCAGAGTTTCAGCCTTATTGTGGTTTATGGCCTTACTCATTTTTCCTTGTCGAGGAAATAAGAAGGGCCAAAGTGGAAGGCCCGATCAAAATGTTATGTTTTAGTTGAAGCAAATTAGAGTTTGACATTTTGGCCTTACCCCTTCTCTTTGTTGAGGAAAGAAGGAAGGTCTGATAAGGAAGGATCGATCGCAAAGATCTGATTATGTCTAAGGAATCAGAAATCAAAATTTAGAGGCTCTTTCTATTCCATTCTCAAAGTAGGAGTGGGAAGACAGATAGCCTAGCGAGCGAAGTCCAAAAAAGACTAAGGAATTAGAGATCTAAGAGTGGAGGTTTTCATTGTACCATTATCAAAGTGGAAGTTGGAAGGAAGAATCCACAGCGAGTGAAATCTGAAAGAGTCTAAGTGATCAGAGATTGGAGTTTGGAGTTGTTCTTTGATCCATTCCAAATTGGAAGTCAGAAGTCTGAAACCCTGACGCTTGACAAAGAAGACAAAAGTCAAAAAGCCTGATGCCTGAGAAAAGAAGGCAAAAGACATGAAACCTGACGCTTGATAAAGAAGGTGAAAGATAGGAAGTTCAACACCTGATAAATAAGATGACAAATAGGAAGCCTGCCATTTGATAGAATTACCAAGGAAGGAAACAACAAGATCAAAGGTGAGCTTCTAAGGATTTCATTGAGGAAGGTGATAGATCGGAAGCCTGATCTCTGAAGCTCCACAATTTTAATTTTTGAAAATGGAGAAGTTTCAAAGTGCAGTTTTTCAGAATTCAAATCTCTAAGTGCAATCTATCTTGTTGAGCTAACGGTTATATCAATTTGAAGATTTGTTGAGATAGCTGCATTTAGTTCTTCCTCAATAAATTATAGTTATGCAACTGCATTGATACAGATGATCTTTGGTTGGTGTTTTGGTTCAAACTATATGGGACATGAGTTGGTTTTCCATACATTTGGTTTTTGAAGATCAAAGGGGTAGTTGTGAATTAATTGGGTAGTTTCTTCTTATGACAATGTTAAATAAGGTGGGTTGTGTTGTATTGAAGAAGTGGTTCTTTGCGTGTATGATATGTGATTATGTTAATAAGAACAGAGTATGTAATGACACTTTGAGTGTGTATTGCAAGATTGTGTGTTAATGAGAACACAAAGAGTCTGGGTGAGTTGTGTGAGAAGAGAAGACTATGTATGAATTGAATAGGTACATTTGAGGTTTGTGAAAAACCAAATGTCTGCATATTAGAATTTTTAAAGATTCAGAGGTTGATGCCTCTTGTGGACTAAGTGGGTGCTCATTTTAGGGGATTGTAGTCTCCTTAGAGTTGGTGCTCTTAAATTAGGGGTTCAGTGACTCCTTAGGGTGGATGCCCTTAAAACATTGTAATCAATGGTTTATTCTATGAGGCTGGATTAGGATGGTAGATCCTAGAAACATTTTCTCACCATGGTTTTTCCCATATTTGGGTTTTCCATGTATATCTGATGTTCATGTCTGTATGATCTCTTATTGTTCTTGCTTAAGCATTGAAAGTTATTTTGATTTGCTTTCTAGAGATTAGAAGTTTTTAAGTATTCTTTAATCTATTGATTCACCCCCCTCTTAGTAGAGTGCATGTATTCTAAAAATTGGTATCAAAGCCAAGTTCCTTGAAGAAGCTTAATGATTAAAGGTTGATCTGGGAGATCAAACACATGGCCAATCAAGAAGGATCTCACTGAAACAAAGCACCATTGTTTGATGGAACAAATTATGCATTCTGGAGTATATGGATGGAAACCTACCTAACCTCAATAGGGTTTGATGTTTGGCAATATGTTAAGGATGGCTATACTACTCCTTTAATAGACCAGGATGGTAAGAAGGAATGTGAATAATTCTAGGGCTAAGAATGCAATTCTATGTGGTTTAGCTAACTCTAAATTTGTGAAAGTAATGCAGCGCAAGTCTACCAAAGAAATCTGGGTTAAGCTTCAGAGCATCTATGAAGGAGATACAAAGGTGAAACAAGCCAAGTTGAAGACCTTTAAAGGAATTTATGAAAGCCTGAAGATGACAGAGGAAGAAAAGATTGCTGATTACATGCTCAGAGTTGATGAAATTGTGAAAGCTATGAGGACTAGATGAAAAAGTAGAAGAGCTAGTGATTGTCAAGAAGGTACTTAGATCCTTACCTTCTAGGTGTGATTCTAAAGTCTCTGCAATAGAAGAAGCAAAATATCTTGATAAGATAATTGTTGATGAGCTACATGGTACTTTTACTACCTATGAAATGAGGACAGCTGGTACTGAGATCTCCAAGAGAGAAGCTACATTTAAGGCATCAAAGAAGGAAAAGAATGTAGAGCCTAAATCTGAGATAGATGAGGAAGAGGCCAATTTTTTAAGAAGATTAAAGAGAGGATCTAGGAAATATAGAGGTAAGTTACCTTTCAAATGTTTTAATTGTGGAAAGGTTGGTCACTTTGCTGCTAAATGTCCTTTTCAAGGAAAAGATAAAAGTGATGAATATGATAGTAAGAACAGTAATAAGTAATTCTTTCCAAAGAAGAATAAATTTTAGAACAAGAAGAACCTTTACATAAAAGGTGACAAAATTTCCTCTAAAGAAAGCCCCATTTCAGAAGACAACAATGAAGGTGTTTCTGAGGCTGAAGAAAATGAATACCTATTCATGAGAGTGGAGATGATTGATATAGATTAGAACAATACTAATCTAGAAGACCCTGAGAATGAAGAAGTAGAAGTAGATTTGGAAGGAGAGCTAGTATGTGCTTTAGAAGAGATTGAGAAACTTAGGAAGAAAAACTCCAAACTACAGTTGCAACTTCAAGAAGATATGGTGTCTAAGAAGCTTGATGAATCAAAAGAGTTGATTATTGATTTGAAGACACAAGTGGAAGAAGTCAAGAGAATAGAAGAAGTTACTAAAACTAAATTGAAAGCTAAATCAGAAGAATGTCTGAATCTGGAATCTAAAGTGGTATCTCTAAGAAAAGAATTAGAAAAGGATAAGGAAAAGATTGACCTATGTCTAAAATCTGATAAGAGTAGTGGCATGCTTGATGAAATGATAAACAACCAGAGATTTCCAAAGAGCATGGTTGGTTTAGGCTTTAAAGAAGGTCAATATTCAAAGTCTAGTGATCCTCCTAGAAAGACTAAAGAAAAGAAGTTGAAGAAGGAAGATGACGGCTTCACAAAAGTTAGAGATCTGAAGGTGAAAAGATTCAAAGGTCCCCCTCCTGCAAGATATTTGATCATGTTTCCTCAATCCTTTTATGGATATTGTTATTCATGTAATCAATATGGTCAAAGGGTTGTTAGTTGTAGAATTGTTCCTAGGAGAAGAACTGATTTTACTAGCAAAAAATCTTTTGCACCTCTAGGAGATTTTAGAGTAGTTTGTTACAAATGCAATAACACTGGTCACATTGCAAAATATTGTAGAACATATTTTGTAAAATCTAACAAACTAGGAAGAAAGGAGAATGTTCCTCCTAAGAAGGATGATGTATCAAACTCTCTTGTCAATAAGTAGATGAAAACTAAGAAATTCTAGAAGGAGAAGAAGGATGATCAAAAGAAAGAAACAACTCTGATAGTACAGATGACATTTCATACTAAAAGATAGAATCCATGGGTGATAGACAGTGGTTTCTCTAGTCACATGATTAGAGATAAAAGTTTATAAGTCTAAAAGAATTGAATGGAGAGTTAAGTTTGGTGACAACACATCTAAAAAGATTTATGGTAAAGGAACATTGAGTATTTATGGAAAAGCCAAAACTCACAATGTCTACTATGTGGAAGGACTGAAGCACAATTTGCTGAGTGTAAGTCAGATGTGTGATAATGAATATAATCTAATGTTTAATGCAAAACCCTTGGTTGTGAGATCAAGAAAGCAAGTACTAGTAAGATAGTTGATGAAGCAAGTAGAATAGAAAATAATCTTTACAATCTCAAGGAGATTCAAGGTAGAAGTTGCTTGATGGGACAGATTGATGAAAGTTGGTTGTGGCACAGAAGATTGGGACACATCAATTTTGACAACCTTGTGAAGGTAAGCTCAAAAGGGGCAGTTAGGCACATTCCTAAAATCACCAAGCTAGCAAATACTATATGTAAGGAATGTCAGCATGGGAAATAGACAAGGTCTAGCTTAAAAAAAAAAGAATATTCTACTTCAAAACCCTTGGAGTTAATTCATACAGACCTAAGTGGTCCAACTAGGACACAAGGACTACAAGGTGAGAGATACTTCATGTTGTCAGTTGATGATTTCTCAAGAATGACATGGGTAACCTTTCTTATGGATAAATTAGAAGCTTTTGAGATATTTAATATGTTTAGGTCTATGGTTGAGAAGGAGAGTGGTCTGACAATTAAATGATTAAGATTAGATAGAGGAGGAGAATTCACCTCCAATGAGTTTGTGGAATACTGTGAAAGACATGGCATAAAAAGAGAATATTCTACACCTAGAACTCCACAACAGAATGGAGTTGTGGAAAGGAAAAATACGACAGTAAAAGAGATGGCAAGAACTATGCTAAATGAGGCAAAATTACATGATGTCTATTGGAGAGATGTAGTACACACAACTGTATATATGTTGAATAGAGTGCAATTAAGGATAAACACTGATAAGACACTGTATGAATTATGGTATGGTAGATCTGCATCTGTCAAATATTTCAAGGTGTTTGGGAGTAGATGTTGCATAAGAAGAGATGAAGATGGCTTAGGAAGCTTTGATTCAAGGTGTGATGAAGGCATATTTCTATGATATTCTAGTAGATCCAAAGCTTATAAGTGTTACAATAAAAGATTGCATAGAATTGTAGAAAGTGCTAATGTCAGGGTAGATGAGGACCAACCACATCTAACACATATCAAGGATAGTTTCTCAGAAGGATCAGTCATAACATAAGAAGAAGAAGATGCTCCTTTTGAAGAAGAACCTAAAAGGATATCCGGTAAGGCACCTACTAAGTATGTGCAAAAAGATCATCCTAAACAACAAATAAAAGGAGACAAGAATGAAGGAGTGCAAACTAGAAGAAAACTTGCTAGGGCAAATGAACAAGTAGATTTCTCATTACTATCTAAGATTGAACCTAAAACATTTATTGATGCTAGTGAGGATGAAGGATGGATCAATGCAATGGATGAGGAGCACAATTAGATATAGAAAAATAAGACCTGGGTATTGGTTCCAAGACCTATAGATAAGAACATGATAAGCACAAAATGGGTGTTTAAAAACAAGCTAAATGAAGATGGAGAAGTTGTGAGGAACAAGACACGATTGGTTTGTAAAGGATATGCACAGGTTGAAGGTATAGATTTTGAAGAAACTTTTGCACTTGTAGCAAGATTGGAAGCCATTAGGATGTTTCTGGAATTCTCTATTTATAAGAATTTCAAAGTTTACCAAATGGATGTCAAATATACATTTCTAAATGGAAACCTCAGTGAAGAGGTTTACATTGAAAAACCTGAGGGATTTCAGGTGTCAGAAAAAGAAGACTATGTTTGTATACTGAAAAAGGCTTTTGTATGGTCTGAAACAGGCCCCTAGGGCTTGATATTCTAAGCTGGATAATTACCTCCAACAATAAGGATTCAGAAAAGGATGTGTAGACAACAACTTCTACTTCAAATCAGAAGGTGAGCACATGTTGATTATTGTTGTGTATGTTGATGACATCAATTTTGGTGGTAGTGATGACAAGATGAACAAGGATTTTGTTGATCAGATGTAGAAAAAGTTTGAAATGTCAATGCTTGGAGAACTTTCTTTCTTTCTTGGTTTACAAATATCACAATTAGATCAAGGTATATTTATATCCTAAACTGGGTATGCAAAGGAAATGCTCAAGAAGTTCAAGATAGAAGACTATAAGCCTTTCAATACTCCCATGATGATAGGATGCAAGTTGAGCAAGAATGATGAATCACCTGATATAGATCAGACTATGTATGGATCTATGATAGGTAGCTTGTTGTACCTAACTGCATCTAGACCAGATATCATGCAAGCAGTATGCATGCTGGCTAGATTCCAATTGCTCCTAAGGAATCCTATGTTCAAGCTGTGAAGAGAATCTTTAGGCACTATTGACCTATTTTCCTATGGCTAGAGTCAAATAGCCCAACTTCAAAATCTTGTTGAAACTTAGCTTTACAAAACCTAATATCCTTCAAATCTCAATGTTTTCCTTGTAAAAATATCTAAAACTTCATCAAGAGAATCCTTGTAGAAATCCTAGAAAAACCCAAAAAAATTGAAGATTTTACCTTAATTTTGCCCCCTTTTTGGCCTTTATCAGCAAAATTCTTGTTTCCTGAACTAGCAAAAATTGACTAAGGCATGAAACATGTCCTTCCCTTTATCAGTGAAATCCAAAAAGTCTAAACTTTTCATAAGTTTGAAAATTCATCGGTTCACCGACTTGGCGGTTTGCTGATAAAGTGGCAGGTGAGTAGGATGTCTTCAAAATTTGTCTAAGCCACAAGGAAGGATGCCTTTATCGATGTTTTTTCCCAGTCGCGAACTTTCCAAAAGTTCAAAAATTCTTTGGTTTGTTGACTAGGTGATTTCTTGATAAAGGGAAGGCAAAGGGGGATGATTTGTGAGGATCCATATAAGTCAAAAGAGAATGAAGGATGACTTGTCGGCAAAGATCCTAAGGCCCAAACTTTTTGCCAAGTTCAAAATCTTCATGTTCACTGATGGGGTGAATCACTGACAAAGGAGGTTGAGGGAGTAAAGGTTCGAGAAAAGGTAAATGGGATGACAAAACAAAAAAATGGCTAAGGCATTGATGGTTCAATTTTCCTCAGGTTCGCCGACAGAGCATTTTGTCAATAAGGGCAAACAGAGAAGGAATAAACAGGAGAAGGATTTAAAATTTTGACATTTTGCTGACAAGGAAAAATAGAAATCATAGAATTGGCTAAGTGAAGGAAGGCCTCATCGATGAATTGGCATAAGGCCAAACTTCTCAAAAGTTCAAAGTTGCTTTAGTTCACCGAAATAAGGATTTGCCGATAAGGCAAGAAGAAGGCCAAAGTGGTGAAGTTCAAGATAGGATGTTTTTGCTGATAAGGAAAAACATAAAGAATAAAAGTTTGTTGAAATTAAGTTTTTCTGATAAGGCAAAAGAGAAAGCAAAGAATGGTTCGGCAACATGAAAAGTTGCCAATAAAGAGAGAAGGAGAGATAGTTTGACAAAGTGACTTTTGTTGATAGAGAGGAAAAAGGAAGTAAAAGCAAAGTTTGGTAAAAGAAGATTTTATCGACAAAGGAAAAAAGAGATGAATGAAGAAAAGTTTGCCAATGGCCAATTTTTCTGATAAGGCAAAAGTGAAACAAAAGAGAAAGGCAAGAAAATATAGTTCAGAAAAGATGATTTTTGTTGATAGGGAAAAAATAGACAAAATGAGCCATAGTAAAAATAGGTAAAGTTGTCAATTGAAAACAAAAGATGCAGAGGGCAAAACAAAATGGTTTGTGATAGCCTAATTTTGCCGACAGGGCAAAATATGGGCTAAAATATGCAAAAGTTAATGCAAAACAGAGAATTTTAATATATTGTAAACTTTAATATATGAATGTATATATTTAATGTATTGTAAAAGCTCTATGTAAAAGGATTTTGGAGGGGAAATTTATTTGATTTTCCTCATCAGCCATTAATGCATAATCTAATCTACTCAGATACTCCATTTTGGATATTTTGCATTAATTATTGCAGGTGGTGAATCAACTTTTTGCCTTAAAGACCAAAATATCTTTCAGCTACTCCATTGATCCAAGATATTTTCTGCATTGATTTCTTGTAGGCAGACATCCCTTCTGGTAGAGATATTTTTTGATAGGCCCATGGGATGAATTTATTAATGAAATGACTGAAGTCAATGTAATGAAATGTTATATATGCATATTTTTAAGATGTAATGTAAGTTGGAAAATAGTTGGATAATTTTCATTCGTTTGTATTCCAAACAGAGCCCTCCTCTGCATAATCATGCCTTTTGTTAAAATACACACTATGTTTTTACCTTTTCTGATGTTTTAGCTCTATGTGATTCATAACTAGTTGTCTGTGAATGTTTATTTCCTCTCAACCTAGTTCTTTTCTTTACCTTTGCTAAGAATTTGCTAGATTTGTGTGATCAGCTGTATTTCTTTATTTTGTGCATTTTCAATTTAGTGAGAGTGCCATATTCAAACTTGGTGTATCACCTCCATTAATTTGCATTTTTATCCCTCTTTACCTTTTCCTCAATGGTGGATAGATTAGGTTTAGTCTTAGGAATAGATGAATCTCTTATTTAGCAAAGGAACCAGCCTCTCTCTAGATATTTGGCCTCCTTGCAGGGTCCCACACTTGGAGGTCATCTCAATGTTTCACTAGATTGTTGAAGACCATTAAACCTCTCCAACATAGGGTGCAAATCCAAGTGACAATAGTTTCTAGCATGCCTGGTGGGACTGTGAGCAATCTAAATCAAAGAATCAAGTTGAGAATCTGGTGTTCTTCTCAATACTCTTCACTTTGGCAGACTTTTCATGCACCTGGCGACTCTACAACCTTTTGGTTCTGATTAGTGCAACATTTTTATGCTTATGCAAGCAAGGGCTTCTTCAAGAGGTAACTTTCAATTTATTGAATTATCTACTGATGCTTCAAGGAGAAGGTCTAGGTTATCTAGGTCTCATGTGAGAAGGAATAGTAACCCTATTTTACCTCATCCAAGAGCTCAATATACACCCCCTCTTGTTAGGTTTCAATATACTAGAAGAAGTCTACACATTCCTAGACTGAATTTGACTATCCCTAGGATGGCAAGAAATTTGCCTTTTGTGACCTTTAATAGAGGAGGTCCTTTAGATTTGGTTACATACAATGATATACTAGCTGCAACCCTAAAGAGTGTTTCACCCTTTATGGGTGATGGTTCTATAACCCTGTTGAGCACATCAAAGACATATCCAACGTGTGCTCAATCCATCATATCCAGCATGAGGAAATTATAGTTAGAATCATGGTCTCATCTTTTAAAGGGAGGGCTCTTCAATGGTTCAGGATCTTAACCCCTGCTTCAATACATGATTGGGACGAGCTGGGAGAGAAACTCTACAAGCAATTTGGAGAGAGGGTAGATAAAGTCTCACTACTGGAACAACTAACAACAATCAAAAGAGCCCCAAGTGCGATGCTAGCAAATTTCAACTTTAGATTCTAGAGGACGTGGGAGAGAATTCCATCTACCCTCATGCCATCTCCACAAGGTGCTTTTCTATATTTTTAAGAGCTTTAAATTCTGATATTACAGTAATGATGTAGTCCATGGGTGCTAAAACCCTACCCGTTGGTTATGAGACAACTCTAAAAGCTGAAATTATCTAATATAGGCTAGGAAAATTTCTCCCAGACCTCCTGTACCTCATTTTCTAGAGATGCCTTCATCATCCCACCATCCCATTATTGCTCCCATTCCAGAACCTAAAGATTCATCTTCTTCCCCTTCTCAAAAAGAAAGTGACCTTGCAACCCTAGTGACCAATATGACCCATAAATTGAACAAAATAGATATTCAAACTACCCCCAAACCCCATCAGAATTATAACCGAAGGCAGTCATCCAATCAAAATTGGAATCAGGTTATAATTCCAATAGAAACCAAAATTGGAATCAGGGTTATCTACAAAATAGATATCAAAACCCTAACCCTACTCAGCCTTTACAAATAGTCTAACTTATCCAATAGATTCTAGCTATGAATCCAGTTAGGGCCCTAGTCCCTACCCAAAATAATCTAGCCCAAGAGGCAAATTGGTGCTACCCTTACAACTAACTACACAATCAGTCCACTTGTGCTTTTGGAGCACAAGAAAGAGCTTTAATGGTGTAGAACTTTTATATCTAGCAAGCATCATTATCAGAGGCAGCCAATAACAACCCCAAGGTATCAAATGAGGCTACCTCTAATGCCAATATTATGGTATGGACATCTGATGATTTTTGTGTTGTCAATCAGCCCATGGACAATGTTGTTATGCCCATTGCAGACAACATTAGGTCAAAAAACAAGCAGTTGGAGGCTAGCTTCATGCCTACTATGTTACAAAAGGAGCATGTTTCAAACGCAAAGGTGGTCAGTGCCACAATTCCAATTCAGAGCAACAAATCTATTGCCACAAAAGAAATTCCATCAAGCTCAAAAGTGCCTGAACAAGCTACAGATCAATCAAAGAAGGGAACATGGCATGTTCCCTCAATGTACAAAGAAATAACTGTTCCACTAAATATCATGTAACAGATGAAGAAATTGAATATAAATGTATCAATTTGGGAAGTAATGTCAATCCCTTCTCAAAGGGATCTGTTACAAGAAGCCTTAAGGCATTTCCCATCAGCTAAATCAGTAGCAACTGACTCATCAACAAAATAAAGGGCAAAGAGCCCTATTAGTCTTGTACAGCCAAGGGAAGAACAAGTCAGTTTAGTTAAGAAGCCATCACCTTTCTACTTGTCTTTAATCATTGGCAAGTTTTTAGTGCACAATTGTATGATTGACTCTGGGGGTTGTGTCTCAATCATGCCCAAGAAGATAGCAGATGCATTAGGCATCAAATATACCCATGTTTCATTAGGAGTATTACAATTGGATGGCACCTCTGTAAACACTATAGGAGTGATCAAGGGAATGGACTTGACTCTACATGCATGTCCAAACTTGACTTTCAGTCAAGACATTTTATTCATTGATCTTCCTCCCTTCTTTTCCATTTGCTTGTCAAGGGACTTCACAGCCAAGGTAGGTGGCTACCTTTCTTCTGACCAGTCTCATATGTTGTTGAGAACTAGATATGGCACAAGGTTCACCATCAAGGCTGAGACAATTTTAAATTATCACATGGAAAACTATGGCCACAACCTGGTGAATCCTTATGTTATGATTCAGGGCAAGGAAGTGCATGACTCAAAGTCTCTAGAGGCAGCATCTTTACCTCTTCCAACCCCTGATTTGTTTCTTGATGAATGGGCAAAGGATCACTGCAGATTTGATCCTTATGATACCACTAAGGTAACTTACTTGGGCACCTATATGATCTATGAGGGGAGTTCTTCAGTCCCTTTTGTGCTTAAGCTAGATGGTGACTCCAATGGCCCGTGGAAAATGTTCTTTGATGGTGTCAAGAATAGAAATGGAGTTGGTGCAGGGGTTTAATTAGTCTCTCTAACTGGTAAGAAGTTGCACTTTGCTCATAGATTACATTTTTCTTGCACTAATAATGTAGCAGAGTATGAGGCATTAGTTCATGGTTTGCTTATTGTTGAGAAGAAAAATATCAAACATTTGGAAATTTTTGGGGACACTGAGTTGGTAGTCAACTAAGTCAGAGAAAGATGTGCAACTAAAAACCAGCTTCTAAGAGCTTATAGACAGAGTTTGGGACCTTTCTGAGAGTTTTGATGCTCTCAACTTACAGGTAGTCCCAAGGAAGTTAAATGTTGAGGCTAATCAACTGGCCATGGTTGGGGCCCAATTTTCTCCACCTACAGATTTGTTTCACGGTCATGATCATCATGTGAAAATAGTAATCAAACCCTCTATTCATGATAATGATATACATTGGCAAATCTTTGATAGCGATGAGTAGATTGTGAGCTTCATCCAAAATAAAGTGGAATTTTCTTCCATGGCACAGCCTAGGCTGTAGGAAAGTTACGGCGACTAGATTATTCACCTCAAGTCAAACAAGCTACCCAAAGGCTTAGTCAACCTTGAGGCCATTTTTAGCCTAGATGACAAATTCAGGGGTGAGAGGAATAATATGACATTTAAAAAAGAAGATTATCAGAAGGTTTTCATTGCCCAAGATAAAGAGTTACTGCTGGGAAAGGTATGCAGCGATGTTGAACAACAATAATTTATATGCCTCTCCCAAAAATACTACAATGCCCTGACATGGACGTATGAAGATTTAAAAGGTTTCATTCTAGATGTGGCTCAGCATGCCATTGACTTGGATCCAAATGCCAAGCTTATCCATCAGAAGCAACGACCCATAAACTCTAAGATTGAGCCACTCATGAGAAAAGAGTTGGAAAAACTCATACAGGCAAGGATCATCTTCCCTATTAAATATTCTACTTGGGTTGCTAATCTAGTTCCTGTGCAGAAGAAAAATGGTGAGATAAGGCTCTATGTGGACTTCAGGGACCTAAATCAGGCTTCTTTGAAAGATCATTACCCTTTGCCCTCTGTGGATCAAATTTTACAAACTGTTGCAGGGGCAAAGAGATTTTCATTGCTTGATGGATTTTCTATCTATAATCAGATCTTTGTCAAAGAGGAGGATAGATTTAAGACAACATTCACAACCAAATGGGGAACCATGGCATATGTAAAACTGCCATTTGGTTTTTTTTAATGATGGTGCCACATTTCAGAGGGCAATGGACATTGCTTTCAAAGATTTTATAAACAAGTTCATCCTAATTTATCTTGATAACATTACAATCTTCTCCAAGAAGGGAGAAAATCATATGGAGCATCTGGAAAAAGTTTTCCAAATATGTAGAGAGTTTGGGATGTCTCTGAACCCCAAGAAATGTATTTTTTCTATTGCTTAGGGTAAATTGCTAGGCCGTATAGTATCTAAGGATGGGATTTCCATAGACCATGAAAGGACATTTGTTCTCCTTTCTCTTCCCTTGCCTGCTCACAAAAAATCTTTACAATCACTTATAGGGCAGATCAACTTTGTTAGGAAGTTTATTCCTAATTGTGTCATCTTGGTAAAGCCTCTAACCCTTATTCTCAAGAAAGATATTGTATTTAGATGGACAAAGGAAGGGAAGGATGGTTTTGAGAAAATCAAGGAAGAGATTGCTCAGGTACCTATTCTCATGAACCCAAATTATGAGGACTTCGTCCTTTATGCACATGGAGGAGAGAACAACATTGCTACTATTCTGATGGAGTAGAATGAGCAAGGAATGGAGTAGCTCCTGGCCTTCTTCAGTTAGACCTTGAAGAACTATGAGGTCATATACAACCCCATGAACAAGGAGGTATTTGCCACTGTTAGAGCTTAACAAAAATCTAGATATATGCTAGCAAATAATCATATTAAAGTTTTAGTTTCTCATCTTAGTGTGAGAGATTATATAATGGGGATTGAGATTAGTGAAAAGAGAGCCAACTAGGTCACTAAGATCTTGGAGTATGATGTGATCATCAAATCCACTAAACTAATTAGAGGCAGAGGATTGTGTAAAAAGCTAGTTCAGACTTCTGTAGATGAAGGGAGTTCATCCTACCATTTGAATGAGGAAGAACCTATAGTTGAGCCATTAGTTGTGAGTTCTTGGACAACAGACATGCCTAAATTCCTATCCACTAGTAAGTATCCCTATGGATTGGATAGAACCAAAAGAAGACACTTCAGGCTACAGTCTATCCCTTATGCTTTGGTGGATGGTGTTCTCTTCAAGAGAAACCTGGATGGAGTCTTAATGAGGTGCATAGAAGATCAAATTGATAGACTACTCAATGAGTTTCATGTTGGCCCAATAGGAGGTCATTTCTCTACTAGAACTACAATAATGAAAATAATGAGGGTAGGTTACTTTTGGCCCGCATTATTCAATGATGCCCATGTATGGGTAAGACAATGCAAAGAATGTGCTCTCTTTGCAAGAAAGAAAATATTGGCATCACTCCCACTCCACCCTATTAAGGTGGATCAACCCTTTTCACAGTGGGGTCTGGATTTCATTGGCATGATAAACCCCACTTCCAGTGCTGGTCACAAGTGGGTTTTGACTGCAACAAATTACTTCACTAGATGGGTTGAAGCAGTCCCACTCAAAGAAGCCACTGAATCATCAATCATGGATTTCTTGGAAGAAATCATGACGAGGTTTGGAGTTCCTCACACCATTATTTCTGATAACGCAAAAGCATTCAGTGGTTTTAGAATTGTTGATTGGGCTCTAAAGTACAATGTATTCTTGAAGACTTCATCCAACTATTACCCTCAAGGTAATGGGCTAGTTGAATCCACCAACAAGAACTTGATCATAATTTTAAAGAAGACCATGGAGACAAACCAGAGGCAATGGCACAATAAGATCAAATTAGCTCTTTGGGCTGATAGGATCACATACAAGAGAGCCATTGGAAACTCCCCTTTTGTTCTTGTGTATTGAAGAGAGGCTAGATTGCCTATATCCTTGGATCTTCCTGCATTAGAATTGGCTCAACAAATAGAATTGGCAGGAGAAGATGTCAGGTCTGTCAAAATGGCTGAATTGACTAAACTAGAAGAATATAGGTAGCCAGCCATGAATACATTGGAAGAGCATCAAAGGTAGACCAAAAAGTATTTTGACAAGAAGGCCAAGGTTCAAACCTTCAATGAGGGTGATCTTGTTCTGAAATGGGATGCTAATTGAGCCAAACCTAGAGGCCACACCAAGTTTCATGCACTTTGGAGTGGGCCTTATATCATCATCAGTTGTAAGCAAGCCAATGCTTTCATTCTTTCAAGGTTGGATGGTGAAGTTCTATCAATTGCAATCAATGGGATCCATCTCAAACCTTACCATTAAGGTTGGTTTGAGATTTTGTACATATTATTTTAGTTCTATTTTTTCTTTAGTTTTCCCTTCAATAAGTGCTTTTGCACAGGGTGCATTGTCATGAGGAGAATGCATGCCTTTTTTCTTTTTGGTGTTGTTTCAAGAGGCAAGGTTTTAGTTATTTTGACCTATTGCAATCCCCCTTTTGGACTCCATGCCCAATGGATGCTTAAGGCCATTGGTCTATTTGTTTAGCAGGCAAACATTCCTGAGAGATCACTAAAATGTCGACCTATTTTCCTCTACCCATAGTCAAATAACCCAACTTCAAAATCTTGTTCAAACTTAGCTCTATAAAACTTAAAATCCTTTAAATCTCAGTGTTTTCCTTGTAGAAATATTTGAAAATTCATCAGGAGAATCCTTGTAGAAAACCTAGAAAAACCCAAAAAAATTGAAGCTTTTACCTTAATTTTGCCCCCCTTTTGGCCTTTATCAACAAAATTCTAGTTTCTTGAACTAGCAAAAATTGACTAAGGCATGAAACATGTCCTTCCCTTTATCAGCAAAATCCAAAAAGTTTGAACTTTTCATAAGTTTGAAAATTCATCAGTTCGCCAACTTGGCGATTTACCAATAAAGTGGCAAGTGAGCAGAATGCCTTCAAAAATTGTCTAAGGCATAAGGAAGGATACCTTTATCAGCTTTTTTCTCAGTCACAAAGTTTCTAGAAGTTCAAAAATTCTTTGGTTCACTGACTGGGTGATTTCCCGATAAAGGGAAGGGAAAGGGGGATGATTTGTGAGGATCTGTATAAGTCAAAAGAGAATGAAGGATGCCTTGTCGGTAAAGATTCTAAGGCCCAAACTTTTCACCAAGTTTAAAATCTTCATGTTCACCAACAGGGTGAATCACCAACAAAGGAGGCTGAGAGAATAAGGGTTCGAGAAAAGGTAAATGGGCTGAAAAAACAAAAAATTGGCTAAGGCATTGATGGTTCAATTTTCCTCAGGTTCACCGATGAAGCATTTTGCCAATAAGGGCAAACAGAGAGGAGGCATAAATAGCAGAAGGGTTTGAAAGTTTGACATTTTATCAACAAGGCAAAATAGAAATCATAGAATTGGCTAAGTAAAGGAAGGCCTCATCGGTGAATCGACATAAGGTTGAACTTCTCAAAAGTTCAAAGTTTCTTTAGTTTGCTGATATAAGGATTTGTCGATAAGGAAAGAAGAAGGCCAAAGTGGTAAAGTTCAAGAAAGGATGTTTTTACTGATAAGGCAAAACATAAAGAATAAAATTTTGCCGAAATCAAGTTTTGCCAATAAGGCAAAAGAGCAAGCAAAGAATGGTTCAGCAAAGTGCAAAGTTGGTGATAAAGAGAGAAGGAGAGATTGTTTGGCAAAGTGACTTTTGCCGATAGAGAGGAAAAATAAAGCAAAAGCAAAGTTTGGTAAAAGAAGATTTTGCTGACAAAGGCAAAAAGAGATGAATGAAGAAAAGTTCATCAATGGCCAATTTTGCCGATAAGGCAAAAGTGAAACAGAAGAGAAAGACAAGCAAAGATAGTTCAGAAAAGATGATTTTTTCTGATAGGGAAAAAAAAGACAAAACAAGACAAAGTCAGAAATAGGTAAAGTTGTTGACTGAAAATAGAAGATACAGAGGGCAAAATAGAATGGTTTGTGATAGCCTGATTTTGCTGACAAGGTAAAATATGGGCTAAAATATGCAGAAATTAATGCAAAATAGAGAATTTTAATATATTGTAAACTTTAATATCTGAATGTAGATATTTAAAGTATTGTAAAAGCTTTGTGTAAAAGGATTTTGGAGGGAAAATTTATTTGATTTTCCTCATCAGCCATTAATGAAGAATCTGATATGCTCAACTACTCCATTTTGGATATTTTGCACTAATTGTTGTAGGTGGTGAATTAGTTGTTTGCCTTAAAGACCAAAAATCTTTCAACTATTCCATGTTCCAAGTTATTTTCTGCATTGATTTCTTGCAGGAAGACATCCCTTTTGGCAGGGATATTTTCTGATAGGCCCATGAGGTGAATTTATTAATGAAATGACTGAACTCAATGTAATGAAATACTATATATGCATATTTGTAAGATGTAATGTAAGTTGGAAAATAGTTGAAAAATAGTTGGATACTTTTCATTCTTTTGTATTCCAAATAGAGCCCTCCTCTGTTGTAACCATGCCTTTTGTTGAAATACACACTATGGTTTTACCTTTTCTATTGTTTTAGCTCTGTGTGATTTAGAATTGGTTGTCTGTGAATGTTTATTTCCTCTCAACCTAGTTCTTTTCTTTACCTGTGCTAAGAATTTGCTAGATTTGTGTGAATGACTAGTTATATTTCTTTATTTTATGCATTTTCAATTCAGTGAGAGCTCCATATTCAAACCTGGTGTATCACCTCCATTAATTTGTAGTTTTATCCCTCTTTCACTTTTCCTCAATGGTGGATAGATTAGGTGTAGTCTTAGGAATAACTGAATCTCTTATTTAGTGAAGGAACCAATCTCTCTTTGTGGATTTGGCCTCCTTACAAGGTCCCACACCTAGAGGTCATCTCAATGTTTCACTAGATTGTTGAAGATATTAAACCTCTCCAACACAGAGTGTAAATCCAAGTGACAACAAGTACCTGAAAGGTACTATGGAGTCTAGATTATGGTACTCTAGAAATAATAATTTTATTTTGACAGCATATACAGATGTTGATTGGGCAGGAAGTATAGATGACAGGAGAAGCACCAGTGGTGGAGATTTCTTTATGGGTGATAATTTGGTATCATGGATCAACAAGAAGTAAGATTCAGTCACATTGTCCACTGCGGAGGTAGAATATGATGTGTTGTTTCATGTTGTACACAAGTTTTATGGATGAAGCAAACTCTCAAAGATATAAGGGTAGATAATAATGACCCTATTTCCATTCTTTGTGATAATACACATGCAATCAATAGCTCAAAGAATCTTGTGACACACTCAAGAACAAAGCACATCTCTATTAAAATCATTTCTTGAGAGAAAAGGTTGTAGATCAAGAAGTAAAGTTGGAGTATGTCCCCGCACAAGATTAGATTGCAGACATCTTCACAAAGCCACTTCCCAAGGATACTTTTGAATATCTTAGATAGTAGTTAGGAGTTATTTCTCCTTCCTTTTCTCTCAGGTAGAAGTGCAGTTGCAACATCTATTCAGGGAGAGCAATTTAAGGCATATCATTCATTCCTGTTTAGACAATGGCTACCTCTCAGGGGGAGCAGGTAGATTGACAACAGTTTAAATGATCAAAACTTGAGAAGGTTTACAGTAGTCGGTTGCTGTCAAGAAAGAGGTTGATTACCTTCCTTTACCCTTGATGTCAAAGGGGGAGCAAATCTAGAAGTTATTGAATAGGGGAGCAAATTTAGAAGAGTTAGGGTAATGATAAAAGATAGATTATTCGTTGGTTGCCATCAATGACAAAGGGGGATATTGTTGAGTTATTGTCATTGATGTCGAAGGAAGTGTTCAAGTGTTATCATTGATGAGTCTAAGAACAAAAAGTTAATTAGACTAAGTGATAGAGGGAAGTTTACTTGTTTTTTGGAGGTTTTCAAAGTTTAGAGTTTCAGCCTTACTCCTTTTTGATGTTCATCAGAGTTTGGGGTTTCGGCCTTAATCATTTTTCCTAGTCAAGGAAATAAGAAGGGCTAAAGTGGAAGGCCTGATCACAATGTTCTAATTTAATCTAAGGAAAATTGAGTTCAGTGTTTCAGCCTTACTCTTTATCGAGGAAAGAAGGAAGGCCCGATAAGGAAGGCATGATCGTAAAGATCTGATTATGTCTAAGGAATCTGAAATTGGAGTTCAGAGGCTCTCTCTATTCCATTCTCAAAGTGGACACAAGAAGACAGAAAGCTCGACAAGTGAAGTTTGAAAAAGACTAAGGAATCAGAGATCAGATAGCAGAGGTTTTCATTGTACCATTCTCAAAGTGGAAGCCAGAAGGAAGCATCCCAGTGAGTGAAATCTAAAAGAGTCTAAGTGATCAAAGATTGAAGTTTGGAGTTGTTCTTTGATCCATTTTGAATTGGAAGTCAGAAGTATGAAATCTTGATGCCTGACAAATAAGATAGAAGTCTGAAAGCTCGACACCTAACAAAGAAGGCAAAAGACATGAAGCTTGATGCCCAATAAAGAAGGTGAAATACATGAAGTCAAGTGCCTGATAAAGAAGATGAAAGACAAGAAGTCTAGCACCTGATAGAATTACCAAGGAAACAACAGGATCAGAGGTGAGCTTCTAAGGCTTTCATGGAGGAAGGCAGTAGATCGGAAGCCCGATCTCTGAAGCTCCGTAATTTCAATTTTTGAAAATGGAGAAGTTTCAAAGCACAGTTTTTTGGGAGACAAATCTCTAAGTGCAATCTGTCTAGTTCATCTAACGGTTAGATCAATTTGAAGATTTGTTTGATATCTTCTTTCAGTTCTTCCTCAAAAAATTATAGTTATACAACTGCATTGATACAGATGATCTTCAGTTAGTGTTTCGGTTCAAACTGTATGGGACGCAAGTTGGTTTTCCATACATTCGGTTTTTGAATATCAAAGGGGTAGTTGTGAATTAGTTGGGCAGTTTCTTCTCATGACAATGTTAAATAAGGTAGGTTGTGTTGTATTCAAGAAGTAGTTCTTTGTATGTATGATATACGATGATGTTAATAAGAATAGAATATGTAATGACGCTTTGAGCGTGTATTGCAGGAGCATGTGTTAATGAGAACACAAAGAGTTTGGGTGAGTTATGTGAGAAGAGAAGACTATTGTAACATCAGAAAATGTCCCCTTGGGGGATTTTCCCTCATAAGGTTTAGTTCCTCGGTCTTTTATATGCATTTAGGACATCTTGCATCATATTTTGACATCCCGATGAAATGAGCCCTAAGTTTCATGACAAATGAGACCTAGGCGGATCCCTTGAACCTAACCCTGACCAAAATAGGGAGGAAGAACTTAGGCCCCCATGCCCTAGTCCTGCTCTATTTTGGGTCAGTCCCAAATTTTGGGTGTCGGCTTGTGACTATTATTTGGGTCCTATGCCGACACGGTAAGTTTGAATTATGAAATTCTTGGCAAGAGTATTGTAGTTGCATATATAAGCATGTATAGGCATTCATTTGTAAACTAGATGATTACTAGCTGGCAATTTGGATTTTCAAGTTTATGTGAAGGTGATTCAAAACATTCATTGTGTAGCAAGAGTAGATTTGTGTTGTATATGTGTTTTTATCTGCATATTTGAGCAATCATCTCCTCATGGCATGAAGAGATTCTTCCTTCCATGAGATCTTCACTACAAGGTGACATCATTTGTGTTTTTAAGAATTTATCATTTGGTTTTTACCTCTACCTCCAAGGGAATGTACTCTCTCTTTGACAACAGTGTTCAAAAGACTTGAATGTCTCTCTGGGGCTTGACTAAGGTAAGCCTCTAAACACCAAAACCCCCTTCCCAAAGTTTCTGTTATTGTAGGTTACAGACTAAAGATACAGGAAAAGTGGAGTTATAGGAGGATATTGCAAAGTGTCAGACTTGCAGATCAGAGTTAAAAATAGAACCCTTGACTTGGGCGACCGCTACCAAGTCCTCTAGATTATGTGATGGGAAAATTCTGATACAGAAGGTACAGGTTGCAAATCAAGTTTCCAGATCCTAACAAAAACCTAGGCATTGGACTTAGGCACCCGCTACTTAGTCCCTGACTATTCTTCTTTCTAAACTTTGAAAATAGGTGTGCATTTATCTGCCATTTAACATCTATAGCAACATTTTGGGTAATTTGTCTATTTGCTTCCGTAATTGCATACTTAGGGTTTTGAGGTATAATTAAGCATAATTGAACATAATTGGCAATCAAATCACATAAATCCAAGCTTCTTTGCATTCCTAAGTGACCAAGGGTCTGATAGTTCCTTGCCACTTAACCCAAAGTCCTTGAATGTAATTGGTGAAAGGAGGATAGACATAAAACTAATCAAACACCACTATCCATAATTTTACCACATTACATTTTGGTGAACTCGTGTTCTTGTTTACACCTTGCTAAGTGTTTTGCTTCATATTTTCAGTGATTTCATTCATTCATAGTATCATTCATCTTATTACATTGGAAAACTTACAAAAAATTGAAAAATTGGAAAAAAAAATTGAAAAAAATTGTATTCTAGGGTTTCTATTTTACATTAATTAATGTGAATTTCATCAAATTTATGATTTTTTCATTGGATCTGACTTGAATTTCAAAAAAATACAAAAATTCAATAGATTGCATTGCATTTTCATCACAAAATTGTTAAGGTTTTGTTGAAAATTGTGAATTTTGCATATAACATAGTAATTTCAAAAACTAGGGTTTGTATGTAAAATTTTGTTTCAAATTTTTCTACTGATCTTAAACACTCATTCAAATTTAAATTTGTCTAGAGTGTTGCATTTTAATGTAAATTTGCATTTAGATCTCAAAAATTTGCATTTTTACATAAAAAATTTCAACAAAACTAGCAATTTTCATTGATTTTTCATTAGATTTGCACTTGCATTTTGCATCTTAAGACTTGGAAATCATTTTCAGATCTGATTAAATTTAGTTTTCATCATAAATCATCTTGAAAAATATTCATATAGGAATTTACATCAAGATCTCAAACATAGGGCTTGAAAAACATTGATTTTCACTAGATTTGGCCTTACCGACTCTCTAAATTTGCACTATAGGTGTGTTGAAAGAATATTTTTGCATTAATTTTCTATTATCAAGGTTATTATCTACTTCCCCTCCTAAAATTCTTTACAACACCTTGTTATTGGCCTCTTGTATTAAAAATTTGGTAAAAAATTGCATATTTTTGCTATATTTGCCCTAGGGTTTGACCTAATTTGCACCTCAAGCGTGTTGTAAAATATTTTATGCTTCTAGGTGACTGATACTTATATTATTTTCTGCATATCATAAAATTCCTTACAACACCTCTTTCATTAGGTCTTGGGATTGAAAAATGGTGAAAAATTGCATATTTTAGGGCATTTTCACTAGGTTTTGACTTATCATCATCTTAGATTTGCATCAAAAGTGTGTTGTAAAGGATCTTATTGCTATATTGGAATGATATCATACATATTATTTTTTTTCCCCTGATCAAAATCCTTACAACACCTTTTCTTTCATATATTTGCATTAAAAAAGTATAAAAAATGAAGCATTTTAGGTCATTTTTACATATAGTTTTGCACTTGTCTTTCGCATATTGTTAGAAAACTTTAAAATTTAATATTGCATTGATTTGAACACTTAAGCACATGGATTCTAACCACAAAAAAAACAATAGGTTCCCTCCTAGGCCTTACATGAAGAGAAAGGTCCCTGAACCTAAAATTGTGTTTACACCTTATGATCAAACAATTGGAGGTACTGAAGGACCACTTTACATCACTGTGAAAATAATGGGAAAACCTGTGGATGGAACCCTTATTGATCCTAATTACATGACTAATGTCACCATAGAAGAGTTCCTCTTTGCACATTAATTAATGCAAGGATCTTATGACCCTTCAGACATGATGATTAAAACACATAAGAGAACCTTTATAAACACTTCTAGGAAGATATCATTGTTGGTCACAATATTTGAGGAACATGTAGAACAATGGTTTGATGTTGTCCCTATTTCTGACCTCTTTCACATTAAATTGGGACACCCTTGATTAAAGGCCATGAAAGTTGTCCCTTTAACAATTCATAATTGTCCGAAATTTCCTTTTGATGGACATGTGATTACTATCCCTTGCAATAAGTATAAACCTTTGGTTAGAAGAAAATATTATACATTGGATTACTTTTGGGACAAATCTAAAAAGAAACCAGAGATGTGAATAGACCTTAACTTTTTGAGCTATATAAATTACAAAACAAAACTATTACATCCAATGTTCGATCCTTCTATACAAGAAATAACAAAAGACAAGCAACCCACATTTGAACAGAACCCTAGACCAAAAGGACAAGGTCCCTATGTTGAGGTTCCTCCCCCACCATCCTTACAAGGATCAAGAGGTACTTGTCGACAACAAAACATTCCACCTAGAAAAATAAGATTTGATCCTAGTGCTTCCTCTTCTAAAAAGCAAAAGCCTATGAAAGAACAAAGCCCTATCTTACAACAGATAAGTGGTAAAAGAAAAAGAAATAAAAAAGCAAGAGAAAGAAGGAGAAGAAGACAAGCTTATGCCATAAACCTTGCATCTCAATAAGAAAACATTGATCCAAGAATTGAACCAAACAAAGATGATCCTAAGAATGAACAATTAAAGTCAAGGACAAGAATTGGGCTATGGCACCTTATGTCCCACTTTCCTCTAACATTCGGGAGTGGGAGGATGATGATGATTTGCTTGATGACAAGACTTAGTTCGAAGATCGTACCAGGTAAGTATCTCTAACCCTTTATCTCTTATGATGTGCTTCCCCCATGATGTGTTCTATGTTGTTTAGGCTTCCTGGGATGACCCCTGATTCTCTTGTAAGGTCTGAGATACCAAGAGACCGCCTCTGTTGTAACCTTCTTCTATTTGTATCATCATTCTTCTATATTGCCTCTCTCTGATTTCATTATTGTGTGTTGTGTCTTACATACATAGCATTACGGTTGGTGACTTGGGGGCACTCTCCTATGTGACTATCCCTAAGACACTTGTTTCTCCTCTCTGATTTATTGTTTCCCTTCCTCTAGTGTTTCTATCTAGTAGGTGGATGATGAAAAACATTTATACTAATGTGGACCTAGCGTCCCTTTAGTGAGAAATCAAAAATTGGATTTAGTTCCTAATATGATGATGGGGTTGTATATCTGATCCGATGCTTGGCTAGTAGAAACACTCGGGCTTTCTACATAGTGATTTTAATGATGTTTTTATCTCAATTACAAACCTTAACAATACTGTTGCTCCGTGCTCTTTGTTTGTCTTTGAATCTCGCCTTGGTGGTACTCGATTTAGAGATTTTCGTGATATAGCCCCACGGTTATCCTTGATCTCTGAATTCATGGTATAACCTTGGCTCTTTATGTGATTGATCATATGCATTGATGTTGTTTATCATGATTATGGACACTAACATGTTTCTTGCAGGGATGTGTTTGTGGAATCATTTTGCGATTGTAAAATACATGTCACCTCCGGGGGCATGGGCTTTGTGGAAGTCTGTGTTCCCTAGTGTGTTTTCTTCTTACCTTAACGTTCTTGATATCAATGCATGATATCAACCACCTTAATGTGGGGGATATATAAGGTAAGTTCTCTGTTGTAGATGATTAGCAATGTGCTTGTCCTTAGGTGCAGTTTAAAGACCGGTGGTGATGAGTCCCTCCTGCACTATGAGTTTGTTTGCAATCAATCAATCAATCATCTTAAGCCCTCTACAGAGGCAGGCGTGGTGTATCTCTTGTGGAGAGTGCCCATCCTGCCATTTTTAAAAGTCCTCATCGGGAGGCGAGGAGAGGTTCTGTGACTAACTCAACCCTTAAGCATGTCTTCAGTGAGTGTTGTGGCAAAGCACAATTATTGGTGTGTGCCTGTAATGTGCCTGAGATGGTGATGAGCCTAAAAATAGGAACACTCCATCACTTGTCTGTCATGTTTTCTCTGTGTCTTCAAAGTGTGTGTGTTTGGTGTGCTTGCTTTGTTTGGTGTGTCTATTGCCCCATATGTAGTCTAAAGACCAGCGCGATGAGTGCTTCTTGCATTTTTGGAGGTTTGGTGTATCTTGTGTGTGTGTTGCCCCATATATGTAGTTTAAAGACCAACACGATGAGTGCTTCCTGCATTATGGGATGTGTGTTTACTTTCCTTATACTTGCATCTGCATTTCATATAAATGAGAAAAAGAAAATAAAAAAAATCATTCTTGTCTTCCATGCATTAATTGTCTTCTATTTATCTATTGTTTTCTCTGTGTTTTGCATGACTGTAACTGTCTTCTCCGTGTCTTGCGTGCCTATTATTGTCTTCAATGTGTTTGGTGTGTCTTCTTCGTGCTTGGTGTGTTTGCTATGTTTGTTGACTGTACTTTAATACATGTATTGGCCTCATGTTTATACATACATTAAAGTGGGGGCTAAATGTAACGTCAAAAAATGTCCTCTTGAGGACTTTTCCCTCATAAGGTTTAGCTCCCAAGTCTTTTATTTGCATTTAGGACATCTTGCATCATATTTTCACATCCCGATGAAATAAGCCATAAGTTTCATGACAAATGGGACCTAGGGGGGTGATTGTAGGACATAATAACCTAACCAAAACAACCCTGGATAGAATAACCCGGTCACAATAACCCAAGGACAAAATAACCCAGGGTCACAATAACCCAAGCCAAAATAACCCAAGGTCATAATAACCCAATCCAAAATAACCCAGGATCATAATAACCCATGGACAAAATATCCCTGTAAGAATATAGAGAAAGGCAAACAAAATTTATAAATTAAATGTATGTTGCTAAAAAACTTTATTATTCAAATTTTCAATTAAAGTGTCAAATTATGAGCGATGCCTCTTATATAATCTAAAATGTTATGGTTGTCATAACCATCAACCAATCTTTTTAGTCTTTCTTTGAGTTCATGGTATTTTTTCCTGCTTGGTTGCCCAGTGTATCCAGCCACATATTTCTCTATTTTATTCTCTTGGAGACCCTATTCTTTTTTCACTGCTTTGATGAATTTCCAGACTGAGCTATGTGATACTTGAAGCAATTCACTAAATCCTCTATGCCATCCCTCAATAGTATTATTAGTTTTGGGAAGATAATCTTGAATAGCTGAATAACAATTCCACATTGTGATTGGAAACTTGGGTGATCGTCTGTTGCCTCTTCTGGTTAGTATGCCAATCCATGTGTCTTCAAAATAATCAATTATGGGTTGCAGAGTCTCCTCATGTTTAGTATAATAAGGAGATTGTTGAAGTGTTTCAAATGCATCAATTAGGTCTATCTGAGGCAAGAAAACTAATGCAGCAAGTTTCTTGATCTCAAATGAAAATACTTCATCGACACTGTAACGTGTTTGTAGACCTTCTTATTGAACTTTCCTCCACAAGAATTGAGAGAAATGGAAAAAACATCCCCGAATAGTGACATTTGGAAAATTTTCAGAAATAGCTCCCATGAAACCTAATTCAAAATAAATAAGTATAGTTTTTAGGTTTAGATCAAGTTGAAGTTGTTTTAATTATGCAAGTACTTATGTATAAGTGGTTCTTGTTTTGTTGGTCGTAAGAATATAAATGAGTGGAAATATTGCATCAATTTTCAAGCCATGAATCGTGTACAACTATTGAAAAATACTTGGCACAGTTTTAAATGTACCGTCACTAAACCAATTTTCAGATTCTTTCAGTAATTGCAAAATTTGTGTGGTGGTAATTGTATATTCAACTGGTAAGATAAGATTTGTCGATGTTTGAGGATTTGGTGGCAACGCTTCAAATCTTAATATTTTTCTTCGAATCATTTTGGATAATGCATTGGTTGATGGTATTGCTCCTGCTACGGGTAATGAAATATTAGAACATGAAGCAGCAATGATATTTCTTGTAGAATCTTGAGTCGAGCATGCCATGTCTTTCATTTCATTCAATTTGTGTTTGACAGTGATCATCTCAAGTTAAATGAAGCATGATTATGTTCTATACTGCTAATCACATCACCGGATTCTGTTTGTGTCATAGTATAGCACTGACTTGAACATATATTTGTAAAATATTATTCACAACACCAAATCATTTTATTGATGCCTCGTCGACGAAACAAAAATGTGTAACCATTTAAAATAAGTAAATTCTAGTTTTTTTGACTTTTTAAAAACTGAAGATGCATTGTATATATTAAACCTTATGAAGAATGTGTTGGTTCCCCAAAAGATATTAATTTTTGTACACTCTTTTAGAAAACCCTAGAAAAATTTAAAATAATGTTCAAAAAAATATATTATAAAATATCTTCTTTTATGAATTTGGATTTCTCCTCTTCTTATCACTCTACACACTCTTACTTCTTCTCCCCTTCTTCCTTTCTTTACTTCTCTTAATTCTACCACTTTATTTATCTTCTTAATGTCTCTTCATAATTCCTTTTCACTTATATCTTTTCATAATAACTCTTAATCAACAATTTCCCATGAAATTGCCTTTATTTTTATAATTATTTACCATTTTATAGGTTATTTAAGCATATTAAAGGTGTTTTAAGGCTATTTTAGGGGTATATAATGGATATATGGTCTAAAATGATATAAATAGCCTCTATGGTGCCTCACAATCCCTTTTTTAATCTTAAAGATTAATGTTACTTAATCTTTTGACATGCTTGTTTATGTTCCTTGTAATCATATTTATAAGCAAATTGGAACAAAAATTTGGCATAAGAATTGAAAAAATATCTAAATTCTAATGTTCTAATTGATTTTATATCATTTCTAGTTTACTAGCTTGATCTAAAATGACCACAGGTTATTCTGTCCGTGGGTTATTCTGTCCACGGGTTATTCTATCCATGGGTCATTATGACCCTGGGCTATTTTATCCTTGGATTATTATGATGAGGTTATTGTGTCCAGGGTTATTTTGGTTGGGTTATTATGTCTAGATACCCGACATAATAACCTGGCCAAAATAACCCTAGACACCATAACCCCGTCATAATAACCCAAGGACAAAATAGCCCAGGTTCATAATAACCCATGGACAGAATAACCCATGGACATAATAACCTGTGGTCATTTTAGATCAAACTAGTAATCTAGAAATGACATAAAATCAATTAGAACATTAGAATTTAGATATTTTTCCAAGTCTTATGCCAAATTTTTGCTTCAATTTGCACTGCTATCTCTTCATGTGCCCAAATGACCATAAATAGTCATAAAAACTATTTATTAAACTAAATTATAAATATGATTACAAGGAACATAATCAAGCATGTCAAAAGATTAAGTAACATTAATCTTTAAGATAAAAAAAGGGATTATGAGGCACCATAGAGGCTATTTAGGTCATTTTAGACCATATATCCATTATATGCCCCTAAAATAGCCTTAAAACACCTTTAATATGCTTAAATAATCTATAAAATGGTAAATAATTATAAAAATAAAGGCAATTTCGTGGGAATAAGCTGATTAAGAGTTATTATGAAAAGATATAAGTGAAAAGGCATTATGAAGAGACATTAAGAAGATATATAAAGTGGTAGAATTAAGAGAAGTAAAAAAAGGAAGAAGGAGAGAAGAAGTAAGAGTGTGTAGAGTGATAAGAAGAGGAGAAATCCAAATTCATAAAAGAAGATATTTTGTAACATATTTTTTTGAACATTATTTTAAATTTTTCTAGGGTTTTCTAAAAGAGTGTACAAAAATTAATATACTTTTAGGGAACCAACACATTCTTCATAAAGTTTAATATATACAATGCATCTTCAGTTTTTAAAAAGTCAAAAAAACCAAAATTTACTTATTTTTAATGGTTACACATTTTTGTTTCATCAGCAAGGCATCAATAAAATGATTTGGTGTAGTGAAGAATATTTTACAAATAAATGTTCAAGTTGGTGCTATACTATGACACAAATAGAATATGGTGATGTGATTAGCAGTACAGAACATAATCATACTCCAAAACTTGAGATGATCACTGTTAAACACAAATTGAATGAAATGAAAGACATGGCATGCTCGACTCAAGATTCTACAAGAAATATCATTGTTGCTTCATGTTCTAATATTTCATTACTTGTAGTAGGAGCAATACCATCAACCAATGCATTATCCAAAACGATTCGAAGAAAAAGATTAAGATTTGAAGCATCGCCACCAAATCCTCAGACATTGACAGATCTTATCTTACCAGTTGAATATACAATTACCAATAGAGGGGAAAAGTTTCTTTTTCATGATAGTAATGATGAGAATCATTTTTTAATATTCACCACCACACAGAATTTGCAATTACTGAAAGAATCTAAAAATTGGTTTAGTGACGATACATTTAAAATAGTGTCAAGTATTTTTCAATAGTTGTACACGATTCATGGCTTGAAAACTGATACAATATTTCTACTCATTTATATTCTTATGACCAACAAAACAAGAACCACTTTACACAAGTACTTGCAGAATTAAAACAACTTCAACCTGATCTAAACCCCAAAACTATACTTATTGATTTTGAATTTGGTTTCATGGGAGCTACTTCTAAATTTTTTTCAAATGTCACTATTCGGGGATGTTTTTTCCATTTCTCTCAATGCTTGTGGAGGAAAGTTCAAGAAGAAGGTCTACAAACACGTTACAGTGTCTATGAAGTATTTGCATTTGAGATCAAGAAACTTGTTGCATTAGCTTTCGTGCCTCAGATAGACGTAATTGATGCATTTGAAACACTTCAACAATCTCCTTATTATACAGAACATGAGGAGACTCTGCAACCCATAATTAATTATTTTGAAGACACATGGATTGGTAGAATAACCAGAAGAGGCAACAGAGATCACCCAAGTTTCCAATCACAATGTGGAATTGCTATTTAGCTATTCAAGATGATCTTCCCAAAACCAATAATAATATTGAGGGATGGCACAAAGGATTTAGTAAATTTCTTCAAGCATTGCACAACTCAGTCTAGAAATTCATCAAGGCAGTGAAAAAAGAACAGGGTCTCCAATAGAATAAAATAGAGAAATATATGGTTGGATACACTGGGCAACCAAACAGGAAAAAATACCGTGAACTCAAAGAAAGACTAAAAAGATTGGTTGATGGTCATGACAACCATAACATTTTAGATTATAGAAGAGGCATCGCTCATAATTTGACACTTTAATTGAAAATTTGAATAATAAAGTTTTTTAGCAACATACATGTAATTTATAAATTTTGTTTTTCTTTCTCTATATTCTTACGGGGATATTCTGTCCATGGGTTATTTTGACCACGGGTTATTTTGTCTTTGGTTATTACGACCCTGGATTATTTTATCCTTGGGTTATTATGACCGGGTTATTCTGTCTAGGGTTATTTTGGCCGTGTTATTATGTCCTACAATCACATATTTGTGTTGTATATGTGTTTGTATTTGTAGATTTGAGCAATCATCTCCTCATGGCATGAAGAGCTTCTTCCTTCCATGAGATCTTCACTACCAGGTGACATCATTTGTGTTTTTAAGCATTTATCATTTGGTTTTTGCCTCTGCCTCCCAAGGGCATGCACTCTCTCTCTGACAATGGTATTTGGAAAACTTGAATGTCTCTCCAGGGTTTGACTGAGGCAAGCCTCTAAACGCCACAACCCCCTCCCAAAGTTTTTGTGATTGCATGTTACAGACTGAAGATACAGGAAAAGTGGAGTTGTAGGAGGATATTACAGAGTGTTATATTTGCATATTAGAGTTAAAAATAGCACCTTGGACTTGGGCGCCCGCTACCAAGTCCTCTAGATTTCGTGACGGGAAAATCTCTGATACATAAGGAACAGGTTGCAGATCAAGTTTCCAAATCCTGACAAAAACCTGAGCATTGGACTTGGGTGCCCACTACTTAGTCCCCGACTGTTTTGCTTTCTAAACTTTGAAAATAGGTGCACATTTATCTGTCATTTTACATCTTTGTGTAACAAATAATATGGTGTTTAGGGAAATGGTGGATAAATTGAGCCTAGAAAGGATTCCTCATCAAAATCCTTACAAAGCATCTTGGGTAAGTGACAGTCAATCACTTTTGGTATGTGAACAAGCACATGTTGATTTTCAGATTGGAGAATATAAGGATAAGGTTTTATGTGACATTTTGCCCATGGAGTGTTGTCATCTACTTTTAGGTAGGCCATGGCAATTTGATAGGCAAACATTATATGATGGATATGCTAACACATACACCATCAAGAAGGATGGAAAGACTTTTGTGATGACACCATTGCAGGAGGATGTTGAAGCAGAGAAGGCAGCCAAGATCATTTTGGTGGGTAAGAAAGAGTTTGTGAAGATGCATGAAGAAGAGACAAGGAAAGTTGAGGATACCTCAAGGAGTGAGGTTACCAAAGATCACAGTTTAAAGGTGATTTCAATTTTGAATGATAGAGATCAGATGGTAACGTCTAAGATGGATCAACAGAAGGTCAAAGAGTAGGTCTGCAAGCAGCCACAAATTGATTGGAAAGAAGAGGATGCTATCATAGTAGGAACCATTGTTTGTCCTCTAGAGCCAACAAGAGTTGAAAGGCAAACATATTCTACCATAGTAGCAGTACAAGAAGCATCAAACAAGGTTTTGAATGTAGGTGTTTCGACAGAGATGACAGTAAGAAACAATGGCGAGCAAAGTATGGGTTTGGTTGCAAGCACTCACTCATGGCAAGGTGTGAGTAGAGCCTACAATGCTAGGCATGAATTTTTTATTCCATGGAAGTAAGTTGCAGTCTAGAGATCATGGGGAAGGCATGATGCAGCGAAGGATGATAGTGGTGAAAGACACAGACTCAACTCATGGGACATGAGTTCTTTTCTAGGTGGGGTGTATGGAATAGGAGCACCTATCACAAGGTGGCCTCCATGAGGCATTTAAATTCATGTTTTGTTTTAAATCATGTTTTTTGTTGTAATAAGGTCTATTTGACCAATGCATGTCATTTCTGTTTGTATCTAGGTTCTTCATGACCTAGAACCAACTTTTGTAAGTCCCAAGTAATTAGGTTGCATTTGTCAAGTTGTTAGATGGTTGGTCTCCCAGCCGCTTGGAGACAGTTAGTTTTCTCCTAGCCGCTTGGAGATGGTTAGTTTTCTCCTAGCCGCTTGGAGATGGTTAGTTTTCTCCTAGCTACTTGGAATTAGTCTCCCAACCGCTTGGAATAGGGTTGGTGTTCCTCAGGGCAAGCTTATAAACCCCAGAGAAATGAATCAAAGGGATATAGATCAGATAGTATTGTAATCAGATCGAATAGGAGATTGAATGTAATTATGTGAATGTAATTGTGCATTGTGTTAAGGAGAAATCAAACTATTTCTGTGTCATCAATTTGTTTTCCATTCTCTGTAATTACCAATTGCATAGCTGTAGATTTCTTTTTCTTTCTGTAATTCTGTTGAAGCAAAATGTTTGGTTGGTGACCATTTTGAAAGTAGTGATCATAGAAGGTATTTTGAAGGCTGACAGTAGTTGCTAGACTATTGCAAATGCTTGTGCCATCTAGTTGCGAGAAGGAATA
The DNA here is from genome assembly GCA_027924645.1 of Cunninghamia lanceolata. Classification (NCBI taxonomy): domain Eukaryota; kingdom Viridiplantae; phylum Streptophyta; class Pinopsida; order Cupressales; family Cupressaceae; genus Cunninghamia; species Cunninghamia lanceolata. The sequence continues at coordinate 11,780,422 of BSBN01000252.1, read as the reverse complement.
TGATTCTTGTAGTGTGTGGGCAGACGATGATGAGGACTATCAAGACCATTCACCAATAAAGGTTTGGCTAGAAGAGGGTGCAGAGTGAGGCCACTGTGAGAGAGAGTGGTAGTGCATCTCCAAGATATGTTGTTGGATTAGAGGAGTTGGAGCTGTTATCGGTGAGACAGAGGCCATCGAAAAAGCATTCCTCACTCAGAGCAACGAGGATAGTTTGGCCGAAGGGAGGTTGAGCCATCGAAAGGAAGTCGCGGTCTAAGTTTCACATCGGAATGATAAAGTTCATCGGGTAGGCGACTTGGCATTGTGTTGACAGTATTGGTCTTACCGATCAAGGCATATCGGGGTGATAAGGGGTAAATGTTACTGACGAAGATCCATCAGTGTATCGGCATAGTGGAATCTAGGGCAACCGATAGTCATTGTCTTGCCGACGGGCAAGAAACGTAGGTCGCACATCAGGGAGAGTGGTGAGATTGGAGTGATAGGTCGCAAGGTGGCCGATGGTGGACATCTTACCAATTGAGGCTCCCCATTAGGGTGCCCTTAAAACATTGTAATCAAAGGTTTATTTAGTAAGGCTAGATTAGGCTTATAGATCCTAGCAGTATTTTCTCGCCATGGTTTTTCCCATCTTTGGGTTTTCCATACATGTCTGGTGTTCATGTCTGTATGATCTCTTATTATTCTTGCTTAAGCACTAAAAGTTATTTTGGTCTGCTTTCTAGAGATTAGAAATTTTTAAGTTTTTTTTGATCTACTGATTCACCCCCCTCTCTCAGTAGAGTGTGTGTGTTCTAACAAGATATAGATGGGACCTTCCTAAAATGTGTAGACAAAGAATAGCACAGTAAACTACTTTAGTTTTTCCATAATGAGGCATGTGGGGGTTATTTCTCATTCTTTATTACTGCTTTCAAAATTTTGAAGAATGTTATTATTAGCCTACTTTGTTTAAAAATGTGACTGAATAGGTTAGAAAATGTGAATCTTGTTAGCAATTCAAAGGGAAGGTCAAACTTGCTACCTTACCATTGAAATTGGTGATCATTGAAGAACCATTCCAAAAATGGGGTCTTGATTTTATTGGTCCACTCAATCCTACATCTAGTGTTGGGCATACTACTTTACCAAATGGGTAGAAGCAATTTTGGTCAAACAAGCATCCTCTCACGTGGTATGTGATTTCCTCAAGGAAATATTCTTGTCAAATTTGGTGTTCCTCATAAATTTGTCACAGACAATGTCTCAAATTTTTCTTCTCACAAAAATTTGATTTTTGTTATAAGTATGGTATCATGTTGACTCATGGTCAGGTATAATCTAGCAATAAAAATCTTACCACCATTATTCATAAGCTAGTTGAAGACAATCACAAGAGTTGGCACAAAAGGCTATATGATATATTGTGAGCTGACATAACAACAAACAAAAGAGCCATTGGAATGTCTCCTTTGCACCTAGTCTATGGGGTTGAAGTAAAATTACATAACCCTCTGGAACTTATAGCTCTTTCTCTTCAAATGGTGCTACAAGATAATGAGTTCAAAGATTCTTTAGAGAAAAGAGTTTTGTACCTGACTAAAATGGAAGAATAGAGGAATCAAGTGGTGGATAGAATTGCAAAACACTAAGAAAGAGTTAAACAATTGTTTGATAAAGGGACAAAGCCAAGGAAATTTGTAGTCAGAGACTTAGTTCTATTGTGGGATAAAAGAAAAGAACCCAAGGGAAGTCACAACAAATTTGAATCTCTTTAGAAAGGTCCTTTTCAAATAAGACAAGTTTGTGGCTACAATTCCTTTTATTTGGAATATCTTGATGGTACACACTTTCCCATTCCTTAGGGCAACACTTAAAAATCTACAACCAGTAAAATGAGTTTTCACCTATTTTTGTACATAGAATCTAAGATAGGAGTTTTTGTGTCTGTACTTCTTTTCTTGTGTTGCCTTTATGTTTTCCTTGCTCTTTTCATTGTCCTTTGTAGAGTTGTTTTTCTCATCTTTGGGTTTTTGACTCTATTTTTCCAATGAATTAGACCACTTGTTTTGGGTTCTTTTTGCATCCTTAGGGTCCTTGTCCCCAAGTAGATCCATTTATTTCCTAACCTATGGTTATAGCCCTAATTTTTTAATTTTTCAATTTTTCAATCTTTAACTTTGCCTAAAATTCCAAGCTTTTGAAATTCTATTTCAAAAATCCAAAATTTTTCTAAAGTATCCTTCATAGGTCAAAGCTTACACCTCAATAAAAAACTTGTCAAAAGTTTCTAGTTGATTCAAAACTTTCTTTTTTTATTTACAAAAATATGTCAACAGTTTGCATACTGTCAGGAAGTAACTAGGCTTTGAAAAACATCGAAACCTATGAAAAGTTTACTCTCAGCTATTAGTTCTCAGTAAGTCTAATAGCTCCAAAAAGGTGAGAAGTGAACAATGGAAGCAAATGAATAAAGAAATATTAGAGTTTGTATAGGTTTTCAAAACCAAAGTAACCTCCAAAAAATTTTCAATGAGGATAGTTTCTAAAATATTTAAGAGTTTTTAAAAAAAAGGTCGTATCTTTCATTGGTTTTGAAAACCATCAAAACCTCTGAAAAGTTATTAAATAAATGTTAGTCTCCAATAACTAATAAGACTGAAAAGTTAATATGTTGAAGGGAACTCAAAAATGAAGGAAAATGGGCAGGAAGGAATGTCAAAGACTTTATAGGTTGTGACAACCAATCAAACCTTTGACAAATTTTGAAAGAAAGCTTGGTTCCCAGGAAGAACCAAAGTTTTGAAAAAGTTAAAGAAGACTTGATTGGTTCTCAATCACCCGAGGAGCCCCGACAAAATGAAACTTTAAAGTAAGTTGGGAAGAACTTAGAAAATAGAGATATTGAATGTCTGGAAGTTCATATTTTGTGACAACTGACATAACCTTCGACAATTGGAAAATGTAAAGGGTAAAATTTGGATGATTGGTTTTTGGCAGTTTTTGTGTGTGTATCCTCCTTTCACCCTTTCATTCAAGCAATTTGGGTTGAGTGGCAATGCACTATCAGACCCTAGGTTGCTCTGAGATGCAGGGAAACTTGGATTTGTATTATTTGATTACCAATTATGCTCAGTTATGCTCAATTATACCTCAAAACCCTAATTATGCAAATACAGAAGCAAACAAATGAATATCAGAAAATGTTGCTACAGAAAGATGTAAAATGATAGATAACTATGCACCTATTTTTGGGGTTCAGAAGTGGAACAGTTGGGGATTAATGAGCAGGTGCCCTAGTCCAGTGCCATGCTTTTTGTCAAGATCTAGGAACTCAGTCTGCAACCTGTTCCTACTGTCACAGAGATTTCTCTGTTGCAGGATCTGGAGGACTAAAGAGTAGGTGCCCAAGTCCAGGCTACTATTTTCAACTCTAATCTACAAATCTGACACTCTGCAGTACCCTCCTGCAACTCCACCTTTCCCGTATCTTCAACATGTAACTTGCAATCACAGAAACTTTGGGAGGGGGTTGTGGTGTTTAGAGGCTTGCCTCAGTCAATCCCTAGAGAGACATTCAAGTCTTCCAAACACCATTGTCAGATAGAGAGTGTGTGCCCTTGAGGGGCAGAGGCAAAAACCAAATGATAGATGCTCAAAAAAACAAATGATGTTACCTTGTAGTGAAGATCTCATGGGAGGAAGAAACTCTTCATGCCATGAGGAGATGATTGCTCAAATCTACAAATACAAACACATAGAGAACACAAATCTGCTCTTACTACACAATGAATGCCTTGAATCACTTTTAGGATGCCAAAAGATCACAATAATCATCTAATGTCCATCTAGTTTACCAATGAATGCCTAAACATGCTTTTATATGCAACTACAAACACTCCCGCCAAGAATTTCATAATTCAAACTTACCGTGTCAACATAAGACCCAAATAATGGTCACAAGCTAACACTCAAAATTTGGGACTGACACAAAATAGGGTAGGACTAGGGTTTGAGTGCCCCAGTCCTCCCCCCTATTTTGGTTAGGGTTAGGTTCAAGGGATCCCCCTACATCCCATTTTTCATGAAACTTAGGGCTCATTTCATCAGGATGTCAAAATATGATGCAAGATGTCCTAAATGTAGATAAAAGACCTGAGAGCTAAACCTTATGAGGGAAAAGACCCCAAGGGGACATTTTTTGACGTTACAAAAACAAATAAAGAAATAAAGAATTCAAAGAAATAAGAAATGAAAGAGAAGAGAAAAGGAATGTCAAATCTTTCATAGGTTTTGACAACCAACCTAACCTTTGACAAGGTTTTGAGTACCCTCCTAACCTCTGATACTTAAGAGGACTTAATGAAAAAAAAAAGTATTAACTAGTTTGTTTATTCTCAATGATCAGAGGACCTCTAGTAAAGAACAAAAATAAAAAAATATAGGTATATAAAGGCATCTTTTGGTCATTTGAACCAAATGTCAATTTTTCAGAGAAGAGACGGAATCCAGTGCTCATGTGTGTTCAAACCATAACTCCACTATAACATAATTGAGGTGTCTTCTACTCCTCCAAAGGCGTATTACCAAGTAAGTCCAATGCCAACCACTTTATAAAATCATTCCTAAATTTTTGCTTCCACCACTTAATCAGTTATTCCTATGCCCTAGTTTCTTGTAAAACTGCATTTCCCACCCAAAATTTTTGCCACCAAATTGTTTTTATCCCCTCTTGCTATCCAAATAAAATTTAAAAATGCCTCCAATGAAGTTCACCTACTAGGGTTATGAAAGGGAGTCAATTTTAGAAAATTCATTGTCAAATGTGGGTGATAACCAACTAGGGCACATTGATTTGGAAGAATTTTGGCTCCACATGGAAAAAAATGCCTAAGTTAGATATGGATAAAGCTACATTTCAGAGTGGGCTAGCTCACACAGGGGGCTTCCCAACCTTTGTCCAATGAATTGAACTCACTTTGGCCTATGTCAAATATTATAAACTGAGAAGTAGAGAAGTGAAAAGTACAGATGATAGGGTTATAGTTAAACTAGATGGTCCATTAATCAGTTAGATGCTAAGATTTCTAGATAGAAAAGAATACAAAAAGATAGATGTGGAAATGGAAACAAATTATTTTATTGAGAGAAAAAACACGTGAAAATAATATTTCTAATTGGTTCAAGAAGCCAAGAAAGAGGAAGTCACAATTGCCCAAATGACTCCTTAGGTCACATTTTGATGAAGATATCTCAAACATCATAACCCTATTGCATATTGTTAATGGAGATAAAGAAACTAGTTCATTCTAATATTGGATGTGCCAATTCATCACTGTAATTGGATGGAATTCCCAATTCATTAACTGGGGACAATTGATAAGTGACAACTTGTACAAACAGTTGACATAATTTCCAAATAAACTAGAATTCTACATGACATCCTATCTTTTCTACTCTATTTATAGTATGCATCCATGGCCTAGGTTATATGCAGTGGGAGTGTATGATACAAATTGCACAATTTATGATTTTTACCCCCAATTATAGTTGAACAAAAAAAATAAACATTATAGAAGGGTAAATGATGCATTTACCATGCTACCTATCAGGGAATTAGATGCTAATGTGGGTCAAAGATTTTCTCCTAAAGTTGCTCTGCTGATTAAACAATTTAGAAGCTATTTCATTTAGTTTCCTAGAATTTCATACATAAGAATTGGAGGTTTTATAAGTACCCATACAAATTGCCTAAGTATCACTCTGATCATTTGATACTCATTGAACTTTGTAGACTAATGGAACCAATAAATAAAAGGTGTAGAGACATGAAGAAAGCAGGATACCCATTCCCTTTCAGTTTAACCTATTATACTTGTCCATCTTCTACTGAAGCACAAAATATTGAAATGTCCTTGGTTAAAATAGCAATGCATTATCACAACATGAGGTATCCTTATGATAAAATTATGTTAGAGATAATCTATGTTTAGGCTTTAAACATCTTCATCATCCCCACCTTCAGGATTATTGGGAAGACTGTGAGAATGATTTTGAAGTGAGGAAAAGAGATTGGTCAAGGATGATAGTGCAAGATTATAATTTAGGTTGGGATCTTGAAGGAGTTGAAGAAGATGACTCTGATATGATTAATCTAGTTTACGCAATACCCTTCAATTCCAACCTCTTTCACCAATTAATTGGAATGATAAAGAGATGATAGATATGAGGGAACGATCCCTTTTTGTTGTTAAGAAATATTAAAAGTGGTTACAAGCCAAGAAAGATAAACACACAACTTCTGAGCCTTCAGGGTCTTCATACAAAAGTACAAAACAAAAGGATGCAACAACTACAAACCCTACTATTTTAGCCACTGTCAATGTCCCTATGAAAAAAACTAACCCTATTGAATCTGGTGGAGGAGATGGTGTAGAGCCAGATAAAGGAGCAAATCTAAAAAGTTCATGTGCTCAAAGTGACTCAGGGGTAAGAACTAAGCTACAGGTGAAAAGACCTCAGAAAGAACAAAACATTCAAGAGGAAATACCAAAGGAAAACACAAAAATCCCACAAGAAAACCTTCTACATCTGAAGTGCCACCATTTTCACCTTCTTTGAATATAGATAATGCAGTGCATATGTCACCTCCTCCATCACCTACTCAAGAAGATGCTTCGATACCCTCCTCACCAAAAGACACATTGCCTCCAATTTCTTCTTCTTTATCTTTTGGTCCATCTAAAGTACCATCCTCTTCTCAATGGATCAAGGATGTGGTTTGTAAAAGGAGAAAATACAATGAATTAATTGAACCAAATTATGATGTAGTTGCCAAATTGCTACATAGAACTATTCCCAAATCTAAAAATACATCCATTGCATCTAGGCTGATGATTGACGCTTCGGGTAATCAATATGTTGAAATAGCCAATTCCATTGGGGATAAAAGAAAAAAGGAGGTCATAGAAGAAGATTATCAAGTATCTAAGGTTGATTGACGACCTTATACTCATGAGGGAGACATACACAACTTCCAACTCTTTTCTTCTAAGCTAGTGCATAGAACTGAAAAAGTGAAGGCTACCAGGGAAAAACTTTAAGAGCAGGTGTTTATGTTAACATCATACATCAAGAATATTCTAAACATTTCTACACAATATCCAGAAGGGCCTTCAATTTTTGGGAATTTACATATATACCAGGTGTAGATAAAGAAGCAATTGAAAAATTAGGTAGATATAAAGCATTAGGGGAAGCTTCTTAAGCCTGGGTTGAATAACTAATGATAGATGGCATGATGTGTATTGAGGAATCAATGAGAATGTATAAACTAAATGAATAGAAAACAAAAGAGCTTAAAAATGAGTTCCAAATGGTCAGGAAAGAAGAGACTGTTTGGCATATGGCAATAAGGGATAGACAAGAAATGGCCGAAATTGATATTAATATTGTGATATTCGAAAATATTTTGAAAATGAACTCATTATATCAGAATTATTGGTGGGTTGCATAGCCATGGAAGTAAATCTAGTCAAAGAGGATGGCTCAGACCTAGAGGTTAATCAAGTGGTCAAACAAAGTTTCAAAAACCTTGTTTTCAATGAATTGTTTAATAAGGAAAATGTTAGTGCTAGTACTATGATGAAACTGTCAACATTGTCAAACACTATAAATAGTTCCACTAGGAATTGTCAACAATGGATAAGAAGATGAGAGAAATTGAAGATTCTCTATTAGTTTGGAAACAACATTTAGCTAATACTCTAGTTCCAGAAACAAAAGATATGGCACCTATGGTGAAACAATATAGAATTTACAAAGGCCTTTCTTCCTCTTCTGACAAATTGGAGATTGCAGGAGAAGACATTCCAATCAAATAACCTTGAGACTTCAGACTAATTTATAGTTTTATTTCTCATTTTATGAATTAAGTCATTTATAGATGACTTAAATAAGACTCTTTTAATTTATAACTTTATGAGGAACTTTATTACTTTTAATATTTCATTGTAAGTTGTAAGTTAGTTATGAGTTAGTCATCACCGAAGGCCTATAAATATGACTTTGTTGTGGCAAAAGGGACTTTTTGGATTTCACAGAAATTGTGGATTTGTAAAGATTTCGAGATATACAACTTTCAACAATGAAATGAAAATACTTGAATGGTTCCATATCAATATTTTGTGTCATTTATTCCTCTTATGTTGAATAGATAATTCCTTTGCATATCTTTATGATCGATTTGTGAAGATCATCTAGTCTTAATATATTCCTGGTATATAATGTAAAAGAGATCTTGAAATTTTTGTCAGGATTCGTTACCAATCTTTAATGTGTTTTGAAGATTAGTAAAACCTACTCTTTTCTATTACATGTCAAATCTTTTTGATACCCTTTGTGATGATTTGAGAAGTAATCTCTTTTTGTGGTAGAAAAATAATCCTTCTATTTCATCTTATATACAAGAAACCTAAATAGATGTCTTTAAGTTTATCCAAAGTGTTTCTTTAATATTTCACTATTTTTATTTTCTTTATTATCCTTTTGGTATTTTGGGGTTAAAAATACCACTTAGAAATCAAAGTTTCATTTTATGAGGGAGCTACCCCTTCTAAACTGCAAAGTTAGGTTGTGTGATTGGTATAGCCTTACCAATTGTTGGTACAGTTTATGCCACTATTGTGGGAAAAACAGAGTTTATTTTCATAGTGCAAAACTATTTACCAACAATCATGAACACCTAAGATTTCAAATTTTATTTGTTCCTAGTTATCGGTGGTTCACCGATAATCATGAACTAACATACCCTGCTCAATCTTTCGGCAGTTTATCTAACGTCGAGAACTAAGTCTTGACATGTAACCTTTCGAAGGTTCCATAGGTTCCCAAAACCTATGGAACTCCCAAAACTTCTTCTTCTTTGAGTGTTCCATATTTCTTTAACATCAAACCATTTGCTTTTCTCTTTCAAAGATTTGGATACTACTAGGAACTACGGGTCATCTCAAAAAAATTTCAGACCTGAAATGTCTTATGCTTCTTTATTAATATAATCAAGTTCTCATTTATCATATGGTTGCCGATAAGTAGGAACCAATATGCCTTCATCCAAAAAGTAACTTTTAGCAATTTGGTATAAGCCAAGAACAAAGCACTGACTTGGAACTTTTGGAAGTTGTTATAGTTCACGGTACCATAGGAGTTCTTGGTACTAGAGACAGTGCCACGAATATTAATAAAAGATAGAAAATAAAGCTCCCAACCCAATAGGAACCTTTGATAAGAGAGTTCCTGAAAACCTCTAAGGTTTTAAGAAGTTCTTGATAGGGTTAAAAGTCCCAAAAAGGGATGAAATCTTAAAAAAACCCTTAGAAATTTTGAAGGATGACCAAAAAGCTTTGAATTTTCACACAAAGATCATGTAACAAATAATTTCGTGACACTAGAATCTGAAAAATGAAGACTCTTAGGGATACGAACAAGGATGGGGATAAAAGATATCTCTATCTAGGGACAATGACCTTGTGGACATAGAAGAATCCATAGACATTTGATAGGACTAGTGACTCATCTATTGGGAAAAAATAGAGTCCAGAGCAAGGAAAAGATGTACAAATTTGTAGAAAGACAAGGAAGAAGATAAAAACCTAACTCACACAAATTGGAAAAAGGAATAGAGACACAAAAACTCCTATTTAACCTATTTACATATGGGGGGCAATGCATTTTACTAATTATAGATTTCCAGATGTTGCTCACTCTAAGGAGGGGGCAAATGTGTACCATCAAGATATTCCAAGTAGAAGAAATTGCTCCCAAAAATTTTCCTTATCTAAAAAGATCCCTTCCAGAGGGAATCAAAATTGCTATGGCTTCCTTTTGGTTCCTTCCTTTTGTCCCACAATAGTAATAAATCACCTAATACAAATTTCCTTGGCCTAGCCTTTTTGTCAAAAATCTATTTCACCCTAGTTTGATGTTCTGCAATCCTATCTATCACTCGATCCCTTTGTTCCTCCATCTTATTTAGATATAAAATTATTTTCTCCAAAGAATCTTTGAATTGGTTGTCTTCTAACACACTTTGAAGATGCAGTGCTGAAAGTTCTAAAAGAATAGGCATCTTGACATCAATCCCATAGACCAGCTATAGCATCATATAACTTCTTATGCCAGCTTCTTTGGTTATCCTCAACTAGCTTGCAAATAATGGTGGTAAGATTCTTGTTACTAGAATTAGCTTGACCATTCCCTTGGGATAATAATCAGACAAATGTTCTAGTATGTTGCCATATTTGTAACAAAAAATAAATATCTCATATGAGGAAAATTTTGAGGCATTATCTATAGCAATCTTATGAGGAACGCCAAACCTACTAAAATATTCTCTTTAAGAAAATCACATAGGTCACTTCGGAGGATGTATGTCTGATTGAAATTGCTTCTACCCACTTTGTGAAATAATCCATTGCTACCAAAATGTGAGTATGTCCAACACTGGATGAAGGATTAAGTAGATTGATAAAGTCTAAACCCCACTGTTGGAATGGTTCTTCACTGACCACTGGTTTCAATGGTAGGGTAGCAAGCTTGACTTTTCCAACAAACTGTTAACAAGATTCACACTTTTTGACCCATTCATTTACTTCTATGAACATGCCAAGCCAATAATAACCATTCCATAGAATTTTAAATGCTATAATAGAAGAAGAAAATGGCCATCACAAGCCTCATTATGAAAGAATTGTAGTAACTTTCCCTTTTGCTCTTTGTCCACACACTTCAAGAAAGTCCCATCTATGTCTTTCTTATACAACGAATCAACCCAAATAAAATATTTGGTTGCCTTCAGTTTATCTATTCTATTTTGTTTGGGAGATAAGTGTCCAGGACATTCACCGTAAGGAAATAAGTAATATCTAACAACCATTCGTCTGTCAATACAACAAGGAGTGCAAGAGGTAAATCAATGTTTTCTTCAATTGAACCAATTGAACCATTCTTTGCTATCAATTTACACAAACCCCTTCCCCTTACTAATTTGGTAGGTTTAATGTCTACATCATATTCCTGTACCTTGGAAATCCTTGAGGCTCTTTTATTCAATCCTATCTCTTATTGTGTGAGAACTATTTTTACTGTAATATCTGGCACATAAAATTTTGAATGAGAATTCAAAATATAAAACTTGAATTGTTTAACTGCCTTCACTACAACATGTTTTCTTTTCAATTGTGGAATAATTAATTTCATACTTCTTCAGGGACACACTCATAAAAGAAATAGGTGCTTCAATATTTTCATCAATATATTGTATTAATGTGCCAGATAGTGTGTGCTTTGAAACATAACATTAAATAATAAAGTCCTTTTAAAAATCAGGGTGGATAAAAATTGGAGCATTCGCTATAGTTGTCTTAATATCTTGAAAATCTTTCTTACCCTGATCTATCCATTTCCTACTTGGAGAGAGACCAAGCATTCTAATGACACAATGGGAATAATCTCAAGGAGTGGGACCTTGCAAGTTGAGATCAGACCTCTAGAGAAGGTTGGTTCCTCATTCTAAGCCTACTGCTTAGAGAAAACTATCTAAACCTAGTGATAATTCTACAAGGGAAAAGGGTTATAAAGAAAGTGAAGGGAAATAGAGGTGATGCACCAGATTTAATGTGTAGCAGTAAGCCTGGAAAAGACACAACAATAATCTCAATCACAAAGGAAGTTCACATAGACTTAAAGAACTAATTGAGGCTTTGGGATGAAGACCTAACCTATAAAGGAGCCATTTTACTCACAAAATAGATCACAACTTCAAATAAAATATAGAAATTAGAGCATAAGTGAGGCAAAATATTGTGAATATATTGATCATGAAGGCCAAAAATTATTACAATGCAAAATAACTTATACCAGGAAAAGACATAGTATAGCTAATTACATTCATGGGTAGATTAACCAGAAGACAATAGAGTCCAAGCTACAAGCACAGTAAGTCAAATTCACATATAACATAGAAAAAGGTAGGCATAAACAAGAACAAAGTTGCTACCCATTGTAGTACCACAAATCTGCCTGTTAAATTTCCCGTTAAACTCATGTAAAGTTGTGTGAGAACCAACCTGGCAAGATTGATAATAAAATTTGTCAAAGGTCCCGAGAAGACATCCTTGCAAAAATGTTGAAGGGCAATGAGGCCTGATTCAATAGGAATACTAGGATACAAACTTTAGACATCAAAAGTGAATAACAAAATGTCTCGAGGAAAAACTTTGTCATGAAGATCATTAATCAAAGACAGGGAGTCAACCAGGTGGTTATTATGGGAAAGGAGGAAAGGAAGAATAGTATGATGTAGCCAAGATAGGCTTATGAACAAATAATATTCCACCTAGATAAACCCAGAACTAAGCAACCCAATGGAGCAGGCCCGATCAACCAATCTACTTAAGGAGGAGAAGAGGGAAGCCCATGGAACCACCGGGACAGCTTCATAAACATTGGCATCAGAGAGTTAGCGAAGCCCTTCAGATATATACCAACCTTGAGACAAAATAGAAACCCCCAATTTTTTTGTCTATAGGGTGAATGATGATAGAATGATCATTAGCTACAGAAAGGATGGCCTTCTTCCAAGTACGGGGAAAATCAAGAACAAAAGGAGAAGAGGTTGAAAATAATTTCTTTTCCACAAGAGATTTGATGAAGGCAATGATCTTTTCTAAAGGCCTGTATTTTTCCTTAGGCATCCATTCGGGCTTGGGAATTCTGAAGGGTGAGATAAAATCAGGATCTTCTTTTGGTGGGTTGCCTTGAAGACCAAAAAACCAACGAAGTCAAAGAAGTCTACAAAAAGCATTAAACTCTGCACAAATAGCCGCTGGAGACATAGGCAGTGGTTTGGGAAGGTATTTGAGACCAAGGCTCAAAACATCAACTTTAGTAGCAGAGAGAGGCCTAGCTAAGAAATTATGAACAACAAATATTGTAATTTTTCCATCCGCTTTCCAGATGTTACTTCGATAAAGGAGAAGGTGGCGATAACAAACTGGAAAGAATATAGAGGCCCATTTGTTTAATTTTGGTTTCCGCCACCTCTGCGATGAAACCCATCCTGCCCAGGTGGCTTGAGAGTAGATGGGGCAAAGTTCACCCGAGCTTGATAGGAACCAGTGGGATAGAAATTGTTTCCACCACCCAAACGTGACTACGGCTACGTAGAGGGGGTGCGGTTCTGCCGACCATTTCGTTGTCTCCTTCGACGGCATCCCTATGGGTGGTGCCAGCCATTTTTTGGTACAGAAGGAGGGTTTGGTTGCTCAGGTTGTTGTTGTTGAGGCTTCTTGCGTGGTATAGAGGATCCTAGTTGTTGTTGCTGAGGATTAGGGCTTCTAATTTTACGAGGCCTTCTCCTATTATTCTTACCCCTAGAAGGAGCAGAGGCAGGAGAAATAGAACCATTCTTAGCCATGGAACGAATCAAACTTTCCAACTAGTTATATTTGTCCAGGAGGGGGCTAATTTCTTTCTTGACTAAATCAACAACAGAATTAGAGGCCTCTCCCATATTAATGTCATGAATGTTTTCGGTAGCGTAGGCCTGAGCAACAACGTGGGGTTATTGTGTCCAGGGTTATTATGGCCAGGTTATTATGTCCAAATATTATGTTTATGAAGCTGTCTTGGTGATTCCATGGGCTTCCCTCTTCTCCTCCTTGAGTAGATTGGTTGATCGTGCCTGCTCCATTGGGTTGCTCGGTTATGAACCTGCTTCTTACCTTCTCAAAGTTAAGCCCGATTCAGCCAGGGTTTGTGTCTTTTATCTGTTACCTAAAATTCATAAGCCTATCTTGGTGGGTAGACCTATTTGTTCCTATTGTGGTTTCTTACTCAAACCGACTTCACATTGGCTATATCATACTATTCTTCCTGTCGTCCTTGCCCAGAATAACCACCTGGTTGACTCCCTGTCTTTGATTAATGATCTTCATTACAAAGTTTTTCCTTGGGACATTTTGTTATTCACTTTTGATGTCGAAAGTTTGTATCCTAGTATTCCTACTGAATCAGGGCTCGTTTCCCTTTGACATTTTTGCAAGGATGTCTTCTCGGGACCTTTGACATATTTTATTATTAATCTTGCTAGGTTGGTTCTCACACAACATTACCTTGAGTTCAATGGGAAATTTTACAGGCAGATCCGTGGTACTGCAATGGGTAGCAGCTTTGCTGTTGTTTATGCCTACCTTTTTCTATGTTATCTGGAGCTACAGGTTTGGGATTCTATTGATACACAGGATCTCCTTTTCTACAAAAGATTCATTGATGATGCTATTGGGGTTTGGCATGGTTCTCGTACATCCTTGGACCTTTTCTTGTCATAGTTTGGGTCCATTTATGACACTATCAACATTACTTCCATGGTCTCTGAAGTTGAGGTTGCCTTCTTGGATGTTATTCTTCTCAAGGGTAAGGATTTTATTTGCTCTGGTATTCTAAGCACCAAGTGTTTTAGAAACCACTAAATGCTTACCAATGCATCCTAGCCTCCTCCCACCATCAGTTGCACCAAAAGACTTCCTTCATTGTTAGTGAGCTCAAGCGCTTCCTCATTAGAGAAAGTGATCATGATGGCATCTTAGCCATTCGTAACCATTTCTTCAATCGTCTCCATGCCAAAGGATACAGTGTACACTTTCTTCTACCTTTGTTCGATAAGATTCACTTTGATGATCATCCATCTTTGCTTGCTCAAGTCTTTGCTAGAGTTTCTACATGTCGCGGCCTCAAGCCTAAGCATATCCCTCTTGTTCTTAAAATGGACAATAGCCATTTTTCCAAGAAGCTAAATCTTAGTGTTGATGTGCTCCTTCCTATGTTCCAGTCATGGTCTTCTAATCCTAAACTACAGCACATTCCCTAAGGACTTATTTGTTGGAGGAATCACAAGCCATTGCATTCTTTTCTTTGTAAAAACTGCCTTTAATTGAGAGACTTAGACCTCATTATGGGCTTGGTTGTTATTCATATTTTTCTAACCTCTACTCTATTCATGTATTCCCGTTTGTCTCGCTAGTTATGGATACCCTTTAGAACTCTGTTGTTGAGCATGTTGGCAAGAGACACTGTGTGGCTTCATTAGTGTTGTCATTGATGGAAACAAAGTCTATCCCACACATCCGCAGTACATAGTATGCCTATACCGGAAGTCAGATTGAAGACTGTTTTGATCCAGTGAACAAGAACATAGTATGTAACAAGGTCTGACAATCAGGTCTGGATCTCTCAGATGGTGTAACTCAATAAGTTGCAGACTTTGGAAAGTCAAGAGGGGTATCATGACTACTGTACTCCAAAGATTTAGTCTCTGGTGATAAATCAAGGAAAAGATATCAAGATCTAAATGTTGGGTTCCAGTCAGGCAAAGTAGATAGAGGAAGAACTGACCGACAGAGTATCAGACTCCAATCCAGATGAGTAAATTGTGTTGATCAAGAAATTTGTGGGATTATACATTGTTGGCCAACATTAATAATGACTTCTATGCCTATGTTTTTGATACGCATCACAAATCAAGCATGGATTCAGCTGACAGATCAATAACTTGCAAATATCTTGAGTGTTCTTGTTGCCAACTAGAAAGTTGATGAAATCCTTGATGCGGATATATATACTAGATGGATTCTAGTATGTAGGTGTGTGTGTGTGTGTGTGAACAAGTGAAGAAGTAAGGTACGAAGAAAAGTAGAGATAAGTGTGGGAACAACAATCTAAGTCTAGTATGTGACAGAACAACAAAATTGAGCAAAGGAAGGATGAAGTGCATCAGATCAGTAAATTGTGCCTAAACTGGAACTAAACTCTTGCATTTGTAGATGCTTCTCATTAGTTCAAACACTTGATTATCTTCTGTAAGTTTTGTAGACAGTGAGTCTCTTGTAGGCAGTGTGCCTCTTGTGAGCAGTGTGCTCGAGCAGTGAGCCCTAATTGACAAATGCCATTTTGTACTCTTTTATTCTTTTAACAGAGAATACAATCTTGGGTTAGTCACCCCATGGTTTTTCCCTTAACAGG
This sequence comes from Cunninghamia lanceolata, assembly GCA_027924645.1. Taxonomy (NCBI): domain Eukaryota; kingdom Viridiplantae; phylum Streptophyta; class Pinopsida; order Cupressales; family Cupressaceae; genus Cunninghamia; species Cunninghamia lanceolata. The sequence goes on along the minus strand of BSBN01000252.1, from coordinate 11,764,363 downwards.
GTTTTCACGTAAAAATCCTTGTGTTATGTGTGTTAAATTTATTTTTGTTCTTATGATCACATATGCTTATATGTTTTGATGCTGCACTAATTATTAAGATAACAAAAGAAAAGAGAGTCAAGGAAATTTTGAGATAACTGATTCACCCCCCCTCTTAGTTATCTGCCTTGTTTCAACAGAGTGCACATGGGGTAGAGTCGTCTTGGGATGGGTGACCTCCCGGGAGGGTCATGGGCCCTTTCCTAGTTTTTGGCCCACTGCTACCATGGTTAGTTAATAGGTGTTTATTTAATTAATTTTTCCTGAAAGGTCACTTTGAGATAAAAAAAAAAGTGACCCCTTGATGGGTCATGACCTTTCATGGTGTGAGTGGCCTATTTATAGGCTTAAATGTCATTGTATTTTCTCACTCCACTGATGAGGACAGAGTAGTCTGAAACGCGTTTGGAGTTTTTACCTTGAATTATTGAGCATATTCTTTATGTCCACTCACTTCTAAAATTATTTTTTCTTTTTAGCACTGCTATGTTTCCCTTGATGTTGAAGTACTGCTAAGCCATCATTATGTTTTTGCAAACTCCAGGATTTTTTTTATGGCTCACGTTGCTTTACCTTCTAAGGAGGTCTTTAGCTCTACCTTGGCTCTAGTTGTGGAAGACAGTTTTGGATCCGATACCCCTAACGAGGAACTTCTTCACAAAAGAGTTGAGATTACCATGGCTCACCCTGTTGACATTCCTTTTGAATCAGCATTAGGGATTGCCAGTTCTAATGCACAGGCAGATTCAGCCAACTGAATACAGGAGGTTGCATGAGCTCCTCCCCTTCACTTCTGGTTCTGCCGCACCAAGGGGGGTATCCCTATAACTCAAGATGTAACCTTGACTAGCTCAAAGATAGAAGGATCTAACTTGACAACAACAGGCAGAATACTCTCATGTATGGACCAAGATCTGCATGATAGATCACAAGGCTGGCAACATTCTTGGACATGATGTCTGGTTGGGTATGAGAGCATGCAGGGGGTCCTAATCCTACTCTTACAACTAACAGGTGGAAGTATGAAATGGTTTAGTTTGAATTTTGGATGCAAAGCAGGACATGGTGTATAACACAAGAACACAGCATGATTGGTGCCTATCCAGGGCTTGGAGTCGGTAGACATACACCTGTGAATGATCAGCATGAATAGCTAAAACTAGATTTCAGGGGGATACACATGATATCTGCCTTACAGATATCTCCCAATGAAGAGTGTTAAGTTATCTCTACTTATGGCATCCCTACTGCAGTATACCTTTCCCAATGTTCAACCTGAAAATAGTTTAATCTACCCCTTGAGCAGAAGTTAAAAGATCAGACATTCAACATAGGAATTCTATGCTCTAGAATCTAAACATTACGCAAATATCCAGATCCAGAAGAAGGATACATGCAATACTGGAGACAGAATTAACACAACACATGCTAAGATAGCATTACTCATATAAGATCAACCATGAAATCAATGGATTCATGCCAAATCCTACAATAGGAGATACATAAACTCACAAGTTAGACTGTACAGAGCAACCAGATCAGCTGGTTTTGGATTACAGAGCCAAAAATCCTCAACTTTCAACAACCTTGAATGAATAACACCGTCTGCATTATATAGCAGGAGGGTGTATTCAGCATTAACTACCAGGTTGACCAAAAATTCCGCCAGATACACAGTATCATAAAAATGGCGCTCAAACATTAATGCAACAGGTAGGGGAGGAGACAGGAAGATTTTTCGAGCCCTGCGCCACCGCCCATACCTCTGCAACAATCGCCATTAATGGCGCACCAACCCGCGGCCTTGGGAAGAACATCAGACAGTTAATCGCAACCATTTCCCGCCGAGATTCATCATCATGATATTTGAAAATGCAGGATATCAAAATCCCACATGCACCCCGCAGCAACCTCATTAACACTTTATATACTAGGTCATGAGCATATATCATGTCGGTGCTTTTGCTCTTGACGACACTAGTATAAGACTTCATCATCATCATCCTCCAGCAGCATGATATCCTGTTGCCTGAAATATCACCCTGACGTCAGCATCATATTGCAATATAACTGCATGATAATCGCCTTCATCGGCACAACCTGACCCATCGGAGAAAAATCCTCCTGCTGAGCCTATACCAAAAGTCTGGCCGATGAACATCCTGATGACGTCATCATCATATCCTGCTGACGTCATCATCATATCTGCCTACTGCGCACCTCCTCATATCCGGATGACGTCATCATCATGTTTGCAAATATCGGGGGACCTCCACAAGATGATCTGTGTTAGAAATATGACCCCCCCGGACCTCGATGACGTCATCATCATATCGACATCAGGATGATATTCGGAAGACAACCGGATATTTGGAAATATCATCCTGATGCACGAAAATCATGTTGCACTGTAGCTCCACTATAAGATCGGGGCGATTGATGAATATGATGATGCTTGAAAAGATCACCCCCCACTAGATAATGCACGAAGCCGACAGGCGGATATCTCCTTGATGTCAGCATCATCATGACGCTGGAACAAACATACACCCGGGTGATATGAAAATATCACCCCCTCCTTCGGAGATATCATGATGCAGATAGGCAGAGAAATAGATATCACCCTGATATAAGAATGACGTCAGCATCATCAGGATGACAAAACAACGAACAAGAAGTGATACAACATCATCAGGATGATATTGACCAAGATCATCCTGACGTTCAAAATATGATGACCCCAGTGAATATCGGGTCGCACTTAGAACTCTTCAACAACATCATCAGGATGATCATAACCAAGATCACCCGATGATAAAGATATCACCCCGGCGAAATATCATGAAGGCAGAAAATATGATGACCCCCGCGAGCAACACGGTGATAATTGGAAATATGATGATGATGACGACCCTTAAGAAAGAACAAGTCAGGTCGAACAACACAAAGAATAACCCCTTCAGAATAACGGGGCAACATCATCATCATGTTTGGGCAAGGTGATAAATGGAAGATCACCGGATACTTGAAAAATCACCCCCGCAAGCAAATCAGGGCGCACTGTAGCTCATCAGCATCATCAGGATAATAACCAAACATCACCCGATAGTGAAATATGATGATGACGATGAGAAATCGGTCGACAGAGAACATGATGATGCCGACCTTCATCGAAACAAACATGATGATGATGACCTCCTCCTTTGGAAATATCATGCTGCAGCTGAAAAATGCATGAGGAGGTCCAACACTTAGAACATTTTTTGGATACTTAGGGAAAGTGCCTGCATGAAAATTGCTCAAAAACTGCCAGTCAATTCAGGCACTAACAGTGGCTCTGTCTGGGGACGTGCAGGTGAAAACCTGCAGCGAGAACCCCAGATCTCTGGGATGCAGACCAGTCCCTTATCCATTGGGCATAGAGTCATGAAGTTATCATGATCTGCATCACCAAACACAATATTTTTAAACATTATTTTGGTGGCCCCGGGTAGCCAAAAAGGAAAAACCATAGTTTTTTCTTGTCAAATGCCTGATTCCAAGCTGAAAGATCCCAATCCCAACTGAAAAGATTGGCATAATCTGCCCATAATGTCACCTGCTTAAAAAGATATTCCACCAGTTTTGAAAGCTTGCCACCATCATTTTCAGCTCTGTCATTTTGGATTTCAGAATTAGACATATAACCATGCACATAATATTCTTCAACATTAGGCAACACATGTATGTTATGTCCCTCAGACAGCACATCATACTGCTCTTGGCATTCTTTATCATTTATCTGGCTGCTGCACATTATCAGGCACTCATCCAGCTGATCCAACAATTCAAAATACTCAGAAAATATGAGACCCCTAATATCTACTGATATTGAAAACAAAACCTGATCCACACACCCAATGTTGCACATGTCTGAATCAGGTGATGATGAACATTCATTATTCACAGCTTGCAAATCAATATCATCATCCTCAAACAAAGGGTTAATCCTGCACCACTGAAAATCAAGACTCACAACATCATATGCATCAGCAGGCTCATCATAAAGGGGATTAACATTCACTGCAAAGGCCTCTGCTTCTTCTTCATGACACTCCAATTCTTCTTCATTATTATCAGATCCAGAGTCATAAGAAGAACAAACCTGATCCATGAATTGGTCATGGATATCATTTTTATCATCTAATTGCCCCATATACAAGATTGCTACTGTTTCAATGCACTCTGAAGTTGAACAATCTGCATCATTTTCCAGCCCTCCAATGCTTCCTGATGAAACTGATATTGATTCTTGATCCATATGATCACAACTCTGCACAACTGGATCATTTAAACATGAAGGCTCTTTGTTTAGGACTGGTATGCAAATATTACTTGAAAAATTATCATTTTCAACTTCACCTGCTGGGCAAAAAAGAACATCCTCCTCTAGAATAGAAACATCATCCACTTGGAATGATGCAAAAACTGGGACAATAGGGGTGTGAGTGCTATGACATTCATTATCAATTCCTGAATTAAATCTTTCATTAACACTGGGGGCTGCAGGACAACAAAAATTTTCAGAGAAATAACCCTTTTGTATTCCATACCTCCAATTGTTTTCAATATCAGTTGCAAACTGATGTGCCTGATGCAATGTGGTGGGCTCCTTGTCTCTTAATCTGTAACTCATTTTCTTATCAAAGGCTCCCAAATAGATAACTAAGCACAGTGCATCATTAGGTCTCATGCATTCTGGAATTCTATTCAATGCCCTCATAAATTTGAGGTTAAAGGCTGGGATCAACTCATCTTCTCCAATATGGATGTACATGAAGTCACTAATAGCTGCATATTCAGAAACCCTTTCACCATATTGTACTAGAAATGCAGATTTAAAACCATGCCAAGAGCTGACAGAGTGAGCTGGAAGGTAGGAAAACCAGTCCCTTGCATCTTCATCTAGAGATTGAACAAATAATCTCATAACCACATCCTCATGGTCAATCTCAAAGTCATCTATCACATTCATGAACTGCTGCAAGTGTCTCTCAGCTGATTCATCCTTTATACCCTTAAACTTAGGCAAAAAATTCCTGATTTTAGGTGGAAAAGCATTTGGATAGCCACAAATGCCATTGAAATCTATGGGCTTATATCTGTCTATGTTGAAACTTCTTTTATTACATGGTTGGGATTGACTGTTATACATTTTTGCATTTGACACTTCACAAGGGTGCATAGGCAGATAATACATCCTTTATGTTTTTGCAACCCTCCTCTCTACTCAGATTTTATACTAACAATGACTTCAGGCACTCAAAATTCAAACTGTTTTTTCAAACTTCCCTAAAGTCCTTTAAATGAGTCTTTTGAACAACATTGCATGCCCCTTGAAATACAGGGTAAGTTCTAATAAAAGCATGCAAGCTCTGTTTTCACCAATGTTCCCCTTTTAACCAGTGCTATCTCACCAAATAGGGAATCTGTCAAACAATATGAAATACCTGGATATGTTGCAGAAGCTGCAAATTCTTCTCTGGCTGATTTTGTTCTTTTATCAGGTTCTTTGATGCAGAGTCGCCACCTCCTTGAAGAGGAATGAGCTTCGAACAAGCTGAAGCTGCAAATTGATTTCTTTCTTTCTGGGTCATCCACCAGCAGAGTCACATATACAACCTTTTTTCTCTGCTGCAACAAACAGTTTCCAGGTCTAATTTTTTAATCTTGTGGACTCAAACCTTCATGGATATGACATTGATCTCCCCAGCGGAGTCGCCATTTTGTTGGTGACTCGGATGGGTCACAAGATATATTACTGGAGATGATTAGATAATACTTTTACTGTTCAATCCCCAGCAGAGTCGCCATTTTGTTGACATTCCTTTTGAATCAGCATTAGGGATTGCCAGTTCTAATGCACAGGCAGATTCAGCCAACTGAATACAGGAGGTTGCGTGAGCTCCTCCCCTTCACTTCTGGTTCTGCCGCACCAAGGGGGGTATCCCTATAACTCAAGATGTAACCTTGACTAGCTCAAAGATAGAAGGATCTAACTTGACAACAACAGGCAGAATACTCTCATGTATGGACCAAGATCTGCATGATAGATCACAAGGCTAGCAACATTCTTAGACATGATGTCTGGTTGGGTATGAGAGCATGCAGGGGGTTCCTAATCCTACTCTTACAACTAACAGGTGGAAGTATGAAATGGTTTAGTTTGAATTTTGGATGCAAAGCAGGACATGGTGTATAACACAAGAACACAGCATGATTGGTGCCTATCCAGGGCTTGGAGTCGGTAGACATACACCTGTGAATGATCAGCATGAATAGCTAAAACTGGATTTCAGGGGGATACACATGATATCTGCCTTACAGATATCTCCCAATGAAGAGTGTTAAGTTATCTCTACTTATGGCATCCCTACTGCAGTATACCCTTCCCAATGTTCAACCTGAAAACAGTTTAATCTACCCCTTGAGCAGAAGTTAAAAGATCAGACATTCAACATAGGAATTCTATGCTCTAGAATCTAAACATTACGCAAATATCCAGATCCAGAAGAAGGATACATGCAATACTGGAGACAGAATTAACACAACACATGCTAAGATAGCATTACTCATATAAGATCAACCATGAAATCAATGGATTCATGCCAAATCGTACAACAGGAGATACATAAACTCACAAGTTAGACTGTACAGAGCAACCAGATCAGCTGGTTTTGGATTACAGAGCCAAAAATCCTCAACTTTCAACAACCTTGAATGAATAACACCGTCTGCATTATATAGCAGGAGGGTGTATTCAGCATTAACTACCAGGTTGACCAAAAATTCCGCCAGATACACAGTATCATAAAAATGGCGCTCAAACATTAATGCAGCAGGTAGGGGAGGAGACAGGAAGATTTTTTGAGCCCTGCGCCACCGCCCATACCTCTGCAACAATCGCCATTAATGGCGCACCAACCCGCGGCCTTGGGAAGAACATCAGACAGTTAATCGCAACCATTTCCCGCCGAGATTCATCATCATGATATTTGAAAATGCAGGATATCAAAATCCCACATGCACCCCGCAGCAACCTCATTAACACTTTATATACTAGGTCATGAGCATATATCATGTCGGTGCTTTTGCTCCTGACAACACTAGTATAAGACTTCATCATCATCATCCTCCAGCAGCATGATATCCTGTTGCCCGAAATATCACCCTGACGTCAGCATCATATTGCAATATAACTGCATGATAATCGCCTTCATCGGCACAACCTGATCCATCGGAGAAAAATCCTCCTGCTGAGCCTATACCAAAAGTCTGGCCGATGAACATCCTGATGACGTCATCATCATATCCTGCTGACGTCATCATCATATCTGCCTACTGCGCACCTCCTCATATCCGGATGACGTCATCATCATGTTTGCAAATATCGGGGGACCTCCACAAGATGATCTGTGTTAGAAATATGACCCCCCCGGACCTCGATGACGTCATCATCATATCAACATCAGGATGATATTCGGAAGACAACCGGATATTTGGAAATATCATCCTGATGCACGAAAATCATGTTGCACTGTAGCTCCACTATAAGATCAGGGCGATTGATGAATATGATGATGCTTGAAAAGATCACCCCCCACTAGATAATGCACGAAGCCGATAGGCGGATATCTCCTTGATGTCAGCATCATCATGACGCTGGAACAAACATACACCCGGGTGATATGAAAATATCACCCCCTCCTTCGGAGATATCATGATGCAGATAGGCAGAGAAATAGATATCACCCTGATATAAGAATGACGTCAGCATCATCAGGATGACAAAACAACGAACAAGAAGTGATACAACATCATCAGGATGATATTGACCAAGATCATCCTGACGTTCAAAATATGATGACCCCAGTGAATATCGGGTCGCACTTAGAACTCTTCAACAACATCATCAGGATGATCATAACCAAGATCACCCGATGATAAAGATATCACCCCGGCGAAATATCATGAAGGCAGAAAATATGATGACCCCCGCGAGCAACACGGTGATAATTGGAAATATGATGATGATGACGACCCTTAAGAAAGAACAAGTCAGGTCGAACAACACAAAGAATAACCCCTTCAGAATAACGGGGCAACATCATCATCATGTTTGGGCAAGGTGATAAATGGAAGATCACCGGATACTTGAAAAATCACCCCCGCAAGCAAATCAGGGCGCACTGTAGCTCATCAGCATCATCAGGATAATAACCAAACATCACCCGATAGTGAAATATGATGATGACGATGAGAAATCGGTCGACAGAGAACATGATGATGCCGACCTTCATCGAAACAAACATGATGATGATGACCTCCTCCTTTGGAAATATCATGCTGCAGCTGAAAAATGCATGAGGAGGTCCAACACTTAGAACATTTTTTGGATACTTAGGGAAAGTGCCTGCATGAAAATTGCTCAAAAACTGCCAGTCAATTCAGGCACTAACACACCCTATGGGTTTACCTCTTCCTCTGGTAACTCATCCCTCTTCCCACCATCCCCTCCCCTCCCATGATCCTAACACCCATCAGGCTCATGGTGGAAGGCAAGATAATTTTCTTCAAGATATTGCCAGTTCAGGTCACCTTGGTGCCCTGCTGGATGCCATCTATGAGGAGAATACTATCTCTACTAAGGCTGGTAATCAACCACCACCTCTTCCTATCCCTCCAACCTTGGATACCATTATAGATGCGGTTTGGAAATATTATGTTGGCCTTAGAAAAAGGTTAAAGAGGTGTTCTCATTGCCTCTCCACTATGGAGGCTAATTTTGCTAAGTTTGTGATTCCTAACAGTCTACAAATCCCTACTCCTCGACTTGTGGTTCCGGATGACTTAGTGCATAGTTCTTTCTTAGAAACTCTTGAAAAAGAGACTATTAGATTTTGAGAGACCTACTCGAAGCTATATATGGATTCTTTTAAACAAGTTGTCTATAATCTACACTCTTCCATGGATAATTTTGTTGAGCTACACATTAGGCCCAAGATCTCTGCAGTCTTGGATCCTCTTATTGCCTCTTCCACCATCTCACAGAAATTTGGTATTTCTTGGTTTCATGTGCTCGTGTCGCATTTTCATTCTAAACGCCAATCATGGTTAGATGAACAGATCATTAAAGACAATATCCGTACTGAAGCAGTTGATGCTCAAGCCCGTGCTACTGAAAACATTCCTGACATTAATATGGGAGAGGCCTCTAATTCTGTTGCTGATTTAGTCAAGAAAGAAATTAGCCCCCTCTTGGACAAATATAACCAGTTGGAAAGTTTGATTCATTCCATGACTAAGAATGGTTCTATTTCTCCTCCCTCTACTCCTTCTAGGGGTAAGAATAATAGGAGAAGGCCTCGTAAAAGTAGAAGCCCTAATCCTCAGCAACAACAACTAGGATCCTTTGTACCATGCAAGAAGACTCAACAGCAACAACCTGAGCAACCAAACCCTCCATCTGTACCAAAAAATGATTGGTACCACCCACAGGGACGCCATCGAAGGAGACGACAAAATGGTCTACAAAACTGCACCCCCTCTGTGCAGCCATAGTCACGTTTGGGTGGTGGAAACAATTTCCATTCCACTGGTTCCAATCAAGCTCAGGTGAACTCTACCCCATCTGCTCTCAAGCCACCTGGGCAGGATGGGTTTTGTCGTAGAGGCAGCGGAAACCAAAATTAAACAAATGGGCCTCTATATTCTTTCTAGTTCGTTATCGCCGCCTTCTCCTTTATTGAAGTAACATCTGGAAAGTGGATGGTAAAATTACAAATTTTGTTGTTCATAATTTCTCAGTTAGGCCTCTCTTTGCTACTGAAGTTGATGTTTTGAGCCTTGGTCTCAAATACCTTCCTAAACCACCGCCTATGTCTCCAGCGGCTATTTGTGTAGAGTTTAATGCTTTTTGTAGACTTCTTTGACTTCGTTGGTTTTTTGGTCCTCAAGGCAACCCACCAAAAGAAGATCCTGATTTTATCTCACCCTTCAAAATTCCCAAGCCCGAATGGATGCCTAAGGAAAAATACAGGCCTTTAGAAAAGATCATTGCCTTTGGCAAATCTCTTGTGGAAAAGAAATTATTTTCAACCTCTTCTCCTTTTGTTCCTAATTTTCCCTGTGCTTGGAAGGACATCCTTTCTTTGGCTAATGATCATTCTATCATCATTCGCCCTGCAGACAAAAATTTGGGGGTTTTCATTTTGTCTCGAGATTGGTATATTTCTGAAGGGCTTCGCCAACTCTTTGATGCCACTGTTTATGAAGCTGTCCTAGTGGTTCCATGGGCTTCCCTCTTCTCCTCCTTGATTAGATTGGTTGATTGTGCCTGCTCCATTGGGTTGCTCAATTCTGAACCTGTGTCTTACCTTCTCAAAGTTAAGCCTGATTCAGCCAAGGTTTTTGTCTTCTATCTGTAACCTAAAATTCATAAGCCTGTCTTGGTGGGTAGACCTATTTGTTCCTATTGTGGTTTCTTACTTGAACCGGCTTCACATTGGCTACATCATACTATTCTTCCTATCCTCCTTTCCTAGAATAACCACTTGGTTGACTCACTATCTTTGATTAATGATCTTCATGACAAAGTTTTTCCTCGGGACATTTTGTTATTCACTTTTGATGTTGAAAGTTTGTATCCTAGTATTCCTACTAAATCAAGCCTCATTGCCCTTCGACTTTTTTGCAAGGATGTCTTCTCGAGACCTTTGACAGATTTTATTGTTAATCTTGCCAGGTTCGTTCTCACACAACATTACCTAGAGTTCAACGGGAAATTTTATAGGCAGATCTGTGGTACTGCAATGGGTAGCAGCTTTGCTGATGTTTATGCCTGCCTTTTTCTATGTTATCTAGAGCTACAGGTTTGGGATTCTATTGATAAACGAGATCTCCTTTTCTACAAAACATTCATTGATGATTCTATTGGGGTTTGGGATGGTTCTCGTGCATCCTTGGACCTTTTCTTGTCATAGTTTGGGTCCATTTATGACGCTATCAACATTACATCCATCGTCTCTAAAGTTGAGGTTGCCTTCCTGGATGTTATTCTTCTCTAGGGTAAGGATTTTATTTGCTTTGGTATTCTGAGTGCCAAGTGCTTTCAGAAACTGCTAAATGCTTACCAATACATCCCAGCCTCCTCCCACCATCAGTTGAACCAAAAGACTTCCTTCATTGTTAGCGAGCTCAAGCACTTCCTCATCAGAGAAAGTGATCATGATGGCTTCTTAGCCATTCGTAACTGTTTCTTCAATTGTCTCCGTGCTAGAGGATACAATGTGCACTTTCTTCTACCTTTGTTCGATAAGATTCAGTTTGATGATCATCCATCTTTGCTTGCTCAAGTCTTTGCCAGAGTTTTTGCATGTCGCGGCCTCAAGCCTAAGCATATCCCTCTTGTTATTCATATTTTTCTAACCTCTACTCTATTCATGTATTCTTGTTTGTCTCGCCAGTTACAAATCCCCTTTAGAACTTTGTTGTTGAGCACGCATGGGCTAGAGTAGTCTTGGGATGGGTGACCTCTCGGGAAGGTCACGGGCCCTTTCCTATTTTTTGGCGCCCATTGCTACCTTGGTTAGTTAATATGTGTTTATTTAATTAATTTTTCCCGAAAGGTCACTTTGAGATACAAAATAATGTGACCCCTCAATGGGTCATGACCTTTCATGGTGTGAGTGGCCTATTTATAGGCTTAAACTTCATTGTATTTTCTCACTCTACTGATGAGGACTGAGTACTCTGAAATGTGTTTGGATTTTTTACCTTGAATTATTGAGCATATTCTTTATGTCCACTCACTTCTAAAATTATTTTTTCTTTTTAGCACTGCTATGTTTCCCTTGATGTTGAAGTATTTGCTAAGCCATCATTATGTTTTTGCAAACTCTAGGATTTTTTTATGGATCACGCTGCTTTACCTTCTAAGGAGGTCTTTAGCTCTGCCTTGGCTCTGGTTGCAGAAGACAGTTTTGGATCTGATACCCCTAATGAGGAACTTCTTCACAAAAGAGTTAAGACTACCATGGCTCACCCTATGGGTTTAACTCTTCCTCTGGTAACTCATCCCTCTTCCCACCATCCCCTCCCCTCCCATGATCCTAACACCCATCAGGATCATGGTGGAAGGCAAGATAATTCTCTTCAATATACTGTGGGTTCAGGTTATCTTGGCCCCCTTGTTGGATGCCATCAATGCGGAGAATACTATCTCTATTGAGGCTGCTGATCAACCACCACCATCTCCTATCCCTCCAACCTTGGATACCATTATGGATGTGGTTTGGAAAGATTATGTTGGCCTTACAAAAAGGTTAAAGAGGTGTTCTCATCACCTCTCCACCATGGAGGCTAATTTTGCTAAGGGTGTGGTTCCTAACAGTCTACAAATCCATGCTCTTTGACTTGTGGTTCCAGATGATAGTGCATAGTCCTTTCTCAGAAGCTCTTGAAAAAGAGACTGCCATATTTCGAGACCTGTTCGAAGCTATATATGGATGCTTTTAAACAAGTTGTCTATAATCTATAATCTTCCACAGATAATTTTGTTGAGCTACACATTAGGCCCAAGATCTCTGTAGTCTTGGATCCTCTTATTGCCTCTTCCACCATCTCATAGGAATTGGGTATTTCTTGGTTTGATGTGCTTGTGTCACGTTTTCATTCTAAATGCCAGTCATGGTTAGATGAACAGATCATTAAAGATAATATCTGTGCTGAAGCAGTTGCTGCTCAGGCCCGCGCTACCAAAAACATTCCTGACATTAATATGGGAGAGGCCTCTAATTCTGTTGTTGATTTAGTCAAGAAAGAAATTAGCCCCCTCCTGGACAAATATAACCAGTTGGAAAGTTTGATTCATTCCATGGCTGAGAATGGTTCTATTTCTCCTCCCTGTGCTCCTTCTAGGGGTAAGAATAATAGGAGAAGGCCTCGTAAAAGTAGAAGCCCTAATCCTCAACAATAGCAACTAGGATCCTCTGTACCATGCAAGAAGCCTCAACAACAAAAAGTTGAGCAACCAAACCCTCCTTCCGTACCAAAAAATGGATGGCACCACCCACAGGGACGCCGTCGAAGGAGATGACGAAATGGTCAGCAGAACCACACCCCCTCTATACAGCCACAGTTGCATTTGGGTGGTGGAAACAATTTCCATCCCACTGGTTCCAATCAAGCTCAGGTGAACTCTATCCCATCCGCTCTCAAGCCACCTGGGCAGGATGGGTTTCATTGTAGAAAACCAAAATTAAACAAATAGGCCTCTATATTCTTTCCAGTTCGTTATCGCCGCCTTCTCCTTTATTGAAGTAACATCTAGAAAGTGGATGGTAAAATTACAAATTTTGTTGTTCATAATTTCTCAGCTAGGCCTCTCTCTGCTACTGAAGTTGATGTTTTGAGCCTTGGTCTCAAATACCTTCCCAAACCACCACCTATGTCTCGAGTGGTTGTTCATGCAGAGTTTAATGCTTTTTGTAGACTTCTTCGACATCGTTGGTTTTTTGGTCCTCGAGGCAGCCCACTGAAAGAAGATCCTGATTTTATCTCACTTCAGAATTCCCAAGCCCGAATGGATGCCAAAGGAAAAATACAAGCCTTTAGAAAAGATCATTACCTTTGGCAAATCTCTTGTGGAAAAGAAATTATTTTCAGCCTCTTCTCCTTTTGTTCCTATTTTTCCACATGCTTGGAAGAAGGCCATCCTTTCTCTGGCTAATGATCATTTTATCATCATTCGCCCTATAGACAAAAATTTGGGGGTTTCCATTTTGTCTCGAGAATGGTATATATATGAAGGGCTTCACCAACTCTCTGATGCCAATGTTTATGAAGCTATCCCAGTGGTTCCATGGGCTTCCCTCTTCTCATCTTTGAGCAGATTGGTTGATCATGCCTGCTCCATTGGGCTGTTCAGTTCTGAACCTGCGTCTTACCTTCTCAAAGTTAAGCCTGATTTAGCCAGGCTTTGTGTCTTTTATTTGTTACCTAAAATTCATAAGCTTGTCTTGGTGGGTAGATCTATTTGTTCCTATTGTGGTTTCTTACTCAAACCAGCTTCACATTAGCTACATCATACTATTCTTTGTATCCTCCTTGACCAGAATAACCACCTGGTTGACTCCCTATCTTTGATTAATGATCTTGATGACAAAGTTTTTCCTCGAGACATTTTGTTATTCACTTTTGATGTCAAAAGTTTGTATCCTAGTATTCCTACTGAATCAAGACTCATTACCCTTCGACATTTTTATACAGATGTCTTCTCAAGACCTTTGAAAGATTTTATTATGAATCTTGCCAGGTTGGTTCTCACACAACATTACCTGCAGTTCAACGAGAAATTTTACAGGCAGATCTGTGGTACTGCAATGGGTAGCAGCTTTGTTGTTGTTTATGCCTACCTTTTTCTATGTTATCTGGAGCTACAGGTTTGGGATTCTATTGATACATGGGATCTCCTTTTCTACAAAAGATTCATTGATGATGCTATTGGGGTTTGGCATGGTTCTCATGCATCCTTGGACCTTTTCTTGTCACAGTTTGGTCCATTTATGACACTATCAACATTACTTCCGTGGTCTCTGAAGTTGAGGTTACGTTCTTGGAAGTTATTCTTCTCAAGGTTAAGGATTTTATTTGCTCTGGTATTTTGAGCACCAAGTGCTTTCAAAAACCACTAAATGCTTACCAATACATCCCAGCCTCCTCCCACCATCAGTTGCACCAAAAGACTTCCTTCATTGTTAGCGAGCTCAAGCGCTTCCTCATTAGAGAAAGTGATCGTGATGGCTTCTTAGCCATTCATAACCATTTCTTCAATCATCTACATGCCAAAGGATACAGTGTGCACTTTCTTCTACCTTTGTTTGATAAGATTCAGTTTGATGATCATCCATCTTTGCTTGCTCAAGTCTTTGCCAGAGTTTCTGCACATCGCGGCCTCAAGCCTAAGCATATCCCTCTTGTTCTTAAAATGGACAATAGCCATTTTTCCAAGAAGCTAAATCTTAGTGTTGATGTGCTCCTTCCTATGTTTCAATTGTGGTCTTCTGATCCTGAACTATGGTACATTCCCCGAGGACTTATTTGTTGGAGGAATCACAAGCCATTGCACACTTTTCTTTGTTAAAACCGCCTTTAATTGAGAGACTTAGACCTCATTATGGGCTTGGTTGTTATTCATATTTTTCTAACCTCTACTCTATTCATGTATTCCCATTTGTCTCGCCAGTTACGAATCCCCTTTAGAACTCTATTGTTGAGCGTGCATGGGCTAGAGTAGTCTTGGGATGGGTGACCTCCTAGGAAGCTCACTGGCCCTTTCCTATTTTTTGGCCTATTTCTACCTTGGTTAGTTAATGTGTTTATTTAATTAATTTTTCTCAGAAGGTCACCTTGAGATACGGAATAATGTGACCCCTTGATGGGTCGTGACCTTTCGTGGTGTGAGTGGCCTATTTATAGGCTTAAACTTCATTGTATTTTCTCACTCCGCTGATGAGGACTGAGTAGTCCGAAATGTGTTTGGAGTTTTTACCTTGAATTATTGAGCATATTCTTTATGTCCACTCACTTCTAAAATTATTTTTTCTTTTTAGCACTGCTTTGTTTCCCTTGATGTTGAAGTACTGCTAAGCCATCATTATGTTTTTGCAAACTCTAGGATTTTTTATGGCTCACACTACTTTACCTTCTAATGAGGTCTTTAGCTCTGCCTTGGCTCTAGTTGCGGAAGATAGTTTTGGATTTGATACCCCTAACGAGGAACTTCTTCACAAAAGAGTTGAGATTACCATGGCTCACCCTATGGGTTTAACTCTTCCTCTGGTAACTCATCACTCTTCCCACCATCCCCTCCCCTCCCATGATCCTAACACCCATCAGGCTCATGGTGGAAGGCAAGATAATTCTCTTCGAGATACTGCGAATTCAGGTCGCCTTGGCCTCCTATTGGATGTCATGAATGAGGAGAATGCTATCTCTACTGAGGCTATTGATCAACCACCACCTCCTCCTATCCCTCCAACCTTGGATACCATTATGGATGCGGTTTGGAAGGATTATGTTAGACTTAATAAAAGCTTAAAGAGGTGTTCTCATCAACTCTCCACCATGGAGGCTAATTTTTCTAAGGGTGTGGTTCCTAACAGTCTACAAATCCATGCTCCTCAACTTGTAGTTCCAGATGACTCAGTGCATAGTTCTTTCTCACAAGCTCTTGAAAAAGAGACTGCCAGATTTCGAGAGACCTGCTCGAAGCTATATATGGATTCTTTTAAATGAGTTGTCTATAATTTGCACTCTTCCATGGATAATTTTTTTGAGCTACACATTAGGCCCAAGATCTCTGTAGTCTTGGATCCTCTTATTGTCTCTTCCACCATCTCACAAGAATTGGGTATTTCTTGGTTTGATGTGCTCATGTCGCGTTTTCATTCTAAATGCCAGTCATGGTTAGATGAACAGATCACTAAAGACAATATCTGTGCTAAAGCAACTGCTGCTTAGGCCCGCATTGCTAAAAACATTCCTGACATTAATATGGGGAGGCCTCTAATTCTATAGCTGATTTAGTCAAGGAAGAAATTAGCCCCTTCCTAGACAACTATAACCAGTTGGAAAGTTTGATTCATTCCATGGCTAAGAATGGTTCTATTTATCCTCCCTCTGCTCCTAGGGGTAAGAATAATAGGAGAAGGCCTCAGAAAAGTAGAAGCCCTAATCCTCAACAATAGCAACCAAGATCCTCTGTACCACACAAGAAGCCTCAATAACAACAACCCAAGCAAGCAAACCCTCCTTCCGTACCAAAAAATGATTGGCACCACCCACAGGGATGCCGTCGAAGGAGACAACAAAATGGTTAGTAGAACTGCACCCCCTCTGCACAGTCGCAGTCATGTTTGGGTGGTGGAAACAATTTCCATCCCATTGGTTCCAATCAAGCTCAGGTGGACTCTGCCCCATCTGCTCTCAAGCTGCCTAGGTAGGAAGGGTTTCATCACAGAGGTGGCAGAAACCAAAATTAAACAAATGGGCCTCTATATTCTTTCCAGTTCATTATCGCCGCCTCCTCCTTCATCGAAGTAACATCTGGAAAGTGGATGGTAAAATTACAAATTTTGTTGTTCATAATTGCTCTGCTACGCCTCTCTCTGCTACTGAAGTTGATGTTTTGAGCCTTGGTCTCAAATACCTTCCCAAACCACTGCCTATGTGTCCAGCGGCTGTTCGTACAGAGTTTAATGTTTTTTGTAGAATTCTTCAACTTCATTGGTTTTTTGGTCCTCGAGGTGGCCCACCGAAAGAAGATCTTGATTTTATCTCACCCTTCATAATTCCCAAGCCTGAATGGATGCCTAAGGAAAAATACAGACCTTTAGAAAAGATCATTGCCTTTGTGAAATCTCTCGTGGAAAAGAAATTATTTTTTGACCTCTTCTCCTTTTGTTCCTAATTTTCCCCGTGCTTAAAAGAAGGCCATCCTTTCTCTGGCTAATGATCATTCTATTAACATTCACCCTGCAGACAAAAATTTGGGGCTTTCCATTTTGCCTCGAGATTGGTATATATCTGAAGGGCTTCGCCAACTCTCTGATGCCAATGTTTATGAAGCTATCCTGGTGGTTCCATGGGCTTCCCTCTTCTCCTCCTTGAGTAGATTGGTTGATCGTGCATGCTCCATTAGGTTGCTCAATTCTGAACCTACGTCTTACCTTCTCAAAGTTAAGCCTGATTCAGCTAAGGTTTGTGTCTTTTATCTGTTACCTAAAATTCCTAAGCCTGTCTTGGTGGGCAGACCTATTTGTTCCTATTGTGGTTTCTTACTCGAATTGGCTTCACATTAGCTACATCATACTATTCTTCCTATCCTCCTTGCCCAAAATAACCACCTGGTCGACTCCCTATCTTTGATTAATGATCTTCATGACAAAGTTTTTCCTTGGGACATTTTGTTATTCACTTTTCATGTCGAAAGTTTGTATCCTAGTATTCCTACTGAATTAGGTCTCATTGTCCTTCGACATTTTTGCAAGGATGTCTTCTCAGGACCTTTGATAGATTTTATTATCAATCTTGCCAGGTTGGTTCTCACACAACATTTCTTGGAGTTCAACGGGAAATTTTACAGGTAGATTTGTGGTACTACAATGGGTAGCAGCTTTTCTATTGTTTATGCTTGCCTTTTTCTATGTTATCTGGAGCTATAGGTTTGGGATTCTATTGATACATGGGATCTCCTTTTCCACAAAAGATTCATTCATGATGCTATTGGGGTTTGGCATGGTTCTCGTGCATCCTTGGACCATTTCTTTTCACAATTTGGGTCCATGTATGACACTATCAACATTACTTCCGTGGTCTTTGAAGTTGAGGTTGCCTTCTTGGATGTTATTCTTCTCAAGGGTAAGGATTTTATTTGCTCTGGTATTCTGAGCACCCAGTGCTTTTAGAAACCACTAAATGCTTACTAATATATCCCAGCCTCCTCCCACCATCAGTTGCACCAAAAGACTTCCTTCATTGTTAGCGAGCTCAAGCGCTTCCTCATCAAAGAAAGTGATTGTGATGGCTTCTTAGCCATTCATAACTGTTTCTTCAATTGTCTCCATGCCAGAGGATATAGTGTGTACTTTCTTCTACCTTTGTTCGATAAGATTCAATTTGATGATCCTTCATCTTTCCTTGCTCAAGTCTTTGCCAGAGTTTTTGCACGACGCGGCCTCAAGCCTAAGCACATCTCTCTTGTTCTTAAAATGGACAATAGCCATTCTTCCAAGAAGCTAAATCTTAGTGCTAATGTGCTCCTTCCTATGTTTCAATTTTGGTCTTTTGATCATGAATTATGACACATTCCCCAAGGACTTATTTGTTGGAGGAATCACAAGCCATTGCGTGGTTTTCTTTGTAAAAACTACCTTTAATTGAGACACTTAGACCTCATTATGGGCTTGGTTGTTATTCATATTTTTCTAACCTCTACTCTATTCATGTATTCCCGTTGTCTCGCCAGTTATGGATCCCCTTTAGAACTCCGTTGTTGAGCGTACATGGGCTAGAGTAGACTTGGGATGGGTGACCTCCCAGGAAGGTCATGGGCCCTTTCCTATTTTTTGGCCCATTGCTAGCTTGGTTAATTAATATGTGTTTATTTAATTAATTTTTCTCGAAAGGTCACTTTGAGATACGAAATAATGTGCCCCCTTGATGGGTTGTGACCTTTCAAGGTGTGAGTGGCCTATTTATAGGCTTAAACTTCATTGTATTTTCTCACTCCGCTGATGAGGACTAAGTAATCTGAATGCGTTTGGACTTTTTACCTTGAATTATTGAGCATATTCTTCATGTCCACTCACTTCTAAAATTATTTTTTCTTTTTAGCACTGTTATGTTTCCCTTGATATTGAAGTACTGCTAAGCCATCATTATGTTTTTGCAAACTCTAGGATTTTTTATGGCTCATGCTTCTTTACCTTCTAAGGAGGTCTTTAGCTCTGCCTTGGCTCTGGTTGCGGAAGACAATTTTGGATCTGATACTCCTAACAAGGAACTTCTTCACAAAAGAGTTAAGATTACCATGGCTCACCCTATGGGTTTAACTCTTCTTCAGGTAACTCACCCCTCTTCCCACCATCCCCTCCCCTCCCATGATCCTAACACCCATCAAGCTCATGGTGGAAGGCAAGATAATTCTCTTCAATATACTATGAGTTCAGGTCACCTTGCCCCCCTGCTGGATGCCATTGATGAGGAGAATACTATCTCTACTGAGGCTGCTAATCAACCACCACCTCCTCCTATCCCTCCAACCTTGGATACCATTATGGATGCGGTTTGGAAAGATTATGTTGGCCTTAGTAAAAGGTTAAAGAGGTGTTCTCATCGTCTCTCCACCATGGAGGCTAAGTTTGCTAAGGGTGTGGTTCCTAACAGTCTACAAATCCATGCTCCTCGACTTGTGGTTCTGGATGACTCAGTGCATAGTTCTTTCTTAGAAGCTCTTGAAAAAGGGACTGCCAGATTTTGAGAGACCTGCTTGAAGCTATATATGGATGCTTTTAAACAAGTTGTCTATAATCTGCACTCTTCTATGGATAATTTTGTTGAGCTACACATTAGGCCCAAGATCTCTGCAGTCTTGGATCCTCTTATTGCCTCTTCCACCATCTCATAGGAATTGGGTATTTCTTGGTTTGATGTGCTCGTGTCATATTTTCATTCTAAACATCAGTCATGGTTAGCTAAACAGATCATTAAAGATAATATCCCTGCTGAAGCAGTTGCTACTTAGGCCTGCACTGCCGAAAACATTCCTAACATTAATATGGGAGAGGCCTCTAATTTTGTTGCTGATTTAGTCAAGAAAGAAAATAGCCCCCTCCTAGACAAATATAACCAGTTGGAAAGTTTGATTCATTCCATGGCTAAGAATGGTTCTATTTCTCCTCCTTCTGCTCCTTCTAGGGGTAAGAATAATAGGAGAAGGCCTCGTAAAAGTAGAAGCCCTAATTCTTAGCAACAGCAACCAAGATCCTTTGTACCATGCAAGAAGCCTCAACAACAACAACCCGAGAAACCAAACCCTCCTTTTGTACCAAAATACGGTTGGCACCACCCATAGGGAAGCTGTCGAAGGAGACGATAAAATGGTCGATAGAACCGCACCCCCTCTATGCAACCACAGTCACGTTTGGGTGGTGGAAACAATTTCCATCCCATTGGTTCCAATCAAGCTCGGGTGAACTCTGCCCCATCTTCTCTCAAGCCACCTGGGCAGGATGGGTTTCGTCGTAGAAGCGACAGAAACCAAAATTAAACAAATGGGCCTCTATATTCTTTCCAGTTCGGTATCGCCACCTTCTCCTTTATCGAAGTAACATCTTGAAAGTAGATGGTAAAATTACAAATTTTTCTATTCATAATTTCTCAGCTAGGCCTCTTTGTGCTACTGAAGTTGATGTTTTGAGCCTTGGTCTCAAATACCTTCCCAAACCACCGCCTATCTCCAATGGCTGTTCATGCATAGTTTAATGCTTTTTGTAGACTTTTTTGACTTCGTTGGTTTTTTGGTCCTCCAGGTGGCCCACCGAAAGAAGATCCTGATTTTATCTCACCCTTCAGAATTCCCAAGCCCGAATGGATGCCTAAGGAAAAATACAGTCCTTTAGAAAAGATCATTGCCTTCGGCAAATCTCTTGTGGAAAAGAAATTATTTTCAACCTCTTCTCCTTTTGTTCCTAATTTTCCCTATGCTTGGAAGAAGGCCATCCTTTCTCTGTCGAATGATCATTCTACCATCATTCACCTTGCAGACAAAAAATTGGGGGTTTTCGTTTTGTCTCAAGATTGGTATTTATCTGAAGGGCTTCACCAACTCTCTGATGCCAATGTTTATGAAGCTGTCATGGTGGTTCCATGGGCTTCCCTCTTCTCCTCCTTGAGTAGATTGGTTGATCATGCCTGCTCCATTGGGTTGCTCGGTTCTGAACCTACGTCTTACCTTCTCAAAGTTAAGCCTGATTCAACCAAGGTTTGCATCTTTTATTTGTTACCTAAAATTCATAAGCCTATCTTGGTGGGTAGACCTATTTGTTCCTATTGTGGTTTCTTACTCGAACCGGCTTCACATTGGCTACCTCATACTATTCTTCCTGTCCTCACCTAGAATAACCACTTGGTTGCCTCCCTATCTTTGATTAATGATCTTCATGACAGTTTTTCCTCGAGACATTTTGTTATTCACTTTTGATGTTGAAAGTTTGTATCCTAGTATTCCTACTGAATCAAGCCTCATTGCCCTTCGACATTTTTGCAAGGATGTCTTCTCAGGACCTTTGACAGATTTTATTATGAATCTTGCCAGGTTGGTTCTCATACAACATTACCTAGAGTTCAATGAAAAATTTTACAGGTAGATCCATGGTACTGCAATGGGTAGTAGCTTTGTTGTTGTTTATGCCTGCCTTTTCTATGTTATCTGGAGCTACAGGTTTGGGATTCTATCGATACATGAGATCTCCATCATTGAAGATGCTATTGGGGTTTGGCATGGTTCTCATACATCCTTGGACCTTTTCTTGTCACAGTTTGGGTCCATTTATGACACTATCAACATTACTTCCATGGTCTCTAAAGTTGAGGTTGCCTTCCTAGATGTTATTCTTCTCAAGGGTAAGGATTTTATTTGCTTTAGTATTCTGAGCACGAAATGCTTTCAGAAACCACTAAATGCTTACCAATACATCCCAGCCTCTTCCCACCATCAGTTGTACCAAAAGACTTCATTGTTAGCGAGCTCAAGCGCTTCCTCATCAGAGAAAGTGATCATGATGGATTCTTAGCCATTCGTAACCATTTCTTCAATCATCTCCGTGCCAGAGGATATAGTGTGCACTTTCTTCTACCTTTGTTCGATAAGATTCAGTTTGATGATCGTCCATCTTTGCTTGCTCAAGTCTTTTCCAGAGTTTCTACATGTTGTAGCCTCAAGCCTAAGCATATCCCTCTTGTTCTTAAAACGGACAATAGCCATTTTTCCAAGAAGCTAAATCTTAGTGCTGATGTGCTCCTTCCTATGTTTCAGTTGTGGTCTTCTGATCCTGAACTGTGGCACATTCACCGAGGACTTATTTGTTGGAGGAATCACAAGCCATTGCATGCTTTTCTTTGTAAAAACCACCTTTAATTGAGAGACTTAGACCTCATTATGGACTTGGTTGTTATTCATATTTTTCTAACCTCTACTCTATTCATGTATTCCTATTTGTCTCAGCAGTTACGGATCCCCTTTAGAACTCCATTGTTGAGTGCACATGGGCTAGAGTAGTTTTGGGATGGGTGACCTCCTAGGAAGGTCACGGGCCCTTTCCTATTTTTTGGCCTGTTGCTACCTTGGTTAGTTAATATGTGTTTATTTAATTAATTTTTCCCGAAAGGTCACTCTTAGATACAAAATAATGTGACCCCTCGATGGGTCATGACCTTTCGTGGTGTGAGTGGCCTATTTATAGGCTTAAACTTCATTGTATTTTCTCACTCCACTGATGAGGACTGAGTGGTCCAAAATGCTTTTGGAGTTTTTACCTTGAATTATTGATCATATTCTTTATGTCCACTCACTTCTAAAATTATTTTTTCTTTTTAGCACTACTATGTTTCCCTTGATGTTGAAGTATTGGTAAGCCATCATTATGTTTTTGCAAACTCCAAAATTTTTCTTACAGACAAGATTCTCCTGTGACACTGCACTATCGTTCGATCCTTAAAGACCCCACCTCTTCACTTCATCCTTCGACACCTAGCATGATTTGCCTCATCTAACTGAGTCATCGATCCTATAGCCATGGGCCGTGATAAACTTTACAATTATCCTCATTTTGCAGCCCCACAGTGGGAACATGACGTCATCTTCAGTGGTCTACGAGCTTGCGATAGCTGGCCATGTTGCACCCTAGGGCCTCACTGCTCTCCTTGAAGAGAAGAGGAAAGAGCTAACTCCTGACCTCTAATAAAATAACACTTAGTTGCCTTTGTGAAGAGAAAAGAGGGCAGAGTTCGGCCTTCAGGCCTTCTGCCTTCCGCCTTCCAAAAGGAAGGGAGAAGAGGGAAACTCTGAACTTTGAAAGTCTGAAAAACATTGAATACTTAGGAAATTAAGGAAAAGGAGAGGAGTTCAGAGGTAGGAAGGATGGAATGCTGAAGACCAGAACTCTGAACTCTAAAAGTCTGACAACACGAAAAAACACAAGGCAACTTAGGATTTTTGGGACTTAGCCAATTTGGGTAGTTTTGCCTTGCATTCCAGAGGGGGAAAACACCAGGATTTCATGGATCTTAGACTATTTGGCCAAGGGGGCAAAATAGGATAACAATTACTTTATCTTTCATCGTGTCAACAATATTTTTGGTTAATTTAAAAAATTTGGGACAAATTGCCTCAAAAAAATAATTTGACCAAAGAAAGACCTAACACCCAGTTTACTTGATGGAAAAGATAGCTATCAAATAGCCTTTACTATTCAGCGGATACCTTCCTTAGACATTATGTGTCCTAGCAACTTACCTTTTGTCACTCCAAAGATAGATTTCTTCAAATTTAATGAAATACCTTATTGACAACAATGTTGCAACATGAGCTCTAGATGATGTATATGATCTCCCTTTTTCTTAGAAAACACTATTAAATCATCCAAATAAAGAACAATGATTTTTTTAGATCACCAAATGATAGATCCATAGCTCGCTAGAAAGTAGTGTCTACATTCATTAATCCAAAAGGCATCTTGTTATGAGCAAGTGTTCCCCATGGGGTAGTGAAAGCAGTCTTATGTTGGTCTTCAAGAGCAACACTAATCTAGTTATGACCTGAAAAACCATCCAACATTGACTTGAAACACCATCCAACGTTGACCTGAAACAATTTGTAATACATGGTCCATAACAGGCAAAGGATAATTATCCTCCAGAGAAGCCTAATTAAGGTTGTGAAAATCAACACAAATATGTATTTTTCCATTCTTCTTTCTAACGGGCACCATATTAGCTACCCAAGTTGAATGATGGATGGGATATATAATACTAGCCTTGAGCATTTTGTCAGTTTCAACTACCTCTACTTCTACCTAAATGGAGCTGCTCTTGGCTTGAGAGTAATGCGGTGCTAGAATTTGCCACTCATAAAATCTTTTAAATCATCATAACACCATGCAAAAACATCCTTGTACTTACTCAATAATGTTATGATCTTTGTTCTTTCATTTAATAAGCAAGTTTTGCCAACATACTATTTTAGGATCATCTTCTGAACCAATGTTAACTTTTTCATACTCAAAAATTTTTTACCTTATTCTTCAAGTAATGATTGTGCTTGTCAAAAAGATTCTCTAAAGTAACTAAACCTTTTGGAATTGTATTTCCCTTCAATTGTAAGACTTTAGATTCTCTAGTTCCTAGTATAGATTATGATTCTCAGTCAAAAGATTCACTTCCTTCAAATAGAAGATTAGCAAACATATCATCTTTCTCTAGAAAAGCTATAATTTGTTGATCACTGTCAAAAACCTGCTAAAGTTGATCATTGTTTGGGATACTAGATCTATAGACCAACTCAATTTTATATACATCTTTTTCAAACCTAGGGTTTGGGATCAAAAGAGTAGCAAAAAAAACAAGAGAATCCGCTTTAGAATTCTGAACACAAGGAATAGCTTTGATTGAAAAGGAATCAAAGTCAATACTATCCCATACTAGGTTTCGGTAATGCTTCAGTTTATCATTTTTTATTTGGAATTGATTACTCACCTATTTGACAACTAATTCTACATCACCCAAAACTTTTAAATTTTTAATCCCTCTTTCTTTGGCTACTTGCAAACCTAGAAAAAGAGCTTTATATTCAATAGTATTATTAGTATTATCAAACACTAATTTGTAAGGTGTGGGTCATTTCTCTCCTGTAGGTGAGATGAGACCAATTCCAATCTTAAAACTAGAGGAAGAACAACTTCCCAAATTCCATAGTCCATAACTCTAAAGATATCTCAATAGAAACAATTTTAGATGCTACTTCATTTTTGTTCATGAGCATATATGTCCCAATGCCTAATTCTTCATACAAAATTTCAGACCTTGGATCTTTATATTTGAGAACTGTGTACTTTTCCTTGGGTGCAGGGTTAAATGAACTTTCTTTCCATTAATAAGAATTAATGCATGAGATAAATACATCTAAATTTCACCACCTAAGTCTTTACAAAAACTTATACTTAATAGCATGCCATAACTAGTAGGGATGTCAACCTAAGAGGGTGAGTTTCAATTTCTTTTGTGGATAGACAACTAGGGCAACCGAGCATCTTTAAACTATCCTACAAGAGTAACTAGTTCAGATTCCATAGAATACACTTTACCAGAAGTTTTATTCATAAAAAAGCCTAAAGCATGGGTGACTTTGGAAGGGATAACATTATCAGAGGCACCTAAATCTATTATGCAATTGCTAAGCTTGAAACTAGTTATATAAAAAAACATAAAATGGATCCAACTTATCTTGCATGGAGGAACTAGCAAAAAGGATGTTACTTTGACAAGAGAGATGGGGAACATCATCACCTTGAACATTGTTAGAAACTTGATGAATAGTGGAAGAAGAAGGTTTAGAGTCTCCTTTTACATATTGAACTAATATATCTAATTGCTTTGGATTGGATCTGAGGTAATCAATTTGAGATATTTGTACCTTTGTCTTACAGTGTTCAATAAAATCAAATGAATCATCAGAAACATCTAGAGTTGAATCAAGAGATTGTGTACCTTGAGTAGCTTCATTAGATGGAATAGCAAAATCTTGACCTTCTTGGGGACTCTTTTTCATAAGAATATATTTGGGGTTATTCTCCACACCTTTATGAGCAACATCAACATGAATTTTTGCCTTTTCATTATTCTTTTGATGCTGACTTCTTATGAAGACATTATAGGAATGACTATTAATATCATGAAGTACTTCCTCTTCATCATCAGACTCATACTCCAAGAAGTTTACAGAAGTTTGACCACAAGTCTCAATTTCTTCATATTCATTTGCATATACCTAGTCATTTCTGGACATGTAGAGCTATCATGGTCTATGGTCAAGTGAAAAACACACATAGTTGTAGTGTGACGATTGCTTGAAGATAGATATTCAATAGCCAATCTTTGTGCAACAAGAGGAAGTCTTGATTGTTTATTTTTATGATATGGAATATAATTCTTCCTTGGAATGTCTTGATATGCGAAAGCTACTTTTTCATTAAAAGTAAATCATTAGCCAATTTTTGCACCATGGGGTCTATAGTAGTTAGATTTGTAGACTACCCTTTACCTTTCTGTAACTCTTTATTTCACTTTCCAATAG
Source organism: Cunninghamia lanceolata (assembly GCA_027924645.1). Lineage (NCBI taxonomy): Eukaryota > Viridiplantae > Streptophyta > Pinopsida > Cupressales > Cupressaceae > Cunninghamia > Cunninghamia lanceolata. The sequence goes on along the minus strand of BSBN01000252.1, from coordinate 11,737,374 downwards.
TTAATAAATCATATTCTATTTCTATTAGTTGCATCTAAGTTAGCTACTTGAGCTCTTCTCAAGTGAAAGCTTACATCTAGAGGCTAAGCATTAATGAAGAAACACTTCTAATTTTTAGCAGTGGTTCTCTTAGCATTATCAATTCTATTAACAACCTTATTAAAATGATAAATAAACTCACGCATGGGTTCATGAATCTCATTCTTCATTTGTGTTAATTGTGCTAAAATAACATGCTTGTCTTAACACTCTTGAATCGGTCTTCAAATCTTTGATGCATAACAACCAAGGATTCTATAGACCCAACTGGTAGATGATAAAGTTATTCTATTGCAACTTTAGTCAATGATACTACAAATAATTGAACAAAGACATCTTCATATTGTACCCCAAGAACAACACAAGCATCAAAGAATGCATTAATATGCTCATCAATTGTGACTTTTCCATCACCATTAAATTTAGGCAGGACTTTTCTTGACCCATCTGACAGGTCATGCAATTAGACACCCAATGCTCGAAGTCCTATAGCTGCTCCACAAGGAACTGGTTGTTGCTAAGCCATTTGTTGTTGAGGAATATGTTGGATATTAACAATAATGGGAATAGTACCGTATAATGTTAATGCTTGATAGGTTGGAGAACCAACAACTACTTTTGTGAGAGAAGGTCTAATTGTAGATTTAAACTTTCTTCTTGAAGTTATAGGAGATGTAGAAAAATCAAGACTTTCTAATTTCTCAAAATTAAGGTCCAAGATACCTTTACTATGGTCACCCTTGGTATATCTCTTGCTAGCTAGTGTAGAGATCATGCTTTTGGACAAGCTGCACTGGTTGAGAAGGTTGTGCTAGTTGTCTATATCTTTTTGGAATTCTTGGAATGGGAATTACTCTATCAACTATAATCCCCTTCTTCTTGGCCTTGAGCAAGCCTCTGAGTTTGTTGTTGAATTTATCTTCCTATATCTTCCTCTTCATTAATCACTCAGTCTACTTGATTATATTGACAGTTGGATCTTCTGTACCTCCAAGCCAACACATGCAAGTTAGTTATGAAGTCTTCCTTCTCAACATCCAACCAATTAACATTGGGTTGTAAACCATGACAAAGGTTATGTTGAAGCACCATACTGATTCATTAGGAGAGTCTTTCTTGGAGAGAATTCCCTAGAAGAGTCACCAAGAATTTGTTAGTATACAAATTTTTTTCTTCTAAATATCTTCAGAAGATTGACTCTGTTTACCCAATAAGCAACATAAAATATACCAACAGTTGGTAAATCTACTATAATGCAACAACCTACCTTTGTATTGAGAGGGGCAACTCCCTCCTATGATAAAGAATTATAATTTTGGTGGTATTTTTAATCCAAAATACCAAAAAGATTGTGAAAAATATAGTAAAAGAAGATTTTAAAAGAAACCTAGACAATAACTAACCAAGGTTTCTTGCATGCATGAGGAATGATAATAATTATCACAACTACAAAAAGAAAATACATTCTATTTTAGTAACAGTGATGCATGTAACAATATTGAGGGAAAAGAACATTTGGCACAATTCCTAACCCATGAAAAGACAAGACATTCAACAGCAAAAGATACTTTAGATTTAAGAAAAATGATTGCATCAATCCCCAATATTGCACATTTTACAGAATGGGTATACAAGAAGACTATTTGTTTCATACAAAATACTCAAAATTTACAAAGATCGATGTTAATATCAATTATGAAATACCAACAACATGAAACAAAAAACACAGTAACCCTACGATCAAAGTAATTTTTATTTCTTTGTAGAGCTATATCACTCCAAAATCTTTGTACAGTTGTATGAGAGCCAAAAAGTCCCTTTGATATAATTAAGCCTCATATATATATGCTCTTCTCCATAACTAATTTGTAACTAAATTTATTTATAAATTATAATGAAATTTTAAAAAATTATCATTATCCACCATATAGTTGTAAATAAATAAGTCTTCATTAAGTCATATAGAATGACTTAATTTACAAATTGAGAAATAAAACATAATTTTCAAACAATTAAAAGTCCTCAGGATTCCTTGGCTAGTATGTCCTCCTTAACAACTTTTGACTTATCCAAAGATGAAGATAAACCTTTATATCATGTACTACTTAACTACTAATGCCATTGTTTTCATTTCTAGAATTGTGGTATTGAGTAGGCGATGCTTCCAAACTTCTAGAGAATCTTCAATTTCTTTTATTTTTGTCACCAAGGTCGACAAGTCCTTATGAAAACTACTTGTAGCATTTGACTAGGTGGACCATTGTATCATGGTGCTGGCACTGACATTTTCTTGTTGAACAATTCCTTAGAAACCAAATCCTTGAAACTTTGCTTCATTACTTAAATGTCCTCCAAAGTTGAATCATTTTCCTTCAATATATTTACTTTCATAGCCATGCAACCCACCATAATTTCAGACTTGATATATTCAATTTCTTTCAAGAGATTCTTTAATTAAGTGGTAACTTGCTTGATGATTGTGATTTTCCACTCAGTGCTTCTTACCCATATCATGATGTTATATTCTTCAGGTTTAATCAAAATCTTTTCAAACAGTAATGTGTAAACATCTATTTTTGACATTTCATCTATGTCTTTAGCTACAAATGCCACACAGTTTCCTCTTTCTTGATTATTTGAAGCTCATTTTTAATTTCTTTTGCCTTCTCCTAAGCTTGTTGATATAATTTCAGTTACTCTTCAATGCATAAGAGTCCATCTATGATTATTTTCTCAACCCAAGCCTTAGAGGCTCTCCCATAAACTTGATATTTGCTTACTTTCTCCATCATTTCTTTATCAATATCCTTTATGTTCATGCCATCTGAAGACATTGGTTGACTTAATAGCTGAGCTGATGTATCCATGATTGATTTGATATAAGATGTTAATCCTTGAATCTACTCTTCAAATTGTTCCCTAGTAGCTTTTTCCTTCTCTATCTTGTGTACCAGCTTAGCAACTAAGATTTGGAAATTATCTCCTTCATGTATTGAAGGACCAAGATAAACTTTTGATATTTGATGATCACCTCCTATAACCTCCCCTTTCTTTTTGTCTCTAATTGGCTTAGCTATTTCTACATACTGATTTCCTGAAGAATCAATCATTAGCCTTGTTGTAGTCTAAGCTTTCTTAGGCTTAGGAGGGGTCCCATGTAGTATCTTAGCTACTACATCAAAATTTGGTTCAATCATTTCTTTATATTTCCTCTTCTTACATACTACCTCTTTCAGCCATTGAGAAAAGTAGGGGATTTTTGAAGGGTTAAAGCTTGATGTAGAGGTGACAAGAGGTAAGGTGGATTTTAGGGATGAAGGATCAAAGACATTATCTTGGTTAGCAGATGGAGGGAGAGACATGTGGACAATATTATCTAGATTTGGAGAGGGTGAAGATGTTGAAGAGGTAGGGACCTGGGATGCAAATGGGTTTACCTCAGGAATGATTGAAGTATCCTTTTCTATTTCTTTTTGAGTGCCCTGAATCCCCTGAGGTCTTTTGATTGGTAGTTTAGGTCTAGCCCTAGAATCATCTTGGGCACAAGAGCTCTTCAATTCTACCTCCTTATGGGTACTTCACCATCCCCTCCACTAGTTACATTTGTCTTAGTCTTGCATATATTAATATTGGTTGTGGAAGTAGATATCCCTATTGACTTTTCTACTTGTCCTTACTTTTTAGATGAAGTTATCGAGGCTTTGTAGCAGTGTGTTCAACCCTTTGGGCATCTAACCATTTCTTATATTTTCTCAAAATAAAGAAGGATCTTTCTCTCATATCTTTAACCTCCTTATCACCCCAACTAATAGGTGTAAGGGGTTCAAATTGAATAGTATCCAAGAAGACTTTATCAACCATATCCAATCCATCATCTTCTATTCCATCCATCCCAATTCATAGTCTTTCATTTGTTGGACCATCAACTTGGACCAATCTCTTTTTCTAACTTCAAAATCATTTTCACAATCTTCCCAAAAGTCTTCCAGGTGAGGGCGATGTGAGAATTGGTTACCAAATATTAATTATCTTTTGCATGATTCTTACTATCAAATGGATACCTTAAACTATGAAAATGCATGGTGATTTTTACTAAATACCTGTCTACATTTTGAGCTTCTATAGATGATGGGAAAGTATAATAAGATAGGTTTATTAGAAATGGGTATCCTACTTTCCTCATATCTCTACACTTCTTGATTATAGATTCCACTTGTCTACATAACTCAATGAGAACGAGGTGATCTCCTAGATACCTGGGTAATTTATAAGGATACTCATCAAAAACCCTTATTCTTATATAAGAAAATCTTGGAAATTGAATAAAATAACTTCCAAATTGCTAAACCAAACTTGTTGCTTCAAGATAAAACCTTTACCCTACATTAGCATCTAGTTCCCTAACAGTAAGAATTGTGATGCATCATTTACCCTCCTAAAGTGTTTGTTGTTTTTATTATAATGCAATTGAGGGTAAAAATCATAAATTTGGGTATTTTCATCATAAACCTCCACTTCTTGTAGCCCAGGCCAAAGGGTGCATACTAGCAATTGCATAAAACAAGTAGGAGGTCATATAAATTGAATAAAATAACTTCCAAATTGCTTAACCAAACTTGCTGCTTCAAGATAAAACCTTTACCCTACATTAGGATCCAATTCCCTAACAACAAGAATTGTGAATGCATCATTTACCCTCCTAAAGTGTTTGTTGTTGTTATTCTAATGCAATTGAGGGTAAAAATCATAAATTTGGGTATTTTCATCATAAACCTCCACTTCTTGTAGCCTAGGCCAAAGGGTGCATACTAGCAATTGCATAAAACAAGTAGGAGGTCATATAAATTGAATAAAATAACTTCCAAATTGCTTAACCAAACTTGCTGCTTCAAGATAAAACCTTTACCCTACATTAGGATCCAATTCCCTAACAACAAGAATTGTGAATGCATCATTTACCCTCCTAAAGTGTTTGTTGTTGTTATTCTAATGCAATTGAGGGTAAAAATCATAAATTTGGGTATTTTCATCATAAACCCCCACTTCTTCTAGCCCAGGCCAAGGATGGATACTAGCAATTGCATAAAACAAGTAGGAGGTCATATAAAATTCTTGAGTGTTTTGGAAATTTACTAATTGATTGTGTAGATTATCACTGATTAATTTTCTCCAATCAATATATTGAGAGTTCCACCCTATAACAATAATGAATTGACACATACAATATTCAAAAGTGTGGGTTTCTTTATCTCCATTAACCATGTGCAATAGAGTGATAATATCTGATACATCCTCATTAAAATGTGACCTGTGGATGATCTTAGGCAACTTTGACTTCCCCTTTCTTGGTTTCTTGAACCAAGATTTAGCAAAATTGTTTAGATAGGTATCTTTTCTCCTGATGAAGTAATTGGTGGCCTATTCCACACTCATATGTGCATACTCATCTCTGACTATAAGTCTCAACAAGGTGCTTAAAGAATGCCCATCTAATATTTCCACTACCCAATCATTTATTGTTCTTACTTCTTTGCTATCAAGTTTGTAATGCTTAATGCAAACCAATACAAAATCTATGCATTGTATGAAAGTTGGGAAACCTCCAGCATGAGCCAGCCTACTTCGAAAATTTACCTCAGTCATTTCTAACCTCAAGTTTTGAGACATACATAGCCAAAACTCCTCTAAGTCTATACACCCTGTTGGCTATCTCCAACATTTGACAAAGAGTTTTCTAAGATTGACTCTCTTTCAAAATTGTGGTAAGCATATTTCATTTTGGAGATTTGAATTAAATGATTCAGGTGGAGATAAAGAAATTTTGGATGGAGAATTTGGATCGGATTGTACAGTTCATAGAAAGTTAGAGTATCAAAATAACTGAATATCTTGACAAAGTGGGAATTTTAGAGATAACAATTGATGAGTGGATAATCACTTACTTGAAGACTCATTTTTGAAGGATTCGTTGAAGAATTTGTAATAGCTATAGTGGAGGTAGGGTTTCAACAGTCAAGAATTTAAGTTCCTCTTTTGCTTTGAAAATGAAGTGTTTGCTCGAATGGAAGAGAAACAACTTTTTAGCACCCTATTTTCCCCTTTTTCACCTTTGTTGGAGCTTCCTCAACTATTTGGAACAACTAAACTTTCCTTCTTCCCTTCGCAATCCTTTTAAAGTTTCAGGGGTACAATGGGAACTAGGAACTTGTTGGAGGTTTGAACCTATGAACACTCTGATCCTTTCTTCTTCTTTCTTTATACTTTGTCGCGAACACCTGAGATTTTAGATTTTATTTCTTCATAGTTCTCGGTGGTTTGCCAATAATCATGAACTAACATACCTTGCTCAATCTTTCAACACTTTAGCCAACATCGGGAACTAAGTCTTGACCTGGAAGAGGTTCCATAGGTTCTTAGAACCTATGTAACTAAAACTTCTTCTTCGAGTGTTCTAGCTTTCTTCAACATTGAACCATATGCTTTTCTCTTTCAAAGATTGATGCTATTAGGAACTAACTTGTGTCATCTCAAAACTTTTTCAAAGGTTCCATAGGTTCCCAAAACCTATGGAACTCCCAAAAATTATTATGCTTCTTTATTAATATAATGTCGAAGGTTCGCCGATAAGCAAGAACCAATATGCCTTCATCCAAAAAGTAATTTTCTTTGATTTTGTATGAGACAAGAACAAAGAAGTAACTTAACTTTTTGAAAGTTCCTATATGATGCAAGATCATTCAGGTTCACAAGCAATCCTATGTCACCCAAAAATATTTGAAGTTTTTGGTTTTCATATTTTCTTCACTTTTGTTGTGTTGCAGTTGATTTTTTTCAAGAGGTATTTTTTAAATAATTTTAGTTAAGGACTTCATCTTGTAGAAGGGTCTAATGGGTATCACTAGGTTCAATTTGGTGGAAATTTGAGCAAATTTGACTAAGTTTTGGAGAAATCAGAGTTTCAAGCCTACTTAGGAACAAAATCAGAGATTTTAAGTGTACCAAGAATACTGGAAAAGTCAACGAGTTCCTATATATTCCTTTGAAATCTGTCATGGGGTTATAAATTAGTCATTTTTCAATGGAGTTCCCCTTGATCAGGTCATTCCACCTAACCCAAAAATCTCCAACGAGTTCCATATTGTCGCTTGGTTCCATTTCATTTGGAAATCTCAGATGGCAAGATTTTTTATAAGTTTATCAGAGTTTCAAGGTGTTTCAGTAACACTTGAAAACCTTGATAGTTCTTGTTCCAACCCAAATGTTTGACATATTCTTTCCTTATGACTCAAAACTTAGAATTTTTATGGCATTCTAATCGCGGAGTTCCAAGTGGGGTGGAAATCCCTGACCACCTGGAACAGTTCCTAAAGCCTTCTAAAACTCTGATGGAGTCTATATTGTAAAGGAAATTAGTGAAGTGGGACGTTCCTAGAACATTGAAACAACCTGATATTGTTCCAAGTGCCTCTTGAAAGTCTGATAAAGTTTCCAAAGGGTTTTTAATGATAAAGGCGACCTCTTCAATAGTTCAGGTAGTTCCACTTGAGACTTGAGGTGGAAATGCTTGAACAAATGACACATTTGGTGTAAAGGTAGTTTGAAGTGAGATTTCATAGAGAATAGGTTAGTTCCTATTAGGATGGAAATATTCAATCGCTCGAACACTGGCTTTCAAACCAATCGGTTAGTTCTTCAGGAACCAAAAATTGCTGGTAATGCTTTCTTTCTAGCGAGTAAAGTTTCAAGGTGTTGTTGGCACCTTTCCTAGCCACAACACGTGTCTGTATTCAATTAAAGGGTTGCGGCAATTCAATTTCTCAATTGATTTATTTTTAAATGGTTGAACTTCCTTCCATGGAAAGTATATAAGCGGATTGATATGTTTTGTTTGGGGGGAGGGTAATGGTTGGTTGATCAATTGATTTATTTTCAAATGGTTGAACTTCCTTCCATGGAAAGTATATAAGCGGATTGATATGTTTTGTTTGGGGGGAGGGTAATGGTTGGTTGATTGTTGGGCATTGGTTCTTGGTTTGTGAGTTTGTTGGTTGTTGGAGATGATTCAGAGATTTAGAAGATAGATTGTAATTGATGAAGACTAAATCTTGATTTGATATAATGGTACTCTTGATATAGCTTGATAAGATTCTCAATTCTAGATTTGCATTAAGTGGTATCAGAGCAATTCCTTGTTGTGTTTTGTGGGTGTGTCGAAGAGAGGGGTTCTAAAATTTTGTTGTGGGTGAAGAAGTGAGTGCATACCTACAACTACAAAGAATCTAGAGAAGACATGGCATAGAGAGGACGTGGAAGAAGAGGAGCACCACAAGCTGGTGATATGGCAATTATAGAAATGTTGAGAGGAATTACAACACATTTAGATGACAGGGATATGGTGCAACAAAGAGGAGTACATGTGGAAGACATAAGTGAGGATGAAGAAGAAAGAGAGGAAAGAGAAGATTATGCAAATGAAGAAAGAGATGAACTAGAAAGAAGGTTTTTGAGGGAATAGTCTAGAATTAGTAGTAAACCAAGATTGGATCCACCAAGTTATCATGGAAATCTAAAACTAGAAGAATTAATAAACTGGGATATCATAGATGGAGAAGTATTTAGATTTTGAATCAATAGAAGATCCAAAGAAGTAGAAATTTGCATGTACAAAGTTGAAAGTCCTGACATGCATCCCTATGGTGGGACCACATGCTGAAAGATAGAGAAAGGGAAAAGAGAAAATTAATCACATGAAAGATAGAGAAAGGGAAAAGAGAAAATTAATCACATAAAAGATAGAGAAAGGGATAAGAGAAAATTAAATCGTGGGAACGAATGGTGACAAAATTGAAGGCTAAATTTATGCTTGTATATTATCAAATAAGTTTTTTAAGAAATTATAGAATTTAAAGTTTACAAAAGGAGAAAAACGTGCAAGAATACACAGAAGAATTTTATAGATTGAATATTAGTGTTGGACATGTAGATGATGACATAGAGAAAGTATCAAGGTATGTCAATGGTTTACACTATTTCATTCAAGATGAGAATAGCATGGTAAAAAATACAAAGTGTTGAAGAAGCATATCAATATGCCTTAGAGGTAGAAGAAAAACTCGCCAGAAAACAACACAACTCCAGAGGTAGAGGCAGATTTCCACATGGAAGAGGATTGTCCAGTAATGGTAGAGTTTATCAAAACAAACAAGGAGAAGCTAGCACCTCGTAGATGAGCACACAAGCTAATAGAGGAAGAGGAGACTATTACAGAGGAAGAGGTTATTATTCTAGAGGCTGAGGATCTTTTGGAAAAGGTAGAGGAAGATGATTCAGTGGTACATGCTTTCAATGTGGAGAAACTGGGCATAGGGCTTTTGAATGTCCTCAAATACAGGAGAATGGTGGAAAAGGAAAAGAAACAAGAATTAATATTGCATAGGTAAACAATGAAAGTGTGGCTTCACCAAAGTGTGGAGAAGATCCCAAGGATGGAGAATCTTTGATGTTGCAGAAAATTTTATTAAATCCAGAGGAAAAAACTAGAACTAGTCCAAAGGAAAAATTTATTTAGAAGAATATGCAAATCGGTGGAAAATGTTGCAAAGTAATAGTGGACAGTGGCAGTACTAACAATATTGTGTCTAAATATCAGTCCCTACAAAGTTTCCTAGTTGCAAAAGGAGCATCAATTGGTGGTAAGAGAGCAATGTCTTGTGAGTTTTCAAATTGGTATTTATAAGGATGAAATTTTATGTGATGTAATGCCAATGGATGCATGCCATATTATTTTGGGTAGAGCTTGGCAATTTGATAGATAAGCTATACATGATGGTAGAACAAATACATATAAGTTAAAGAAGGATGGAAAATAATTTACTTTGAATCCATTGAAGGATAAAGAGGAAGAAGTAGAAAATATTGTTTGCTTTCTAGAAAGAAATTTTTGAAGGAATTGAAGAAAAGGGAGCATGCTATGCTCTTATTCCTAAACCTGCAGTAGCTATGACAATAGAGAAGAAGGAAGAGTTGCCAAAAGAAATTTAAGACATTCTGGAAAATTATGTAGATATAATGCTAAAAGAGTTGCCAAATGGATTGCTACTTGTGAGAAATAATTTATTGTTATTGTATGGACTTGATACCTGGTGCAAGTTTGCCTAATAAAGCACTGTAGAGAATGATGCCTATGGAGAATGAAGAAATAAATAGGCAAGTACAAGAGTTGTTGGATAAAGGGTTGATTAGAGAAACTCTCAATCCATGTGTTGTACTAGCAATGTTAACACCAAAAACAGAGGGAAACAGAGGGGAATGGTGAACGTCTATAGATTCAAGGGCAATAAACAAGATAACAATAAAGTATAGGCTTCCATTGCCATGAATGGATGATATGATGGATTATTTGAGTGGATCCAAGTACTTCATTAAAATTGATTTGAAGAGAAGATACCATCAGGATGGTTTGTATGAATGGTTGGTAATGCCATTCGGGTTGACAAATGTTGCCAGTACCTTTATGCGATTGATAAATTAAGTGTTGAATCCTTTTCTCGGTAAGTTTGTAATTGTGTATTTGGATGATATATTGCTTTTTAGTAAAACAAAAAAAAAAAAATTTTGCATGTAAGGGCAATTTTGTAAAGGCTGAAAGATGAAAAGTTGTTGGTAAATTTGAAAAAGTGTAGTATTATGAAAGAAGAGTTGGTATATTTGGGACTTGTTGTTCCTAAAGATGGATTGAAAATGGATCTGAAAAAAGTCAAAGCAATTGTGGATTGGCCTTCACTGAAAAGTATGTTTGAAGCTAGAAGTTTTCATGGCTTGGAAAGATTCTATAGGAAGTTCATTAGAAATTTTAGTGGAATTTGTGCACCTATTACAGAGACAATGAAAAGTAGGAGAGAGCTTTTTTGGACAACAACAGAAAAAAATTTCTAGTTGTTGAAGACAAGAACAACCTATGTTTGCACTACCTGATTTTAGAAAAAGTATTTCAAGTCGATTGTGATGCTAGTGGTACAATGATTAGAGGAATTCTCAATCAAGAAGGAAGACCAAATGCGTACTTCAGTGAAAAATTAAATGAAGAGAAAATATTCCATATATGATCAAGAGTTCTATGCAATTGTACAAGCATTCAAGAAGTGGACACAATACTTGCTACCTAAGGAGTTTTTATTGTATACAGATCATCATGGTTTGTAGTTCATAAGCAGTCAAGGTAAGTTGAATCAGAAGCATATGAAATGGGTTGAATTTTTGTAGAGTTATTCTATTTTTTTGAAACATAGAAGTGGAAAATCTAACTAGGTAACTGATGCATTGAGTAGAAGATGGTTGTTGCTGAATGAGCTAAGGGTAAAAGGTGTTGGCTTTGATTCTATGTGGGATTTATATGAAGAAGATGTAGATTTTAAAGAAGCATGGAAAACTTGCAAGAATCCAATAGACAAGGATATGACGCAGTGGCTGGAATATTTTATTCAACAAGGATTATTGTTAAATAGAGGGAAGAGAATGTGTATACCTCAAGGATCAATGAGGGAGAATTTGGTGTGAGAAAAACATAGTGGAGGTTTAAGTGGACATTTTGGAGTTGATAAAACTTTGGCATAGCTGAGTGAAGGATATTATTGGCTTGATATGAGTACAGATATAAAGAAGATGGTGCAAGGTTGCAAAATTTTCCAACATGCTAAAGGAGTAAGATAGATTACAGGATTATATCAGCCATTGCCTATATTGGAGAGACCATGAGAACATATTAGTATGGATTTTATTTTGGGATTACCCTAGACACATAGAGGTAATGATTCTATTTTTGTTGTTGTTGATAGATTTTAAAAAATAGTTCATTTCATTCCATAAAAAGAGTAATGATGCTTCCCACATAGCTACATTTTCAAGGAGGTAGTTAGGTTGAATGGCTTGCCTAAAAGTATTGTTTCAAATCAGGATAAAAAAATTTGTTGGCCATTTTTGGTGCACCTTGTGGAAGAAAATGGGAACACAGTTGGGTTTCAGTTCAGCTTACCATCCTCAGATTGATGGTCAAACTGAAGTTGTAAATAGAAGTCTTGGTAATTTCTTGAGATGTTTGGTAGGTGACAAACCAACTCAATGGGATTTAATATTGGCTCAAGTAGAATTTGCTTATAATAATTCAGTCAATAGGTGTAGGGAAAGTTCCTTTCACATTGTTTATGAATATAGTCCTAGTGGTGTTGATGAATTGAGAGATAGTGCAGATTTGGGCAAAAAAAGTGTTGTTTTAGAAGATGTTGCTGAATATATTCAAGAGTTACATAAGGAGGTGAAAGAAAAATTGGAGAAGAATGCCATGAAATACAAAGAGTCTGTTGATATGCATAGGAGAGAATAAGAGTTTTAGGTATGTGACTTAGTCACATTCGAGGAAAGAAAGGTTCCCATAGGGAACATATAATAAGTTAAAGTGGAAGAAGATGGGCCCATGTAAGATATTGAGAAAGTTTTCATCCAATGCCTATGAGATTAAACTTCCAATAGGTATTGATATATCTCCAATCTTAAATGTTGCTAATTTGTATAAATATTATGGAGAAACAAGTACACAAGGGAATACACATTTAGAATTGTAGGGTGCACAAGGATGGATACATTAATTGCCTAAGAATAAATTTGAAGAGGTAGAAAAAGTGATTAATTCTTGAGTGGCCAAAAGAATAAGGAGGAAAGAATATATGGAATATCTTATCTGTTGGAAAAATAGAGCAGCGGATCAAGCCTCTTGGATGAATGCTTCAGAATTGGTTAAGTATGGAATTCCCATTCCATACTTTCCTAAATGTTCATTAGTTGCACACTCATGGAACATTTCACTTACCCAATGTGTGATGCATGAGCATTGGGTTCACAAGAAATCCTTTGTCACCGAAAAATATTTCAATTTTTTGGTTTTCAATTTACTTCACTTTTATTATGTCAGTTAGTTTTTGGTGATTTGTTTCAAGAGGAATTTTCAAAATAATTTTAGTCAAGAAAGGGCTTCATCTTGTAGAAGGGTCAAATGGGTATATCTAGGTTTAATTTGGTGGAAATTTAAGCAAATTTGACTAAGTTTTGGAGAAATCAAAGTTTCAAGCCTACTTGATTTTACATGTTCTAGGAACACTAGAAAAGTTTGACGAATTCCTATTCCTTTTGAAATCTCCGACAAGATTATAGTTCTTATTTGTTTTTCAGCGGAGTTCCCTTTGATTAGGTTGTTCCACCTAACTCTAAAATCTCTGATGGGTTCCATATTGTCGTTTAATTCCATTTCGTTTGGAAATATTTGACAATAGGCTTCTTTGTAAGTTGATCAAAGTTTCAAGGTGTTCCAAGAACACTTGAAAACCCTGATAGTTCTTGTTCCAATCCAAATGCTTCATGTTTTCTTTCCTTATGACTCAACACTTAAGACTTTTTGTGGAGTTCCATCCAATCATGGAGTTCCAAGTGGGGTGGAAATCCCTAACCACCTGGAACAATTCCTAAAGCCTTCTAAAACTTTGAATGGGTCTACATTGTAAAGGCAATTGGAGAAGTGGGACGTGCTCCTAGAACATTGGAACAACCTAATATTGTTCCAAGTGCCTCTCAAAAGTTTGACTGAATGAGTCTACATTGTAAAGGCAATTGGTGAAGTGGGACACTCCTAGAACATTGGAACAACCTGATATTGTTCCAAGTGCCTCTTGAAAGTTTGACAAAGGGTTTTTAATGATAAAGGTGACTTCTTCAATAGTTCAAGTAGTTCTAACCAAATGACACATTTGGTGTTAAGGTTGTATGAAGTGGGATTTCATAACGAATCGGTTAGTTCCTGTCATGATGGAAATCTCTAATCGCTAGAACACTTGGCTTTCAAATCAGCCGGTATAAATTTGGACAATAATGCTTTCTTTTTGGTGGGTAAAGTTTCAAGGTGTTCACCTTTCCTAGCCACAACACATATCTGAATTCAGTTGGGTCATGGCAATTCAATTTCTAAACTAATTTGTTTTCAAATGGTTGAACTTTCTTCTTTGCAAAGTATATAAGCAAATTGATATGTTTTGTTTGGGGGGAGGGTAATGGTTGGTTGATTGTTGGTGGATTGTTGGATTGGTTTGTGGTTTGTGAGACCTTGTTGCTCATTGGAGATGATTTAGAGATTTAGAAGAAATAATGTAATTGATGAAGACTATAATCTTGATTATACTAGAGAAAGTGCCAACAATATTAATAAAAGACAAAGAAAATAAAGCTCCCACCCACTAGGAACCTCTGATAAGAGAGTTCCTGACAACCTCTGAGGTTATGAGAAGTTCTTGATAGGGGTAAAAGTCCCGACAAGGGATGAAATCTTAAAGAAACCCTTAGAAATTTTGAAGGATAACCAGAAAGCTTTGAATTTTCACACAAAGATCATGTAACAAATAATTTTGTGACACTAGAATCTAAAAAACGAAGACTCTTAGGGATATGAACAAGGATGGGGATAGCAGTCCTATGGCAAAAGAAAGCAAGAAACAAATATTATTTAGTTTAGCATCGCTAGATAAACTGAACTAAGCCCTTATGGTAACTTCACTCATTCTTGAAGACAAAAAAAATTGGGTCATCACACCATGACATCAATGAAAGTAATTCAAAATGACATAATAATGTCAGCCGTTGAACAGATTGGGTTAAGATGATGAAAGAAACTTACCTGCAAATACCAGCGCTTGTTTGACTTTTGAGAGATTTCTTCTTTCTTTGATTCTCTAATGAGATTTTTCCTATGGCAAAAGAAAGCAAGAAACAAATATTATTTAGTTTAGCATCGTTGGATAAACTGAACTAAATCCTTATGGTGACTTCACTCATTCTTGAAAAACAAAAAGACCTTTACATAAACAAGTGCTGCTGCTTTCGTATTAGATATGATAATGATAGTGATAATAAAGAATTATGTTTGATAGTTAATTGTACTGTTACACTAGAAAAGTAGTGGGACACGGATTAAGTTGAAATCACTTTTAGTCTTGTTAAAAAGCATGTTAAAAAGAACATCAGCGAAGCGATTAAGAGACTAAACATTTAGCGTGGGTGAATTTGTACAGTGAAAATTTGAAAAATGTTAAAAAGAAAATGAGCGAAGACAATAAGAGCTTAAAAATTTAGCATGGGTGAATTTGTATAAGGAAAATTTTTTGTAGCGATTAAGAGATATATATTTATGTCACCTTCCTTAGTAAAATCATTATAATACGCCACAACTTTCTATGCAAGATTGGCCGGATTATTTTTTTCTTAGTTTAGCCAACGAGAATTTAATATTTCCTTCTGCAAGGCTCTACTATAATGTTCTAACATGTGAAAATGCTGAATTTATTTTTATCTCTAAAAAAAAGAAATTCATTATCCTGTCCAGTGACTGATTGTATGTCTTGTTCTGTAGGGAAGGCTATAGTTTTAACAAGGTATAATACACTCTACTTAAATATCATCTATTTCAATAGTCAAACAATCAATAGTAATTTTACACCTCATTCACAATAAAAAAAGTGTTAAATATTTGTTCTATTTTTATTGACCAAAATTAACATTTAACTGTTGAAATGGATGATGTTTAAGAATAACCCGTATAATAACACTATTTTTTTTGACACGTTACCTCACATATTAAAATTTTAAAATATATAGTAAAATAACATGCAAGGGTGGAGACACATAGTTGAAATGTGGACAGAGACAACCAAAGTTTGTATAGTTTTAACTAGAGGAAAATAACAAGTGGAGGCATCACAGGGTATAGACGGCTGTTTCTAAACATCATCCACTTTAACAGTCAGAAGTCAATTTTGGCCAATAAAAATATGACAAATATTTAACACTTTGTTGTGGATGAGGTGTAAAATTACTATTGATTGTTTGACCATTGAAGTGGATGATGTTTAAGTAGAACCGGTATAACATTGAAATTTCATTCCATTTGTTTTATGTCTGCCTCATGTTTTGTCAAGTGTCAACTTAACCACTAGCCATTTCACTTTTACATGTTGGCTGTGTAGCAACATCACATTGCATATATATTTTACATTGTAATTTTCATGGCTGAATATAGTGGCTTGTGAAACAAGTGCCCAAAATCCATTAGATAAAATCATATAAAATAAAATCTAGCTATCAATTGCAGAAACATCAAAATTTATCTATTGATGGATCCAAAAGTTCACACTCTACTTAAATATCATCCACTTCAATTGTCAAACAATCAATAGCAATTTTACACCTCCTTCACAATAAAAAGTGTTAAATATTTGTCCTATTTTTATTGGCCAAAATTGACCTTTGACTATTGAAGTGGATGATATTTAAGAACAACCGATAGTATATGCAGTTGGGATTCAGACAATAATGCAACGACCAATTGCTGTGACACACTTGATTCAGTTTAGGAAAGAAGCAAAATTCGTAATTTCTTTATTATACTATGTGATTTGACTGTTGCTTGTTACTGTAATACTTATACAAATGTTTCTTTCAACACTATAATTAATAGTTACTATTTTGTTTCAAAGGCTTGCTGCATTGTGGAAGGGGTGCAGGCTACATTGGTTAAATTATCTTCATCCTGATGTAGGAGTGGCCATATCTCACCAAATGAAAAAAACATAATCATAAGACTTAAAAAGTTGGTTGGCAATAGGTGAGCACTTCTTTGCATCTCAGCCAAATAGTTGGCACTTGTGTTTCATACATATTGTTGTGTCCTAAGTAAATACTTACTGTCTGTTATAAATAGTTGGTATAAGATTGTCAAATTTTAGCCGATTTCAGGGGTTAAGAATAGGAAACTCTTTCTGCCCACTTAGATATGTGGCAAGTTCGAATCCTACTTTAGGAGAAGCATTAAAATTTTATAAAAAGAAAATTCAGTTAAAAGCTCAGAATTGTTTAATTCGCCTATCATGGCAAACAGAAATAAGAGAATGTAAGACTAGGTTTTCATGAAGAATCTATTCCCATGCATTTTCGTACAGCCAAGCAACAGATAGAAGCATCAAACGTAAACAAAAATACCGTAATAACAAATACAACTTACTAACCTGTTATGAGTATATTGAAGGTGATTCTCCTGTTTCTCTTATTTCATTGACAAAACACTTCCCCAAAATTGAACTTCAATTCATAACTCTCTGCTCATAATAACATCGATAACTTCTTCTTTTCAATAATCCCCATTCAAGAAAATAGCTTCTCCTTCAAATGGCTCCCACAAAAAAAAAATAACTAACTTAAAACTGTTTTCTGTTTTATCTTTACTCTTAAACAACATGCCTTTAAAAGAATCTCAGACTCCTTAGTTTTCTTTCTCCTTTTAGGATTCGTTTTTTAGGTTATCCATTATTGTTAATATAAATATATTATTAATTTATTATAATTAATAATAATAGCAATATTATATTATAATAATATAATAAAATATAATAATAAGTTAATTAATATTTGTTAATATATTTATATATAATCTTTAAAAATTTATTATTTCTTTAATATTAAAAAATATTTTCTTGTGATTAGTTTATTAAATAGATAGATTAATCACTAAATAAAAAAACTCATTACAATAGTACTCCAGATATTAATGGAAGGGAAATTTCATTAAGATAAAATTTCAAAGACCCTTGTGTACATGTGCCTTCAAAAGATAGTGGAATGTGCAATTTACTTACACACCATCAAAAAGTAGATTGAAGATAATGCTTTAAAGTCCAAGGAAGCAAGTGTTTTGCATTAAATATTAAATTTTGGATTGGTTCTCTACTATGATGCCTTGAATGTAGTGATAGATAGTCTCATTCTTAACATCAATAAGGATTTGAGTATGCCAGTATTCGACAAAGCTAAATGTGTACAATGGTTTCTTTCAAAGTAGTTTGTACTCCAACTCTCTTCTTTTTCAATTTTCTTCTTGGTGACTAGTAGGAGATGGATTTTTCCTTTTCTAAACTAGATTTCCCTTTTAAGGACTGGGATAAGTGCCTTATTTTTATTTAGTAATTAGGTGATTGAGAGCATTCATACTATTCAATATTTTAGCGATCAATATTTTTTGTTGGTTTATCTATTTTCCCTTAGTCAATCATCTAATTTATTCTTCTTGCTCCTATTTTTGAACTATGGAGTTTTCTGGGATTATTGTTTTCTTCCTATTCAGCCTTTATGATTTGAATGTGATTTTTATATCTATGTAGAATTTCTTGTTGTTAGTGTGAATAAGGTTACTTTAGTCATTTACCAGACCCTATAGTCGACAAATGGTTCGTTTCTATTAATTATTTCAGACTTAGAAATAATTCCATCGCATAATTCCTAGTCGCTCTATTCCAACTGTATGGAAGAATTCCTTTCCCACATTTCGACAGTATCATGTTCGGTACTTATTCAGATGTCTGAATTTTTCTGCCAATGAATTTTAGGTCGGTCGAATAAGAGCGATGCCCAAACTGACATATATCATTATTGCCATGAGAATAAACAGATTCTTATTGCATTCAGTCACTGTCGAGTGCCTTAACCTGGACTTTCGAGGTAGAATCATTTGATGCGGGAGACTAATTTAATATAGAGAAAGTTTTGAGAAAATACAATAAGAAAATATTTAATCGTCTGTTTTTTAATCACTCATAATTTACTATCAAAAATAATAACTCATTAGAGAGTTATGTTGCATATATGGAAATACAACCCCTAACTCATTAGACAGCTCTATTACACATCATATCATCATAAGAGCACAACATCAACACTCTAGGTATGTTGCATGACTACCTATTATCTTTTTTTTAAATCATTTTTCTATTATATTGACTCGATAGCAAGGGTTTGGCCAGAAGGAAAACAATGCGAGCCTATTTCTAAATAGTGTCTACTGACACCACACCTTTCAAATACATGTTATAGACACCAAGGTAAATAAGATCTCAACATCTGAATAAATTAAATTTATATGTGTGAGCCAAGTTCAAATCTATGTGTAGGTTTTAGAGCCACAAGCATGAAGGTCGATTTTGTAGTTGTGGAAGTGAACTAGAGCACCACACGGAATATCTACTACCAATTTAAATGTGTTCATTTGACATCAAATAGGGATTTCATAAATTAAAGAATCAATTTTCACCTAGATGTCTTCATCAAGATTCAAGCTAAGTGCCATTGTTTTATTTATTTAATTTATGAGCATTTATTTCATTGCATTTATCATCCCTAACTCCTTATCTTACGTATGATTTTTAATCATTGTGGATTAATTAATTTACCTATGATATTTATATGTGGTTTGTTATTTTCCTTTACATTAAATTGGTGAACTTGATGTATATTGCACCCTTATCATTTGTTGGACTTCTATATTAAACTTTTAGATATGGTTTTTAATTATAAACTTCTTATTTTACATCTAATTAAGGTTTCAATTCACTTTCATTTTCTAATGAATTTCTATATAATTTTCATTTAGGTTTGCGCCTTCATTAGTGATATTTATTTTATCTCTACCCACCCATTCTTTGACTATACCTTATTGCTAGATCATTTATTATGGATTAACAATAGATATTTGCCACTAGCCTCTATCCATGCATGCCTTACTAATATTGACATGTGTTCCTATGATTGACTTCATTCAATCCATTCATCCTTTATGTTGTCTTTTATTTTTATCCAATGTGTGGTGATGCCTTTTCTATGGGGTTATTATTTCATTATGTTTGTGCTTCCCCTCCTTTAGGGAGTTGGTTGTTGTTCACCATTCTCTTTTGGATGTAGTCAGTTCACCTTTTATTGAGCTTCATCATGATCATATTTTTCTTATGACTGTTGACATTGATGACCACCAGGATGTTCTACCTATAAGCACTATTCCTTCATTGCATTTTTATGAAATATATGATGATTATACCTGTTATATGCATTACTTGCTTCCTTCTTCATGTGCATTACTTCATGATGATTATACTCCTTGCACAATGGATGCTAATGATGTAACCCCACTTCGTCCCTTCAAATATAGGTATGATACTTTATGTCAATGTTAGACCTTCCTTAGCTATTGATGATGGTGTTGATCCTTGTGATTTAGTAACTTCTACATGTCATGATAGCCCTATTTCCATACCCTTAGATATTCAATTTGATATTAAATATCTTGTGAGGATTCTAGCGATATTGTTTTATGTGAGGATAATCATGATGATTCATTTCCTTCCATATTAAATGACTTTGCATCGTTTATATATATGATTCATGATGATTATTCCCCTAGTGTGATGGATAATGATGTAGCCCTAAGTTTTCATGATACATATAGTGATTTCACTCTATGTGATGTTGTACCTAGTGATTATATTCTTTCTACATCTCATGATTGATCTCTCCTTTCATCTAGGAATTCTCCTAAGTGTGCATCTCTGGCTACACCTTACTTTGAGGAGCCTAGTGAAATGTGTGATGAAGTTTATACTTTTAATGAGCCTCTTTGTGATATATTCTCTCTAGGACCACCTATTTATGATGACTTTCCTAGTGATGTGATTTATTGTGCTAGTGATCTTCCATAAAGAAGATTTTTTTTCAAAATCTTTTATAAATAGCATGGGATTATTGTTGAAGGCTAGTGATTCTAATGCTTCTATCCTTTTCATAACAAAAAATCTATCACTACATATTAAAAAGGGGGTGATTAAGATTAATTGAGTTGTCACAATATTAAAATTTATGCAAGAGCCTCCCTCATTGACATGCCCTAAGTTTTCAAAATCTTTACAATGATAGGGCTCATGGGTATGCTTAGGAGTGATATGAGGAAGGGGCGTAGAGAAACTTTCCCACCCAAGTGCCCAATAGCCACCCATATTCAAACTTCAAACTATTACATTCTGAAATACTTCTCATATACCAACTACTTGATAGCATCCAACAATACATTTTCTTTCAAGAAATGAGCACAAGAAGATAAGTTTCACTTGAGAAATCATTGACTTAGAGTGCACATGTAGGAACCATGATCGACACTTAAGAGAAACAAGGAACATATAGCAAAAATTGTAGAGTTACTACCTCAATAGCTTGAGGAAAACCTTGAAGCACAAGAGATCTCCAAGGGATGAAATGGTTCTTGTCTTCTCTACTAACAATGTCCTCAACATTGAGAAGCCCATGGATAGAGAAAACTAACCACTCTACTCCCTAGAAAAGTTGTCATTATATTGTCTCACAAAATCATTAGCCCATTCTCCTAGAATTTTCATATAAATCCATGATAAGGGGAACAAGAATACTATGGTGAAAGAGAAAAATTCATCAACAAAGAATGGATGGTTGAAGACCAATACATAAGAGTGGGAAACTCTTCTTCTTCTTCTTCAGGCTCTTCCAAACCTGGGAGGGTGTTTCCTTGAGCCCCTTAATAGAATAATTAGAAGAAAATGAAAAGCTATACAATAAACCTTGAGTATTGTTCTCTATGGTATATAGTCTTTCATTGATAATAAGTCATCTATGCATTAGTTATTATTTGTATAATCCTTAGATGCTCATAGACCAACATCTATAGTCAATATTCTTGATTATCATCCAATGGTAGAGAGGAATGAACCTTAGGAGAGTGGGAAATCTATTCTGGATATGCAATACTTTAGACATGGGAGGATATCTTAAACCAAGCATAAAAGTCAATCACACACACATGTCTAGCTAGCATTAGTAGAAATCGGGCATTTAATTCAATTTTAGCTCCTGTAGCAAGTTGTATCAGTAATATGTAGGCCTCATTCATAGATGTAATGGAGAACAAGGAGGAGAACATGATAGGAAGTAGATGCCCATAAAAGCACTAGACCTCCCTAAAGAGGAATGAATTATGAGATTTGTCACTCAGACATGTTTAGTAGCTAAGACATCTTCCCATGGATCATAAATGAATACAAGTTGATCCTAAGCAGCCACCTATAATATGTCTCATGTATGAGTTAAGGCTTCCTCTAGGATAGCATATGACCCTTGAGAGTGACAATACACTTGTATGCAGATGCACCCTATGCTACAAAAGATCCTCATTCTAACACAATGAGCCAACACAAACATGTCACCGGTGAGTCAAAGACTTGCCTGGGTAGAAATAGCCAATGATATTGCACAAGTAATGGAGAATAAATCCCTTCTTGATTATCATATCACATGTGTCATGGTCGAACCCTATTCTAGACTTAAATGACATCCTTTGTTTCTCATATTTTAGACTTTCTTATAGAGAGTTCCTTATTTGTGGGAATGTCATCTACCAATTAGTATCGGATCCCTTTGATCTAATGGCTCTTAGGGACTATGGCTTATTTTTGTGGTGCAGTGCCTTCAAACTCTACTAACCATCAATCAAGTTCATGCAATGGTTCATGGGAGTCCAAGGAGAAAATGATTTTTTATTGGTGTAAAGTCTTATCATTGGTTAGTTCCTTCTAGTGGTGGGCCCCTTCTATGTAACTAGCTCTTCAATGGTAGTAGTTGAGAATAGAGAGTCCAAGGTAGATGATTGGCAATCTCCTTGATAAATTTATTAGTTACGTGGCACTAAATCTAATTAGGATCTACACATTTTCTTCAACAAGTATTTGATGGAGGAAAAACTTCATCAAGATGAAATTTCAAATACCCTTGTACATAGATATGCCTTCAAAAGATATTGGAATTCCTTTAGACCCTATGAAAATGTAGATTGAAGAAAATGCTTGAAAAGACAAGGAAGTAAATGATTTGCACAAAGCATTGAATTTTGGATTGCTTCTCTACACTAGTTCCTTCAATGCAGTTATAGATAGTCTCATTCTTAACATCAATGACAATTTGGGCATGTCAGTACTAGACAAGGAGAAATGTGTGCAATGGTTTCTTTCAAAGTAGTGTGTAATCTAGACCTCATTTATTCTAGATTTTATTCTTGGCAATTGGTAGTATATGGAATTTTCCTTTTTTGAAATATATTTCTTTGTTAAGGATTAGGATAACTACCTTATTTGTATTTAATAAGTAGATGATTCAGAGCATTCAAACTATTCACTATCTTAGAGATCAAAATTTTTGTTGGTTTCTATTTTTTCCCTCAGTCAACCATGTCATTTATTCTTCTTTTCCCTTTAAACCATGATTGACACTTAATAGAAACCAAGAACATTTAGGAACAATTGTAGAGTTTCCACCTCAATAGCTTGAGGAAAACCTTCAAGCACAAGAGATCTTCAAGGGATGAAATGGTTCTGGTCTTCTCTACTAACAAAGTCTTCAAAATCTAGCAGCCCATAGAAAGAGAAAACTAAGCACTCCACTACCTAGCAAGGTTGTCATTATGTTGGATCTCAAAATCATTAGCACATTCTCCTAGAATTTCCATACAGATCCATGACAAGGGGAACAAGACTATTGCGGTGAAAGAGAAAAATTCATCAACAAAGAATGCATGGTTGGAAACTGATACATAAGAGTGGTCAACTCTTCTTCTTCTTTAGGCTCAGCCAAAGCTGGGAGGGTGATTCCTTGAGACCCTTAATAGAACAATTAAAAGAAAATGCAAACCTATGCAATAAACTTTGAGTATTGTGCCTTATGGAATAAAGTCTTTATCCCAAATTGGTATCTTGAGGTATCAGATGATGACTTTATTTGTAAAGTGGGTGTTATTCTCTCCCCTTTGTTGATCATGGAAGAAGACTTCTCTGCTAATGAACCCAATGGTACGGATTTATCATTCTCCTCTCCTCCTTCACACTCATTGAAAAAAGAATTTTCTAAATTATTGCAACAAAGAGGGATGCAACTTCTTATCACAAAGGAGATGATATTATGCTTATTGAAGTTGTTTTTCATGAAGTAGCTTTGTAGTCAAATAAAATTTATACTCATTCACTTTTAAATCATCTTGAAGTGAGTCAAACTCTAAACTTCCTCGACTTTAATTAGTGAAGAGACTTTTCAAACACTAAAAATGGAGGAAATTGATATAATATAGGTGTCCATGTGTTAAGCATACATGCACAAGGAGATATGCTTGATGACCTACAGGATGGTATCAAAGACACTCGACAAAATTTTGAACTATACATCAAAGAGTGGCCTACATGGCATGATGCATTATTCCCAAAGCCAATGCATTTCAAAGACATTGAACCACTCACCAAGAATGCAAATGGTAACATGGTTTGTAAATACTATACTTAATTCTATGAACTTGTTAATGGGTTCACATGAACTTTGTGAAGTAATTGAGGTAGGTTGTACCCTACCATACATGTAGGTGCCTTAAGAATTTTTGTTGTGTTTGGTTTAGTCTTTGGTCTATGCCATTTTCTCGTCTATTTTGTCTTTGTTGTGTCAAAGTCTTCCTATTTCCTATTGTGTTTGACTCTATGGCCTAATAGATAAAGCATTATTCTAAATTTTAGATTCTAAGTTCCTACTACATCTGGAAGGTCCTTGTCCCTAGTTAGAGCTAGTTGTTATCCTCATTTAACTTAGAAAAAATAAACTTTTTACACTTTCTAAGTTGGCATACAACATCAAGTCATTTCCCAAAGTCCCATCGATATTCCAAGTCATATGTGAGGCCTCTTTGTCATCTAGTATTAATTGGGTAAAAAATGTGGGCATCAACTAGTCTTGGTCACAAATTGGTGTAGGACTAAATCTAGGGGTCTTATTAGACTACTGAATTAAGAAGCAACATCAACAAGACAACACAAAACAACACACCACACCACAACAATTTCATTTATTTTATTTTAGCAGCAACAATTCATTACAGGAGTACATTTTTTTTTCAAACAATCTCACGATACACAAGCCTCCATTTACAGAACTTTCTGTAACACCTCCCTTCTACAAGAAATCAAACTAAACCCCCTTTAGAACTAGAAGAATGTATTTAATACTTTTCCAAAAGAGATGAACCACCACCATCTGTTGAGAAACTAAATAAAATACTAGAATCTAGGAAAGGAACTGCCAAGCAGTTGAGTAGTTACAGAACTGAATTGTCACCTCAAATATCCCTCTTAGCATATAACAATTGCCAATGTGCATATTTGGAACTACTCAGGATTCATGATAGTTCATTGGAAAAATAGCCATTTCACAAACTACATGTTTGTTGGTACAACACCTTAAGCCACCAAGCCCTTTGTCGGCAAAATTGACATTTTCTGAACCTTTTATTGGCTTATCGGTAAATTTCAAAAACCACGAACTAGTTTGCAAACCTAAAAGTTTGAAAATATGAAGTATCAAGGCATCAACTTCTTTTATCGATGAAACTTTTCTTTTACGAACTCTTTGACTTCTCTCCAAAAGTTTCATTCATAGGCTTGTCGGTGAATCAACAACTTTTGAAAACTGCGAACTAGCCGAAGACTTGAAACTTTTCTTCTATTGGAAAAAATCCAATTCTGTGAACCAAAGAAACTTTGACTTCAACTTTGAAATCCTTTATCGATGAAGTGAGTCGTTGGTGAACCTAAGGGTTCACAAACTAGTGAATTTTCTGACTAAGTTTGCAACTTCAAACTTTTTCCAACTGAAGGCTCCTTTTCAATGAACTTAAACACTTGCAAACTTGCCCTTAAGTTGAGTCAAAGAAATCGCCCATTGGCACAATAAGCTGTCAGCAAACCGGAGAGTTCACGAACTCAGAATTTTCCTGACAAAGCTTCCTTCAACCAACTTTGAAAATACGTCTTTCCTTTATGACTTGTTGGCAAAAGTTCTTATTGACAAACTGTCAGATCGGGTAAGTGTTGGGTCAGCGAACTGAGCAGTTTGTGAACTGAAGAAATCACCAACTAGCTATAACTTAGCCAATTTTTGCCCAATCTTCACCAAAATGAAATTGGGGACACCCAATTGGGTCTTTAACAAGATGATGTCCTCAATTTGGATAAATAAATCTAAAATTGCCTCTTGCAACAAAAACCAATTCTGCAAAGAAACAAAGCCAAAAATCAACTTAGAAAATAAAACATATTTTTGGTGACATAGGATTGCAAGTGAACCCAGATGCTCCAGCATCAGACACACTGGGTAAGAGAAATGTTTCTTGAGACTGCAACTCAAGAACATTTTGGAAAGTCTGGAATAGAAATCCCATACTTAGTCAATTCAGAAGCTTGCATCCAAGAGGCTTCATCAGCTGGTTTACCCTTCCACCAGACAAGATACTCCATGTATTCTTTTCTCCTTGTTTGTTTAGCCACACAAGAATCAATCACTTGATCAACCTATTCAAACTTTTTTAGGCAACTGATCTATCCATTCATGTTTACCTTGAACATCCAAATGAAATCCCTTTTGTGCACTTGACTCCACTTCATAATATCGATACAAATTTGCCACATTGAAAATGGGAAAAATATCTATACTTGGTGGAAGCTCTATTTCGTAAGCATGGGATGAAAACTTACGTAAGACCTTACAAGGTCCAATATTCTTCCATTTTAATTTATTGTAAGATCCCTGTAGGAACCTCTCCTTCTGCAAATGTGCCAAGACCAAATCCCCAACCTGAAACACTTGTTCTCTCCTATTAATATCAACATGCTCCTTGTATTTGGTGGCACTTTTCTCCAAATTTCCTTTCACCTGTTTATGCAAATCATGGATATACTCTACAAAATCTTTAGCCACAACACTCTTCTAAGTCAAATCAGCACTATCTCACAATTTATCTACCCCTCTTGGGTTGTAACCATACACAATGTGAAAAGGACTTTTCCCTACACTCTAATTGACTGAATTATTATAGGCAAACTTTGCCTGAGCCAAAACCAAGTCCCACTGGTTTGGCTTATTCCCTATCAAACATCTCAATAAATTTCCCAAACTTCTATTTACAACTTCTATTTGACCATCACTCTGAGGATGGTATGCTGAACTAAAACTTAGCTATGTACCCATTTTCTTCCACAAGGTACACCAAAAATGACCAACAAATCTCACATCCTGATCTAAAATTATACTCTTAGGTAAACCATGTAATCTAACTACCTCCTTTAAAAATAATGTAGCAATGTGGGAAGCATCATTACTCTTTTGACATGGAATAAAATGAACCATTTTTGAAAATCTGTCAACAACAACAAAAATAGAATCATTACCTCTCTGTGTTCGAGGCAATCCCAAAACAAAATCCATACTTATGTGTTCCCATGGTCTTTCTAGTATAGGCAATGACTGATATAAACCATTATTCTACCTAACTCCCTTAGTATGTTGACAAACCCTACATCCTTGTACCAACTTCTTTACATCTGCAGGTATACTAGGCCAAAAATATCCTTCGTTCCTTAGTGCCAACATTTTATCAACACCAAAGTGTCCACCTAAACCAACTCTATGCTTCTCCCTTATAAAATTATCCCTCATTGACCCTTGAGGTATACACAATCATCGTCCTTTGAACAACAAGCCTTCCTAAATAAAATATTCCAACTAGGGTGTTCTATCCTTCTCTACTGGATTTATACAAGCAACCCATGCTTCTTTAAAATCAACATCATCCTTATACAATTCTCTCACAGAATCAAAAGAAACCACACTCACCCTCAATTCAATCAACAACAGACATCTCCTACTTAATGCATCAACTACTCTATTAGATTTTCCACTTCTATGTTTCAAGACAAAAGAATAACTTTACAAAAATTCAACCCATTTTATGTGTCTCTGATTCAGCTTACCTTGGTTGTTAATGAACTGCAAAGCATGATGATCATTATACAACACAAGTTCCTTTGGCAAAAAATAATGTCTCCATTTTTTGAGTGCCTATACAATTGCATAAAATTCTTGATCATACACAAAATATTTCTTCTTTGCTTCATTCAACTTCTCACTGAAGTATGCAATCAGTTTTCCTTCTTGACTAAGGACACCTCCAATCGTTGTCCCACTTGCATCACAATCTAATTGAAAAACTTTCCCAAAATCATGGAGCACCAAAACTAGTTGTTCAGTCACTTTACACTTCAAAATTCTAAAACTCTTCTCAGCTGTTGTTGTCCACACAAACTCTTTCCTATTACCTTTCATTGTCTTAGTAATAGTTGCACAAATTCCACCGAAATTGTGAATGAACTATAGAAGCTCGCCAAGCCATGGAAACTTCTGGCTTCAAACACACTACGAGGTGAAGGCCAATCCACAATCACCTTGATCTTTTCTAGATCCATTTTCAGACCATCACTAGAAACTACATACCCTAAATAAACCAACTCCTTCTTCATGAAACTACACTTCTTCAAATTTACTAGCAATTTCTCTTCTCTTAACCTCTGCAATACTTCCCTAACATGCAACAAATGTTCTTCTTTTGTTTTACTAAAAATCAAAATATCATCAAGATATAAAATGATAAACTTACCAAGAAATGGCTTCAATACTTCATTCATCAACCTCATGAAGGTGCTAGGAGCATTCATCAACCCAAAAGGCATCACCAACCATTCGTACAATCCATCTTTCATCTTGAAAGCAGTCTTCCACTTGTCCCCTTCTCTTATTCGAATTTGATGATACTCACTTTTTAAATCAATATTCATGAAATATTTGACTCCACTTAAGCAATCCATCATATCATCCATCCATAGAAACACAAATCTATATTTCATTATTATTTTATTTATAGCCCTTGAATCTATGCACATCTGCCATTCTCCATCCTTCTTTGGCATCAACATTGTTGGTACAGTGCATGGACTGAGACTTTCCCTGATCAGCCCCTTATCCAAAAATTCTTGAACTTGCCTATTTATCTCCTCATTCTCCATAAGTGTCATCTTATATGGTTCCTTGTTTGGTAAACTTACACCAGGTATCAAATCCATACAATGACTAATATTTATCATAAGTGGCAATCCATCCGGCAACTCCTTCATCATTATATCTGAATATTCTTCCAGCATCTCTTGAATTTCTATGGGTGGCTCTTCTTGTCTTTCTACTGTCAAAGTTGTTGCAGGCTTGAGAATAAAGGAAAAACACGCCCCTCCTTTCTTCAACTCCTTTAGAATTTTTTTTCCAGAAACCAAACAAACTCTGGAGTTACTTTCTACTTCATCTTCCTTATCCTTCATAGGATTCAAAGTATACTCCTTCCCATCTTTCTTTATTCTAAATGTATTTGTCCTCCTATCATGAACAACTTGTCTATCAAACTGCCATGGTCTACCCAGCAAAATATGACATGCATCCATCGGTATTACATCACACAGAATTTCATCCTTACAACTACCAATTTGAAAATTAACTAGGCATTGCTCACTTACCACCAATTGATGCTCCTTCTGTAACCAAGAAACTTTGTAAGGGTCGAGATGCTTCAACCACTTCAAATTCAGTTTATTAACCATTTCTTCAGACACAATATTGTCTGTGCTACCACTGTCTACTATCACATTACAACATTTACCAGTTGACTTACATTTGGTTCAAAACAATTTCCTCCTTTAAACAGGTTCATATTTCTCCTTCTCTAGATTCAACAAAATCCTTCTCAACATCAAGGATTCTCCATCCTTGATATCTTCTCCACACTTCGGCAAAGCCACACTTTCACTTTCTACTTGCACCACATTCACTCGTGCATATTTTCCTTTTCCACTAGTTATCTGAGGACATTCAAATGCCCGATGTCCAACCTCTCCACATTGAAAACAAGTACCACTGAATCCTCTTCCTCAGCCTCTTCTAAAAGATCCTCTACCTCTGAAATAATCTCCCCTTCCTCTCGAATAATCTCCTCTTCCTTTACTATCTTGGGTATTTGTTTGTGATGAACTGACCTCTCCTTGTTTATTTTGGTATCCTCTTCCGCCACTAGACTGGCCTCTTCCATCTGAAAATTTATCCCTACCTCTAGAATTATTTTGATTTCTGGCAAGCGTATCTTCAACCTTCAGAGCATATTGGTAGGATTCCTCAACACTTGTGATTTGCACCATGCTTAATTCATCTTGAATGGAGTAGTGCAACTTATTTATATATCTAGACACCTTCTCAGCATCATCATCAATGTGACCAACCCAAATATTTACTCTGTAGAATTCTTCGGTAGATTCTTGTACATTCTTCTCCTTCTGCTTCAGATTCTGCAATTTCTTGAACAAACTAATTTGATAGTTTGCAGGCAGAAATTTGGCCTTCAATTTGGTTATCATTCTTTACCATGTTTGAATTTTCTCCTTTCCCTTTATCTATCTTTCCGTCTAGACATGATCCCACCATAGGGAGGCATGAACCTTCAACTTTGTCCATCTCCGATATCCAGTCATTTAATTCTTCTGGATTTAGACTACCAATATAACTGGGAGGATCTAAATGAGGCTTACCACTTACTTTGGACATTGCTCTTAAATATCCTCTTTCTGGTTCATCTCCTTCATTCAAATCATCTTCTCTCACTTCAACTTCTTCATCCTCACTCACATCTTCAACATGTACTCCTCTATGTTGCACCATCTCTATAGCATCTAGCCATGCAGTTATTCCTCTCAACATTTCCCTAATCACCATATCTCTTCATGGTCCTCTTCTACCACGTCCTCTCTGTGCCATGTCTTCTTCAGATTCTCTGTAGTTGAAGGTCTACACGTGCTCTCCTCTACCCACAACAAAATTAGTAGAATATTTTCTTTGACAAGTCCATGGCCTTCTTAGGAGACTTGCTCTGATACCACTTGGTGCAGGACTAAATTCAGGGGTCTTATCAGACTACTAAATTAAGTAGAAAAATTAACAAGACAACACAAAAACAACACGCCACACCACAACAATTTCATTTATTTATTTCAGAAACAACAAATCATTACAGGAGTATAATTTTTTTTCATACATTCTCACGATACACCAGCCTCCATTTACAAAACTTTCTGTAACACCTCCCTTCTACAGGAAATCGAACTGAACCCCCTTTATAACTAGAAGAATGCATTTAATACTCTGCCAAAATAGTTGAACCACCACCATCTATTGAGAAACTGAATGAAATACCATAATAGGAAAGGAACCACCAAGCAGTTTGTTGGGTTAAACTAGTTCTTGGGTTAGAGTTAGTGGATTAACCATTAGTGGTCTTTAGCACATGGTTTTGTGCTAGTTGTATTGGTCCATGGTTTTGGAGCTTATGGTTTTGAGCCCATGGTTTTGCATGTATGGAAGTCTATATAATGGCTTGGTGACTCCATTGTGTGTGGTTGGTTGAAGCCTCTAGGTTCAGCCCGGTTGGGGCTAAGGGTTAATATGAAGATCTTCATTGCTGGTTTTTCCCCAGTTTGAGGTTTTCCAGGGTAAATCACTGTGTTGTGATTGTGTTCTTGTTCCATGCTTGATTTGAGTTTCTGTTGTGCATTCTGAATTCTTGGTTGTGTATGTTTCTAACAATTGGTATCAGAGCTTGAGTTGCAAGCTCCAACATTTGTGTTTGCGGAGGAGTAATACAGCTCACAACGTGTGGAGATAAGGCATCATTTATTTTTTGATTTGGTATTCTTGTTGAAATAGAAGGTTTGAGCATGTGCCTTAGCGCTCTAGCTCCCGGAAGAAGGTTGAGTAGGTTTGTGCAACATTGGTCGTGGTTGCTGTTGTAGGCATGTTGCCTAGTCAAAGTCACTGTATGCAGTTGTTGCATGTACCCGCAACCAAGGCTGGCTGTAGAAAGAAAAAGATTGTAATGGAGTTGTATGTAAAATTTAATACATGTATTTGGGCTGATTCTTGTAAGACCTGGTATGGCTTGCTCAATCCCTGAAAGGAAAGGCCTGGTAAGAGAGGAGTTCTCCCAGGTGGTAAGGGGGGCTTAGAGTCATGTGGATTCCCAGTTTGATGTCGGTCTCGGTGATAGAGAGGGCATTGCACTTGGTGCTTATAGAAGGGGGGTTTGGTGCTAACCCCAAGACCAAGTTTAAAGGGGGGATTGTTGGGTTAAACTAGTTCTTGGGTTAGAGTTAGTGGATTAACCATTAGTGGTCTTTAGCACATGGTTTTGTACTAGTTGTATTGGTCCATGGTTTTGGAGCTCATGGTTTTGATCCCATGGTTTTACATGTATGGAAGTCTATATAATGGCTTGGTGACTCCATTGTATGTGGCTGGTTGAAGCTTCCAGGCTCAGCCTGGTTGGGGCTGAGGGTTAATATGAAGATCTTCATTGCTAGTTTTTCCACGGTTTGGGGTTTTCTAGGGTAAATCACTATGTTGTGATTGTGTTCTTGTTCCATGCTTGATTTGAGTTTCTATTGTACATTCTAAATTCTTGGCTGTGTATGTTTCTAACACAGTTGACCAGTTACAGAACTGAATTGTCACCTCAAATATCCCCCTTAGTGTATAGCAGTCGCCAATGTGCATATTCGGCAATACTTGGGATTCATGATAGTTCATTAGAAAAATAGTCATTTTGCAAACTAAATGTTTGTTGGTACAACACCTTAAGCCACCAAGCCCTTTGTTGGAAAAATTGACCTTTTTCGAAACTTTTATCAGCTTATCGGCAAATTTCAAAAAACCACGAACTAGTTCACAAACCTAAAGTTTGTCGATACGAAGTATCAAGGCATCAACTTCTTTTATTAGAGAAACTTGTCTTTTATGAACTCTTTGACTTTTCTCCAAAATTTTCATTCATAGGCTTGTCGGCGATTCGACAACTTTTGGAAACTGCGAACTGGCCAAAGACTTGAAACTTTTCTTCTATCGGTGAAATTCCAATACCGTGAACCAAAAAAACTTTGACTTCAACTTTGAAAGCCTTTATTGGCGAAGTGAGTCATCAGTGAACCTAAGCGTTCACAAACTAGTGACTTTGTTGACTAAGTTTGCAACCTCAAACTTTTGCTGACTGAAGGCTCCTTTTCAATGAACTTAAACACTTGCAAACTTGCCCTTAAGCTGAGTCAGAGAAATTGCCCATCGGTGCACTAATTTGTCGGTGAATCGAAGAGTTCATGAACTACGAATTTTCCAACAAAGCTTCCTTTGACCAACTTTGAAAATATGACTTTCCTTTATGACTTTTTGACAGAAGTTCTTATTGATAGATTGTTAGATCGGGTAACTGTTGGGTCGGCAAATTGAGCAGTTCGCAAACTGAAGAAATCGCCGAATGGCTATAACAACCAATTTTTTCCCAATCTTCACCAAAATGAAGTAGGAATACCCAATTGGGTCTTTAACAAGATGATGCCCTCAGTTTGGCCAAACAAATCTGAAATTGCCTCCTGCAACAAAAACCAATTCTACAAAGAAATAAAGCCAAAAACCAACTTAGAAAAAAAAAATTTGGTGACACAGGATTGCAAGCTGTGAACCTGGATGCTCCTGCATGACAAATGTTCTCAATCATTTTGAGTTGTTGAATCACTTATTGAGTCAAAGATTATTAATTGTTTGCCACAGTTGTAAGTGATATATAGTTAAGTTCGATCGCTTGAAAGTGTTGCAAAACGGTCTAAATCGAGTCACAACTTCCCAATCATCCTAGTAATTTTTGTGAAGGCAAGTAAATGTTTGATTAGACCTTAGTGACAAAAACACAAAGGATTGCCATGTAGTTTGACAGGTATATAATCTTGGGGTTATATTTAAGCATTTTTGGTTCTTTGATAGTTTGTAGTTTCATGAAGTCATAAGATGACTCAAAAAGCTTGAAAAAAGGCCTTAAAAGGGGACTCTTTTGATGTTTGAACATGTTGGTTTCAAGATAATTTCAAGTTTGAATATAGTTATGTAATCAATCCACAAGCGTGAATTTGCAGTTATTTAAAGTTTTGACACATAGTCGCAAGTTCCTACACAATGCATGCTGTCCCCAGAAAATTCGATGATGGGTTTGCATGCAATAATTTAACTTATTCCTATTGATTTAAAGTCAAAGAATGCATATATGAAGCTACGTTGGTTAATAAGAAGGTGCAGTTGCAAAATTTTAATGCAATTTGCAGTTCACCATCTATAATTCATAAAGTCACAATTAATAATTTGTGGTTTCACATGGTCGTAAGTCAATTTCCAAGTGTGATTTTATTAAATTTGGTAAAATTTTAAAATGCATGATTAGTTTAATTGTTTTCCCATAAAATTTGGAGTCATAATAGTAATCTACATTCGTAATTGCATTTAAAAAGTTCCAAGCAAATTCATCGGCATAAGTCCAAAAGTGATGATACATAGGTTCATACTATAAAGATACCGCCACCTCATTTTAAAACAAAGGAAAAGCAAAATCCAAGCTTAAATTCACAATTTGCAAATTGCTCAAACATTCCAAATCTCTGCCAATCCACAAAACATAATGTGTAAAATACAAGGAGGGTTTGGGATTATGTTGCACGAACACATATTTCTACTAATATTGCAAATTGTAAATCAAGCTCTAGTTTTTGCATGGTACAAGACAAATAACGATTTTATACTGAAAAGTGGAAGTGGGAAGTAGGCTTGCAACTCACATTTAGAAAAGTTACAAATTGCATATGTGTTTTAGCTTCCCAAAATCCTACCACTATGCAAAGCAAAAAAGAAGAAGAAAAATTTGGAAAAAATAGAGGTGCAGAAACCCGATGCACTCAAGAAAAAGTACCTTCATGAATGAAAGAAAGATTTTAATGACATTCATGAGACCAAGCAATCTAAGGGACCAAAATTCGTAGCCCTAAGAAATTTTCAAATGCCTTTCGATGTCAAATCTTCAAGATCTTTTCAATGTTGACTCTTCTACTATGGATCTTGACCAAAAATCCTGTAATTTTGTAAAGTTGTGCTCCCTCCAATAACTCAATTAGGCTTCCTACTTTCATGTTATTTTCATAGTGGATACGGATATCCTCATATGTTGTGCACTACATGATGAAGTACCATTCTGTCTCCACCACTCTTTAATGAATGAATGAATGAATTTTAATGCAGTCCATGAGGCCAAGCAGTCTAAGGGACCAAGAGCCACAACCCTAAGACATTTTCAAGATCTTTTCAATGTTGACTCTTCTACTATGTATCTTGACCAAGAAGTTGACCATTATGTGAAGCCTAGCTTCCTCAAAGAGTTCATTTATATTACCTGCCTTCAAGTTTTTTTCATATTGAGTATGAATATCTTCATAAGAAACACACTCAAAGATGAAGTGCCATTCAATTTCAACCACTCTTTTGCTGCAAAAAAATGCAAATCCTATCTTCCCAATCTTCCTTGGGGACCGTCCATCTACTAGTTTCGCACCTTAGATGATGAGAACTGGTCCTCAATTGTGCAATTAAAAGTCTAGCTTTACCCTTAAGAGCGGCATACAAGTAGGTTTTTTCCCCATGCTCCCAAGTGGAGTTGAACTCTTTGACATAATGCATTTATTTTTGGCCAAGCTGTTTAGTCCACATGGCAGTCGTGAATCTTTCTAAAATGAACTATTTAATTTCTTCTTTGGTTTTAGAATACTAAGAGGGGGAGGTGAATTAGTATTCTGTAAAACCTTTATTTCACATAATTATTAATCCTTTTACCAAATTCAATAACATGAAAGAAAAACAAACATAAGAAGAGCAGCCACAAAGTTATAACACATAAACACCAGGATTTTTTTACGTGGAAAACCCAGAAAGGGAAAAACCACGGTGAGTGTTAGCTCACAATATATTATGATATCAAAACCAAATTACATGAAGGCTCACTGCCCAAGGACTCACTGTCCAAAAGAAGTGCTCACTGTCAAAAGAAGAGAATAGAAGATAGAGAAGGAATGACTCACTTCTAGGAAAAGACTACTATAATTGCATCTATAGAATTCTGAAGTACAATTCTATTTATAGCTTAGTATATAGACTCAAATGTCTTCATAATGTCTACCCTACTTTTTCTGCTCTGCTTCACATATACTCTGTTCTTCTACCCTCACTATCCTTTTCTGGTCACAAAACTTCCTCAGATTGCACACACATCAAATTCACACTCTATTTTCACCAAGTCCCCCCTCCAATGCTGAAATCTATCAAGTATGTATATCCACATCAAGAATTTCTTCAAACTAGGTCGGCATGCAAAAGATAAAGCTTGTATATTCGAGTTATACCTTGTTGACCTGTAATTATGCCCAAACAACTATGCAGACCCAATCAATCATGCAAGACTATTTATATGAGCCTAGACCTATTATAGAACCACTTAGATTAATGATTCCAATCATATACCTTCACCACATATTGATCTAACATGACTGCCAGCTTAACCCTTAAGTACACACTTGACTAATTCAACTGTCATACCATAACCTTCAATGCAGACCATATGAGACTCTGAAAAATATATCCAACATCCATTATAGACTTCTTAGCAAACCTTCAGAACTGCAAGACATAATAATCTTCTACAACAAAATGTGGATCTCAGAACTATTGTTCTGTTACAGTGAAATACTGTCAAATTGGAAGTCGATACTGGAGAACTTGTAGAATATGATTTGATGATCTTCAAGCTCTATAAATATGGAATTAGATAATCAAGACATGTATCTACATTGCCTCAAAACTACAAATTAAAATATTCATCAGCGGAGGAATGCGGACCAAATTACTCAGGTACTCTGCATTGTTTCTAACTTAACTCTGTTCACCCAGACTTAGACATTTCACCATATGACTTATGGAGGAAGTTAGGACTTGAATACTAAAACATATCATCACCAAAGGGTTGTTTACAACATACCAAGACCGCATAACTTGATCTTCAACTACAAAGGCATACCATTCCTATTATTGTCAATCATCCTGTGTATTGTCCATACTTAGTCATTCTGACTATGTTAGTCTTCCAAACCAAAATTGCCTTTGCCATGTGTTCTTTCCATCAATGACAACATACAATAATTGTCTTAACCATTAGAGTAGTGTCTCTTGCCAGCATCACCTTCAGAATATCCACTACTGGCACATTGTGTTGTAATTCCCTTACCACATGTAGTGTTGGATTTTGATACTCGGGAGTATGGATAGCAGTTGGCCTAGAGGTGGACCCCCTCATAATTGGGCCTTGGTATCTTTTCTACTTAGGGATATTTGCTCCCCCTAACACATCATCATGCCCCTTGGTCATGCCTTCATCCATACATTCCTCCTCTTCCTTTGTTTCCGCAGCTCTGGATAGGAGTATAGGAATGGCCTTCTATGGCACATCCTTAGGAGCTGAGGGTCTGGTGGTAACTGAAATACCCTCTGTTATGAATTCCTCTGTAGCTCCACATGACCCTGGCTGGGCCAACCTAGTCTCCAACACATGTCTTTTGTGCACCAAGAAATCATCAAAGTCTAGCTCATCCCTTTCTTTCATAGTTCTCTTCTTATTGAAGGTGATGGCCACTCCCTTGGTGTTCAACTCATTAATATTCTTTTGCAGCCAACTCTTGGTTATCCCCATCACTTTGATTGTGATGACATCAATGGATGTCTCCTCCTCCTTTGTCCAATCAAGGGGAGCTAATGCCTCATTGTATGTTTTCTTTTCTTCATACTCAGGATCTAGGATATCTTTGTCATCTGCTTTGACCTGAGGGGAGAACTATGGATATCTAATGGTTTTTATTTGATCAAGGGTAGGTCTTTGTTAGCCCCTTTTCCTTACTTCATATTCATCATCACAATCTACCCAATAGTCTTCTAGGTGAGTGGTGTGCTTGTATTTCTTATTTATGAATCTCTCTAACCTGTGATAAGGATCATAATCCCTTACAAAGGGAAATAGCTATAGATGTAGCATTTTTAAATCTGCCTCTGCCAACTTAGCATTTTCTATGGATCCACATATGAACCAATTGATCTATAAAGGGAACTTCACATACCCTTTCCCATCCTTCCTCTTAGATGTCTCAAATGTTGGGATCATCTGTCTAACCATCTCCATCAGGACAACCTTGTCTGATGGATACCTGGGTAACATGAAGGGATTTCCACTAAACCCTTCTATCCTAATATATGAATATGTAGGGAATTGGATGAACCAAGCCCCGTGAGGATGTATTTTCTCCTGTGCTCCTAAGGATAATATCTTTGCTCTATCTCCCTCCATGAGCTGAATGAAATGCATAATAAAATAATCATTCACTACTTTATAATGCTACATAGATTTTCTTCTTTCTAATTGAGGGTAATGTTCCCATGAGGTTTTCTCGTGAGGTAATTTGCCTATCTTCCCAACAGTTTGCATCCCATCAAAAGTGCCTTTGCATGCACATGCATAGACCAGATATGAGGTCATGTAGAAAAATTTGCTTTTCTTCTTCCTCCATCTAACCATCTATTCATACATGGCATCACTAATTATCATAGCCCATTGTACAATATGTATCACCATACGGATTAGGCCATACATCCATGACTCGACATTTCCAACATTGGCCTTCTCTCTCATTCTACTAAGCAATACTATCATCTACTAGACTTCTGGAGAGAAGTCATATTTATACAAATGTCGAGGCATCTTGACTATAGCCTTTGCTTTATTGCCAAGGTCTCTCCATCCGAGGAAGATAACCTTCATACAATCTTTCTGGTTTCCATCATACTCCACAATGACTACACCTAGATCAGGTACATATACCTCCTAGGCAAAGGTAGATTGAAGGCTTCGGTGATTCCGTCAACCGAGAGGTCAGCATACACCCTCCCCTGGTGCTCAACCCTTCTAGTAACCACATTGTAATGTTTGACACATTCAACCAACAATTTAGGAGCCTCTACCACATAAGGAAATTTAGCCGCATAAAACATCACGGTTACCATTATGTTCTTCAAAATAGGGTTGTCCTCTTTGTTCTGAATCCTCGCTCTAAAGGCACCTAGATCTATATTGTCACAATGAGTATCCTCTACAAAATTATACTTGTTGCATTTACTCTTAGCTTTTAGAAACATGTCATCTTTGAATTATGCCTTGCACCTATCTATACAAGGCTGCATCTTGACCTACAAATTTAGAAATATCCATATCTTAAACTAGGGCATATGTTAAGCAAGGGTTAATCTCTTCTCTAATCCCTATAAGTGGATAAATAGGGAATTCCTTAAGGTGATACATAATTAAACAAATTGACCTTGATTAATCTAGTTTTAATATTTTAACTTTCACCTGTGTAAAAACAAGCATATCATGAACACGAAAAGAATGAATTTTGTCGTATACGTACCTATTTGTCACGACCTTAACCTAGATGTACGGAAGTATACCAGAAATGTAGTTCACATGTGATCCTATGTGTAATTGAGTTCCTCTTCTCACCTTTGTTGTTTCAGTTCTTCAAGCTCTCTGTGTAAATTTCAGTCTATTGAATGCAATTATGTGAAAAATGTAAGAGTAATTTCCCTTTTTAACTTAGTAAATCTTTGATTTAGGGCTTATTAATTACTCCCGAGAGATTAGGTGAATTCTAAAAAATGGAAATGCAGGAGGTCACTACAGGTGTCAATATGCACACTTTCAAATTTAAAATCCAAATGGCTTTTTTATCAGCATTAAATGCAAAAAGGTGCCTCTGGAAATGAAGATGGATCTTGGATTAATTTGTCCATATGGATATATCCATGTGGATATGTCCATATGACGTCAGCAAGAGGGTCAAGTCAACCATCATTGACTGAAGGCAACCATCGGGTCCTAATTTGGTTGTAAAATATTCAAAGATCCATGGGATATCCATGTGGACACGTGGCACAAAATCATTTGTTATGATAGGGATATGGATATTTGGAAAGGTGTGGACATTACATGGTATGAAATATCCATTCAATGAATGTTCGAATGATGTCATTAGGTTTAATCTTCTATGTCGAGATAGGATGATGTGACGTCAGCAAGACATGGATATCAAGAATAAGGTATGGATCTTTCAAAAATATAATCATCCATATGAGCTAATATCCATATGATGTCAGCTATTTGCTTTAGCTGCATACGAGTGAAGGTTGAATCATGTCATTGGGATTCAGATACTTCACAAGCATAAGGATATGGATATTTAAGCAAGCACAAAACATCCATGCAGATGATGTCAACATGCTTAAAATATCCCTTTGGGGAAAAAAAGTATGACGTAACCTAGATATGGATGTTTCGGTATGAACATTAGTAAACTAAATATCCATGTCAAAACATCCAACATTAAGTGTCCAGATCCACAGGGTTTATACTATGTCAAACTTGATGGGCTGTCACTAGGATACAAATATTCATATGGATATGGATATTTAGATGGAACGAAATGTCTATGTCCAAAATATCCATGCGGATGACGGGTAGTTACTTAGTCCATGTAAATTTGACAGGCTCGAGAGAAAAGGTAATCCTTACTTAGACACATCGAGCACCCCTACTTTTATTCATCTTTCTATATATTGGGTAACAGGACATGACGTCATCAGGATATGGGTGTTTTGATAATGATTAGGATATTACATTGGTAATATCCATACCCATGTTGACCAAACTTTGAACAAACATAACTTTCTCATTTCTTCAAATTTTGACATGGTTCAAAAGGCAAAGATGCTCTAAATTTAATTTTCTATCCAATGGAGACCTTTCTAGGAGTTTTGTTCAACTTGAGCTCAGGACCCTATCAGGACATGATTTTTACCAAACCGCCCAAAAGCAGAAAGCACACAAGCAGAAGCAAAAAAGTTGGGTCCTTGTTTTGCTGAGGAAAAATGGGGCATGTTGTGAAACCTCACAACAACTTGTCACCAAAGGAAACAACTAAATTTCAACCAATTTAGGAAGGAAAGGTAAATCTTGACATAGAATTCCAGTCTTTGCTACTCATGGATATCTGGATCAGTCCAAATAAGACTATGTTCATTAATGAAACTAGGTATAAGAAGGAATGCAAGTGTGTGCTTTGGTTCATTTCCTTCCACTGGATAGGTTGAAAAGGGTAGGAATTAGCATTAAGCTACATAGTTGGATTTAACCTTCTAAGCTAAACCTGGATAGAGCCTTGCTTCCAGTTAGGCATTCATAGCCCCGGCAAGGATATCACCTATAATTCCCCTAGATAGAGCCCCATTGCCAGTCAAGCGTCTATAGCCCCGATAGAGTTATCTAGATGACCTTAAGAGAATAAATTCTCTTTCTCTTGATTTTCAATATATTTTCCTTTTTGTAAGATATATCATTTCAGCTCATTGTTTGCATAGTAGTAGGATCTGTTGCTAAGGCTAGGAATTTAGTGGTAGCAAAGGCAAACCTTTGGATTTTTCACTTAATGCAGACACTAACAATTTCAACCAGTCCCAGGAACTTTAAGATGTGCTCATTTTGATGATTCCTTAGATGACCTCTGTCTTGATTGATGAACATAGTTTCACAGAATAGATTAGCATATTAGAGTTCACATTGAGATCACATTATCTCCACCTCACCCTTCCCAATCCATGCACTTGTCCCATCTCATCCCAGTAACCCATAAAATGAATTTTTAATTCATTCACATGTCTCCATCTTCATAAATGCAAAGCCTCCCCAAGACCAAATTAAAAATTCATAAATATTGTGAACCCTCCATCTTTGTTGATGAAACTCCATCCATTCATTTCACTATGAAATCTCATCCATTGGATCTCATCTTTGAATTTCAACCATTGATCTAAAATCCTCCAAAAATCTATAAATAAAGAGCCTCTCTAAGCATTTAGACTCTAACAATACATTAAGGCAATTTTTTAAGAATTTATGCTCTTATAATCTCATCACCATAGCCAAATTATTCTCAAATCATTGTCAATTCATTGCCCTCATTATGGGTGAGTACGAGATCATGATGGGCCAAACAGTGGAATTGGAGAAAAAAATTGATGGATAAAAAAGTGCTAATATTTAGACTACTACTTAGATTTGGATGGAAAGAATGTTAATATTTCTAGCTCAAATATCGATTCCCTCCAATAATGCCTTAGGGTTACCTCATATTTAGGCATGTGGGAGTCCCAAAACTTGCCAAAGAAACTTGCAAAAACCACCCATTTAGTGTTATCCTAAAAATTTTCACAATTTCATCCTTGAAGCTGACAAACTTTTTTGTAACTAAATTTAATCAAAGGGTAAGTGCAAAAAGATGGGGGGCCAAAAAGTGGCCAAATTGTTTTCAAAATAATTTAATGCATAACGTGAGCGTGTTATAACATGCTCGCATTATGGTTTGGTAATGACGAGCCTAAGGCTCATCAAAATCAAACCATAACATGAGTGCGTTATGAATTGTTATAAATAAATTAAAAAAAAGCTAATCTTCTCATTTCATTTATGTTTTCTCCTCTATAGCCGCGACCTGCAAACCCTAGGAAGCGCACTCGCGTTTTGGGAAAATCAATTCAACACCAAAATCTTGCTGATTCATCGCCAAAATGCCGCCACGATGTTGAGCACGCCAAAGGAGTGAGTTTTATTTATTTTTTTGTTTGAATTTCTTTCTAAATAGGTAGGTTTGAGTTGATTTTTGATGTATATTTCGTTAATTGTCAGGAAATGTTAATGCACCTCCTCCTCCTCCTCCTCAAAATCCACAAAATCCTGCGAAACAATAACCTCCTCCATCCATTCCTTGACATGCCCCTGGAACACAAGAAAATATAATGGGGCAAATTGAAAACAACAAAAAAGAAATTAAAGATATAATTGCAAGGTTAAAAGATCCTTCCACTTCAACCTTGCATAGGTCCACGCTTGCTGAATCTCTTGAATCTATGTTGTCAAATGTAGATTCAATTAGCAAGCAAATATCTAGTTGGACGGATAAAAGGAGAGAGTTTAGAGACTATTATGTAGACAAGCTGTCATACCAAGATGTGAAAAAATTACAAATTATAAAATTAGACTTGTGTTCGATTTTCACAAACCCACAAACAAATCAACCTCCACCCATTACATGCAAGAGGTTCCCTATCCATTGGTGCAACAACCAAGCATTAAAGGACAATTTTGGGCAGAGGTGGGGGATGGTTTTTGACCATCCTCCATGTAATAATAATGAGGTCCCGCAATACTTTTTAAGGAAACTCTATTGTGAGTTTGTCCTCAATAAAGTGCCAAACTATTTTGATATGCGGGACTTCCAGGGTAAAGGTTGGGGGTCAGCACAAGATAGACTAGGGGCACGTGTTGACCCATAGTGGGCAGTGAGACGAGTAATCAGCAGACCAGCCCATGAACATGTTTCTATCCCTTCCATTGTGAAGGAGAGTGTTGAGGTTGATACACATCAGTCCATTCATGCCTTGACCCAGAGCATCATAGAGCATGTCAGTCCTGTAGCACAGAGTGGGTTGGGAGATAGTGCGAGGAGTAGGGTCCCACCCCATGCTTGTCAGACTTGCGGGTCAGCCTGTGGTTATGACCCCATGGATAGTTAGGACGTAGGTGCACAGGCTACATCTGCAGCTGAACAAATGGTGATGACAGATACCCTCCTGAGTGAGACTTTCGGCCTTGATACTCAGGTAAATATTAGCAAGTTTATTGAATTTAATTTATTAAATTTTATTTTTGAAATGCAAGATTAACTAATTTAGTTTGATGATTTTAATGAAATTTCAGGGTCATAGTGTTGATGCAGTTTTCAGTGGTTCTCCACCTACATATTACACTAGATCATCTACTGTCGGGGTATCTAACTAGTAAACAATTATAAATATTACATGTGAATAGCATCGTTATATGAATGGTATTCTAATATCTGATTTTGAATGTTGAATATGTTAATATTGGAGATTTCACGGCAACACCTGCCAGTGGTGGTGGACTTCAAAGCTTCACGGATGTAATAAAATAAATAGTTTAATGAATGAATTGTACTTACTAGATTTTTGTATGTGACTTGTGTGCTTTATTGTGTGTACTTCCATGTTTAGATGAACATGTGTGTATGTTAGGAGCCATGATTTGCATCACTATTATAGTTTTCATAATTGAATAATGTTGTTTTATTTCCAGATGATGCAGGCTGCGGAGACACCTCCCAATGTTCATAGGGAAATGGAGCATGGTGTGACCTCTAAGATTCATAGCTCCATGGCATTGACAGGGGTATGAGGCAGATTAGTAAATTTCAATTTACATTCATTGTTATAGTTGTTTATTTTTGAAAAATCAAAAGATTATTGATTTGAAGTTTAATTTTTATCTAGATGGTTTCTATAGGACATGCCATCACCATGGCCTATTCCTGCTACTGAGGCAAGTGAGGAGACAGATTATATGGTAGCAGTAAGTGATTATTTTGTTAAATGTTTCATTTTTTATAACA
Organism: Cunninghamia lanceolata; assembly: GCA_027924645.1. NCBI lineage: Eukaryota > Viridiplantae > Streptophyta > Pinopsida > Cupressales > Cupressaceae > Cunninghamia > Cunninghamia lanceolata. Next base: position 11,692,978 of record BSBN01000252.1, on the reverse strand, counting down.
TGTAATTTCTATATATTAATGTCTATACTTTTTATTGTAACAACTAAAGATGCAGGAAGAACTAAATTGGAGGAGCAGCCCTCAGGTTCGTAGTAGACCACCCACATGCACATCTCCATCCCCTAGAAGATCAAAGGCTACCTGTGATCTATTCTCTTCACCAGCTAGAGGGGAATGACTTTTTATTGTGTTCCTTTGTTGTATGCCTATATGGCATTTTTGGACATATATTTTGTATTGCATATAGTTGACATTGTATGCCTATATGGCTATTTTGTATATATGTTATACTTATATCGACATATATTGATGTATGCCTATATGGATATTTGGTTAATACAAATCTTTTTTATTGATGGCGTCCATACTTGCATTATAAATCCACGTTTGAATAGATATTTGTAGATGGCTACTTCAAATATTTAAAGTCCAATTGTATTACATAGGATGTTTGTTGATCCAATAAGCTAGCTATTGTTATTCAAGTATCACCTAAACCTCATTTTGGAACTAAAAGATAAATGTTGTATTTTAAAAAAAAATGAATCATCATGTTGAACAAAAAATATTAATATTCTTTATGAGTAGCATACAATGTCAACTATATGCAATACAAAAAAATGAATCATCATGTTATTCTTTATATTTGAGATCCTGAAAATGACTAAGTCTGGTAGCCTGATATCCTGAAACACTAAAAATTGACTAAGTCTGAAATCTGGTGGATCCTCCAAATTCTATAATCTACATGTTAAATCCGGTGGATTCGAGACCTATCTCAAACATCCTGAAAGGTATATTGAAAAATATTTAAAGTATATTCAATATACCTTATCCTCTGGGACTTACACTTCTAGGCACAAAATTGCTCTAGGGAGTTAGGCGCGCTTTCCCACCTTTGCAGACTCAAATCAGTGCCTAAGATTGAGACCTCAAAGTGCGCCTAGAGAAGAAAATAAACCTTTGATCATCCCAAGTTATGGCGCCTTGAATGGAATTGATACAAATGACCTTAAGCATTGAAAATTTGACAAGGAAAACACATTATGAGTTTAGGCGCCCTTTATGCTTCATATCACCAATTTTGGCGCCTTGGCAACATAATAGATGAATAACACCTCAAAATGAATGCCTAAGGGTGATGTAGTCATACAAGGGTGCAAACAAGTGTTAAAAGCCTTAAAATATCAAGGAATAATCCAAATTCAAGTAAGTCACATTTTCACACCTTGATCATCATCTAAGGCACCTTGCAAAGGAGGTCTTGAGAAACATAAACCTTAGGTGCAATTTCTTGCTTCTACAATCAAATTTGAGTGCCTAAGGAGTGGATAGGTGATGGACATCACTTTGAGTGCCTTAAAAGTGTTTGAAGGTTTGAATTGGTAAATGATAGCGCCTAAAGGTCTTAGAACCAACTAGAATAAGGAATTGAAGAATGAGTTAACCACTTTGAGTGCTTTGAAGGAGAGAAGTATGTATATGAAGATTGATTGAATGTTTGGAGTTTAGGCACAATTTCCTTGTCATCTAATCACACATTGGCGCCTAGGAAGAGTTGACATGAAACAATCCTTTGCGTGGACTCCTTGATGAGATCTCTCCCATTGCTTAAACTTGTTGAAATGTTAAAGGCTAAGTCAAATGGATTCTAGGCGCTCTTTGCCTTCAGAATGACCTTGAATTGGTGCCTAAGCATAATAAGAGAGTTTAAATCCATTCAATATGGTGCCTTGTAAGAGGAGAGCTTAAGAGCATGAGACTAGATGACATTTAAGAGTCAAGATCATCAAAATCCAAAGAAATGGGCTAAGTAAGCTAAGGCGCCTTTGCTTGTCATTCAATACCTCCATGAGCGCCTAGATTGAAATTGCATCCAAGGACATCTAAGAGTAGGCACCTAGAGGGGAAAAGTCATCCTAAGACCTTCATAATTATTTAAAGCATAAAAAATGCCAAGTATAAAGATTCATGATGTTGGGCGCTCTTTCACCTCCATACAGATCTAGATTGGCACCTTAGATAAAGTATCACAAATCTATATCATTGAGTAAGTTTCAAGAGAGAAAGGCTTGCTTCAAGCATGTTTACTCATTCAAGGTCTTACAAATAATGAATAGAGCCTAAATTGATGCTAGGCACCTCCTCTTGTCTCTACTATCTAGTTTTGGTGCCTAAGGAGAAATTGCATCTAGTGAACTCATTAATTGGCGCCTAGGAGGAAAAGACCTTAAACTTACATTATTGAGTCAGCACTTTAGAAATTGAGCCATTCCTAGTTAATTGGAGTCATAAAATATCAAATACAAAGTCAAATTGGATTTAGGCACCCCTTCATGTAATTTCCCACCATCATGAGTGCCTAGATCTAGGAAGATCATCCAATTGCGCCTAGGAAAAAGATACAAGTCCAAGACCTCAAATTTGAGTGCCTAGAAGTGTGATGGATTAAAGAAGCTACATTGGCATAAAGCTTAACATTGACATGAGGACAAGCGCTTAGTAAAGGAGAGTTTCTCAAACATTTAAACATGTGAATGAAGTCATATAAATGCACTAAGTCATCTAGGCACCATTTTCCCCTTGTGTACCCTTACATTTACGCCTAAGAAGAAGTTGCTTCAGTTCATTGGAGTGTTTGAGTATTGAGGATTTCTTAGCAATGCTTTGAACCCATTTGAAGTTGAAGAACATATTTACCTGAGTTAAGGCACAAATTTACACCCCAATCATCATCAAAATGCACCTTAGGAGAGATCAGCATTATTAAGGAAGTCTAGGCGAGTTCTTCAACTCATATAACCTCCAAGTGCGCCTAGCAAGCAAGAATTATTATAAGTCATCCTTAAATGTTTGAAATAGCAATACAAAGTCAAATTGGACTTAGGCACCTTTTGCTCCTCTTTTCACCTATATATGCGCCTAGATTTGAAATAAGATTATTGCATGTTCCTTTGTGCTATAAAGTGTTTATCATAAGGATTGATGTGTTTCTTGGTTTGTATTGCAGGAAGATTGAAGGAAAAGAAGTATCACAGAGGTAGGAGCAAGAGCTTGGAGTCACTTTCAAGGAGTCATCATGTAGCTATTTCAAAGGAGTCATTCACATTCATTCATGCCAGAGAGTTAAGATGGGAAGTAATCACTACTAAAGAGACACCACTTCAAGAGGTAGCTACTCCAAGAAGTCACAACAAGATACATCTCAGGTCTTCTTCATCAATGACATCATGTTAGATCACATCAAATGAAGCATCATACATATCCTACTTACAATGAACAAGGCAAGATCAACAAGATACATCTCAAGTGTTTATTATCAAAGTAATCATATTGAAGATATCATACAAAGATCAGTTTGGGCACACAAGGAGAAGAACGAAAGTTACACCCCTTTGCAACTTTACACTGCCTCCTTCTGATGATTTTTGGGGTAGCAAAAAACCTTTCACCACGGGCAAACACCTTAGAGATATAAAAAACTAAGAGAGGTTATTGTAGAGGCACTCTATGTGATCGTGTTGCCTTAAATGAAATGTTTCTAAGTGACACAGTTTTTGAATAACATCTCATCAAAGATTGCTACCTTTTTGCACTTTGGACTCTTCAGGGATATCATTGGTACAATGTAGCCCGAATTATTTCAACATGTTTGGGTGAAAAATAGGACCATGGCTAGCGTAAATGTACCCATCTGGATGCGTTGGAATAGTCAGTTTGGTCGCATCAAGAGCAGGAGGAAAGTTACACCCCTTCGCAACTTTACACTGCCTCCTTCTGACAATTTTTGGGGTAGCAGAAAACCTTTCACCACGGGCAAATGCCTCAGAGATATAAAAAACTGAGAGAGGTTATTGTAGAGGCACTCTACATGATTACGTTGCCTTAGATGGAATGTTTCTAAGTTACATGGTTTTCAAGTAACATCTCATCAAAGATTGCTGCCTTTTTGCACTTTGGACTCTTCAAGGATATCGTCGGTACAATGTAGCTCGGACTGTTTCGACATGTTTGGGTGAAAAATAAGACCATACCTAGTGTAAATGTACCCATCTATACATGTTAGAACAGTCAATTTGGTCACATCAGGAGCAGGATGAAAGTTACACCCCTTTGTAACATTACATTGCCTCCTTTTGACGATTTTTGGGGCAGCAAAAAACCTTTCACCATGGGCAAATGCCTCGAAGATATAAAAAACTGAGAGAGGTTATTGTAAAGGCACTCTACATGATCGCGTTTCCTTAGACATAATCTTTCTAAGTGATACAATTTTTGAGTAACATCTCATCAAAGATTGTTGCCTTTTTGCACTTTGGACTCTTCAGGGATGTCGTCGGTACAATGTAGCTCAGACTGTTTTGACATGTTTGGGTGAAAAAAAAGGACCATGCCTAGCGTAAATGTACCCATTTGGATACGTTGGAACAGTCAGTTTGGTCACATCAAGAGCAGGATGAAAGTTACACCCCTTCGCAACTTTACACTGCCTCCTTCTGACAATTTTTGGAGCAGCAGAAAACCTTTCACCACGGGAAAATGCATCAAAGATATAAAAAACTGAAAAAGGTTATTGTAGAGGCACTCTACGTGATCGCATTGCCTCAGACAAAGTGTTTCTAAGTGACATGGTTTTTGAGTAACATCTTGTCAAAGATTGCTACCTTTTTGCACTTTGGACTCTTCAGGGATATCGTCGGTACAATGTAGCTCAGATTGTTTCGACATGTTTGGGTGAAAAATAGAACAATGCCTAGCCTAAACGTACCCATCCAAATATGTTGGAACTATCAATTTGGTCGCATCAGGAGCAGGACACCAAAAATGCATAACATGATGATGTAAAAATGTGTATATGTGTAAAAATGTAGCAGGAAATAAAAAAAAGACAAACCTTACAAATTAATGTGCATACTTACAACTCAATGTAACATGACTTTGCAAAATCAATGTGAATAATTACAAATTAATCTAATGAACCATCCGGGTCTGCTCTACTCTTTATTGTGTCAAGTATTGCTTCATGGTCAGATTCACGCACCTTCCACAAGATTTTGTTCAAAGGTCTACCCCGATACTTTATCAAATGAACATTGGATGCCACGACAAGGCTTGTGATGTGTGTCAAAGTCCTGAAACAGCTAAAAATTAACACTCTTATGTGGGTACCTTCTAAGCCATGTTCCAGTAATAACCACTAAGCCTGTAGGGTATTCGATGTTTTCTCCATCTGTAACAGGGGCCTCCAATTTCTTTTTGGCCTCAACACAACGACATAAGTAATAATATGTTCCCTCTTCATTATCTTCATATGCAATAACTGCATATACGTGCCCTACATTGATATGTGTAGCAAATTAGATGAAATTAGTCAACATTACAAAAACACTACAAAGTAAGATGACATTACCTGGTTGAACTAGATGAAATTAGATGCATATACGTGCCCTATATTACCTGGTTGAACTAAATCTGATATGTGGTCAAAGTCAACTGATGATTCCATTTGTGTTAGTTCCAGTGTCGTCGGGGGTCGATACGTGTCAAGTGGGCTAAGATAACTTAACTGTCATTCGTCAACCCACTCCTTTGACTCGCACTCATCCTAGACTTGAATTGTATAGGAAGAACAAAAGCATGACATATTTCACGTATGGATACTTCATGAACCTGCAATTAAGCTTCTGAAAGAGTGCATCTCAATTGATCTTGTTAGTGTACAACAGTCCTCATATGGTGCAATGTTAGTATCATCTATCAACCAAAAAAATCTACAAACTGAAGACTTACCTTCATTACCTAGACCCATGGAAGCATTACACCACTCGACAATCAATTTTGCATCTGTCAACTTTGCATTGTCTTTATACTTTAACTCTTCTCATGCTATGGCTCTTTTGATACAAGCTCCTACACCATCATTCTCCCCCTTTCCATGCCCAACATCACAAAAGTTCCACATATGCTAATTACCTGTAAAATTATGCCTCCTACTCAGCTAATAGAAATTCTGTGAGTTCTTGAATTGTGACACACAGTTATCCGACCATATGATATGCTGACTGAATGATATGCCCCTTCTAGCCAAATCATTGTAGAACACCTAAAAGAAACCTTGCATGAACTCCGTAGAATGCGTGCGATCATCACTAATATAGAAATTATACTCCCTTATGATATTTCTGTCATCCTCTGTACTATCATTCGCATGAATGAATGCTATGTGCACAAATATAGAAACCTGTGTGGAGTTGTAATATTGTGATTGCACCTCACGCTGTGGCTGTAGATTGTAGTTCTTTGCAAAGTTGACGACTGGAATAATGCTACCAACCAGAAATGTGTCCTTGCATAACTTGAATTGCAAGTCCAACCATCGAGCTCTATGGGCATGTCTTGCATACTCATACACTATGTTGTCACGAAATATAGGCATAAACTGATACACTGCAATCTTTTCAATAACCAATTCACACCTCTTTGCTTATTTACCATCTTTTGTATTGTATGCCACTGTTTTATACTTGCCAAACTCTACTAGTTCATTTCCAACCGCATGTGTTCTTTCCATATGTTCACATATTGGCAAATGTTGCAAGCCACCGCAATGATGACATGTGCCATTCAAGCATAATTTCTTGTAGAATATTTGACCTTCCTCTCTTTCACATAAAATTCTTGATATGAAGTCTCTTGAAGATGTTGGTGGGGCACATATGGCACAACCCTGCAAAACATTGTTAGTATGCATATCTAAACATATAGACCTATAAACATCAAAATGGTTAGAAAATTCAATATGTAATCTACAACAAGTAGTGTGTGTGTGATTTATCTTGACATAGAAAGGTTTTAGAATTTCAAAATATCTTTGACAAATTTTAAGTTGACGATACTTCTCTAGAAATTTACTATAAAACTATGTTTGAGTCTCATCCAAAAAATGCTTTGGATGTGGCTCACGGTTTTGATTACCGATTCTCCTTCTTACCACATCCCTTTGATTTGGAGATACCCTTGTGTAATTCTTCCAAAAGTCTTCAATTAGTGATCTCAATGCTTCAACAATTGGTTTATCTTTTCATGGTAGTCTCCCTGAGAACGCCCATAATTCATTGGCATTAGTGTCCTCAATTCTTTGGTGTCTTCTAACGGCTCTTGATAAAGTTTTCCTATTAATTCTCAATTCTTGACTCGTCTTTCTAATGAGACAAGCTTTCCTCGTTTGACTACTTACTATAGTCAATGTAATCACATGCCGTGTTGCATTACTATCTTTTGTGCATGAGGTGTTACCCACACTCTCATACGCACTCATTAGATTCTTGACAATAGATTTTTCACTTGAAGCCTCTGATGTTCTCAACCCAAGAATCTTCATGATGGACCTATACTTTATACTTCACACCATTTCAATGAATAGTTGACATCTTGCAGTCTCATTTAACTTTCCAAAGAACAATCTCCAAATCTTATGATCATATCTTCTACAAGTGCGTTTTGGAATCTTACCTTCCATTGGCTGCAAAATATTCTCATCAATATCAATCAAATACTTTGGCTTTCTATGCAAACTTCTAGGTGGTGTTAAGTTAGGTAAATTCATCTCAACATTAGGAATTTTATCAATTTTTAAATGAGATGGGCTAGATGGCATACCTTCGATCGAAGATGGAATAGATGACATACCTTGAGGTTGAGGTGGGAACGATGTGAGTGATGATGTACTCTCAACTTGATATGTGGTAGATGGTGTCCCTACATGTTGACTTGCGGTAGAGGACGTGTCTCCAACTATGGTATTCAAATCTCTCGTAGCATGAAGTTTTTGCATTCGTTCTCTTTGTGCCACCAATACCATATCTCTTTGTGATGGTTGTGGTTCCTCTTCAATTGGCATGTCTTCATTTATCATGTCCAATTTCCTCTTCTCATGAAGTTCCCTCATAGCCACTGCTTTCTTTGCATTCTTAGCTTCTATCTCTTCCTGTGTTGGTTTAATTCTTGATCGTTTCCTCGGCATGACAGAGAATTTGTCTGTAGCATGATAAAGAGACCAATATTAGTTCCTAAGAAATGAATACAAGATAATAGTGGGATTGTATTTTTATTATGTTGTAAGGATTTATTCTTGTATAGTTTGACATCATGGTATGTTAAGGTCTATTTATTACACATAATTATTAAAGACCCCAAGTGTAGAAAATATACATGGCATCATGTAAGATTGTAGGCTACTTTCTTGATTGGGAATGTGTCTATTTTAAACATGTATGATAAAGCATGATAAAGTAATTCAAATAGAATTAAGGAAAATGTAAAGAACATGCATGTAAAGACTTGACATACCTAAAAAATAAAGATTCGAATGGAGAGAGTACCCAATTATGTAGTGTTTTTTTCTTCTTGCATCAAACTCCTCAACAATTTGAGTTTTTCACCACTTGCTTCCTTTTCAATGTTAAATTAAATAACACTCAAATATAATTACTAACAACGATACTATTAACCAATCTATAATGTTAAATTCCTAAAATTAAATCACAATTAACATTGCAACACTACAAAAATTGAAACTTGAATAGATATATATCAAACTTGGTGTGAAAACTATGTTATTTCCTCCTTCTCAAGTTGGCAAAGCAGAAAAGGTGGTGGAAAGATCATGCAAAGGTGGTAGAATATGTAAAATGTGCATGTGAACTTCCCAACAGCATGAAAGCACTTTTTTTTGTCAGAGCACGTGCAGAATCAGTATGAAAATAGAGCATGTGGGCCTGGATCATGGGGGTCAAACACTTTTTTTACCATTTCTATAGAAGGACAAAATGCGAGCACGTTATAACGCGCTCACATTTTTTCCTGCTCTAGATTGATTCATAAATATTTTACCTATCTCACCTTCGATAGCACCTTTACAATATCTCACCTCTAGTTCCATTAGCTCATGTTCTATATCTCACTTATCTCTCCCCCTCACCTCTCTACCTCTCCCCTCTCTATGTCTCTCAGTCACTCCTTGTATACCTTAACCCTAATCCCTCGACCCTCAACCCTATCCTTAAACCCTCGACCCTCGAACCTCAACCCTCAACATCAAAACCTAATCCCTCAACCCTTAACTCTGATCCCTCAACCCTCAACCCTATCCCTAAACCCTAAACTTTAAAGCCTCAACCCTTCACTCTAATCCATCAACCCTCAACCCTAAACCTTATCCCTAAACCCTAATCCCTCAACCCTCAACCCTAATCCATCATCCCTCAACTCTAATCCCTCATTCCTAAACCCTAAACGCTATCCCTATTCCTAGACCCTCAACGGGCTCAATACTATACCTTAAACCCTAATCCCTTATCCCTAAACCCTCCAACCCTATCCCTAATCCTTATACCCTTGACACTCTACTTTAACCCTAATCCCTTGACCCTCAACCCTATCCTGAAACCCTTAACCCTCGAACCTCAATGTACTCAACCCTCAACGTCAAACCCTAATCCCTCAACCCTTAACTCTGATCCCTCAACCCTCAACCCTATCCCTAAACCCTAAACCCTAAAGCCTCAACCCTCAACCCTCAATGTCAAATCCTAACCCCTCGACCCTTCACTCTAATAACTCAACCCTAAACCCTCAACACTATACCTTAAACCCTAATCCCTCAACCCTCAACCCTAAACCATAATCCCTCAACCCTCAACCCTAATCCATCATCCCTCAACTCTAATCCCTCATCCCTAAACCCTAAATGCTATCCCTATTCCTAAACCCTCAACAGGCTCGATACTATACCTTAAACCCTAATCCCTTATCCCTAAACCCTCCAACCCTATTCCTAATCCTTATACCCTCGACACTCTACTTTAACCCTAATCCCTCGACCCTCAACCCTATCCCAAAACCCTTAACCCTCAAACCTCAATGTACTCAACCCTCAATGTCAAACCCTAATCCCTCAACCCTTAACTCTGATCCCTCGACCCTCAACCCTATCCCTAAACCCTAAACCCTAAAGCCTCAACCCTCAACCCTCAACGTCAAATCCTAATCCCTCGACCCTTCACTATAATCCCTCAACCCTCAACCCTAATCCATCATCCCTCAACTCTAATCCCTCATCCCTAAACCCTAAATGCTATCCCTATTCCTAAACCCTCAACAGGCTCGATACTATACCTTAAACCCTAATCCCTTATCCCTAAACCCTCCAACCCTATCCCTAATCCTTATACCCTCCACACTTTACTTTAACCCTAATCCCTTGACCCTCAACCCTATCCCTAAACCCTCGAACCTCAACCCTCAACCCTCAACGTCAAACCCTAATCCCTCAACCCTTAACTCTGATCCGTCAACCCTCAACCCTATCCCTAAACCCTCGACCCTCAAACCTCAACCCTCAACCCTCAACGTCAAACCCTAATCCCTCAACCCTTAACTTTGATCCCTCGACCCTCAACTCCTAAACCCTAAACCCTAAACCCTCAACCCTCAACCCTCAACGTCAAATCCTAATCCCTCAACCCTAAACCCTCAACACTATACCTTAAACCCTAATCCCTCAACCCTAAACCTTATCCCTAAACCCTAATCCCTCATCCCTCAACCCTAATCTGTCATCCCTCAACTCTAATCCCTCATCCCTAAACCCTAAATGCTATCCCTATTCCTAAACCCTCAATGAGCTTGATACTATACCTTAAACCCTAATCCCTTATCCCTAAACCCTCCAACCCTATCCCTAATCCTTATACCATCGACACTCTACTTTAACCCTAATCCCTCGACCCTTAACCCTATCCTAAAACCATTAACCCTTGAACTTCAATGTACTCAACCCTCAATGTCAAACCCTAATCCCTCAACCCTTAACTCTAATCCCTCGACCCTCAACCCTATCCCTAAACCCCAAAGCCTCAACCCTCAGCCCTCAACGTCAAATCCAAATCCCTCAACCCTTCACTCTAATCCCTAAAGCCTCAACCCTATCCCTAAACCCTCAACACTATACCTTAAACCCTAATCCCTCAACCCTCAACCCTAAACCTTATCCCTACACCCTAATCCCTCAACCCTCAACCCTAAACCTTATCCCCAAACCCTAATCCCTCAACCCTCAACCCTAATCCGTCATCCCTCAACTCTAATCCCTCATCCCTAAACCCTAAACGCTATCCATATTCCTAGACCCTCAATGGGCTTGATGCTATACCTTAAACCCTAATCCCTTATCCCTAAACCCTCCAACCTTATCCCTAATCCTTATACCCTTGACACTACTTTAACCCTAATCCCTCGACCCTCAACCCTTAACCCTCGAACCTCAATGTACTCAACCCTCAATGTCAAACCCTAATCCCTCAACCCATAACTTAGATCCCTTGACCCTTAACCCTTAAAGCTTGAACCCTAAAACCTATCCCTACACGCTCGACACTCGACACTATATCTTAAACCCTAATCCCTTAACCCTCATCCCTAAAGCCTCAACCCTAAATCCTTAAACCTTCAACCCTAAACCCTATCCCTAATCCCTCTACCCTCGACACTCTTATTTAACCCTAATCCCTTGACCATTAACCCTATCCCTCAACCCTCAACCCTCAACCCTCAACCCTCAACTCTCAACATTAAACCCTAATTCATCAACTCTAAACCGTAATCCCTCAAACCTAAACCCTATCCCTAAACCATCAACCCTCAACACTATACCTTAAACCCTAATCCCTATCCCTCAACCCTTAACCTTTAAAACTTATACCCTATCCCTACACCCTCAACACTTGCACTATATCTTAAGCCTTAAACCCTCATCCCTAAAGCCTCAACCCTTAATCCTTAAACCTTCAACCCTAAACCCTATCCCTAATCCCTCTACCCTCGACACTCTAACCCTAACCTCGACATTAAACGCTAATCCGTCAACCCTAAACCCTCAACCCTCAACACTATACCTTAAACCCTAATCCATCAACCCTAAAACCTAATCCCTCAACCCTCAACCCTAAACACTATCAATAAACCCTCAACCCTTGACACTATACCTTAAACCCTAATCCCTCAAACCTCAACCCTAATCTCTCATCCCTAAACCCTAAATGCTATCCCTATTCCTAAACCCTCAACCCTTGATACTATACCTTAAACCCTAATCCCTTATCCCTAAACCCTATCCCTCAACCCTTAACCCTTAAAAATTAAACCCTAAAACCTATCCATAAACCCTCGACGCTCAACACTATATTTTAAACCCCAATCCCTTAACCCTCAGCCCCAAAGCCTCAACCCTCAATCGTTAAACCTTCAACCCTAAACCCTATCCCTAATCCCTCTACCCTCAACACTCTACTTTAACCGTAATCCTTGACCATCAACCCTATCCCTAAACCCTCAACCCTCAACTCTCAACAGTAAACCCTAATTCGTCAACCCTAATCCCTCAACCCTAAACCCTGTCCCTAAACCCTCAACACTATACCAAACCATAATCCCTCAACCCTAAACCCTAAACCCTATCCCTAAACCCAACAAAACTACTTTGCCTTATGTTAGGTTGTTAAGCCCATCATTTTTGACACTCTTCTCTTAAAGATATTTGAGTTGCAAGAATATGTCAGAAAAATGGCTATGAACTTTTTTAATGTTAGTAATGTTTTATGGCATGTTTTTCTTGCCCATCTGGGGTTCATTATTCCAATAGGTGTACACACTATGAGAAAATCTTTGTGTATGGTACATCCACAGTGAGTAATTAATAGTTGAAATCAGAAGGATGATCATTATGAGAAAAGCTTTGCATTGGGGTACATCTATGTTTCTTGTTGACCACCCCACACTTAGGGGAGGTATATTGTTATGAAATAGGCAAATAATCTCCCATTGTTTATTGGCTCTATCCACAAGAACTACTAAACTATACCTTAAACCCTAATCCCTCAAACCTAAACTTTCAACCTGATACCTTCAACACTCTACCTTAACCCTAATCCCTCGACCCTTAACCCTAAACGCTATCCCTAAAGCCTCAACCCTAATCCCTTAAGGTCCTAAACTCTAATACCTTATCCCTAAACTCTAAATCCTATCCCTAAATGCTCAACCCTCAACCTTCAACCTTAATCACTCAATCCTTATCCACCCCTCTCCTCCCCTATTTGGCTCACTCCCATCTCTACCCTCCTCTACCCTCGACACTATACATACATACATATAGGCATACATAGATACATACATACATATAGGCATACATACATACATACATGATTAATAGCCTTGAACATAAAAAAATTTAAGGGGAACATAATGCGAGCGCGTTATAACACGCTTATTTCAAACATGACAAACAACACAAACTTTTGCGGAAAAGGAAAAATGCAAAGCAAAAACTAACGTGAGCGTGTTATAACGTGCTCGTGTTATGTTTTGCTTTGGGAATCCCAAGCCTTGGGCTTGGGATTTGCTTTGGATTTCCAATCCAAAGGCTTGGAGTGCCTTTTCAACATCCACAGACATGTTTTTCCATATTCTTCAAGATTTCACATAATTTTGTTCATGCTAACCCTCATATTTGCACGTGTTTCAAGGTCAAACAAATTGAACACCTAGGTAATGTTAGGCTTTCTCTTAGCTATTTGACGATGTGATTTTTTTCACATTTTAACAATGTTAAGCCTTTCATCTTTAATTTCTTTTGTTTGTGTGTCTATTTTTGGGCAAAAACCACTGTTTGGTCTTTTTTTCATTGTAAATTAACTATTTATTGAAATTTTTAAAAAAATACATATTTAGAAACTAGACTCCATTCTACAAATATTAAAAAAATAAAAAAATGATTTTCAATTAGTTTTCAAAATTTATAGGGGTAGCACGGCCAAAATTCTATTTTTTAGGATGTGTCCACTTTGAAAATTAGTAAAAAATCAAATATTCATCAAAAAATTATCAGAAAAATTGGGCATAAACTACATGCTATTAGCTAATTTCTCACTAAAGCGATTTTTAAAATACCAAAAAAAAGTTGACATTTTGAGGGAGCCACAAAACATGCTATGTTATGTTTTTTTGACAGAAACAACACCAATTTCTGTGACTCCCTCTTTTGAACCCCTTAATCTATGCCATTTTAAAAAAAAATAGTAGTTTAGAAATTAGACTCGAAGCACTATGAACATTGTTTTGGTTGCATCTCCAAATTTTGAGTGTAACTATGCTCAATTTCTCATCCAAGGCCAGTATTTCTTGATTTCAGAAAAAAAGTGGCCACTTAAGACCCCTTTTTGGCCCCCCATCTTCTTGCACTTACCCCAAATGAAAAGGGTTTATCTAGAGGAATCTATTAAGATTCTAAAAAAATAATATACACCTCATAATAATTTTAATAGGTAATTATTATTAATTTTCTACACATGCTATGTTTGATTTCATAACTTTCAACATATTAATCCTTTTTTAAATCCAAAAGATGCGTCACATTCTAGGATTTATTGGGTCTGCATTAAAATTTAAAATTTTTGAGTTTCATATATTTTTTAACAAGTTAGGATGGCTGGAAAATTAATTTTTAATATTTTTAAAAAGTAAAAAAAATTCATAAATAATTACGTATTTACTTAAAAATTCAAAAAATTATATGTCACATTCGCTCATGTGTCATTTACTTAAATCCAAATCATGGACGAAAAATGATATCTTTTTCTCATACTTAGGTTGGCCAGAATGATACCTACCTTTTACAGTTTTCTAAAAATTTTAGTAGTTCTTCATTGAAATATCCATTTTTCACCAAACTATTTTTAAAATTTTCAAAAAAAAGTAGTAGCCCATAAACTACATTCAATTTATTACAATTTTTATTGCTACCTTATTTCTAGATTGTGTAGATAACTCATTCAATTTTTGACATGAAGTTACTTAAGTCTATTTTTCACATTTACATTGCCACTTAGGGGTAGTGTTTTGCCCATCATGATCCTTCACTCACCCTTATGTTGATTTATACTTGAGCAATCTATATTCAATTATTATTGGGTAAAGCTAGGATGTGTAGTTGGGTGCATGCATTTCCTCCACCTTATCAAGGAGACTAAAATGGAGTAAAGATTTGAAGTTATATTGCTTATTTGTGTTTATTTTGCATTTTAAACATCTTTCCCCATTTTACCATCTTCATTTGTCATGTCGAGTGGGACCAATTCGTCCCTAAATTAACTTTTTGGGAAGAAACTTCTGTGTGTTTTCTGTGTAGGTGATAGGTTAGCACTTTCGGTTATGGATTAGTGCTTAAGTAGAGAGGAATAGCACCTAAGATCTTCTATTTAGCGCCTATGTCTGTCAACTAATAGTCTATTTTGCATGAATAATTTAGCACTTTAGAGTCATCTATTAGTGCCTACGAGCCCTATATCAATGCCTATTTGCCCCGCAGTAGTGCTTTTGTAGTCTAGAATAGCACTTCTATTAGAACATTTGATGTTTGGAAAATTTTATATCTCTGTGCACTAGCAGTGATTTTTGTATCTAGTCTAACACCTTTCTATAGGCCTAACAATCTATTTTGTAGGTAATAATCTAATTCATCAACTTTGCCAGAAAGATTAACATTTTTTGTAGGATCTCTGGTTTCTATGTTGGGACATCAACTTCATTTGCAGGTTCAATGCATTCAACTACATGTTAAAAGTAGGTATATCACTATGTTTTAGCACCTCCATGTCTTAGATTATCTCTTAGGTTTCTTTGTTTAGTGCATCTGATGTCTATCAATGCTTTTGAAGCTTTCTTTTAGCATTTGAGATTCATTATTTAGAGCTTAAGAATTGTCTATTAGCGCTCCTATAGATTCTGTCAGCATTTTTGTAGGCTCTGTTAGCACTTAAGTGTTTTGTGGCAATGCCTAAGTGACCTCTATCGATGCTTTAGAGATCTCTATCAGCACCTTTTTTATCATAATTTTATCTTATCTTTTGGACACTAATCTGGTTTTTTGTATCTCATATACATTTGACCAAGACATCATCTACAAACTACTAAAATCTTCTGGAGCCCTGCAATCAAAGTTTATTTCTTTTCTACTAGTTTGATTTGCACATAATTAAAGTAGAAGGAAAATAACTTGTTTGTCATGTCTTGATTTACACTAGGATGTATGCTCTCCCCTCGCACCCTTGGGTGATCTTGGGGATCATAAATCCTCTTTTAAATCCTTCATTTTATCTCATGGTGGATAAGAGCTTTTGATAATACCTAAATAGTAGAGTTCATTCGAGACCTTTAGCATAGAAATAGTTCTTAATGAGTTGATAAATTTAGTGATAGGAAGTCATAAAATTTAATGCTTACTAAATGCAATGGAAATTCTTGAAGGATTAATTTCCTTCATCTATACTTTGTATGTGATTTCCTTGGAAAATAGATCTATTTTTTCTATGTCAGGTAGACTAGGAAAAGATCTCAATTAAGACACTTCTTGTCTAATGTTATGAGTCAAGTAATTTAAACTGTAGGATGAGATAGTATGCAAGTCAAGTCAGAGGTGTGTGAACACACGACTACATTTATTACAAACATCTATTATATAGAAACTTTGGCCAAAGTAATGCATTTGTCTCTGCATGCATTAGTCGGTTCATAGTGTCTAGATGATGTAACTTGTCAGTAGGAACATACTTAGCTAGAAGATTTTTTAGAGTTGTATGTTTGATGTGGTTACGAAGGACACAATACTAAGACTCAAGTGGCAAAAACCTATTCATTCATTAAATATCTATACTCTTCATGAAGGGTATGACCACTTCCAGGAAGGAAGCTGTGCGGGGGACCGTCGATCTGTGGTTGGAGGAAAAGCACTCGGATGATGCTCTCCCTCTGTAGCAGATGACTCACTGAGGCTTGTGAAGACAAATATCAATAATCTAGATGCAGTGTATTTCATGACATGACTTATCATAGTCAAACTTATGTAAACTATTCTTTGTGCCAAGTGCAGAATAAATGTAATGTAAAGTGAAATGGATTCACTATGATTCTGTTTTGATATGTTATAAATTCAAGGTTAAAATTATTCAGTTAAGATATACAGTTATTTATTTGTGATTATGCAAATGACATGTTTAAAATTAAATTTTCACATGTTAATCATGTATCTTTTACTTTCTTGGTAAATTATGTGATTTTTCCCAAGTAATACGAGAAGGCATGTTACACAAGTATAGTGTCACATAGCCTTGGTCACATCTATTGTACCACTTTCTCTTTTCTGCAGCTTCTGTTGGTTCAATTTCTATACCCATTGTTACTCTATGAATTTTCAAACTTCTTAAATGAATCTCCATTTTAGTTTTCCACTCATGATAGTTATATGGTGTGAGTAGAGGAAGTTTGGTTTGATCCATTATACAAGAGTACAAAAAAGAACACAAGTACAACCCCCTTTTACTCAATCAATGAGATCACCCCCAGAAGCAAATGATTGTGGGACTTTATATTCAGTCCACTTACAATTTCCACAAGCTAGAACAACAAAGTGGTCTTTGATTTTGGTACAAGGCAAAAGCCAAGATTAGGCTAGAACTATTTAAGTACAATTTTTGAGAAAAAAATGGATCAAAATGATTGTAGATCTAGAAATTATTCAAAAAATTATGCACTTTCAAAAAAAATTCACTAAAAAATGTTACCGTATGAGCCTGAACGAAACCTTTGAAGTCCTAAAAATGGGAACTGCTAAGGTACAATGATGAAAAACTACAATTTCTGGACAAACCAGACCAAAATCAAAATCTGATTCCACCATTGTGAAGCTTGCGAAATTTTAGCCCAAATTTAAAAAATTCTTGAAAAAAGGAGCAAAAATGAGCCAGATATGAGCCTTTGAAGATCCACTATCAAACTAAAAACTCAATGGAGGGAGTGAAACAGCAAAAAAAATTTACTCCACCAAATTTGACAGAACTGTTGCCAAATTAGAGGATTCGTCAAATGTAGAGGGTCACGAGATAAGTTGGAAATCTACTAAAATTGGAAGTCCACCAGCTAAATTTAGTCCTTCGCCAGATTTGGAACCTCTGACAAATGTAGAGACTCCCTGCTAAGTTTGGTGATGTCACCAAAACCTTTGCTAAATCTGGCAAATTGCCAAGATCTCTGCTAAAATAGTAGACTATGCCAAATTTGGAGGAATCTCTCAAAAAATTAAAAAATTTGGCCAATTTGCCAAGTGCAGCCACTAGTACAGATTTCTTGTAGAATTGATGCAGAGAATTCAAATTGTTTTTTTATTAATTTTTTTTAAATATATGTGTGTGGGAGAGCTGACCCCCCCACATGCCCCTTAAAAAAGGGCCCGCAAACCTTGGGTCCTATGGAGGGGGCTTAGCCCCTGCCCACAGGCCTTAAAGGTCGCGGGGGCCCCAAAAATAGTGCTCAAGGCTCGAGCCTTGCAGGCCGGGTACCCTGCAGTACCTTGTATGTTTGTGGCGATGTATAGGGTTCATCAAGAACGTAAGGCCTGTCAACCCTGCAATTTTTTTTATTTTTTAAGAAAAAAACTACAATTACAAATTTTTTGAAAACTTTTTATTTCAAATTCGTAGAAAAAATAATAATTTTTTCTTAATTTAATAAAAGTACTTCATGGTACTATGCAAGGACACTGTATGACATCCCTGAACAAAAGAAATTTGCCTTTTTTTTCTCCCAAACCAGATTTTGATGAAAATACTGTCGATTTATAGGTTTTGGCATCTTCTGAATGCAATGGCAGGGTCGGATTTGGCCCAAAATGCTCCAAAAAATCATGTACCTACTAGATCTGACATGCACCTCCCAACTTAAAAATTGACTAACACAAAGTGATTCTTCCTAGATCTCTAATACCATGTTAGAGTTGGCTATTATTGGAGCCACCCAGGATCTAGGACTTCATGGAAGCACAAGAGAGATCAAATGAGAATAATTTTATTCTATCAATAAATGTAAAATATTGTTTAAAGATGTTACAATGTGTATGATATGCCTTGCTTATAAAGACAAGGACGAGAGCTAAGATGTTGTAGTCATGTGACAAGTGTCTTAATCCTATGACATGTGACAACTATAGGAAAAGATGCCAACTATCAACAACTAGACACAACTAGAAACATCTAGTAGACTCACTAAGTTAACTTAATATGTGAATTATGTGTGATGTGTGAATATTATTTAACAAATAAATAGTTAAATAATATGAATTATTCACACAAGGGAAAATTGACTAGGAAATACTAAACTAGTTAGGATAAACCCCTATTCACACCAACAAATCTATCTTGTAAATCATAGTCTCATGTCAGTCCTACCAAATTGCATCCAAGTATCTTTTCATCCTTGATCATTACCCCATGGACCCCTAGTTTGAGAACTTTATTATGCAAGATAGAACCCCTAGTCCTACTACCATCTGTGAAACCAATGCAAAGTTGAAAATCATAATTAAAGCATCCCTTCAAACCATGCATCCTTTAGGTGAGATCTTTTATCCAAATCAAATAAAAAATCCTTTTGCCAATGACGTTGATGATAGTCTTGTATAGCAAGATGAATATCTTGATAACAATAGCTTTGATGATGAGATTATTGCACACAAAATTTCCATGAACTTTCATCCCTCACCCATGAATATGTAAGATCTTTCCAACCAAGAATTAGTTAGCATATCATGCCAATCCCAAAATCTAGTGATCATCCTTATGATATCTCTAATAAGGGAAGCACCACTTTAGACCAAGGTCCTCATAGTCAATCTATATCTCCAATCTTAACCTCATGCGAAGACTTTGTATCCTCCACCTCCTATGGAAATCCTTCATCTTCACAATCCTTACAAGCCAACTAATCCCATCAATCCAACCATCCATCCATCCAAAACTTTAACCATCAATCCAAATCGACCAAATCTAAATCATCATTTTTGGATTTTCTCTTAGGACTACTAGTAGAGGAACAATATCAAACTAGAAAGTACCAAGCCAATCCAAAAATCATTGGTATCATACCTATACCTCAAATACCATCATACAGTCAAAAGTCTAGCAACATCCCCATCAAAGATGAAGTGCCATCATGTAAAGATCTTATCAATCCTAAGCCTATTAAGCATGAACAAGAGTCCCCTAGTACCATATTTATCTTTTTACCATTTGAAAAGATAGAAATTATAGTATTTGCACTAGTTGTGCAATTGATATTCATTTTTCACCCTACACTAAATTTTTGATTTGCTCTAATATACTTATGCAAATTTAGTCGCAAGCAAACAAAGTTGCACTTGAAGTTTCCCATCTATAGGTGCTTTTAGGTCATTTGGATAATGTCCCATGTATGGTTGTTAGAATCTTACCTCCCTTTGCCTCCCACCAAGGTCAATCCCCTCCATGTAGGTGTAGATGTGGATGTGCTCGACTTCCTAGAAGGAATCATGGCTCCTAGTAACATGAAACTCAACCTCCTAAAAGAGCGAAGGATCATGTTTCTTGTAGATGGTCTCAGCCTTCTTGGCCACCATCAACCTCTTCACATGGAAACTTGGTGCTCTTGGCTAGCCAAGTTTTGGTAAGTTTCCTCACTTGGATTTTATAATTTTTGTTGTTTGTGTTCAACAACCTATAGATGAAGACTAAGAAGAAGAGGATGTTCTTGGTAGTTGGCAATTGACTAATGATGGTTCCATCCCTATTGATGTATGGGGTAAACCAGATGATTATGACCTCCCTCTTGATAGTGTGGCATCACCACCTAGTAGCTTTGTTGGTTCTTATTGTTTGGGTGTGACCTTGCTTAGACTTTAAGGGTGTGCCTTCTACCACCTATCCCATTTTTGTGAATAGTTTATTATTCTCTTTTTAAAATATAAAAATAATAAAGACACTATTCATTAAAAAATAAAGTAAAGAATGTAAGATAAAATAAAATAATTAAAAATGCTATGGAGGCATGTTGGGCACGATGAAGGCACATTGTACTTGGAGAAGCCTATGTTCTACAGCTGCTCATGGTTATTGGTACTTGTTGGATGGAGAGATGCAGTTGCAAGAAAAAGACACGATAGGGTTTTGGTTTGAGATGCAAACAATTCATATGGTATACAAAGAAGGCTCGACCGACCTATGACAAAGATGTAACATGGAATTAGAAGTTTCTAAAATTAAAATGTAAGCCGACTTAGGCAATATGTAAAATGTAATACATTGTAACTCCTATAAAAAGGAGATATGTTTTTTTCATTTTGAGGGGGGTAGGACACAGAGACTAAGGCTGAGCGTAGAAATATTAAATGGAAATGAACATGTGAGAATTATGCTAAGTTGTCACATGCAAACCAGTTCTCCAGGGTGTACAAAGGCAAAAGACAATCCTGGTGTGGGAATCCTGCTAAGTTGTCACAAGACAATGGCATCCTAGTCCTGCACTGTGGGTGGTGATGTATTTTGTATTTGTTGTTATGAAACATGGTTTATTTGATGAAATTTGCATCCCTTTAGGCAATTCTTTCAAACTTGTCAAGATCGGGTAGACATTAGTGGCATGAAACATCTCCAACTTGTGCCATCATTCTTCCATTGACTTGACTAATATATTAAATTTTATTGTTATTTTTTTGTCTGCTCACATGACTTTTTATTTAAGAAAAATTGATCTCTATTTTAATTACAACTAAAAACAATATTTAAAAAAAACTAATCCCTTTTAACAGTTGTAGACATCATTTCTTTGTCATGTTCATGTTAGTGGAAAAATTATGTCACTCTCATTAATTTGTTTATTTCTTGGGTGTCATGAGGGCCTCAATTTGGTGGTTGACCCTACATGTCAAACAATGTTGTTGTCACTGTGATCTATTTAAGGTTGCCTCTCAATTATTAAAGCTTCCCTATTATATTTATAAATGATATAGTCTTCCATAAATTTTAATTACAATTAAAATGACTAAATAAGGCCATACAAGCTATCAAATTTAAACCTTAGTTATTTTTAAAAAAAAATAATAATAATAATTGTCCCTCTCATTCGGTGTATAGATTAGTTGACTGCCCCTTGTTTTTACGTTTTCCCTTCACGTTTTGGAATGTTTCTTGAATTTTATTAGAAACTTGGAGGAAGACGAGGAAAAGTACAGCTATCGCTGCAGTTGTGGCTCTCTTCATACTCAAATGTTGCTCTCTATTCGTTCTCGTCATAGTGCTATTGGAAACTAGTTTAATCAGGAAAGATTGTTTTCAATGCAAAGTAGATTTTTTTTCCAAAACAAACTTCAGAGATTGTTTTTGGAAACTAGTAGATTGGTGAAGTTATTTTGTTACTCTCGTTATATGCTTTCTTCAGAGTTATAATATTTGGAAGCAACTGATTAAAAATTTCTGATGAAGAAGTGATTTCCTCCTCATTCACCAATACATATTCTAGAATTAATTGTGTAAAATTACTATTGAGTGTTTGACCATTGAAGTGGATGATATTTAAATAGAGTGTTAATAAACTGTATCACAGATACTCCAAGCCCAAGTTTTTCGAACACAGATAAACTCTCAAACTGGGAATTCCTTTATTCAGAACGGAGCGAAATTTCTCAAGTTTGTTATCGATTCTACAGAGAAAATTAAGAAAATTAATACGAAGGTTAGTTATGTGCATTTGATAATATGGGTATTCTTTTTGCTATTTTTACAATAGCACTTATGATTTCCTATTGATTGACAAGATGACTTTTTTCAATCGGGAGAAGGAACAACCATTATAGGAGATATAATTGAGCAAATTGGCCACCTCCATTGGACAGTTGGAGCGCTTCCTGTCGTAGGCTATCTCATAACAAAATGTCAAAGAACTGTTGAAAGACATGCTTAAACTTGCATCACACTTAGAAATTGAAAAATGCCTTTCGATGTGTTATGGAAGGATCAATATTTTGTGCTTCCCATTTAGACTCTGTTTCCTTCACTCTACTTAAATATTGGTCAAACAATCAATAGTAATTTTACACCTCATTCACAATAAAAAAGTGTTAAAAATTGACCTTTGACTGTTGAAGTGGATGATATTTAAGAACAGCCCCTTCCTTCTCCTAATAGGTTTAAGGAATTTCTTTTAATTTAATTAATTTGGTTTTGTTATAATTATGATTCTGCTTTAAATTAGAGATTTTTGTGTTGTAGCTTCTTAAAATCATCAATAAACTCTGACACTTCAAAGGTTATTAGCTCCAAAATAGATAAGATTTATCAGGATCTGCAATTAACTGCTGCAATACAAGCGTTAGAGTGCCCACCACTTGTTCTTCCTTTATCACAGCCAAGCTATCCAAAGAACACATGTAATTACAAACAAGTCATTCGTTTTTAGAAGACGTTATAACTTTTCAATATACAATATACGATCTCCTCGCCAATTAATTCCATTTCGTAAAAACAATGTTGTCAAATATTTACCATGCCTTTGTGATTATATTAAATCAAACTTTAGCTTCATTTTCACTTCCTACAAGCAAGTTAAGTCTTCGGCGTATGAAACAGATGCTTTCCTAGCCATTGCTTCTTTTTACTATGTGAAATAGCACTTCTCTATAAATTTAATCTTGGTTTTAGAATTTAAAAAATATAATCTTGGTTTTGGAATTTAAAAAAGTAAATACTATACCTTTATTATTATGGGAATGGAATGGATCTTAACTATTGTATAGGAATAATAATAATAGATCTTAGAATTTTTAGGTTTGATTTAATTAAAAATCTTATAATAATCTTTTTAATTAAATCAAACAATAGTAATTTTATTATCATTAAGTTGTACTCAAATAAATTTGAATTAATTAATTTGGCTTGTCTTGTAATCCTAGATTACTTTCTAATTGTGATTTAATTTATTTAATCTCTTTTAAATTATGAATTACAAATAATTACAATAAAAACCATCTAATTTCTTTTCATAAAATTTTAGTTTTATAATTGTTATTAGTTGTTGAAATCTATATGCTCTCCAATATTTTTATTCATTCTTCTTCATTTACCTATTCAATGTGTAAGTAAAAAATATTTCAATGAAATATAATGTGGTGAAGAAAAAGTTATTATAATATTTATTATGACATTTTATTTCTTCTCAACAGTTGGAATCAAAGAACAATTAGAAGCAATAAATAAGTTGTTAGAACATGGAGAACATGGAAAAAACTAGTGCTGTTGTTATTTGGGGGCATTGAATGAATGAATGAATAGATTTTAATGATGTCCATGAGACCAAGCAGCCTAAGGGACCAAGAGAGAGCCGCAACCCTAAGAAATCTTCAAGATCTTTTCGCTGTCACTTCTCCTCCCATGAATTTTAACCAAGAAACCTACAGTTATGTGTAGCCTTGATTCCTCAAAGATCTTGATAATACTGCCCACCTTCAGTTTGTCTTCATACTGACTCCGAATGTCTTCATAGGCATCACATTCAAAGATGAAGTGCCATTCAGTTTCCACCACTTTTTTGCTGCAAAAGATGCAGATCATGTTTTCCCACTCTTCTTTGGGGACCATCCATCTACCTGTTTCGCATCTCAGTCCTCAATTGCGCCATTAGAATCCTACCTTTACCTTTAATAGTGGCATGCAAGTAGGCTTTTTCCCCATGCTCCCATGTGGGGTTGAACTCTTTGACATAGTATGATTTTTTATGGCCAATCTGCTTAGTCCACATGGCAGTCCTGAACTTTTCTATCACAAACTTCTTAATGTCTTCTTTAGTTTTAGGGCATTCATGGAGCCTAATATCCCACTTGTCTAGCCACTTGTTGTTTTGCTTCATCCAAGTCTTCTTTCTACAGTTTAACCCCTCCTCCACCACCACCTTAGGCCATTGATGCTCTCCCATGTTCTCCACCTTCCTTATGTACATTATCAAATGAATTATAGCATACGCCTCCGCCTCCATTGGGAATGAGCCCGTCTCAGCTAACAGAATCTCATAAGGGACCAGAATCTCATAAGGGACCGTAGCCTTGACCTTAAGGTTACTAGTAATAAGATGCTTTTGTATTCTCTCTAACTGTCTCCACTTGTGATTTGACAAGCTATTTCCCCAAAGCTCACACCCATAGAGGACAACCGGTGTGACTAATAGCCCAAAAAGAGTCTTCGTGGTTTTCCAATCCTAGAGCTCCACTTTCCTACACCTGTTCTGGAGCAGATAAGAGGCCCTCCAACCTCCCTGGATCCTTTGCATTCTACATGTATCCCAACTCAGCCTATTGTGGAAAATAATTCCCAAGTACTTGTATTCTTCTACGATATCCAATGGGCTCCCATCAAAAAAGAAGTTGACTTGATGTTGCTTCCTTTTTAAAGAGAAAATCATAATCTTGGTCTTAATAGTGTTCACACGCATCCCGACCTCCTAGCAAAAGAGCTCTAAAGCCCTCAAGTGTTCTCTCAAACCCTAGGTAGTTTTTGCAATCTACGGTCATCAGCATATAAAAGTAGCTTCACCACAAAATCAGCCAATTGGATACCCCCGCCCGCAGATTTTTGTAACCACTCTTCCAGTTTGTCGATGTATAAGCCGAAGATAGTGGGAGAGAGGGGACAGCCCTGCTTGACCCCAATGTCACTACCAAAACACTCTGAGATACCCTCTCTAGTCTAGATTTTAGCTCTAACCTACTCATAGAGCTTGTGAACAACAGTCCTATATTCCTCTGGAACCCCAAGATCTTCCATTCTACTCCAAAGTTTGTCCCTGGGCACCATGTCGAAGGCCTTTTTGAAATCCATGAAGCAGCAAAAGGCTTCTTCACCTTGCGTGTCCCACACTTTTTCAACTAAATGCCTAAGAGTGACGCAATGGTCTATGGTAGAGTGTTTTGGTCTAAAACCAGCCTGCCCTCTCTCTCTCTTTTTCCTTCCTTTTCTGCCCAACTGCTGATTATGTGTTCAATCAAGCTTCTGAAAAGAATTCCAAGGAGAGGATTGACCATGATAGTTCGATAATTGGACGGATTATTTACATCACCACTCTTGAAAAGAGGGATAACGACACTAGTAGTCCACTCAACAAGAAAAATCCCTTTTGAAATGTCATTAAAAATATTTTTGATGTGTGGGGCAAGGTGATCAACCCCCCACTTTAAAAATTCAGCTTGCAGCCTGTTAATGTCTTGGGCTTTGCCACTAGCTAAATTCTTTATTCCCTTGATGTCTTCTACTGCGAAGAGCTCGGTTGTCATGTTGGTTACCGAAGGGTAGGTCTGCTCCAGCGACCGCTCATAGAGAAGCTTCGCATATCCTAACCATTGATCTCCTGTGATGTTGTTTTCAATCTGCTTTCTTTCTTGCTGCATCTCCCTCCAAAAACCTTTTGGATTGTGTTTACTCAAGGAAATCAACTCTTTTCTTCTAGATATTACATATCTTTCTTTTTTGGATTTTATCAAATTCTCGTACTTTTTCTTACTTTCTTTGCTTGCTACAGTCTTTTTGAGAGATCTTTTAGCCTCCTTGCACTCATCATCAAACCATGGGTTGACTGGGACAGTATTAGACCGATTTTCTTAGGCCTAGCCCTCTTGCATGCCTCAAGGGCCTTGTGAATTAAAGGGACCAGCATACTGCTGTCCACATAGTTTCCCAAATCCTTGTTCAAATCTTTGCATCCTCTGCTATTTTTTAACATTTGTAAGTGCTGCCCCAATGCTACAACAAAGGTCTCTTGATTTTCTTTGTTCACCCTGATTTTATGTTGTGTGTGGTCTTGCTTTTGAATGTGCTAAGCTGGCCTAACTTTTGTATGTCTTTTTGGAAGCCAAACTTCACACAAAGAGGCATATGATCAGATTTCAGCTCCGTAGGATTTTCTCCTATGTCAAACTCTAATAGCCTGGAGGTAACCATCCTAGAGCATATAACATAATCAACAATACTTTGGCCATTGTATGTCTTACAAGTGATACCCTTGGATCTAGGCCACACGCTGGTGCCATTACAAATAACCAAGTCGAAAAGGCTACAAA
This sequence comes from Cunninghamia lanceolata, assembly GCA_027924645.1. Taxonomy (NCBI): domain Eukaryota; kingdom Viridiplantae; phylum Streptophyta; class Pinopsida; order Cupressales; family Cupressaceae; genus Cunninghamia; species Cunninghamia lanceolata. The sequence goes on along the minus strand of BSBN01000252.1, from coordinate 11,665,959 downwards.
GACCCAATAATTCAGCTCCAAAATGGTTCACACATCCTCTCCCATCCTGTGAGATTCTACCCCATAATCGGCCTTCACCTTCCTCTAACCATAACGGATTGTTGCCCCCTCCTTTCTCACTACCCAGTTGAAGAGACTGATTATTCCATTGGAAAGACTACTCTTGCACAAGCCACAGTAGAAGAAAGTGCTACAACCACGCCAGAATTTTGTTACATGGAAAAGTGAGCATTTATGTACGGAATTGTAATGCTATCAGTCGTTTTAAAGATAAAATGTAGAATGTCTAACGTAGTATGAAGTTTTAAATATTTATAAAAAATAAAATGTTTTACCAAAATATTTTATAATTTTGGCAAATTTATTGTTTATTTTTTAAACATTATTTTTAATAAAAATAAATAGTTTTTTTTTGTTGTTTATTTTAATTTTAAATATAATTATTATATTAATATATGTCTTTCTTAAAACTAGTTTATAAGAGAGTTATTTTTTCACTTGTCACAAATTAATTTAATCTTGATAAAAATAAATTTTCCCTTGTGTTAATTTAGGTTAATTTATCAAATGTAATTAATTTAACATAAATTAATTTAGATTAAAGTGAAATGATAGTTGGGAATGATAAAGTATGTCAATTGATGTCATTTTAGGAAATTAAATGCTTAGAAATAGGGATGCTTAGATCTTGGAACAATGATGAAGATAAACCTAATGCAAGAAAATAGGTAATTTGGATATGCTCAATTGGATCAATTCCACATCATGTGGATGCCTCTAATGTGCAAACTTGATTTTGCATTGTCCAAATGTAATGTCTTGTATTATTGACCCTTTTGGCTTATTTATTGTTTTTCCTATCCTCTTGTAATTTGGATGTGGACTAATACATGTTGAATTAATATTATTCTTATAAGGTAGTTATTGTTATTTTAATAGGTGTTTGTGATTATTGAATGGCATGTTTAGATATTCAAGTGATGGATATTGAAAGTATCTTTTGTATGGTATGATTTAATTGTTTGATATTGGATTATTGGTTTATTATTACCTAAGTAAATGCTACTAAGGCATGTCAAGTTTATGATGTTTCACGACCAGAGAATGAGGAAAGGTGGAACAAGGTTTGGTATGTGAAGTGTCTAAACACATAAATTTAGGTTGTGAATCAATAATCTTATCTAAATTTTTGTACATAAAATGTGGGACTGATCCCACTCCCTTTATATTATAAAAAATTATTATTAAAAGCACTAGAGATGCCTAGTTGGCAAAGCTATGAAGAAAATAAAAATAGACGTTCATGGCATCTCTATAAAAAATAGAGAAAACACCCAAATCAAAGCCAACATAGGCCAACTTTTAAACATACCACCAAAGAAATAACAAAAAACACCACTACCACCTTTGTCATTCTAGAGTAACTATAGCAAGAGGAACATTACCAAAAGGGCTCAAACCATCATTATGAAAGGTCAATGCCATATAATCCCATTTATCATCCAAGCCATCCCACACTTTTTTATCCTAATAATAAATTATCTCTTGAAGGTGATATATGGCATGGTTTGTGAGTTGATCCACCTCAAAATTTACCTCTCTAAAATAGTGTAAATGTACATCAAGAAGGACTCCATTAAACCTAAAAGATTTCAAGCCTCTTTTATAATATTTTCCAATTTCCACTTGTGTGCTTCTCTTTTCTTGATGGCATTGAGGATGATCATCACGTCTCCCTTAATTATTAGTGTTGATATTTCACTCTAAATATCTAAAGAGGTACCCAAGACTAGGGGCTAAGTTTTGATTTTTAGTTGTATTGACACCACCTTAATCATCTTGCCCTTTGAATCTCAAATGATGTAGCTTACACTAGAAAAACCCAAATTCTCCTAGATGCCTCATCAAAATTAAGTTTTTAGTTCCCAACTAGATGAGTAATCCATTTCACCAAAGATTTATATTTAGGAGAGAAATGAAATCATGAAGCCCCATGAACAGGGGGTAGTCATAGATGTTTCCAATTTTGTAACATGGCTTTGTCCTAAGAGGAAAAACACTTCCTTTTTGTGTGTTTAATGGAAAATGCTTGTCATTATTGTCGCATGTGTTGTCATTGATGTCAATAGAGTGGTGATCAGTGATGTCGAAAGAGTGAGTGTTCAGAGGAGTAAAAAAAGGAGCAATTTAGAGGAACAGACAAAGGAGTAGTTTAGAGGAGAAGACTAAAGAATTGTGAGGTGAAGGACATAGTGATGAAAGTCTTGAGCATGTTGTTGGATCAGTACCATCTATACTCAGTTTTACCTTATCTTTTGAAGTTCATGCTAAGTGTAAGTTGGCAATGTCTTTGATGTGTCTTGGAGAAATAATTTTGATGATATGGAGTCATGTTGTTTGGCACTTGATGAAGAAAGTTGCAGAAATTTGTCTAAGTAAATTTCCAATTATGAAGGGTGTCACAAGCTCAGGAAAATGTACCGCATATCTTCGCAAATGAAGATATGAGCCTGGGGATTGGAAGATAGCTATAAATAGCTATAAGGTATGTATGGATTAATTTTGAGATCATAAGATCTACCACAAAGTGTTTTACCTAGTTAGTAGAGTGAAGACAATGATGAAACAGGGTTGTTGCAGTCACAAAGGGACAAAAGAATTCTCCACTGAAGATATGATATGATACTTCTTCTACTTTTATTCTTTTCTTTATTTTATGGCATTGAGGATAATCATGAGGTTTCCCTCAATTATTAGTGTTGATATTCCACTCTAAATATCTAAAGAGGTGCCCAAGACTAAGGCCTAAGTTTTGATTTTTAGTTGTTTTGACACCACCTTGCCATCTTGCCCTCTTAATTTCGGTATACAACTGATCTGAAACCAGTTCAGAGGACAATACTTGGCGAGGGACTTGTGGTATTGTAGAATTAAACAACAAACAATTTTGAACAATATGGCAAACTCAAAGAGAGATGTATGCCTTCAAAACTCCTTTCTTTGATTCAAATTTGATTTTTTATACAAAGCATAGAATATGAAATGTCACCATGTCCTTGGAATTCAAAATGGATAGTTGAAAGGTGACGAAAATAATTATAAAAATTGATTTTTTTCAAAAAACTGTCTTTTTTGAATCCCCACTTGGTAGGGTCATAACTTCTAGCCACTAGGTCGGATGTGGATAAATATTTTTCAGAAAAGGTGAGGTGATGTAATGAATGAAAATGTCCCGCCATGGCTTGAAATTGAATTACATTAAGATCATTAGGGACACGAGTCTCTTGTAAAGCTTTATGAAGGACTTCTTTGTGGATGGGTAAGGAGCGGAGTAACTCCAAAATAGAGATCTGGGCTAGAGTTTTTCCAAGGTTATCAAGGACATTGTATTTATTTGAGGATGTGGTGGTTGTGGGTGGGGATTCGAATGAGGCTCCTTGAATGGTGATGCCTCCATGAAAGGTCATGATAGCACAATTAGGAGTCTTGGCTTTTATGGTGATAGTGGCTATGCGGTTGGCACATTATTCTATTCGACCCAAGACGAAATCAAAAGAAGAAGGGGTAGGAATGATGTTATAGGATTGATTTGAGCTAGAGGCCTTCCCTTTGTCATGGCTAGGAAGCAGATCTTTGTATGCACCTAAGTTCTCATTAGGTGACCTTTTAGGAGGATCATAAATTGTAATATCACCATGATCTATGAGGTCTTGTATACAGCTCTTTAGTCTCATGCAATCAGGTGTTTTGTGGCCTTCTACCTTATCGTATTCATAGCAGGCATTTTTGTTGAAACATGAGAGCTTAAATTGATTATCATCATAGGTTTGTATAGCAGGTAATTGGATTAAGTCAACTTTAACCAAATTATGCAAAACATTTTTGATGGGTTCTCTTAAAGGTGTAAACTTTCTTGTAGATACATTGTTTTTTTGTGGTTGTCCTTTAGGGATGGTGACATTATTGTTGTTGCTTATAGATGGGTTGGATGGTGATGGACCTTGTATATTTTGAATGTTTTTGATATCCGTCACACCATCATTGCAAGTGTTCTTTCTTTTACCCCAAAAACTAGGTTTTTCATATGATTGGTTGTTGTTATTGTTGTTATTGTTTATGTTGTTGAATTTGTGGTTATTGTTCTTGTTGTCATTGGTTTCTTCATAGATTTTGATCCCCTTTTGTAGTGAGGGATCTTTCGATAGTCGTTCCTTTGTCAATAACTTCTTCAAAGATTGAGACACATTGGATTTAAAGGTGGAAGTCCATTTCTTGGTTTAAATTTGTTACAAACATATTGACCAATTGTTTCTTAGGGATGGGCCAAGGGAGTTTTCTTGTGAGGATTCTCCATCATTGCAAGAAGGTGGAAAAGGCTTCCTGATGCAGGAGCATCCAGAAGCATTCAGAACAATTGAGATAGTTAACAGTGAAGTTGCAGAGTATCAAGGGAGCAACCTTGGATAATTCTGCATTTTACCACATTTGAATATGAGAGGCTGCGGAGCTAGACTTAGAATCTAGACATAGTCAGTTACAACATATAAATAATTTAGATCATTTGGCTATGATTCCAGAGATATATCACTATCCGAAGATTGACTATTTTTGCAGAACAGAGCCGATAGTGTTCAGTGGAGTTTAATTATCTTGCGGAGCAAAAAGGAGCATTGTTCGATGAAGTTTAGGATCTAGCTAACCTTCAGTGAGATCCACACAAAGTTCTATGTATTTGTGAAGCAGTGCCTTACGTTTAGGCCCGACCTATTTTGTGTACACGTTACATAAACTAGTCATTGCAATTAGGCCGACTTGATAATGTTATGAAGGCTTGCAGAGGGTATAAATAAGAGATAAAGGATTGTTTCTAGGCAGTGATCGATAGCACAAAGATATGAAGCAAGATCTTAAATTGTTTTGATTCGAATGAATAACAGAATAGAGTAGAAGGTAGGACAAGAAGCAGAGAATTGAGTTGTAGAAGAAAGAAATCATGGAATAATATTGTTGTATGAATCTTTTGTAATCCCTGGGTTGTGGCCTAGCATCTATAAAGCCCTTTGAGGCATGTGTGATTCACTTTGAAGTTATAATATAAGAGGAATGAGCTTTGAAGGCTGGGTTTTTCCCTGTTAGGGTTTTCCCAGGATATATCTTGTGTTTTGTGTTCATGAATATCTTTTATCTTTATGTTGATTAGTTGGTGTCTTCCATTGCATATCCATTATGATCATGGTGTTGGTTGATTAGGCTGCAAGGTTGGACAGCCCCTCACCAGACCCTCCTACCTTGACTGCATCAAGTGGTATTAGAGATGGTTTTGAATCTGTTGGGATGGTTGTGAATCTGTTAGAAGGTGGCAAATCTGATAAAAGTGTTGAAAGAAGTGTGAAACCCTAGAAGCAACAAGTATCATCATGGAAGGTGATCAAGGCAAGAAGGATTTGGGTAAGCTTTTTAAAATTAAGTTGTTTATCTAATTTGTTTCAATGGGGAAGATTGGAAAGAGGATGAAGAAAGAAAATGAAACCCTAATGTGCGAAAAGGATATATTGGAAGAAGACTTATGTGAAATTAAAAGATGTAATTTAAGAGTTGTTGGAAAGGATGAAAGAACTAGGAGAAGACAACTATGATGCTCTTGAAGAAGAACTGAATAACGCAAGAAGGAGAAATGAAGAACTAGAAGTAGAGTTAAAGTTGTTTGAGGATATTGAAGAGAGATTTGCAGAATTGGAAGAAGGTTTTAGGTTGTTTGATAAGGTTGAAAAGAGGAACATAAATCTTGAGGAAAGTTTGGAAGAATTGAAGGAGAACAATTTGCAGAAAAATGAAATATCATATTTGAAAGAACAAGTTAATCAGTTAGAGCAATCACTTGTAGCATGCAAGAAGGAGAATGAATGTCTGAGATCTAAGCCTAAATTTTTTGATGTCTCTTGTGATACTAATGATTTGTGTGATGATGTAGAAGTTTCTTTAGAAAGTGAAATAGAAGATGACAGTGTGACTGAGCTTGTAGTTGTTGGTGATGGTATTGGTTTCAAAATCATGCAGAGAATAGGATATGAAGGAAAAGGATTGGGAAAGCATCAGCAAGGAATTACAAAACCTATTGAACCGGTAATAAGATCAAGAAGTGAAGGCCTTGGATATGACTGAGGTAAGGATGTTGTTGCAAATTCAAACAAATCAAATCAAGGAAGAAGAGGTATGTATTGTTCACATTGCAATAGACACGGGCATGAAAAGGAAATGTGTTGGGATCTATACCCTTGTAAGTTTTGTGGATTAAGGAATCATTCTGAAAGAATGTGTTGGGATAAAACAAGGAGGAGAAAATCTATGGCAGGTTGTATACAGAAGAATTATGGATGGATTGATGGACAGGAATGGAAACATGTTACTTATATGTTCAGAGGGAGGTATAGACTGAAGTATTCATGTGTTGGATCAGGATGCACAGAAAGAAGACCTTATGCGGAGCAAAACAAGGACATCAATTCATTCTACAAAGGGAGAAATGACAGGAGTCACAAGTCTTATCATAATGAAGGATATAGAAGAGATGTAGGAGGATTTAATAGAAGACCATTTAGAAGAACCTGTTTTCAAGTTTGGAGGAGAAAAAGAATCAAGTAGTGAATGCCATCAAGAACCTGTTACCAAAGAAGCTAATAAAGGAAAAGTAGTACATAATTCAGAGATAATTTGTGCAGAGGAAGAAGAGTTTGTTAATATAGAGATAGATTATGCAGAAGAAGAAGAGCCTGTTGATATAGAGATAGTTTATGCAAAGGAAGAGGAACCTTTTGAGACATTAGATTTGATAGAGAAACCAGAGGAAGGTGAAGCATTGATCTTAAGGAGATTTGTGTTATAAACTAAGGAAATAGTGCAAGAGAAAGTTTGTAATCATATGAGAAAGCAGTGCAAGAGAAAGTTTGTGTGAACAGTGTAAAGCATAGTAGAGAAAGTTTGAGTGAACAATGTAAAGCATAGTAGAGAAAGAGAAGTTCATGACATATATTGTATTAGAGGAGAGAGATTGTGTACCAGATTGAAGTGAATATGGTAAAGGAAACAAAGAGAACTATAGAAGCAGTGAATGTAGAAGAAAAAAAAGAAACTATAAGATTTTGATGAGTGCAGAGGAATTTGTGACAGGAACCTGAGATCAAAAAGTATTGTAGAGAAATTGAGAAAGTTAATTAACTGGATCAGGAAGTAACTTGATTGTTCCAAAGGATGCATGTATGTATTGTTTGACTCTTAAGTGATTGAAATAGACATTGAGCTTGAGGCAACTTGCAGGGAAGACTTGCTCAGACTGCCAATCATTGAGGCAATGCAGGGCTTGCAAGTAGACCGCCGAATCTAGACATGACAAGATGAAGAACTTGAGGCAGTTTTGTAGGGTGGACTTGAATAGACCAATGACCTTGAGGCAGTTGCAAGTACCTAAAAATAGATCACCAAATCTAGATTACTTTTGGGGTAGTTTTGCTGGGTGGACTTGGACAGACCACCGACCTTGAGGCAGTTGCAAGTACCTGAAGATAGATCGCTAAACCTGTTTGATTTTGGCGCAATACAGATCAAAGTGAAGAGGCTCACTTTTCAATTAACCCAGAGAGTTTGATATAGGAGCATCTAGAAGAATTCAGAACAATTGAGATAGTTAACAGTGAAGTTGTAGAGTATCCCTTAGAGAATTTCGCATTTTACTGCATTTGAATATGAGAGGATGCGGAGATAGACTTAGCATCTAGACATAGTCAGTTACAACATATAAAGAATTCAGATCATTTGTCTCTGATTCTAGAGAGATATCGCTATCCGAAGATTGATTATTTTTGTAGAATAGAGCGGACAGTGTTTAGTGGAGTTTAATTGGATTGCGAAACAATCCCATGACTTGTAGAGAAAAAAGGAGCATTGTTCGATGAAGTTTAGGACCTAGCCAACCTTCAGTGAGATCCGCATGAAGTTCTATGCATTTGTGGAGTAGTGCCTTATGTTTAGGCCCAACCTATTTTGTGTACACATTACATAAACTAGTCGTTGCAATTAGGCTGACTTGATAATGTTATGAAGGCTTGCGGAGGGTATAAATAAGAGATAAAGGATTGTTTCTAGGCAGTGATCGATAGCACAAAGATATGAAGCAAGATCTTAAGTTGTTTTGATCCGAATGAATAACAGAATAGAGTAGAAGGAAGAACAGGAAGCAGAATGAGTTACAGAGCAGAGAATTGAGTTGTAGAAGAAAGAAATCATGGAAGAATATTGTTGTATGAAACTTTTGCAATCCCTGGGCTGCAGCCTAGCATTTGTAAAGCCTTTTGAGGCATGTGTGATTCACTTTGCAGTTATAATATAAGAGGAATGAACTTTGAAGGTTGGGTTTTTCCTTCTTAGGGTTTTCCCAGGATATATCTTGTGTTTTGTGTTCATGAATATCTTTTATCTTTCTGTTGATTAGTTGTTGTGTCAATTTGTTTCTCTTCTTTTCAGCTGTATAAATGACTCATTCCTTCCACAAATGATATTTTAATCCTTCTACAAATACTTGACTTTTAATAATTATCATTCATCATAATATATCATCATAATTTAGCATCAACTAACTAAAACATATAAACGTTTATAAATCATCATTAATCATAGTTAATGCTTCAGGGAATCAAGGTAAAGTTCATAAATATCTTAGGAATGATATTATAACATCATGATCATGGATTAAATCATAAGGAATGGTGAAATAAATAGGACAAATAATAAGCTCATCACCATCGAATCCTCTTCCTCGGCCTCTTCCAAAAGATCCTCTGCCACTGAAATAATCACCCCTTCCTCTCGAATAATCTCCTCTTCCTTTACTTTCTAGGGTATTTGTTTGTAATGAATTGGCCTCTCCTTATTTATTGTGGTGTCCTCTTCCACCACTAGACTGGCCTCTTCCACGTGAAAATTTATCCCTACTGTTGGTGCTTCCAACTGATTGTCTGAATCCTCTAAAGATTTAGCCAATTTCTTGTAATTAAGGATTCTAGATCAGTGGTCAACGAACAAGATTCAACTTAGAATTTGTTGAAGTCCTCTACACTTTTAGTTCTGCAAGACCAAGGTCAGGTGTACCTATACAACATCCAAGGGTATTTCTTGACTTATGCTAGATGTTGCTGACAGAAATTCTCGTTGAAAATATACCAAGGAAATGACTGACTCCTATCGGATTGGCATAATCCTCTGGCAAATCAGTTCAGACTAGGATTGAGAACACTTATTACTCCAATTCTACTCTAAAATAGTATGAAAATAGAAATGATTTTGATTGTTTGGATGGATCTGAATCAACATATCAGCCTAGTAAGAGATTAGTGCCTAATCCCAAGGTTATAGAGTCAAACTACATAAATCAAATGTGTCTTTCCAGTAATATTGCTTCATCACAAATGGACTAATAACATCAATGCTTCCTAGACTTAGAATTGTAAAATTATCCTTTAAACCACAATGTAAAATGAAATTAGCAGAGTATTTCCCAAGCAATTATTTCTCTCCTTGAGAGAAAGCTAAACACAATACACACGTTATAGAGGACTACAAAGATGAGAGAAAATATCCTTGATATTCAACATTCATACCAACTTCATTGATTACACAAATGGAGAGAATTTTGCAACAAGTATGACAATACATTCAGGATTGAAAATAAAACATTGCTCTATAGATTTGAACACAAAATAACATGCAACTTTCCTCTATTACTCTAGACTAAGACACAAACACACTACTGCCCAAAACAAAGATTTGGAACCCTTTACAAATGGCTGTGAATTCCCTCTTATAGAAATGAGGGAGCAAACAAGCTTCAGGCCACAGACATATGTTGCATTTTCATTTCACAACTTTCATCATAAAAAGATACGGGTGCAACCACTCGTGGAAATAATATCCCAGCAGGAAAAAGATAGTTACATGTACAAGTGCAAATACTTAGCCTCTAAAATATATTTGCAAAGGTTATTGCAGTATAGTTATCATTTCTTCAACAGCTTTCCTAAAAGCCCAAAGCCTAGGAAATAATGATTATGCAGATGAGGACAAGAGGCAGGCCCACAAGAAGGCAAAATACCTGTTGATACATGAAGTATGCACGGTGATGCAATACCAAACTCCTTGAGACTGAGGAGACAAATTCCTTTTTCCATTCTAGTGGCAAAATAACGGCCATTCAAGAAGTTTTCAACACATCTGAAAGGACAAGGAAGGCCAAGAAGTTGAGCTCTGACATATCGGACTTCAGAGCTCAAGCCTTTCGCCTTGCAACTCACAACTCCTAAAAGAGGAAGGAGAGAAGCCCTGACCCCGCCTATTTTAGATATGAAGGCATCGGGGGTCGGGCTTCAGGCCTTCACCATTTCATCTTACACCTTCTACAAGGGAGAACAAGGAAGCCCCGACGTCTGAAACCTGTTAGTACTGCACCATACTTAGAATATTTTTCAATACCCTGGCAGACTTTGGCCCTTGGCTCTTTTCCCCGACAAGAAGATGACTTAGCCTCATCCATGTGGCAGCCTCCCGCGGTTCCACGGCCTCAAACAAAGCCTTGCTGGAATACTCTATGGAACGATAGAAAGAGATAGGACAATGCCATGTGGCACCCAATAGATAGTGGTAATGATTCCTACTGGACTCTTCACTAGATGTAACCTTTCTGTGCTTTCGCCAAGCTTTTTGCCTTAATAAATAATCTCCATGGAATGGAAGAATGCTTAAAAACTCGCCATGTATTTCCTGGTGGGACCAACCAATGGGCCCTGTCAAACTTCGGCCTTTGGGCCTTCCCCATTTCACCTTCTTTAAAGGAAGGAAGAAGGGTCAACTTCTAACCTCTGCCGCACATTCACACTTAGAAGGATTTGAACACGTAGACCTGTCAGACTTTAGACTTCAGGGCTTCTCCCTAACACCTACCATGAAGAAGACCAAAGGCCAAAGGCCTGAAGTCTGACCTCTGAAACACTTAGAAGAAATAGAGCTCGTTGGACTTTAGCCTTCAAGTCCTCCTCCTTTCAATTGCAACACTAAAGAAGACAAAAGCTGACCTCTAAAACTCCACTTCAGTTAGACAAATTTCAACACTTAGGCAAATTTTGAGCCTCAGACCTTGGAGCCGATAGAAAACACAAGGTGGAAGGCATGAACCTTGAACTTTGAAACTTCGATAGAGGTGAAAATACAAGGAAACACTTAGAGTTTTTTTGGACTTAGTCATTTTCTAGGTTTTTTATCTTGCATTTTCAAAAGGCAAACACATGAAGACCTATGGAAGATATCTCTAATCGGTTATAAACTATAGGTTCAACAATGGAGGCATACAATGGGACTCAGATGGAACTTGGGGAAAAATGGGGCATGTCCAGGAACAAAACTCTATAGATGCCAACACATGAAACCAAGAAAAAATTCTTATAGTCCTAACACCTACCTCTAGAATTATTTTGCTTTCGACAAGCTTATCTTCAACCTTCAGATCATATTGGTAGGCTTCCTCAACCATTGTGATTCACATCATGCTTAATTCATCTTGAATGGAGTAGAGCAACCCATTTATATATCTAGACTCCTTCTCAACATCATCATCAACATGACCAACCCAAATATTTAGTTTGTAGAATTCTTCAGTACATTCTTCTCCTTCTGCTTCAGATTTTGCAATTTCTTGAATTAACAAACTAATTTGATAGTTTGCAAGCAGAAATTTAGCCTTCAATTTGGTTATCATTTTTTCCCATGTTTGCATTTTCTCCTTTCCCTTTATCTGTCTTTCCATCTAGACATGATCCCACCATAGGGAGGCATGACCTTTCAACTTTGTGCAGGCAAACTTCACTTTCCTGGGGTCTTCAACTGATTCAAAATCAAAATATTTGTCCATCTCCGATATCCAGTCAATTAATTCTTCTAGATTTAAGCTACCATTATAATTGGGAGGATCTAAATGAGGCTTACCACTTATTTTGGACATTTCTCTCAAAAATCATCTTTTTAGTTCGTCTCCTTCATTTGCATCATCTTCTCACTTCAACTCCTTCATCCTCACTCACATCTTCAACATGTACTATGTGATGTGTCATCTCTGTAGCATCTAACCGTGTAGTTATTCCTCTCTACATTTCTACAATCACCATATCTCCTCATGGTACTCTTCTACCATGCCCACTCTGTGCCATGTCTTCTTCAGATTCTCTGCAGTTGCAGGCCTACACGCACTCTCCTTTACCCACAACAAAAATAGTAGAATCTCTTCTTTGATAAGTCCACAGCCTTATCGAGAAACTTGCTCTAATACCACTTGGTGCAGGACTAAATTTAGGGGTCTTATAAGACCACCGAATTAAGTAGAAAAATCAACAAGACAACACAAAAATAACATGCCACACCATAGCAAATTCATTTATTTATTTCAGCAACAACAATTTGTTACAGGAGTAAAAAAATTTCATACAATCTCACGATACACTAGCTTCCATTTACAAAACTTTTTGTAACACCTCCCTTCTACAGGAAATTGAACTAGACCACCCTTTAGAACCAGAAGAATGTATTTAATACTCTGCCAAAATAGTTGAACCACCACCATCCGTTGAGAAACTGAATGAAATACTAGAATAGGAAAGGAACCACCAAGTAGTTGAGCAGTTTCACAACTGAATCGTCGCCTCAAATATCCCCCTTAGTGTATAAAAATTGCCAATGTGCATATTCAGCATTACTTGGGATTCATGATAGTTCATTGGCAAAATAGAGCCATTTTACAAGCTAAATGTTTGTTGGTACAACACCTTAAGCTATCAGGCCCCTTGTCGGCAAAATTGACCTATTCCGAACCTTTTATCAACTTATCGACAAATTTCAAAAAAGCATGAACTAGTTCACAAACCTAAAAGTTTGCCGATACAAAGTATCAAGGAATCAACTTCTTTTATTAGTGAAACTTGTCTTTTACGAACTCTTTGACTTCTCTCCAAAAGTTTTGTTCATAGGCTTGTCAGCGAATCCGCAACTTTTGGAAACTATGAACTGGTCGAAGACTTGAAACTTTTCTTCTATCAATGAAATTCCAATTCCGTGAACCAAAGAAAATTTGACTTCAACTTTGAAAGCCTTTATCGATGAAGAGAGTCATTGACGAACCTAAGGGTTCACAAACTAGTGACTTTGTCAACTGAGTTTGCAACCTCAAACTTTTGCCACCTGAAGGCTTATTTTCAATGAACTTAAACACTTGCAAACTTGCCCTTAAGTTGAGTCAAAGAAATTACCCATCGGTGCACTAAGCTATTGGCGAACCAAAGAGTTCACGAACTAAGAATTTCCTTGAGAAAGCTTCCTTTGACCAACTTTGAAAATACGACTTTCCTTTATGACTTGTCAGCAAAAGTTCTTATCAGCAAACTGTCAGATCGGGTAACTGTTGGGTTGGCGAACTGAGCAGTTCACAAACTGAAGAAATCATGGTAGCAACCAATTTTACCCAATTTTCACCAAAATGAAACTAGGGATACCCAATTGGGTCTTTAACAAGATGATGTCCTCAATTTGGCCAAACAAATCTGAAATTGCCTCTTGCAACAAAATTCTACAAAGTAACAAAGCCAAAAACCAACTTAGAAAATAAAACATATTTTTGGTGACACAGGATTGCAAGTGAACCCGGATGCTTCTGCATCACAAATGTTCTCAATCATTTTGAGTTGTTGAATCACTTATTGAGTCAAAGATTATTAATTGTTTGCCACAATCATAAGTGATATATATTCAAGTTCGATCACTTGAAAGTGTTGTAAAATGGTCTAAATCTAGTCAGAACTTCCCAATCATCGTAGTAATTTCTATGAAGGCAAGTAAATGTTTGATTAGACCTCAGTGACAAAAACACAAAAGGTTCCTATGTAGTTTGATAGGTATAAATCTTGGGGTTATATTGAAGCATTTTTGGTTCTTTTGCAGTTTGTAGTTGCATGAAGTCATAAGATGACTCAAAAAGCTTGACAAAAGGTCTTAAAAGGGGGCTCTTTTGAGGTTTGAACATGTTGGTTTCAAGATAATTTCAAGTTTGAACATAGTTACAATCATTCTGCAAGTGTGAATTTACAGCTATTTAAAGTTTTGACACATAGTCGCAAGTTTCTGCACAGTGCACATTGTCCCCAGAAAACTCGATGATGGGTTTGCATGCAATAATTTAACTTATTCCCATTGATTTAAAGTCAAAGAATGCATATATGAAGCTACATTGGTTAATAAGTAGGTGGAGTTGCAAGATTTTAATGCAATTTGTAGTTCACCATCTATAATTCACAAAGTCACAATTCATAATTGTTAGAAATGAAGGCGCAAACCACACAACGGAAATCTGATTCAAAATGTCCTCTAAATAATGTAGAATCAATGGAGATTGCAACAAAAATAAAACCCACTACACAGAAATAACATGCATTAAGAACTGAACACATAACACAATATGTAACATAGAGAAAACCCTTTCCAGTAAAAAACTCCACCAAGAAAAGAAGTTCCAAGTTGTATTATCTTCAAATATGAGATTACAATACATGAACTTCCTCTTCTTCTTCAGTCTTCAATCCAGTGCTGCCTGTTACTCTCAACTTTGCTAAAAACATAGTACAAATATCCTTATAAAAGGGGGTTGCCTTCTAGGGCAAGAAAACTGACATAATATCGACCGTCAGATCTGTGACCTAATGATGAACGGTCTAGATTTACAATGATAAAATATAAATAAAATGTGGTTTCAAGGGCGTGGCCTCGGAACCCCCTGCCGAGGGGATGATCCCCTCGGACCCCTCGCAGGGGGGAAACCCCTCTGCAACCACCCGTCGCGGACGAATTAGCGTCGGAGACTGGATATAAACATGCGATTAAAATAAGATCGTTGTTGGTGAAATCTTTCATCTCTTATGGGTGATTTACAGACAATAATAGGAATAATAAGTTACATAGGATTAACAAAGTTGATGGCACCTTAATCCTAACAATAATTTGTGGTTTCACATGGTCGTAAGTCAATTTCCAAGTGTGATTTTATTAAATTTGGTAAAATTTTAAAATGCACGATTAGTTGAATTGCTTGCCCATAAAATTTGGAGTCATAATAGTAATCTACATTCACAATGACATTTAAAAAGTTTCAAGCAAAGTCATTGACATAAGTCCAAAAGTGATGATACAGGGGTTCATAGTATAAAGATATTGACACCTCATTTTAAAACAAAGGAAAAGAAAAATCCAAGCTTAAATTCACAATTTGCAAATTGCTCAAACATTCCCAATCTCTGCCAACCCAAAAAACACAATGTGTGAAATACAAGGAGGGTTTGGGTTTATGTTGCACAAACACATATTTCTACTAATATTGCAAATTGTAAATCAAGCTCTAGTTTTTGCATGGTACAAGACAAATAACAAAATTTTATACTAAAAAGTGGAAGTGGGAAGTGGACTTGCAACTCACATTAAAAAAAGTTACAAATTGCATGTGTTTCGGCTTCCCAAAATCCTACCACTATGCAAAGCAAAAAAGAAGAAAAAATTGGAAAAATAGAGGTGTAGAAACCTGATGCACTCAAGAAAAAGTACCTTCATGAATGAAAGAATGAAAGATTTTAATGACATTCACGAGACCAAGCAGTCTAAGGGACCAAGAGCTGCAGCCTTAAGACATTTTCAAACTCCTTTAAATGTCGGATCTTCTACTATGGATCTTGACCAAAAAACCTACAGTTTTGTAAAGCCTTGCTCCCTCCAATAACTTGGTTAGGCTGCCTACTTTCAAGTTGTTTTCATAGTGGATACGAATATCCTCGTATGTTGTGCACTACATGATGAAGTACCATTCTATCTCCACCACTCTTTAATGAATGAATGAATGAATTTTAATGCAGTCCACTAGACCAAGCAGTCTAAGGGGCCAAGAGCTGCAACCCTAAGACATTTTCAAGATCTTTTCAATGTTGACTCTTCTACTATGTATCTTGACCAAGAAGTCGATTGTTATGTGAAGCCTAGCTTGCTCAAAGAGCTCATTTATACTGTCTGCCTTCAAGTTGTTTTCATATTGAGTACGGATATCTTCATAAGCAAGACACTCAAAGATGAAGTGCCATTCAATTTCAACCACTCTTTTGCTGCAAAAAATGCAAATCCTATCTTCCCAATCTTTCTTGGGGACCGTCCATCTACTAGTTTCGCACCTCAGATGATGAGAATCGGTCCTCAATTGTGCAATTAAAAGTCTAGCTTTACCCTTAAGAGCGGCATACAGGTAGGATTTTTCCCCATGCTCCCAAGTGGAGTTGAACTCTTTGACATAATGCGATTTTTTTCGGCCACGCTATTTAGTCCACATGGCAGTCCCGAATCTTTCTAACACAAACTGTTTAATTACTTCTTTGGTTTTAGAACATTCTTGCAAATTAATATCCCATTTGTTCATCCACTTTTTGTTCTGTTTCATTCACGTCTTTTTCCTACGATCTAACTCCTCCTCCATCACCAATTTAGGCCAACGATGATTCTCCATGTTTTCCACCTTTTTTAGGTAACATATAGCTAAATTATTGCATATGCCTCCATCGAGAAGGTGTCGGCCTTAGCGAAAAGAATCTCATAGGGGATCGTAGCTTTGACTTTAGAACTACTAGTGATAAGATGCTTTTGAATTCTCTCTAATTGTCTCCATTTATGATTTGACATGCTACTCTCTCAAACCTCGCAACTATAGAGGACAACTGACGTGACCAACAGACTAAAAAGAGTCTTCTTGGTTTTCCAATCCCATAGCTCCACTTTCCTACACCCGTTCTGGTGTAGGTAAGATGCTCTCCAACCCCCTTGAATCCTCTTTGTTCTACAAGTATCCTAGCTGAACTTATTGTAGAAAACAATTCCCAAGTACTTGTACTCTTTTACAATTTCCAATGAACTTCCTTCAAAAATAAAGTTGACTTTGTGCTGTTTCTTTTTTAATGAGAAAATCATGACTTGTACTATTGTTTTCTTTTACAATATAGTGATGAAGTTTCTCAAGATTCATACATTAAAAACAGAAGGCAAATATGTGCGTACTTTTCCTACTTACACAATACAAGTAAACCTCCACTTCCCAAAAATACAGAGTATAGACATCCATTAAACCTGCAGAAGGAAATCAAATTTTATCAGGTCTAGTTTCAAACACCATATTCGGTAGATATGTATATAGTGTGGAAGCTTAAACAAGTCACATGGACTGTTTTATAGAATGTCCTCCCATGGGATGCCATGATTGCAAGACATGGGTGAAATGAATTTTTGAAAGGGCTTTATAAACTTTCCAGCAACGCCTTTGTCAGCGTCCCTCTATGCCTGCGCCAAAATGAATGGTTTGGAATAGGAAATTGACAGTCATCAAAGCATAATGGAAAGAAGTTTTTCAAATGTTGTTGTT
Source organism: Cunninghamia lanceolata (assembly GCA_027924645.1). NCBI lineage: Eukaryota > Viridiplantae > Streptophyta > Pinopsida > Cupressales > Cupressaceae > Cunninghamia > Cunninghamia lanceolata. Next base: position 11,648,435 of record BSBN01000252.1, on the reverse strand, counting down.
GCAACGCCCTGGCAAGCATGTATGCACAATTTGGAAGCATAGCAAAGCGTATGAGTTGTTTGAAAAATACCCCACAGAAATGCCATCTCATGGACGCCATGATTGTAGGCATATGCACAATATGAATTTGTTGAAAATGTTTGAGAAACTTTATGGCATGTAAAGCTAACTTCTATGCCCTTTGCCAGCAATTCTTCCTATGCCTGTGGCAGAATGGGTTCTATAGAGATCCATCAAAACGTAATAAAAGGAGGATTTTGGTTAGATATTGTAGTTGGAAATGCTTGGTTAAACAGGTATGCAAAACGTTGGAGTCATAGACAAGGCACTGTTAACTGTTTGACAGAATGCCTCAAATAAATGTGATTTCATAAACTGCCATGTTTACAGGAAATGCATCAAATTAATTTTGCTAATTTGTTTTTAGAAACTTCCACACAGTATCAAATTCAATTGGCAGATGTAAAGCCAAATTCCACAACCTCTACCTACATTCGCACGATCTACATCGGTATGGGAGTGGTTGAACAAAATCAAAACATAATGGGAGTGGATTTTGGTTAAAAGATTATCGTTGCAGCCGATTCGGCAGGCACATTTGTAGAATGTGGATGCACAGGAAGTGCACACGAACTGTTTGACAGAATGTCTCGCATAAGGAATGTCTACAGCGAAGGCATGCTAATTGTTCGACAAAATGCCTGAATGAGATGCTGTGTTGAAAACCTGGTGAGACCCTGAAGATGTCCAGCAAAAGACCTCGAGAAGCGTTGTCTCATGGAATTCATGTTTGTAGAATTTACACAAATGGATCTGTTGCGAAGGCTTAGAAACTTTTGAGCTGCTATAACTCTTTTCCAGTGTCTTCATTGCCTGCACCGGAAATAGGAACTTTGGAATGTTAATTGTAGTGCATAGCACAATGAATTTGTTGAAAATGCTTTAGAAACTCTCAATCAAATGTGACCTGCTGGCGTCAAAGTAGATAACGCAATCTTCGTTAATTTTCTTCTCGCCTGTTCTTGGGCAAGAGCTTTTACTACGAAGTATGGGACAGAGGCCTTTCACCTACAAAACTGATGCCACTAGAGAAATTACCATGGTTCTCATGAAGAGTTTAAGCTTGATAGAAATACTGATGAACATAGAACAATGGAAGGAGATGGCTATTCAAAATGAGAAGCCACTGGAGCAAATCATTGTAGGATTAAAAATGGAGGTTATTGATCAGAAACTAAAAATGGTGAAACAATTTCTGCATGCTTGGAATCTCTACCCAGCAGTTGTTATTGCCTTTATTGGTTTCTGTGGTGACAGGCACAAGTGTGAAGATATTAATGAATGATAAGAAGGAGCTACTTGTCAGGGCAGTGTTTGTGCATGCAAGGACAAATGGAGAGAATTTGATTGCAAATGTAAGGGAGATCTTCTATGCATTGCAGAACAAGATACATGCATTGGCAAGAATGCTTCATGATTTTGTTGGTCTTTGACACTTCTTGTTCTAGCTGGCTTTGTAGTTGACACCCGCCAACCTCTACAACAAAATTCAATATGAGATTATGATCTTTTCTGATGCAGGAGCATCCGGGTGGACTGGCAATCAGCATCAACCAAAAAAAATTTCCAGTTTGTTGTTCTTTCAGTTTGGTTAAGTCTTGTTGGCATATCTCAACCTTGGGATACATGTGGAGTGATCAGATTTGACAAAGTTGCATTTTGTCGTACTTTGGCTTTGGCGCACAATAGGCAGTTTCGCCGAAACAATTGTTTCAGGAAATCGGTGAGGTTTCTTGGCAAACCCTCTTAAAGACATATTGTTGATTCCTTCCTTGATTTGATGGCGAAGGTTTCGTGACCAGATCTTTCACGGTTTTGAAGAATTAATTGTTTTGCTACTTTTGCTGTCAATTTGGCGAAGTTTTAAAATTTTGAAATCCGTGAGGTTTGACGCAAAACGGTTTGGTGGAGGTCTTAAGAATGTTTTTTTTTTTTTTTTTATGTGCCTAGTAAACTTTTTTCACGTGACCGGTGACGCTGGCACGACACGCCCTCCGGTACCACGGGGAGGGGGGGAGACTGGACCTCGTGACCATCTTTACCGCAACGGAATTACTTCGAGCTAGGGCCCCCGCCCCAAGGTCTTAGGAATGTTGAAATACATGTCTCTGCAAGTTTTTGCAAGATTCCAAGGTTCTAGGAGGAAGTTATGGCAAAAATTGGTTTTCAGCTCCAAACTCGTCATGTCGCAGTCACACAATGAATTTTCTTCAATTGGTGTAGTTCCACAAGAAGACAATGTAAATGTCATGGATATTTTGATCATGGATTAAAGAAATTCTTTGAATCCGGACACTTCAACTCTAGATTGACATTCGATGGGATGTTATGTACATGGAATGTAGTCTAGTCTATGCATTCATCATATGTGGTGTAAAACAGAGAGAACAACAACATAAATGGCAGGCCAAACTAGACGTCAAGGATTGAAGAATTCTTTTAACTTCAGGGGGTGTTTGTTCAATGTCTTGTGGGAGGTAGTATTTGGCAGATTTCAACGCCAAATTTAAATGCATTTGCAGATTTAAGTGATAATATAAACAATTTAGGCGTAGAATTTAAAATATTTGCTACCCAAAGGGAACGCCAATACTTGGACGCCTCTTGGAGGCTATTGTTATATTTCATTATGGTTATTTTTTCTTTATTTTTGGGGAGAGAGACATACCAAGAGTTGGATATGAAATCCTTAGGAAAAGGGGAGACAAAGCGCCAAAAGGAAAGCTGCCAGATATATTGAAATTTAATACCAGAGATAACAAATAAAAATGAAAAAATAATTGAAACACCTTACCACTAAGGTAAAAGCGTCAAAGGTAAGAAAAAAATATCAGTTTTGCTTTTGGAAGGCGCCAAAGGAAAAACATGGAAGCTGGTTTTGAGCTGCATGGAAAAGAGAGGAAGATTGGGGGCAGCTTTAAGGCGCCAAACAGGTGGAAAGAGCCGTATGAGAGAGTGAGGGAGTGCAAGAACTGATAGGGGAAGATAAGTTTGCTGCCAGAGAAGAAAATAAACCAGTGGTGTGCAGCCCATCACCTACAGAAATCACTGTAAGGAAAGAAGTTCGATACCAGGATTAGAAGGAAAGAACTCAGAATTTGCTTCAGTTGAAGAGATGAAATTGAATATCAATGAGCAGAGTGTAGTCAATGTGTAAATGCAGCCAACACCAAAATAGAGGAAGGTAATGAGAAAACATTGCCAAAGGCAATGTGAGGATGATGTAACAAAGATAAGGAGTAGAAGGTGCAGATTTCTCAAGAGAAAGAAAGAAGAGTGGTTTTTTTTTGGTGAATTGAAAACCAGAATTGAATAACAAACAGAGAGTGGAGGTTGTTGTCAAAGAATTGAATTGCAATCATCAATAAGAAGACTATTGAGAGGAAAGGATTGAACGGGGTGGATTGTGAAGAATTCCTGTGAGGATATGTTGAGAAGTTGAATGTGCCTGTGACGCAAAATCTATCAATTGAAGGAAGAGGAGAGAAATTTTTCCCCTGTAGCTAAGAAGGCCATGGTAGGCCAGATTGTAAATTTTGTTGCAAAATTTTGTAGTTTTATTATTGAATTCAGATATCAATAAAATGAGTCGCCAATTGTGTTGCAATCTATTTTGTGCAAGTGTGTTGTATTGAAATTGGGGCAGACCAATGCCCATGTGAATGTGTGGTTGCTTGTGAAATTAAGTATTTGTGAAAGTGAATGTTAGTGTTTGGCTGCATCATTTTCTTCCCTCGACGAGCTTTGGAGGAGGACTTCATTAACTCAGAAAAGGATATAGAAATACAAAGATTTACTTAATAACAAAAGCATACTTGATTTTTGAACATTCAGTGTTAAATTCAATCCGAATTGCTTTTCAAATAAGATGATTGAAAAGAACGAGAAATTGGAAGCCTCAATCCTTGCTAATTGTCTTATAGAACACCGAGTATGCCATTTCTCTTATGAGTCATCTTACAAAGAACAATCTGGCATGAGTATCAGGAGGCAGAAGTTATGCTCGTGAACTATTAGACAAAATGCTTCAAAAATTAGCATCTATAGACTTTACTCCTGATATGTTCAACAAAATGCATTGAAAGAATGTGCATCTACAGCCAGTGTATGTTAAATATTTGACGAAATGGTTGCTACAGCCATACAACTGTCAAGCTAACATGAAGATTTAATATTTATTATAAAGTCATTGTTTATAAAGTTTGCCATGTAATTATTTTAATGAGTCATGAAATGTATGCTCACTACAACTCTTATATTTTATTTTTAAATGTTTGTAAAGTTGTAATAGGCAGTTAGATGGTTATATGAGAGGAAAATTACTCTCACCAATTTATTGTAAAGCCAAGACACTGTAAAGAGGCTTTTTGCCTCTACACACAACAGTTGCACATGAAAGGGAAAACGAGACTTTGTTCTCAGAGTTTTAAAGAAATAAGAACATTTGCTGGACTTTGTACCCCATCTACTCTTCATCAATTTTTTAATGTTCTTAAGTTCAATATGAAATCATTTCTTTATCCTTTCTTGATACTTTCACATGGATGCAATCAGTCAAATATTCATTCACATTTTTATGGTGTATGTAAAATTAAACTCTATTTACTATTTAATTTTACATATTCATTTCTTTCTTTCTCCTTCGTCTTTCTCATATGTATCCAAGCAATCCTGGTTCGATCTTTTATGTTAAGTCTACCTAGGGTTTTGATGAGAGCCATTCACATTCCATTTTATACCATATTTTAGCCTTTTTCCTATCCCATTTAACCTGTTTTCATATTCCATTTCCATACCATTTTACCACATTTATGCTGCATATGATTAAATATACATAAGTAATATTTAATTTAGTATTTGGATAAAATATGAAAATTAATTATTGAGTTGTATTTACTAACAAAGCATTATCATTTCAGCTTGGAAAATAATCTACAACGTTCTGTTGAGGAGGGAAGAAGCAATTTATAGATCATAAATAAGTCTTTTATTGTAATATCCACAGGCCAAAAATAAATCTGCATATGGTATTTGGTTGCAAGGATAAAACAAATTATTATTTGAAACTGTTGTATACCCACATATCCCTATATTTGTGGGAAGCCATAAACTATAAACCATGTATTAAAAGGTATGGCGTGAAAATAAAACACAACCTTCATTTTGTTAATAACGACATGCTAAGGAATGAGAGGCAGCGCTAAAATGGTGGAGTAAAATAGCAAACAACCTTAAATTTGTTACACGCCAATTTATTATAGGAGAGTTGGGTGTGAGAAAGGAGACGAATATAACTAAGTTCTTGGAGAAATAAAAAGACTTTTCTTCTGATCAAGCCAGAGTAAAAGAGCGTCCTAACGTCCTTCATTTCATCACCTGGCGGATTGAGGAGGCAGGGCCCACTTCTTGGAACGCCTGGGATCTTTGTTGCTTTCAGCAGTGTGCTTTATTTTCTGTTTGGTTAAATTTGTAAAAGTTGTTTAAGCATTATTCGTGAATTGTTTACATCTGCTATTTGTAATTCAATTATGAACTGTGAGATTTAAACGTGACATAGAACTAGTTAATCAATTCTAGCTTCATAATTCTGAATTTATTCGCTGTTATATCTTGTTGCAGTTCCTATCGCCTGAAAATAACAGTTCTTCTCATACGAAAGTAACAGTTCTGGTCACCAGAATTGTGTCATTAAATTTTTCATAGTGTTGAAGTTATTTTAATTTGTAATAGGTTTATTTTCATAGAGTGCATTTCATAAACACTCACCTCATTACCTACAGCCCTTGTGCATATAGCCACTGATGGTGGTGGATTTTAAATCCATAAGACACAAAATACACAGAAAAATAGATACACAGAAACATAAATCACATAAACACAAATATTGCTCAATTGTGTGCTACTGCATTATTCAATTAATCCACAACATAATTACATTCCTTACATCGCATTCATGATCACTTGATTATTACACTTGACTTGCTCACAATGCTGTTACAACTTGCCTCTTTTATAGAGGTCTTTTGCCTTTCTAGGCCATTCTAAACTTCATCTAGAAACCTTCTACAACATTCTATTTCTGAAATCCATCTAGAACATTTCTTTCTAGAAACCTCTCACTTATCTAGAAACTTCTGAAACTTTCTAGTTTCCTCTTTTGTCTTTTTGCCTTTTTGTCATTTAATTACAAAATACAACTAATCATGATTGTGGGAGAAATTACTCTCCAACACTCCCTCTTAATTTCGACCACATATTTTGTCTTCTAAGTCTTATCTTCCAAGTCTACTGACTCGTCAATCCTTTTCTTGCATGACTATTTTCAAGATCTGCTAATCTCCAACTCTCAATTCACACTCACTGCTGCGGCAGTCCTTCAACCTTTTAAGTCTTCAGAACAACAAACTGGAAGTCCTCTTGCTCTCTATAGCTTTCCACTTTGCATGATATGTCAAATCTTCACACTTTGTTTGTTATCATGTTTCACATATGAACATTTGTACTTGAACAACCTTTTCAACATACTTGTGATATCTTGCCAATTCGATCCATAACTCCAACCACAATTCATTTTCATGCAATTCTTCATAGATTCATCTTTCCACTGTCTTTGCCAACACATCTTTTCTGAATGATTTCTCAATCCACATATGCTACATGGATGTAAATTCCAACACTTGTTGTTAGTATGTCCTTGCCTATGACAATGAGAACATTGAACATTCTACTTTTCCTGAACCAACTTGTTTGTACATGTAACATGATCCATTTTTCCATATCCAAGACTTGCATACTTTGGCCTTACTATTGGATCAATTGGTTTTCTCATTCCTTGTCCATACTTGCCTAGTCTTTGTCCTTTATAACCCATCTTTTTCATCATCTTGAAACCAACATTCTCTTCATTACAATGATTTTCAGATTCAAACAACTTGTCATTTTCATCAATATCACAACATGCAAATTTTGTTGATTCAACTTCCTTACAATCTTTTCAACTTTGCACTCTTTATCTAAACAAGCTTCAGCTTTATTACATAAGTCATTTGTATCACACGAAATATCACAAACTAACGGTTTTGTCCTCAAACATTCATTCTCTTCTTTCAACTTTGATATTTCATCTTTCAACCTTGACATCTCATCTTTTTGTAAATTGCTTTCTTCTTTGAATCTTTTAATCGCTTCTTCTAATTCTTTGTTTTTCTTCTTAACTTCATCAAACAATTTTATGTTTTCTTCTAACTCTTCATTCCTCCTTTTAATATCACCAAACAATTTCAAGTTTTCTTCTAGTTCTTCATTTTTCCTTTTTACTTTACTCAATTCAACATTAGCTTCATACCTTTCTGACCTTAATCCAATTTTCTCTATTCTCATTTGATTTAATTCTTTTATTAATTCAAATCTCTCTTTTTCCAAACCATCTCTTTCTTTTTCCAAATCATTTTTCTCTTTTTGCCACTCTTTTCCTGTCTTCTCTCTTTTAGCTTTCCCCATTGAAAATAAACTATTTGCTTACCTCAGATTGCTGCTGCACTTTCCTCGATTGTTGATTGATTTGTTCGGTAGCTTCGCATGCCTCACTCCTCCTTCGATGTTCTGACTTGTCTTTTCTTCCTTCAACAATTTTACACTTCTCTGTGACCTCGTTTTGCCAGATAATGACTTCTGCAATTTACCTTTGTCTGTTTGCTTCTTTTGTGATCTGCAACTTTATGCGGTATATAAGACTTCCTTCCTTTAATAAGCAGTGATTTTGTAAACCCTAGCTTTGATACGCACAGCCAACTTGATCAGCCTTCCTAGCTCTGAAACTTTACACTACCATGGCTCTGATAACTTGACTCTGATCCTCCAATGCACAGCTCCAATCCCATGATCTAACCTGGCTCTGATACCACTATGATGGTGGTGGATTTTAAATCCACAAGACACAAAACACATAGAAACATAAATCACATAAACACAAATATTGCTCAACTATGTGTTGCTGCACTATTCAATTAATCCACAACATAATTGCATTCCTTACATCGAATGCTGCTGCATTCATGATCACTTGATCATTACACTTGACTTGCTCACAATGCTGTTACAACTTGCCTCTTTTATAGAGGTCTTTTGCCTTTCTAGGCCATTCTAAACTTCATCTAGAAACCTTCTACAACATTCTATTTCTGAAATCCATCTAGAAAATTTCTTTCTCGAAATCTCTCACTTATCTAGAAACTTTAGAAACTTTCTAGTTTCCTCTTTTGTCTTTTTGTATTTTTGTCATTTAATTACAAAATACAACTAATCATGATTGTGGGAGAAATTACTCTCCAACAGCCATGACATCTTTCGCAAGTTTACACCCCCAGATTGACACTTAGACCAAACTGAGTTTTACTATTAAACATTAAATCTTTCTTATTCTTTACCCCAGCTTTGGCCTATCAAGTTTCTCCATTCTTTTCCTTTTGTTCTTTTCCAATTTTTGTGTCTTTTGTACTTTCAAGTAAAAAGTACGCAAAACCCTCAAAAACCCCAAATTATAAACTTGTATAGTGTACAACGTTAGAGTTGTTTTAGGTTTTGGTTTCAATTTTGATTTTCAATAACAGGCAACCTCACCCATCTTGAGAAGGGGTTTTACCGCAATAACTGTTGGGAATTGGTAGTACCAATTCGCTCACCAATAGACTACAAACAAACAAATCCATGATGGCTTCCATTCCATACATGTATCACTTGTTATCTCTAATAGTAGAGGGCCCATGCGATCTAGCAAGGAACGAATCCTAGCCAACCATAGTGAATATTAGGTGGTGGCTTGAATGATCAATGGTCGTCACAAATAGTATGGCACATGCTAGATATGAAGCAATATGTGCCACATTAGATTAGCATCGATTGACTAGAAGGGTCAAAACAATTGGCATAAGCAAGAAGAGTGTTGCAGAAGGAAGATGACTTCCACATGAAGATTCTAAAAGGAGGTCTAACTTCATTTGACAATGGTGACACAAGAGCATCGATCTTTTGAAGTTTTGGTTTTCAATGTTTGTTTCTTGTGACTTTTTCTGGGTCATTGTACTCAATTTTGTTTTCATGTTGTTATTTAGTTCTATTTTAGTGGTCTTGTAGCCTTTGTTGGCTTGTCATAGAATTTCCCACCAAAGGCCACATTTGAAAATTTGAAATGGTGAAGTGTCTTGTGCTTCTAGCCTACCCTATTGAAATTTCTTACAAGTTGTGTTGTGACTTCAAGGTGTTAGAATGAGTCTTGTCACACGTTAGCTCAGCCTAAATGGAGGCTTTAACATACTCCCACCGACTACACACAAGAGAAAGAAAAGAAATTCAATTAGGTTTTTTTGATTATGGAGTTAGTTTTCCACGGGTCTCCTTGTTGTGGGACAACTAGAGATTATGTTCTTCCCATTGGGAAAGAAAAGAGAAGATGGGTAGAGATAAACAGGACAACAGAGAAGGCAACATGTAGGTGAAACCAGAGGATAGTGGGAAGTTGTAGTATCTCCTCATGAAAGTTGGAGTCTGAGCATGTGCGGTGATAAAACAAGATAGCTATGAAGTTGGGACAGTCGGGTATAAAGAGAGGAGAACGTGGGACAAAGAGTGGAAACTCATACTGACACACACGGATGTGGGCAAGGAGGCTGGGTCAGTCTCTATTAAGGATATACATCTTCTTGAGATAGCAAATCAAAGCAGAGAAATCAGTTTGTAGGAAGAAATCTTCCCTGCTGGCTTGCATTATACCCTCCACAAGGGTTTGAAACTAAGTAAAGGTTTTGTTTGAGGATTGTAATTACTACATTTATATATATATATATATATATATATATATATATATATATATATATATATAGATTAAAACTTGTTGTTCACTGGGATATCAAAGTAGTTATCATTCCTTTAAAAGGACAATTCCACCGAATCAAACTAGTAGTTGCTTGGTTCCTTGGCAATGTAAAAGATAGGGTTTGTTCTTTATCTAGACCTATACCCTTAAATCTAACAATACTCCTTAGGTCATGTGAAGAAAAGACCAATATAGCCTTGTAAGCCACTGTTTTCAATAAGCATTGCAGGCTAAGTTTGTGAGGGCCTTTTGAGGATTGTTTAAAGATTTCATCAGTTTTATACTATGTTTTGCATCATTGATGGATAAAAGGCTGTTGCAAGTATTTGTTCTAACACCTTATCAATAACATAAAATAGTTTTCCTTTGTGAAAGACCATTCTAGTCTTGTAAAAGCTAACTGTCCCAAGTAGGACAGTGTATTGGATTGTTCTTGTATTAGGTAGTTATTAACTCTTGACAGTTGGAAGACATTGCAAGTTTGTATGTTCAGACATTACCTCCAAAGAAGACAGTCCTGGGACTGTTATCACACCACAGCAGTGTGGTAGAACCTACATAGTATCCATAGGGTGTTGTGAACCCTTGGTTATCAAAAAGGTAGGTTATGTGTACAGTGCACATAAACCCTATGCAATTCCTGAAGCCAATAAGGCTCAATGAAGTTCTTAACAACCTAGTGAAGGAGCGGTTATTAGTTAGCCATCAATTTTTAGTATCAGAGCAGGAAGATCTAGGAGTGGAAGTTGTCCATGATAACAAGATTTTGTACAAGCATGTGTGTTGAAGTTGTGATAGGTTACTCCTGAGAAGAAGGAAGTTATAATATGGTGAAAGAGAAAAGAGAAGCCTAAGGTGAGGTATCAAGAAAACAAGGTGACAGATTTATTAGAGGGCAAAGCTAAGATGTTGAGAAGAGAGAAAGATAGAAAGATGCAGCAACATGCTAACAAAGAAAGCCACAAGAAGAGAGACGATATGAAGACAAATATAAGAAAGCAAGATACAGAGTTGGATAGTGAGATGACTGAGTTGAGAAGGGATCTGGAGAGGTTTTAGCTCTTGGTGAAGCTATGGCTAGAGGAAAGAAGCCAAGAATATGGTTGACAAATGAAAAAGAGATTAAAGTGACCTATAGCGCTACTTGTCAAGAGAAGAAGGCAACTTGGATGGTTGCCTTGAGAAAAGAAGAGAAGAACATGAGAAAAGCCCATAGAGGTTTGAAAAGCAAAGATTTGCCAAATGAGCAACATGAAAAGGAAGTGGAGTTGCCAAGTGAGAAACACACATAGGAAGTGGTGAAGGGAGTTCTCATTGTGGAGAACATGAGGGAAAATAGGAAAGAATGGAGAGAGGAAGAAGTGCAAAAAGAAGCACTTGAAGAAGAGATGAAAGAAGAGAGGAGAGTGTCCATGAAGAAGGCACTTATAGAGACATTTTTGTCTCTTGTTTTATTATCTAAAGTTGTGTTTGAGTGTGTGCATGCAGGTATGAGAAACCTTATAAGGAAGGTCAAGAATAAGACCTTGAAGTTGACAAGAGATGGGGCAAGTAGAGCACCCATGGACAAAGAGGAAGGTGAGAGAAGGAAGAAACAATTTGTTTCTGTCCACCAAGAAGAGATACCTTGCAAAGTGCCTAAGGATGATGATGTTGTTGAAGTCTTCTAGCATGACAATGAAGATGTTGAAGATGCACTAGAGTTTCATGATGCCTTAGAGAATGTTGCATACAAAGAGGAGTTTGCAAGCAATGTTCTACAGTCAAGGAAGAAAGAAAAACCATGCAGTAGGCCATTGAACAAGTAAATACAAGTAAAAATCTTGGTTTTAATCATGTACATATGTGGAAATGAGAATGTAGATATACAGGTTGATAGGGAAAAGAGCAAATTTGAGCTCTTAAGTCTTGCAAGCAATCATGGATACAAGATGCCAAGTTGGCTTAATAAATCAGTTGTTGAGGTAAGGCATACAAAGTTCAAACAAGAAGTTTCTTATGATGGAATTTCTAGCAGCAAACAAGTATACGGCATGAAGGACATGACAGGGTTCAAGGGGAACCAAGACCATAGGGCAAGTTGTCAAGAATGGAAGCATAAAGGAGGTGTTCTAGAATAGAAATCAGTCTATGGATTAAGGAGAACAAGTGTAGCAATGAACAGATATCAGCCCAAAGATATGGGGAACAAAGTGTGGTTAGTCAAGCACAAAAAAGAGGTAGAAGAAAGTGGTGTTGCAAGACATAGTGATGAGGAAACACGTCAAGAGAGCATAATATATAAAGGAAAGGTCAAGTCCAATGAACAAGAGATCCTGATTAAACCAACTAAGGATGAAAAGATGATATTGCAACAGGGTAGTCCAAGAAAACAAGATGCAAATTATGAAGAAGAGCCCAAGAAGATTGAAATATTTCTAAGAGAAACTTGGAGGAAGCTTGAGGAGAACACATGCAAGGTGAAAGGTACGCAAGTTGATCGGGATGTTTCAGATAATGATGATTTTGATTCATTGAATGATTGCTTTGAAAGAGGAGATAAGGCATGGAAGAAAGTGTTCGTGGTAACTAATATGCAACAAAGAAGGGGTCTATGTTGACATATAAAGATGGGGATCTTCAAGAGATCTCAGCCCCTAATGAAGAGAGAATGAAGGAAGATTTCAAACCTATAACAATGACTAGTGAACAAAAACATAGAGTAGCTAAAGTACGAAGCATGCTAGGTGTGAAAGAAGGGGAGAATTTAGTAGATCTTATTGATTTCAGAGGTCTAAGATCAATTCATACACTTGAGGAAGTGAAGCCCAACACCAAAGAAGAAAATGGAGAAGAAATAGAACAAATATCCCCTAGAATTGAGGAAGAAAATGGGGAGATATATGATTTTTCATTGAAACAAGAATTGAGTAGGTTAGAAGAGGTATTTAACCCTCCAAGATAATTGTTTGCATGTCCAAATCAACATCAAAGGCTCATTTATGAGAATGAGGAAGGATCAAGGCATCCAAGAACAAAGCAAGGACAAAGCAAGTTGGTGAAGGAAGATTTGAATGAGACATTGTTTGAGGATATGTTTCAAAATCAACTACTTGAAGATGACAAGAAGCAAAGAGTGGATTCCATAGGAGACTATAATGTATTGAGATCAAGGAAGGCTGAGAATAAACAAGAAAGATGTGAACATACCCAAGAAAGAAGTTATGCATGGAAGTGGAGCAAGAAGAGTGAAGAAGTGGTATTTTCTGGTATGTTTATCACATGTACAACTTTAATAACAAGAAATCAAGCACAAAGAGTTAGTGAAGAGGCAAATTGGCCTCATGGTATTTATCTACTACATATTGATGGTGATGGTTGTAAAGGTGCAAACCAAGTAGAGAATGAGGAAATGGACAATATTAATGACACATATGAACAAGAGATAGAGTTTTGGAGTCTTGTAGCTAAGAAAGAGATAAGAAGGAGAGGATACAAGAAGAAAGAGGAAAACAAAAGATTACAAACCAAGAAACTCAAAGCGAACAAATCCAAGCATTGAGAGGATCTAGAGGAGGAAAAATAAGAGATGAGAATGCAAAACAATTGGAAGAATCTAGGAAAAAGAAAACCTTCATTTGAGATGGAACTCAAATTTCTCCCACTCGGGGAGCCTAATGCAGGAGCATCATTCTTTTGAAGTTTTGGTTTTCATTGTTTGTTTCTTGTGACTTTTTCTGGGTCATTGTACTCAATTTTGTTTTCATGTTGTTATTTAGTTCTTTTTTAGTTCTCTTGTCGCCTTTGTTAGCTTGTCATAGAACTTCCTGCCAAAGGCCACATTTGAAAGTTCGAAATGGTGAAGTGCCTTGTGCTTCTAACCTACCCTATTGAAATGTCTTACAAGTTGTGTTGTGACTTCAAGGTGTTAGAATGAGTCTTGTCACACGTTAGCTTAGCCTAAATGGAGGCTTTAACATACTCCCATCGACTACACACAAGAGGAAGAAAAGAAATTCAGTTAGGTTTTTTTGATTATGGAGTTAGTTTTCCACGGGTCTCCTTGTTGTGGGACAATTAGAGATTTTGTTCTTCCCATCAGGAAAGAAAAGAGAACATGGGAAAAGATAAATAGGACAACAGAGATGGTAACCTGCAGGTGAAACCAGAGGACAATGGGAAGTTGTGTTATCTCCTCATGAAAGATGGAGTCTGAACATGTGCGGTGATAAAACAAGACAACTATGAAGTTGGGACGGTCGGGTATAAAGAGAGGAGAACATGGGACAAAGAGTGGAAACTCATACTAAGGCACAAGGATGTAGGCAAGGAGGCTAGGTCAGTCTCTCTTAAGGATATACATCTTCTTGAGACAATAGATTAAAGTAGAGAAATCAGTTTGTAGGAAGAAATCTTCCCTATCGGCCTGCATTATACCCTCCATAAGGGTTTGAAACTAAGTAAAGGTTTTGTTTAAGGATTGTAAATACTACATTTTTATATATATATAGATTAAAACTTGTTGTTCACTGGGATATCAAACCAGTTACCATTCCTTTAAAAGGACTGTTCCACCGAGTCAAACTAGTAGTTGCTTGGTTCCTTGACAAGGTAAAAGATAGGGTTTGTTCTTTATTTAAAACTATACCCTTAAATCTAACAATACTCCTTAGGTCATGTGAAGAAAAGACCAATATAGTCTTGTAAGCCACTATTTTCCATACACATTGCAGGCTAAGTTTGTGAGGGGCTTTTGAGGACTGTTTAAAGATTTCATCAATTTTATACTATGTTTTGGGTCATTGATGGATAAAAGGTTGTTGCAAGTATTTGTTCTAACACCTTATCAATAACATAAAATAGTTTTCCTTTGTGAAAGACCATTTTGGTCTTGTAAAAGCTAACTGTCCCAAGTAGGACAGTGTATTGGATAGGTCTTGTATTAGGTAGTTATTAACTTTTGACAGTTGGAAGACATTGCAAGTTTGTATGTTCAAGCATTACGTCCAGAGAAGATAGTCTTGGGACTGTTATCACACCACAGTATTGTGGTAGAACCTACATAGTATCCATAGGGTGTTGTGAGCCCTTGGTTATCAAACATGTAGGTTATATGTACAGTGCACATAAACCCTATGTAATTCCTGAAGCTAATAAGGCTCAATGAAGTTCTTAACAACCTAGTGAAGGAGAAGTTATCAGTTAGCCATCAAATGGGATGGGTCGAGAAACTTTAGACTATTGGATATCACCTTAGAATTGATGGTTGATGCAGTCCAAAAGATGCCAACATGGCAGGTCTCAAAAAAATTGAAACTACAAGGAATCATCACAAAGTGGGACCCACTGCAAGGTTAGACTCAATAGCATGTAGAAGGGGATGATTCAAAGGTAGTGACACCATTAGATGTCTTCAAAATATCAATATTCGATGCATCTGGGAGGATGCCAATGTAGTTGTAGCTAGAGAGAACTTCTGAAAGAGAAAGAAGGCAAGCAAAGAGATGGGATCCATTGTGACATCAATATCTTGGGGAAAAACAACTTGTGTCATTGGATGGATGAGGAATGACTTATGAGGCTTTGGTCTACTAAATCACCACAAGGACAAAAAGAGTCATGAAGCCAATCGACATGAAGAGGTGGAGCCCATGTGAATAGGAAGTTCATGAGTGAAGGGAATCTTCAGAATTGATCAACATGACAACAAAAGTTCTTTAGAGAGGCTAATGATAGCTAAAATTTGAAAATAGGGGACTACAAATGACACTAAGATGTTAGAAGCCAAGGGAAATCTTCCCCATACATCATGGCATCCATGCCTCAATCATTCAGTCATGTAGATCACAAGTAATGATTTGTGACTTGAACAAAGGGAAACCCACAAACTCGAAAGGGATTTGAAGTTCAAAGAAATCTATTGAAAATGACCTAAGGAAACCATCTATGTTAGCATGGATAACTCAAAGGGAGTGTGTTAGGAAAACACACAATAACAAAGATAGTCCAATCAATGCATATCAATAGTGGCAATATAGTCAAGACTTAACAAAATTTGTCATATTCTATTCATGTCAAAAAATGTTTCTGAATAATGAATCAACCCAATTGCTTGTTACATGTTAGAATATAAGGCTTACATTTTGTAATAAAGTCACCTTAGTGACTCGGTAGTATGTAATAAAATTAGATATTTAGCTATTAACATTTTTAATTGTCGAGTATGTTAGTTTCACATTAGTTGTTAGGTGGTTTGGGTAGTTGAATATTGCAAAGCCTTTATAAAAGCCATATTGTAATGAATGTAAACATCAACTTGAATGAATTAACAATATAGCATTGTATTATTCAGCTTAGCATTTTGTATGTTTTTCAATATGGTATTTGAAACCCTGGTGATCCTGCCCCAAAGAAGAGAATATGGGAGCACTCTTATGAAGATATAGTCTATTGTGGCAATAGAGGAGCCAAAGTTTCAAGAGGTTGTTGTCATGTTTGAGAGATTCACCACCTAGTTTCCATTCATGCTGCCATCGAGAGATCTTAGTCATCATGTGAAAGGAAAGAAGCCACATGTGCAAGATCAACAATCATGAAGGGTACAAGAAAATGTGAAGCAAAAATTCACAAAAAATATGGCAAAAATCATATTTACACAATTATTATCAATTGAGTGGTTAGTTGTTACAAAGTTACGACTAGGGCATGGCCAAAAGTATTTCAAAAAAGGGAGCCACCACTGATCATCAAACTTGAAGAAGAGGTTGCCACTCTATTTGCACACTTGACCTAGCCTAGATATACTTTTAATCACCACTGAAAAAATATTCAAAGTTTATTTTTTATGTTTTATGATAATGGAAATTCTATTAGAAAAATATTCTGATCTCAATTTCCACACCTAAAAGGTAAAAATTCAAATGCAACTAATGAACAAAAACTTTTGAGGAATAGTAAATGGGAATAAAAACCACCTAGAGAAGATGTGGAAAAGCCAAAGCCAATATTGGTCTTGCTCTCTTAGATTTTGAGTTACATCATGTAGATCTAGAAAAATCATCCAATGAAATCTAGGAAGTTTTGAATAAACTGTTTGGAGTAAAAATAATTGATGCTAAGTTTGCTCTAAAGCTTCAATTATTAAGATTCAAGATGATTGATGGAGTCACTATGTCTAGCCACATAAGCAATCTAAGATATCTTATTAGATAACTAGTAGAAGTTAATGCTATGGTCGATAACAAAGATGCCAAAACCATTTTGTTAAATAGTTTGCCTTCTAAATATTCCAATGTCATTTTTATTCTTAGTCATATGCCTTCTTAAACTCTAGAAGATATTATTTTAGTTCTCTTAGCTGAAGAAAAAAGAACAATTAGAAGAGATAGAAAATGATCTTCAACCAAAGAGTGCTTTATACTCAAGAAACAATATGGAAGATCATAAAAAGACAAAGGGAAGATTGATTTTTATTGCTACAAGAAAATAGGTCACACAACTTGGAACTATAGAATATGAGCCAATGATGTTCTCAAGGGAAGAATCAAAGATAGACCAAATGTAGCTAATATAATCATTGTTGAAGATCCACTTGATGCTAACAATGGTGAAGAATTTGTTGAAGAATTCATATATTAAGAAACCTGCACTTTGAATATAGGAAGGGATCCAGTGTAGATGAAACTCAACATGGATGGCTACCCAAATAGTTCAAGAGTTTGTGGATCTTGGGAGTTATGCCTTTACGATGGTCATGAGACAACTTGATGGAGCATCGTGGATGTCGCTCAATATGGATGGTTGACCAATAATTTGGGAGATTTTTAATTCGAGAGTAGGGGGAGGTGGAATCTAAGAACTTGGGAATTCAACCCGAGAGCTATGCCTTTATTATGGTTACAATGTAGTTTGATGGAGTTCTACCTAGTCGAAGAACTATTTTCAAAGAAAAGATTCTAAAAAATATGTGGTTGGTTCTTATGATTTTATTTTCTATCTATATGTTTTGTTTTTTAGTAATGTAAGCCTTAAGAAGGGTTGTTAGAGTATAAGACTTACATCTTGTAATACTGTCACCTAGGTGACTTAATGGCATGTAATAAAATTAGTTATTTAGCTATTAATGTTTTAATTGTCGAGTATGTTAGTTTTGTGTAGTTATTGGCTGGTTTGGTCAATTGAATATTGCAAAGAATTTATAAAATCCATATTGTAATGAATATAAACATCATCCCAAATGAATTAATGATATAGCATCATAATATTCAGTTTAGTATTTTGTATGTTTTTTAATATTGTGATGGTTAAAAACAAAATCTTACCAATTTAATCATGGGGTCCTTTAAGAACTAAGACTAGTTCAAGGTAGAGAGTGGTTTAATTATTAAAAGAACGATTGCCAATATGCATTTATCAACCTAACATATTCTAGGAAATTTTAAATTAATCTACTTTATTATTCAAATGATAAGAAGTGATTGTTAATGAAATTTCCTCTTATGAATGAATGAGTGGTTTAAAATGATTATTTAACTACATTGTTATCTAATTATCCAACACAAAAATTATCAATTAATTATCATGGAAGGAGTAATTATAATCAAGACAACAATAAAAAATAAACTTGTTTATATGTTTGTTGTTTCATAAAAGAAAAATTAAAGTACAAAGACTAGACTAAAAATAGAAAAGAAATCTAATCTAAGTTAGTAAATAAAAAGTATAACAATAATACAAAATATACGCATCATAAAGTACAACAAAAGTCATTGAGATCAAAAGAGAATAATTGAATTTTATTTAGAAATCAATAAAAATTTTACAATTCAACAAAGCTTTGAAGAATCTCTCAATGCAATTACAAATCAAGTTTGTACATATAAAGTAGAATGTAAGAAGATTAAAATAAACTACTATACCAAAAGTATGAGACCATTTCAATTAGATAGAGAAGCATACCGTTGTCACCACATAGTCATAAAATCTTGTAATTGCAAAGATTAGACTCAAGTAATATTAGATAATTAGTAAAAAGGATTGGATATACCTAATTCACACAATTATATACTTAACTATGAAAGATGACGTTGTCATAATCTCGTGCATACACATGTACAATTTAGATTGACTCAAGGCACATATAATATCTTATAATAATAGTGATTTAAAATAGTACAAGTGCATATTGTGTTTTTTATTGATGATGTCTTGAATGTATTTTAAAGAATGAGATTTAGCTGATTTAGTTAATTGGTTAGGTTTTAGAAAAAAACTCAAAGTTTTAAAACCAACTCAAGACATTCAACTTTTCTTATATCTTAAGTTATAATATAAAAGTGATTTTATGATAAAGATTACTTGACTCACTTTTTAATTTTACATTATAAAGTACATTGTAAAATATAACTTAAGTGGCTTATAAAGTTGTTATTTTATAAAAATTAAAAGGCCACTTAAAAATAATATCCACACATATTGAGAAAAGTCACATAAATATTAAAATTATAGCAACAATAATATCAAATAATCTTACATGGGAGGGCACCCACTCTAAACTATGTTATCAACCTTGGTAAGAGGGATAGGCAAGAATGTATTCTCTCAAATTGCACAATTTATCTAAGGCATACTATCTACTTATGACTTTCAATACGTTGTTCAAAACAATACCAAATAATTTATGCCAATATCCAAATCAAAACATTTAGCCAATGTTAATCAAGACAAATCATCGATAGATCACATGAATGCCAAGATTCATTTCAACAAGAATATGAAATAGTGTAAAAAATCTAATAACGTACTATTGAAATCAAACCATAATGATCAAATCATATAACTCATATCCAAAATGACAACATAATCCTTCAAACCACATATGATCGGCATTAAAAATATTAGACGATATCAAATATGCCATGAAAGGATCACATGCATTTAAATTTGCATGTTTATTATGTCACAAAAAAGCATCAAAGTATTGTCAAAACTCTACAACTGTCAAAATTATGCATAACAAACTAATTAAAGTCTCATGAATCCATATAAGTTTTCTTAAGTCTTTAGAAATCAAATGAAAATCTACATAAAAAAGCTCAGACGTCATCATCATCATAAGCCATGGTTAAATCCACTAAAGAAACCCTCTTATTCATCTTATATTCATGGAAATCACATGAGCCTTGTTGCAACTTAGTCCATGTGGCCACTCCATTCTCTTCCACTTCAAATTTAATCTTTTTTTCATGGTTTTGTGATCATAGAAGGGGTTGAAGAGGGCTTATTTTTTATAGAAGAAGTAGGTTCTTTCATGTCTTGTGGGGAGAGGGGGGAGGTTTAGAACGAGAAGGATGGAAGTGGAAGTATCTACAAGTGGTGTTGATGTACTAGGTGAAGGTGGCACATCTACATTATGGGACTTATCTAATAATTAAAAAGGTTTGGTAGAGTCTTGTATTACTAACAAATCATGTGAAGGTTGGTCATGACTAAGTGGATCATGTGCAAGATTGTGTGCCACATCAAAAAGACCATTAGTGGGAGTATTCAAAGAAGGTGAGTCTCAATATGGTAAACAAGAGATGGTCAAATTGACCAATACAAGCCAAGCACAACAAATTTCAAATATGAGGCTCACCAATGCCAAAATGCAAAGATATACAAGTTCCCCTACCTAGGCTTCTAGCTATATTAGGATTAAGTTGCAAATTTTGAAAAGTAGGAAGGTTGCACCCTAATGTATGAGGACCTCTTGACCCCTAAAGGGTATATCCTAGTCAATACTAGGAGAAAACTAAGAATCATTTTTTTCTTCCCCCCAACATTTTTAGCAATTGAGCTTTGAGAGCCTCAATCTTCATTATTCCAATCAGACATTATTTTTGCTCACCAATAAGAACTAGTCAGATCTTTTTCATTGATTAAATTGACATGATAAGAATAAATTGATTCATATATTCAACTTCAACATCCATTTCTATAGAATATATGAATAAACAATCAAAATAGTCAAGCATATATATATATATATATATATATATATATATATATATATATATATATATATATATATATATATATATATATATATATTGTTTGACTAAAAGTAAACATGATATATCATAATCTCCAAAAGAATTGTTACCCTTTAAAACCTACGCAAAAATATACATTTGAATTTCAAAATAAAAACACATTAAAATTCACTAGTTGCCATATATTTCAATTGCCATATATTTCAATTGTAGGCAAATATCACCACAATCAACATCAAAAACAAAAGCAATAGTCAAATATATATATGACATTATCATTATAGTCCATACAAAACCAAATGAATAAGATCTTACTCATTATTATATCTATATGTCTTTATCATTATGATTCTTCTATTTAATTTGTGTTAATGATGGTAGATTGATAAAGAAAGACAATAAACATTATATTTGACTGTGTGAACCTTGACATATAAAACATTTATCCTTTACTATTAGAAATCCATGCATATGACCCTTTTCATTCCCCTATAGAAACCCTAGCATGAAAACTATCTGCATTCTACTACAATGGCATACAAGCATTAATATTCAACTATAGGAACCTTGACATGCATTATATTGATGCAGGGGCATTCCCCATCCAATTTTGTCGTTGTTATGAAGGTTTATTTTATTGTTGTTAGTTGATTTTTGCTACGTCGGCCTCTAGAAGGCAGTTAATAATTTTTAGTTACAAGTGGAGGTTGGAGGACGTTGGTAACCGGCCACCGAATTGCCTACCAGAATAACAGTCAGAAAGCAATGCAGAGGAGATTAGAAAGGCATGGATGGAAGAGAGGAGACGGGGATGTGATGGAAGTCTGAGACCGGCGAGGAGAAGAAGGATAGATCCAGCCTGAGAGGTGGAAACAAACATCAAGTGTATGTTAACTGTCTAGTATCAAATTGTTAAATGTGGAATTTCTGTATATGGTCAGATCATTGGAATCTTGAATAAAAGAAGTTTGATTTTCAAATGCCTTTCAATAGTATGTATGATAAATCTTGTGTGAACAGAGTATAATCTGGAGAGACTTTTATTTCTGTAGTCTACATGAATGAATGCTCTGTATCTAACCTCCTGTCGCCTAGGCAAAGAATAGGACTGCAGATTTAATAATATTCTGAAAATTTTCATTGTTGTTGGTATTTTCTCTATTTTCCTCTGTGTTCTATGGAGATCGGTAAGTTGCAAATAGCCACTCTCAGTTTAGCTGCCATCAGATTGGTATCAGAGCCTAAAGATTTGGGCTTTGTGGAGTGGGCAGAATTCCACCGAGAATGATGAGAGGAAGAGGTGCTCGAGGTAGATGCCGAAGAGGCCATGATGAAGGTGTTAGAGAGTGCATGCAGAAGATATCAATTAAATGCAAATAAAGATTAAACAGAGGAATGAAAATACACAGAAATAATAACAACGAGAGACAAGTTTTAACGTGGTTCACCCAAACGCAGGCTACATCCACCAACAGAGAGTCCAATATTATTATCTAGTAATTCAAACCGATTACAACCAGCAATCCTTGCAACTCAATACCGTTGCAAAATGCTACAATACAATATCAACAGAAACCCTAACCCTTAGCCGTTTTTATCAAAACTTATGTCGGTTACAAAATAGGTTTTTTTATGTCGGCCAATAGAAAATAACTCCCGACGCCTTTATAAAATAATAAAAACTGTTTGAGATTTAGGGGACACTACCCCGAGCCTCCGCGAGGGCGCTGCCCCTCAACTCCGCCCTGTATCGCAACAAGGAGTGTGCCAGGAGCACTGCCCCTGGACCTCACAAGGGGCGCTACCCCTTGACCCTATCTTGGGAGCGATGCCCCCAAACCCCTGCAAGGGGCGCTGCCCCTTGACCCCATTAAATAATTTGGGGGGAAACCGCGCCGATAAAAGTGGGGTAAATTTAACCTCCGAGTCTGATTAGGCTCCATATAACAACAGAAGGAATTTTTGATATGTTACAGAACTTGACAATATAATAGAAGCCTTAGAGAGGGCACAACGAAGAGGAGCAACAGTAGATGATATCAATGAAGTTGCTGAGGAAGAGCAGTTACGAGGTGATGAAGAAGTTCATGAAGAACATGAAGGATTCAAAGAGAAATTGTTGAGGACAATGATGAATGTGGGAGCCAAACCTAAAATTGAGGTTCCTACATATGCTGGAAGTTTAAATGGTGAAGAACTCATTGATTCGATCAATGATATGGACAAATACTTTGAGTATGAAGGAGTTGCAGAGGAAAGGAAGGTTAAATTTGCCTGTACAAGGCTCAAAGGCCACGCTGCTATGTGGTGGGACTATGTCCAATCGAAGAGACGAAAGAAGAATAAAGAGAAGATTACCTCTTGGGATAGATTGGTTGCTAAGTTGAAGGCCAAGTTCCTTTCGGGAGATTACCAAACTAATCTTTTCAAAAGATTGCAGAATCTTAAGCAAAAGGATATGTCAGTGAAGGAATATACAAAAGAGTTTTACAAGTTGATGATTAGGTTAGGCCATAGTGAAGAAGATTTGGAGAAGGTAGCAAGATATTTGAATGGTTTGAAGTATAGTTTGCAAGATGAGTTGAGTCTAGTATCCTCTAGAACTCTTGAGGAGTCATATCATTTTGCCATCAAGGCAGAAGAGAAGCTTACAAGAAGACAAAATCAGCAAGGAAAAGGTAGAGGAAGAGGACAACAACAACCCCATGAAGAAGTGGCTGGAAGTTCAAGTGGGACAGCCAATCAAGACAGAGGAGGATTTCAAAATAAAGGAGATAGATCATATGGAAGAGGAGGTTTTCAAGGAAGAGGAAGAGGCTTTGCCGCTAAGTGTTTCAAATATAACCAATATGCCGGTCATAAGAGCTGGGATTGTCCTGAGCTCTCACAAGGAGGCCATACAAGGATTGAGAGAAGCAATCAGATCGTGCAAGCAGATCAAGAAAGTGTTGGGTCACCTGTCCATCATCAAGAAGAACCTGAATCAGGAGAGTCCTTGTTGGTTAAAAGAGTGTTGTTAAAGACACCAAAGGAGAATCAAGAACCGGTGCAAAAGAGAGATTTGTTCAAGACAAAATGTAAAGCTAAAGGTAAGTGCTGTAAATTGATTATAGGTAGTGGGAGTACAGATAATTTAGTGGCTACTAAAATGGTAGATAAATTGGGTCTTAAGAGAATTAACCATCCTACACCTTATAAAATTTCTTGGCTACAGAAAGGGCATCAATTGTTGGTCAATGAACATGCTTTGGTTGAATTCCAAATTGGTAATTATAAGGATAGTGTTGTATGTGATATCATGCCTATGGATGTGTGTCATGTGTTGCTTGGTAGACCTTGGCAATTTGACAGAAAAGCTGAGCATAATGGAAGAGATAATACTTACACTTTTGAGAAGGATGGAATCAAGCATACATTGTTGCCTATGCAAGACCAAAAAGAGGACAACGGTAGTAGCAACAGTAGTAAGGTAATGTTAGTGAGTGTGAAGGAGTTTGTAAATGAAGACAATGCTGATTTTCACGTAGGACAGCGGAAAGGTGTTGAAATAAGTGCATGCGATGTTGGGACAACAGTACATGATGCTCCCATGAAGGATATAGAACTACTACAAAGTTTGGAACAACAATGTCAAGATAAACGTATGGATGAGATGCCTCATAGACAATGTAAAGGGGCAACCAAACAAGATGAGAAAGATGACCTGTTACTACAAATTGCAGCCGTGGAAAAGGAATGGATTGAGTTGACAAAAGGTGAAACGGATATTGCAGCAGAGGACAATGGGGTACATGTTCTGTTTTCAATCCTATTTGATGTAGGTATAATTGATTTCCATGAATGTGATTTTGTTCATGTTTACATGTTGAAGCTGAAAATTGCTTGAGTGAGATGGGAAAGGATGTCGTAGAGGATGCAATGGGGTGTAATGATAGAATTTCTAGGCGGAGGAGGACGGATCAAGAGGAGTTAATCCTCATGCTGGGTTGTCTTAACAGGACACTGACAAGTGGGAGGCAAAGATGGAGGAGTTTGATGCATGGTGGACATGGCTCCACAAGAGGTCTTGAAGAGGTTGAATTCATTTTATCACAGTATGTAGGATATATTCTGGCCACATGCTGGAAAAAGAGAAAGAAGTAGATGGATGCAGGTTACTTCATCAAAAGCATTGAAGTATGCTGCAAGTTATTATAGCTTGAAAGGGTAGTTCTACTACCCAACTCCCTTTGTGAGCTACGCTCACAAACATCTCACTCAGGGAGCCTGATGCGGGGGCATTCCCCGTCTAATTTTGTCGTTACGAAGGTTTATTTTATTGTTGTTAGTTGATTTTTGCTACGTCGGCCTCTAAAAGGAAGTTAATAATTTTTAGTTACAAGTGGAGGTTGGAGGACATTGGTAACCGGCCACCGAATTGCCTACCAAAATAACAATATAAACAGTCAGAAAGTAATGAGGAGGAGGTTAGAAAGGCACGGATGGAAGAGAGGAGACGGGGATGTGATGGAAGTCTGAGACCGATGAGGAGAAGGATAGATTCGGCCTGAGAGGTGGAAACAAACATCAAATGTATGTTAATTGTTTAGTATCAAATTGTTAAATGTGGAATTTCTGTATATGGTCGGATCATTGGAATCTTGAATAAAAGAAGTCTGATTTTCAAAGGCCTTTCAATAGTATGTATGATAAATCTTGTGTGAACATAGTATAATCTAGAGAGACTTTTATTTCTGTAGTCTACATGAATGAATGCTCTGTATCTAACCTCTTGTCACTTAGGCAAATAATAGGACTGCAGATTTAATAATATTCTGAAACTTTTCATTACTGTTGGTATTTTCTCTATTTTCCTCTGTGTTCTGTGGAGATCGGTAAGTTGTAGATAGCTGCTCTCAGTTTGGCTGCCATCATATATGTTATTTGAATGTCCACAAACCCTTACCATGCAAACAATTTCTACTCAATTGTGGATTCAATAAACCCCAAAGAATAACTCCAAAATAATATATGAGCATGTAAACAAACTAACGACCCACCACCAAGCATGCAAACACTTTATTTTATAGTCCATTAACCTTGGGTATGGACTTCATATAACACTATTCACATTTAAAACCATCAAGCTCGGGTGATAATAGGTTGTTGAGACATTTCTATGTTAGAAAACTCAACATACAAACATATAAAGCCTTTCCATTCAACTGCATACAAATATTGGCATGGCTATTTAATTTCACTTTTATAAACCTGCATGTACAAGCTTAAACAAAACTCCTAGAAAGAAGATAAAACATGGTAGGGCTATTTACACAAACTTATCACCAATGAATGATGTATACAAATGAAATAACACCCTTTAAAGGAACCTCCATTTATGTTGCATTTTCAATCGTACCCAATGTAGATACTTTGAAAATGAACTATTAGACTCAATGCATGGAGTTCATACAAATGAACAACATATTGGACATGCAAACTGAAACAACTGTACATTCAAGGCTTGTGCAAGTATCTTGTTCAAACTTCAAACAATAAGACAATAAGTCCATTTATGCATGTTTGTCAACAATGAACATGCATGTGAAACCAAATGAGAATGTCTTTTGAACCAACCACTCAAGGCTTAAACAAATAATCCAACACTACCAAATATAATCTAACCATTGTGTATGCCTTGGATATACTTAGCAAGATGACCATGAATAACTCAAGATAAAACCTAATATTGGAACCAAAGTTTTTTCTATTTCAACAAAACAAAGACTATCAACCCTACATGATACAAAATTTTCATGCAAAAATGAATAAAGAACTTGCAAAATATTCCTGAATTGCATGTGTGATATAGCATGAGATTTGTATGAGAGTTGAACAACAAACTTACGGCAGGGAACACCTTTTGAAACCAAAACATAGGCCAAAGAATTGTATAATAGCCTTTGACACATCATACCATTTCAAGAATTCACAAATCAAACATCTTTATGTTTGTTCTCACAACATCCATCAAAAATAATAAATGAGAACAAGAAGAAAGAACATTCATGTTTCACCACCTCAAAAAACTATTACCATCTTTCAAGAATAACTAGAGATTTCATTCATACCTAAAAACACTTCGAAAAATTAATCCCTGGTAAAAATTAGTAGGGCTTCACTTGTACTCCTCAAAACTAACAATGAAAAATGAAAGCCAATATTTTCAATAGTAGTTTCCAAAAGAAGCTTTACACAACTCTTAATATCATAAATGCATAACAGGGCGGGACTATGCAAGTAATGGCTTCAATGATTTCCCATAACTCAAAGTTACATAAATGCCTTACCTCCAATAACCTCTACTTAAACATATGCCCTATACTATTCAAATTGTCATATCATTGCCAAGTCAAACTCAAATGTCACAATGTCACAAAGGCTTGCCAAATGACATGTTGATAGTTGTTGATCTCTAGAAAACATTTTTTATCATTGATCAAAGCTTATTTCATATGTTGGTTATTGATAATCTCCCACTCGAGTATGACATACAAACATTTGAAAGTATGACTATTGTTATTAAAAACCATGGGCAAGATACTTAAAATTTAAACCATTGAACCTTTATACATTATATCAATGCCATGCAAAATGAGCAAGGTTTCAATACTTAAGGTTTATGAACAAGCTACCATAGAAATATGATTAAACTTTGCAACCCACAACACAATATCAAATATTTAGACTTATCATATATTGAGACTTAAATATTATCAAACGTCTATGATTTATCAAGCATATATGCATCATATATTTAGATCAAGGAATTCGTGTTGCAAACCTTATTACTTCCATGACTAATTTATTTGATATGCTCGAAACAAAACTAATGAATTTAGAAAATGGAGTATTGATTAAAATCAACCATGTAAATTGAATTTGAACAAAGAACTTACTTTGAAAAAATGACACATCTACAAACTACCAATGAACACATCCTAAATCACAACTCTTGGCTACTTCTAATAGCAAACCTAGAATTTCAAGTTAATTTCCACATCCAAGATAACAAGTTTCTATTTTAATATAGACCAAGACTAATTTCTCAAGATGAAACATGCAAAGTACTATTCAAATTAGGCACAAATCAAATATTTAAACCAAGCAATTTTAAAGAAAACTAAACATGCCAACCCTAATACTGAAATTGAAAACAAAGCTAGAAGCGACCCTTGCCAATGAGATTAGGGTGGTTTGATAGGTAGGATGTTGTTTTGGAAGGAGAGGTATAAAATTTTGGAATAACACATTCTTGACAATTTTATTTTGTTTGAATTTATGCATCTTGACTTGACATCACTATATCGTCATATAGCATTTTTACATCCGATCTTCTAGAGGACATAACATTTACACACAAGCTCCAATTGAGAATATTTTCAAATCATTGAAAGCATTAATTGACCTCTTCACAATGATATATTAGTTCACATTATTTGCATTCACTTTATGTGCCTTATTTTTGTCAACATGAAGATGGTTCTAGGTGTTGAATCTTATTGGTGGGGCATTGTCACTAGCCACATCTTGTATTGAGGTTACTTTGATATACATGGCTTGTGGTGAATTTCTTGTAGAATTGAAAAAAATCCTACCATACAAGGAAAGTTAGATGATCGCGAATGATGCAATACAGTGTATCCTCAATAGTAGTGAGCATACATGGGGCTATTTGGTCCCTGTCATTGATGGGATCTTTGACTATGGGTTACCATGTGTGTCTAGGCCACCCTCCCAAAATGTTTGGGTTTCTATAATTTCAACTTTACTTTTGAGAGGCGGCTTCAAAGGATGTTGGAGATCATGTAAAAGATAAACTTCATCTTATTGACTGAAGTTATTTATTTAAAGAGAGTTGACTTCAATGTTCCATGATAGTTGTGACGATTTGAGGCTCATCCTCTTTAAAGAGAAGATTAAATTCATTTCAAACAAATCAATCCATAGTTAGGTCCAACATCTTGGCCATCCATTTATGTTTAGAACATAGTAGCATTCTATTTACACGATATTGACACAAGGTGGCAAACTATAAATGGATTTTAATTACTTTTAGGTTTAAAATGGGAAAAGATCAATAAAAACTCAGGTTGCTAATAACTGAATTATATTCGTAAAAATAGAGATAATTTTAATTTTGTTATTTCATGTCAAATATAGTGCAAAGTGATTAGAAATAAACATAATAAATTCAAAAAATTCAAATTATACAAATGCAAATTTTTTTAAAACAATTCCTTTACTTTTAGCTAAGAGAGTTTATGCAAATAATATACGCTTGGTCCTAAGTTAGTAGGCAAGTGTTATCATCATCGAACACAACCTACTATTTTAGAGGTAACCCAATGTTTTACACCAATCTTCCCATGCTTTTTTTTCTTCTTCTAAGTGTAAAAATGAGTTAAAAAGGGAATGGTATATATTAAAAAAAAATAGAACCACTTTGAAAAACTGAAGAAACTAAATGACAAATGAGGCAAGCAATTAATTACAAGTTTTTGGAGTGCAATGCTACTATGGTCTAGAGTATTTGGTGATCAATTTGTTATGTGATTCACATTCAAGTCCAACAGCTTGATGAGTGCTTGATGATTGGTCTCTCATGTCTTCCTTCAAATTCCTTTTGGCGCACATGTTTTTTAGATCCTACAAATTTTGAAGCTTGTATACAAGATCAATAGCTTAGAGTGATCAACTTATTGCTCAAATTCACAAGACACTTAAATATTACACCATCATCATCCATTAGTAGATTCTTCATAAGATCTAACGGTATAAGATTTCCACATGATTTCTTTGTGATATCTCATGTGTATTGGAGTTGGCTTCAATTCCTTGATAAAAAGTTGGGATATGTAGGCCATATAGAGTGGAAGAAGATAGAACATGTAATACCCACCCTAGTGTGCATCTGGTGCGCAATTCGATTCATATATTTTATGTTGTATTGTGTGTATACCAGTGTATTATGTGATTCTCCTGCTTTATTGCATTGCACCGAACTTGTAGATGAGGTCTATTATACCATTGAGGGGTTTTGAGGGTGTATTCTAGATGACCACGAGGTGTTTCCAATGGGGTTTTCATTTGTTATTTGGCTTTCAACTATGCATTATGGGATGCATACATTGTGATTGTGTATGTTAGACTATTGTAGCACTTCAACTTCACTGTTTTCACTATACTTGTTATAGTTGTGATTGTCGTGTTATTCCCGCATTGTGAAATGTTGTCGTTTATGCATCACGTTCCTGGATCATGCTATTCATAGATTATTATAGTGGATGCACATGATTATTTTATATCATGTATGCTTATACCATGTTGGAGTGGATTATGTTGCTTCGACTATTATATGTGGAGCAGATACCCCTGATGGTTGACTTGAGTGTGTAGGTAATTATAGGTGTTAAATAATGTGGGAAATGTGGAGAAGCTGACATGGGACATTAAGCCATCTCACCTTTATCCTTGTGTTGTGGAAACCCATAATGTGTGCTTGAAGTCAATTGTGTGTGTTTGCTTAGCATTTTGCACTTCAATTTTAAATTATTTTTAAAAAAACACGTTTTCCGTGTTTTTGGATTATTTTAATGATTTTAAATTGAAAATTATTATTTCTACCTTAGTGAAAATGTTTATTGCATCATAATATGCTTGAGGAATAAATTTGAGTGATTTCGGTTTAATTTTGAAATTTAATATTTTTTTGTCCAAAGGTAGAATTGCATTAAATTGGAAAACTGAATGCTTGGTATGGTGTGTTTGGACTTTTCGGAATGAGGTTGAATCAAATATCAATTACTTGTTTGGATTAATGAAGTTTAGTTGATTAACTATTTCCCTACTAACTTAAGTGATTTGTTCGAGTGTATTGGTGAAATTAGAAAAAGAATTAAAAGAAATGAAATTAGGGCTTTTGTATAAAAGGGAAAAAGAGACTTATTTCTCATAATTTTTCATTCTATTTTCTTCTCTCTCAAACCCTCTTCTTGAAAGAATGGAATGAATTTCTCCATGGATGAAAAGGAAGGATTGCTTGCTTGCTTGAATGGAATTTTGTGTAATTGTTGCTTGGAGAAAGATTGCTTACTAAACCCTCTTGGATTCTTGGATTTAAATGCATGTTTGAGAGGTAATCTTCTTGGTTTTAATTTATGCTTGCTCTTCCTTTACCATGCCACTTCAAGTGGTTTGCTCATGACTGCACTTAAATTGGAATTGAGTTGTAGGAGAATGTAGAAGTTATTTAATTTAATTTGCATATGTTTTATATTTTGGAAACATGGAAAACAAACATAACTCTGCCAAAAATTTTCTAAAATCACCCAAATCAATTTTATTGGATATTTGGGATGTTGTTTCCATTTGCTATAAAGGATTGTTCAATTTTCAATAAACAGGTTGTAGAATGAAAGTTAGAAAATATTCTAAGGTGTCATAGGGAGCTTTAATGGTGGAATTAGGGCCTTATGGTTATTTTGTGCATTGTGAAAATATAATTTTTGTATTTTAGACTTTATATGATTGATTTGAAATGTGGGATGGGGTGTCTCCTTAATGTATGCATGTTTTGCATCTTTTTATTTCATGTTGTGATTTTTGTCACCTTGATTTCTATGTCATACCCAATTTGTAAAATTAGTACAATGGATGTGTAGGAAGAGGTATAGAGGTAGGAGAGGAGTGGCTCTCACCATGCACCATGAGCCAAAAGTGGACGTAGGAACTAGCAAGTGAGAGTTTAAACAAGATTAATAATCTCATTGGGTAAATAAAATTTAATAATAAGATTTCTACACCAAGCAAGTGATGCTTTCCGAGATCGAGCTTGGGTGTAAAGAGCATGTCATGCAATGTTAGAGTTGGTGAGTGCTAGAGTAGTCCCCCTTTAAGGGAGGCCCAACTACTCTCTCTTTGCTATGAGGATGTCTTTCCCTTGTAATGACACTCCTTATCTTGACCACTATGTCTCTCTTCCTTTTCTTACCGTCAGAGTTATCTCGATGTGTGTTGTAACCTTAACATTTGCATGTGCATTGTGATGCCTGATTTATGCTTGTATGTGTCTATGATGGACTATGATTTATGCCTTGTTTTGCATGCATTGAAGGTGTGATTATTTATCTTATGCTTGAATGTTATTATGTCATTCTATTATGCTTATTGGCAAGTGTGCCACCTATTAATTGAGTGTAATTGTATAGTAGTTGTACTA
Source organism: Cunninghamia lanceolata (assembly GCA_027924645.1). NCBI lineage: Eukaryota > Viridiplantae > Streptophyta > Pinopsida > Cupressales > Cupressaceae > Cunninghamia > Cunninghamia lanceolata. The sequence goes on along the minus strand of BSBN01000252.1, from coordinate 11,616,232 downwards.
TGCATTATTTATATGCTTTAGATTGGCAGTTGTATCATGTGTGTTGTGTGCATTAATTGGTGTGTATGCCATATGTTGTTATGTATACCCTGGATTGTGTGAGATGTTCTTAGTGGGTTTTCCATGATCACCTTCTCCGTAGCTCGAGGGTTTCCTAGAGTTGCGTAGACAACTATTGCACTCGATGATGGCGATATGGTTTGGAGGTGAGAAACATTTCCCCATTGGTCCTTCGTGATGATCTTCAAGTGTTGGATGGTTTCCTTATCTTCTTGTAGGTTGAATATGTCATGCTTCGTGCCTTGTTGCACCTTGGAGAGCGTGATGGATTTTAGTGTATTTATGCACTTGTATTTCTTTATTGATTATTGTAACCTTTATAAAGTAGGTCTTTTGAGACCTTTGTAATAAGATCTTATTGATGATATGGGATAATTTATGATGTGGATTATCATTCATTTATGTTAAGGATGAAGCCCTTCAAATATTGTAATTATTGGATGTAGTCTTGTATTTTTCCATGTCTCGGTCTCTGAGGACGTTGGCTAGATTTGATAGATTTTCACATGTTAGAATCTTACTATGTTAGGATGTTTAGTCACATTTATTTGATGTCGTATTCGATGTTTATGGTGATGTTCATAATGGATCGTATTCTTCCCACATAGGTGGTGACGACCCTACCTTTTCTTTTGGTGTGTGTCGACATTAGTGTCAATTATGCGTGGCGTTTTGTAATGTTTTAGTCATTTTTAGCTATTTGGACTTATTGGCTTTATGCCTTCTTTTTCATGTTTGATAGTTGGGGATTCGTGCCTTGGTGTCCCTAGAGGTCGGAAATCATGTTTTGAGTCTATGGCGAGACTTAGAAGAAATTCTGAGTTTTTCATATTTTTGGATTTTTTTCATATTAGATTGGAGAATGAAATAATTTGTTTATGTTATTTTTTAAGTATTTTTGGTCTATTTGTATTTTAAAGTTTTAAATATTAATTTCGTATATTATTTTAATAATCGTTCCCTTTCTGTCCCTAAAATCTAGAAAACAATTGTCCTCAAAATCCATCCCCATCCCCATGTTCTCTTGTCCCCAAAACCTAAACAAACATGAGATTGTAGCTCAATCAATGAAATGGTGGAGCATACAGTACAATTAATGGAATCTAGAGAGTGAGGAAGATGAATAGGCAACAAATGAACTTGTTAAGAAACCAATGCAAGATTTGTAGTCCTCTGATTATGTTGTGTAATTGAGGAGGTCCAACTAAGAGAAGAGAGAACAAAACCATTATGGGTTTTCACCAAAGAGACATGACCATCTTGCATTGAGTGCAATAAGGAAGAGCCTAGCACAATTATTGAGACACCTGAAGGAAAATAGGCTTATTATAATTGGCAGCATGCAATAGAACATCTCACTGGTAACAAAAATGGCTTTGATCAAAAAGACCTTGAAGTGGATGAGATGGATTTGAAGACAACTTTCCCTCACGATATTGTTGAAGAGATCTACATTATATTGATGGAAATGGTAGGGCATTTACATTTGCACAACAATAAACACGGATAATAATAATAATATGAGTTCATCTAGGAAAGTATTACAATATGGCTTTTATAAAGCCTTTCAAATATAATTTCCCAAACGGGAATACAACTAATTATTTAATAACAATAATAAACTACAAGTCACTAAGGTGACTTTATTAATGTAAACCTTAATATTCCAACACCACCCCTTAAGGTTTACATTTCACAAAACAAAACATGCTAATCGAAACAAACAAATACATATTCTTTAGAAGTTTTTTCTTTGAAAAAACAAATCTTGAACTAAGTGGAACTCCATGGCAAGCTGCCTCATAACCCTCAAAAGGGTGTATCTCCCAAGCTAAATTCCCGAGTTCTCGGATTACCACCTTCCTGAATTCTCAAATTACCACCTCCCTAAACTCTCAAATCACAAATCTCCCAAATTATTCAACAACAATCCATTGCTCCATCAAGTTGTTTAATGACCCTCAGAAGGGTATAATTCCCAAGATCCACAGATCCTCAGACTATCTGAGCAACAATTCATATTGAGTTCACCAAATCCCTTCATATCTTCAAAAAACAAACTTCACAATATATGCATTCTTTAATTCTGTCAGCATCAAAAAGAAAACACAAAAACATATGCTTCTCATACAAAGCACTGTTTTTGAGAGAGAAGTTGTCTCGAGATGATGAAAATCCTCCAACCTCCAATTTGACCCTTTTCGCCCTTACTCGCCAAAGGTAGCACTACACTCTCCAAAAAACCAATCAACACAAATATTATTTTCAGGCATATTTGTAAAGCCTATAGTGTAATAGAATGTCAAGTTCAACTGTAAATGCATCCATACAATAAAACTATGTGTCCAACCAAAAAAATGGCCTTACAAACCATCTATACCAAGATTACAAAGTACATTCTAAAATACATTTTAACAAGATAAACCTTGTTTCTCCAAATAACAAGAAATCTCACTTCTACTTCACAAAGCACGTGAAAAAAAATGAGGACCTAGAGGCTGTATAATTCATCTCCCATAAACACACTTTTTATAAAACTTCTTATAACTCCCAAAATATAATATGCAATCAAAAATATATTGAAAGACTTGAATTATAACTTCACACTTCAATGTTTAACTGAAATTCAATTGCCCACTCATAACATAGTCATTCACTTATGTCTACATATGGGTACATTTTAGGCCTAAATTCTTGTATTTTGCACAACACTACTACTAAAGATTATTGCTCCTCCACTTATTCCCAATGCTTTTCAACATGAGTCTTCCAACAACATTAATAAAATTGCCCACTATATGCAAATCGATGATTTCCTTTACCTCTTTAATACAAATTCATCTCACTAAAAATAGAAACATCCATGACAGTCTTAATATTGCTCTCTTTGTTAAAAAATTCTAGTGAACAGATTTCAACACAAATATCTTGTGGTTTCAAATAACTCACAAACAAACCTTAAATTGCCATTTTTTAAAAAATTGTAAAACCTAAAGAAACTCTCTACTCTCACCATCGTTCCCTTCTTTCTTTGCACTGTGTTGTGCAAAGGTTTTCAATATCCTCAAATCTCCCAGCCAAAATTCCCCAACATGCATGTTGTGACGTTTTCACAAATCACCCCATTGCAAATGGGGACCCCCTCTTTTCATTTTTAGGCTTTAGGGTTTATAGGTTAGGTTTTGGTTTTGCCCATCTTAGATTGATTTTCCTAAGGATAAATTGAAGAAGTTCCAGGAGATAAAGTCTTGGAAATCAAAGGAGCAAATCTAGGAACCTCTTTGAAGTGCACCTAATCCTTAACATCATTTCTTGATCAAATCTTGTTAATCCTTGCCAAGTTTCCATCATTCCATCCGAAAATTCCTTAGTCCTCCACTCTGAACAGGGAATTCCTTGACTATTCAAAAAACTGCGAAGAGAGATTTCACAAGGTAAAGATGGATTGTGGAATTAATCCTGTCCAGAAGGAAAAGTGCGATGTGAAAATTCCAAGGGTGAATGAATTTTTTGATGAGGAATTATCCTTAAACCCTCTAAAAATGCGCCAAAATTTATCCTCAACATGCTAGAAAATGCGAAAATATCCTTGAGGACCTTGAAAATGCGACTCGGAAGATTCACCGGGGAATGAAAAACGCGCTCAGGGACTTGTCCTTACCACATTAAAATGTGTGATTTGCATTTGTCCACAAGGAGCTCAAACTCGCAATAAGATTTGTCCAAGAGAAGGCTAAATATGGGAAATTCCATGGGTGAGTAAAATGTGTGACTAAGGAACAAATCCGACATAAGTTGAAAGGAGCGATCAAAATCCACATCATCATCAAATCTGCGACATGGAAAATTGAAAAATGTCTAACGTCTTGCTTCGGGGTGGGCCTTGCGCAATTCTGGGTCCCATAGGCTGCTGTGGCCTCGTGGACGTCATTAAAATCTTTCATTCATTCATATCTTAGCAAGATGTGCGATATGGAAAATTTTAAGGTATAAGGCACAAAATCCTTGAGCGCATGGAAATTGCGACTAGGATGGAGGAAGATTTCAAGGTCTAGTAAAGGTTGCGCTTAAGAAATTCCATAACTCAAGGAAATATGCGATGTGGAATTCACCCGAGATTCAACGGCGGATCAAAGAATTGCAATTAAAGATTTATCCATGACTCCAAGAAAAGCGCAAAATCCTTGAGCAAGTGGAATATGCGACATGGATTTTTCCTAGACACACCTAGATTTGCGACTAGGATAAAATCATCCAAAGTAAGGATGAAATTGCGCTCTAAGCATGAAAAAATCCAGATGAACAAAGAAAACGCGCTCTAGCACAAGGATGGAAAATTCCTTAACCCCATGGAATTTGCGACAAATCAACAACATGTTGAAATATGCGACCAAGACAAAGAATCCATAACATGGTGAAAAGTGTGACTTGGAACTAATCCTCGACGCTATGAAATGTGCGCTCACGGAAAATTCCTTGACTATCCAAAAGGTGCGAAATTCCGTAACCTAAGGAATACGCGATGGGAAAAATCCACAACATACCCAAACTTGCGACATGGATAAAATCTATGACTTGATGGAACTTGCGACGTGAAAAATCCTATCTTAACCGACCTTAAACTAAGAGACCGCTTGGAATCTAATAAAAAATCCTACGAAAACTGGTTTAAATTCCTTATTTAAGTCGGCCAGGGAGATGAAATTGCGTCAAATTATTGTTAAATTCCTTATTTAAGTCATCTAGGTAAATGAAATTTGCAAAGTCGGCCTTATAGCTGTGATTCGCTTAGAATGTGTATTTATAGGAGTTTTTAAATTATTTTTTCTTCAAAGCAAATCACAGTTCGATTTTAGAAGAGCAGAATTTTCTATTGAAGAGGCGAATTTCCTTGAAGAAGAGCAGAATTTTCTTTTGAAGAGGCAAATTTCCTCGAGGAAGAGAAGATTTTATTAAAAGAAGGGCGATTTTTTTAAGAGAAGCAAATTTTCTCTAAGTGGCGAAATTTTGTGAAGAAGTGTTGCTTTCAAGTATCATTTATTCATTTTCTTCACAAGTATATCAGAATTGCATTGAATTTTATGGAATTTTATCCCTCATGCATTGTTTGACAAAGATTTTCATTTGAGGTGAATTATTATTAATTACGCCATTGTTCTGACTTGAATTGTTTTTTTTGTTTTCCTACAGAAATGGTGAATGTTAAAGCATGATCCACCTCAAGACAAGCCCAAATGCGAGATGTTCTCAAAGGAGTCCTTACCGAATCCAAGATTGCTTTGAAGTGGAGGGATATTGACGACACCAATATCGGGCATATCAACATGGACGAGATCAAAAGGCGAATGTACGGAAGCGAAAGACACTATCCATCCAAGATCGCCAAGAGAATGGTCCGTAATGGAATTGTGCAGGGCGCCTGTTTTCCTCACTATCCATCCAAGATCGCCAAGAGAATGGTCCGTAATGGAATTGTGCAGGGCGCCTGTTTTCCTCCTGTCGTGCCTTGTTCCGAGCTACTAGTGGAATGCGCCAAACATTATGTTCCTGAGCAATGAAGGATTATTGCTCCCAATAGCAACAAATTGGCATACCTCTCCTAGGAAATGATTTCGGAGGCCTTTGATATTCCTATCTACAATTCCACCATCTGCAAGAGCAAGGAAGCCGCATCAAAGATGTATGAGTCCAGACCAGATGCATGTGCGGAAATTATCAATGCTTCATGGATGGAAAAGAAAAGAGCTCATCATTCCAAGATGCCGAAGAAGCTTCTAAAGACTGACTTCAAGCGAAAGTATGGGGATCTTGTCGTCTTACTAAACTGAGTCATGGGATGCCCTGAAGCATCCACCTTCGAGCCATGGATGTTCTACTTCATCGAAGAGATAGCAAATGAAGTGAAGATGATTGATGGGGCTCGTCTGATAAGTGACAATATTGATGAAAAGAAAAGAGCTCATCATTCCAAGATGCCGAAGAAGCTTCTAAAGTCCGACTTCAAGCCAGAGTATGGGGATCTTGTTGCCTTACTAAACCGAGTCATGGGATGCCCTGAAGCATCCACCTTCGAGCCATGGATGTTCTACTTCATCAAAGAGATAGCAAATGAAGTGAAGATGATTGATGGGGCTCGTCTAATAAGCGACAATATTGATGGGGCTCGTCTGATAAGCGACAAGATCGCCAAGTTCAAATTGCAGTTCCAAGAGTAGGCAAGGCTAAAGATGATATTACTCCCGAAGAATATGATGTAGTGACGGTTCATTTGGGACCAACCACAAAGAAGCAAGAAGTAGAAGAGTTAGAGGATTCAGTAACAACAATCAAGGAAAGGCTAAGGAAGAAGAGGAAAAGAAGAATCAGTTGAAGAAGGAAAATGATGAATTGAAATATTATATCTAGCACTTGATAAATCCTCTCCAATCAGCCCAAAGGACAACTACTCAGCTTGCAAGTATTTCCAAGGATTCACTAGTTGAGTTGGAGGAAATGAAGTCAATAAGTCATGCAGCAAAAGGATGGACAGGAAGAGAGAGCTCATGGATTCGTGTATGATCTCATCCAAGTATATGAGAGAGTTGTCACCCTCATGGATAGGATTCAAATAATATTGGAAGCATGTCAAGAATCCAGCATCGTCAAAGAGAAGACCATTCCACGATTGAAGGCATTGATGAATACTCCAAGGCAAGTCCTAGTGGAGGGTAACATAATACAATTAAATCAAGCCTATGACTTTCATCGTTGGTATTGCACTCTAGTCTTGAAGAGAGATAATTAAGAAGTTAGAAAATGATGCCACCCAAGCAAGGATGGTGGTAAAAGAAATTCAGGATAAAATCCTTATTTCAATATAGGCTTGGTTCGATCAGGAGATAAGAGATGATGGGGTAGTGAATGTGGAAAGTTTGAAGGATAAGATGCAAAGAATATATTTCAGGGCTACCCATCCTGTCCAAGAGAGACATTTTGAAGATGCTTCCACATTCTTGACTTTCATGAACAAGATTCAGGAACTAGGACCAGATTGGGAAAACATTCACATGTGATGCTAACCTATCAATCATGGATTAGTTAGAAATTGTCATGACCAGATTCATTGAACTTGCAACAAAAGGACAAGATAAGGGAGGCGCCCTTCTAGAAGATGCCTTATTGGAGTCCTAGTCAGCATGGGGCGCCCTAGTATGTGTCAGCGTTTCATTGCCCAAGATGTTGGCAGTCATAACTACTTTCTCATTAGGGTTTTGATTGCTCTAATCTTGGCTGTTGATTCCTAGAATCAATCTGGGCCCTTCTTTGTATTTTTTGAGCTCTATATAAAGGCCCATTTGCCCCATTTTTAAGATATATAATAGAGAGAATAGGAAAAAAGAACAAGAGCAGTAGTTGCTGTTCATTGTTGTGGTAGTACTCCATTTTTGTGAGCAAGAAACTTTAAGGTATTGATAGAATTGTTGCAAAAGGCATTTCCAAATCAATACGTAATCATTGAAGTTTGGTGTTTATAGTGTTCTTTGGAATGTTGGCATGGTTTTCTGATTTCCATAAAGCAAATCATAAGCTCCAATTTCATATCTGTTTTATTTTCAGTTTCATTTAGTCTTCATTAAGCTAGAATGGTGAAGGATATTGTTGTTGATGCATGTTGAATCCCGTATGTTCATACCATTTGTGACTTGTGGCTTGCAGATTACAGTTTATGGTTAGTCTGAACTCTTTTAAAAGCTTAACTTCGATTGCTTTCTGCATATTCATTTCCATGTTTTATGTACGAGTGATCTGAAAATTGTCATAAACACCTTAGAAGATTGCATTATCTTTGTGTAGTTGTTGTCTCATGGCGAAACAAAGCATGGTTTGGTTTCACTAAGTCAATAGCATTCTTTGCATCAAAGTAGATTTCTAAACTCTTATCTTTCTTTTGCATTTTGTTTTAGACCTTCACTAGGATTAGTTTTCAAAAGCTTCATTGTCAAAAAATACACCCCTAATAGTAGGCCTTGGAAATCCTAAGTGTTGCCCATTTGTGAAGGAAATAATAAGTCTTGTGTATCGAACGATTATGTAAGTCTCTTTGTCATTACCAGCAAAATCACATCATTTCACTGAGTCTATCCATGTACATGTCAAGACCTGACATTCAAGGAACCTTGGAGTAGTCTCACTCGATCACATAGTTCAACATTTGAGATGCTTTGTTCAAGAGAGGATAGAATACTTAGTGTTTTATTCTAATGTTGTTGTCATAAAAAATGCACCAACAATGCCAATAAACCGACTTTACAGATCCTCATGCTCATTGTGCAACTCTGATACTCCTTTCTAGAAGAGATTATTGGAGGGCACCGTTACCTTTTTATCAATGGCTCTTTATTTGACCACGCAACAATAATAAACATCATAATAAACATTAGAAATCATAGAGATAAAGATTTTAGTCTTCTCAGGCAGAAAATGCACTTAACACCAAACTCCAACATCAACCTTTCGCTGGTGTGCAGTCTTCTCTCCTCACATCATATTCTTCATTGATTTATAAATAAGAAAAGTAGAGAAAAAAATTGGATTTCCTATACTCCCCCTACTTTGATACCATGATGGAAATGGTAGGGCATTTACATTTGCACAACAATAAATGCGAATAATAATAATATTGAATTTATCTAGGAAAGAATTACAATATAGCTTTTATAAAGCCTTCCAAATATAACTTCCCAAACTACCATCTTACGAGAATACAACTAATTATTTAATAACAATAATAAACTACAAGTCACTAAACATAAACCTTAATATTCCAACATATATTGATGGGTAGATTTACATATGCAAAGCGGAGATTATGGTGTACTAGTGAACAAGACATTGTATGGCTTGTAAAAGTCACCGAGACAATGGTATCACCAAAGTATTTGAATTAATTTTTATAACCAACCTTATTTCCCTTTTATAAAACCTCAGCTTTGATGGTATTTTTTAAATTATAAAAATTACCATTGCGAAAATGTATCACCAGAATATTGAATTAAGAATTTTCAAGTAATTTTATATATACAGTATCCTAGTATTACCAGCAGAATACACAATAGTTTAGAGAATGCTATAGCGATTACATCCCAAAAGAACACGATAAATGCAATAAATTGGACAGCAAAAATCTTATAGCAATCTACTTGTTGGTAATCCATAGTTCATGTTAGTACATACAAACATACTTCATTTGAAGCTTACATTTTTCCTTTCAAAGTAGGACTAACACTCTTATCATACGTATCAGTTGTCAAGTATTTTAATAATCTTTGAAGAGTAAAATCTAATTACTAACATATAGCTTATATAATACAAAGACAATATTATAAAATTGGGTAATCCATGGTGCACCTCCAGCTCCAGCGACATGTCCAGCCACAGCAATTTTGGTTGAAAAGAACCTCCATTGCATTTTATTTGTTCTTCCCACAATTGTGCAAGAGGTGCTTCTAATTTTTTTCTTAACAGTCACTCTAAGTAATTACACGTCTTTGGTTGCAGCTGATCAATATCCATATACATGGAAAATTCGTGGTAAAGTTGTTTATATTTTTACAATTCTTCATATGTCAACAACTGAAACCTCCAAGAAAATTTAGGGTCCTGAAAATGTATCTGTCATTTCTAGAGCTCAGCTCCTAAATTTCGGTTTCCTCTGAAGTCATTCCTCGTTATGTAGTTATACCTCAGAACTTATCTATGCTTGCTTTCATAGTTTCGTCAGATAGCTTCTATTGGAGCAGCAATATTTTTGAAAGACCAATGTTGTACAGTTTATCACTCTATTTCATATGGTCCATCAACTGGATGAGTTTTGGATAGTGTTCTTACAAAAAGACGAATGTTGTAAAACTAAAACCAGAGGAATCAGCTTCTCTTCCTCAATTCAAAAAGGAATTACTGTCTACAAGTATCACACAATGATCAAGTTTATGCTTCATCAAGTTCAATGTTAGGCTTGGTAGAGGATAATGATTCTCCATCTGACTCAAATGTTCCTGTCTGAACCCAATGTATGTAATCTTCTAGCAGTTGTTCCAAGAAGTTAGGAACAAGCCGATTAACCAGAGACTGTAGTATGCTGTACAAAAATACACTTAAATTAATTCATGCTGCATATCATTCTAGACCAAGATAAAAATCATATGTTCTCAATTAGCTAATTTAATCCAAAATTAATGGCAATACCATAATTGAAAAGCAACGGGAAACAAAATGCTTACACATTTCCAGGGCGTTCAACAGCTGATACAGGAAGTAAAGAAAATGGCAAGGTATAAACCTGGATTTATGATCAAAACTATTAGCCTCGGTATGCAGATTTATAGAGAAGCTCTTTTATACGACCTACAGTAATCAACTTCCAGCCATGATTTCCTCTACACATAGATGCATATCAATCCCTCTTTATATATATACACAGAGAGAGAGAGAGAGAGAGAGAGAGAGTACAACAACCCTTCCCTACAACGAATAGTTTGATTTTGTGCAAGTTAATTAAGAGATTAGAAAATCAATGAATTTTGTCTTGTCGAATGACCATGCTGTAATTTTTGCAGGGAACAAGAAAGGAAAAGCAATATCAGTCTCTTCCAAATATTAGGGCATTAAAGCTATTCACAAAATCTACATTGATGATGCAATCATGCAATACCACTCAATGTTGCTTTTATTAGAAAAAATGACGGAGAAACTGACTATGCCCGTTACTATGATTGAGACTGGAAGAACTCCCTTGCCTTCCATATCACAGTTATGCTAAACTTAAAACCATATTTGCACAGATTTATGTCAAAACTCTCTTGTTAACTACCAGTGAATGATTACACAAGAAAAACAATACCAAAGGAGATCTCTCTGCCAGGATTTTCATTCAGAACCATATAAGTTGATTACACATGCAAACCTTCTGATACAGCAGAAGAGACTCTAAAATAGAAATCTCTGGATAAGCACATCTCAACTCCCTACTTTAAAAATGGTGATGGCATTGGCAGTGAAGGAGCTAGATGATAAATGAACTCACTCAAACAGGAAAAGTTTTTATTTAACATGCTTATTTTATTTTTAAGGCCAATACTAGCCAAAGAAACAACAAAAGGGCACAACAGTCGGAATAAAACAGTGGGAGTGCCTATGCATCGAGAAAAACTGACTAACAGATAAAAGTTTGAATGAAAACATTGAAGCAAAAGAAAACCTAGGAAGGATAAGATAAGCAAGAAGCCAAAAGAGATGTCTAGAAAGATGCTTCTGACCTCAACAACAAAAAAGATTTTGAAGGCCCATGCTCATGAGTTACTCTTCTAGCACTCAATGATCAGAACAAAACTGGTAATGAAGTTAGCCCTTCTGTCAGGCTGAAACTTTTGATGCCCACATCATCCCACCGATCTCATATGTACAATCTAAATTTGAGGACTCTTATGGCATGTACCATGGAATGTCTGGAAGTAAGAGATCATCAATCTGGGACTCTGGAATACTCAATTCAAGATCTGGTGCATAGAGTTCTCTATGTAAAGTAGACCATTTCTAAAATTAACATAAACTAGAGTCTAGACACTTGTGGTTTTCATCTGGTGCATAGAGTTCTCTATGTAAAGTAGACCATTTCTCAAATAAATATAACCTAGACACTCGTGGAATTCTTTAACAAGTCCTACAAGTGCTTGAAAGGCACTTTAGCATTTTAACTTGTCTCTTTCAGAGAAACAGAAGACAGAAAAGCATGTAAGGATAATCTTTTCTTCAAATTATAAGGGGAAGCTCCTTTGTAACAAAAACTTAAACTAAAACCTTAGAACTCTAAACTATGGAATTAAACTGTCTTTTTGGTTCTCAAGTATGAGCAAAAGGCTAAACAAACACTTCTACACATGATGAGAGATTTTACAATCTTTTGACTTAAAGCAAATGGCCTATAACAGCTAACAAACACTCATTCTCTCTGGCTAAAAGCAGAGACAAAAAAGAATGAGTACAAAACAAGAATTGAATTGGACTGAACACAAACACAAGATATGATGAGTTAAATATTGGAGATTCACATACTGAAATATCCCACTTAGGATATTTACCAAAATTTCTGAATTTTCAATTTTCAATTTCAAACCCCTAGATCTGAATTCTGATTTTTTTGTTTCGGATCTGAACATACACTTATCTCATTCATTTATCATGCCAAATACATCATAATCAACATGCCAAAATATGTAATCAAACCCTTGTTGAATTACACAATGAAACACACATAGATCTACGCCAAATAGATGACAATTTTGATGAGCAAATCCAATCAGAATACTGCTGTCATTAAATCAGATTGTTCAAATGTGCAATTACAACAAATTCATGGCTCTAACATGGCCAAGATTCAACCTCAAAACTGCTGCTACAAAATCAGGTAAATTGCATACCAATTTTGATGTCAAAAACTACTCAAGAAGAGGGCAAACTCCTCCAAAACAGATCTGCCATCAACAATGGATGTCCTCAACGCTTATTGGTGATGATGAAGATCCTCAATGCTGTTCGCTACTTCAAGAACTCATCTCCTACGCTGATCAGCCTCTTCACAAGGTGATGATTACAATTCCCAAGCATCAAGGCAGCTCCAAGCTAGGGCTAATTCCTCCACAAGGTAGTCGCCTCCAAGGATATGAAAACAACACACCAAATAGGCGGCGGCTAGGGTTTATGATCAATCAAACTCAGATCTGCATTAAACCCTCAACAATGGCACTCCAATTCAATATTAAATCTGCATGAAACTCTCCACAAATTGGCACTCCAAATCTGATTTACAAATCTGAAACTAATCCCTCAAGATGGCGCTCAAAATATGCAAGAATGTCTGATTTGAAATCTGCACTCAAACTCTTCAAAATGGCTGCTCAAATCTGATCTAAAATCTGCCCTGAATTGATATAAAATCTCTGCTCCAAAAAAATATGAAATCTGCTTCAAAATGATGATCCAATTCTGCTCCAAAAGTCGCAATGAAGTGCAATTAGAGCTCCGTCATGAACTCTCCACAAGATGAGCTAGGTTTTCGTCCAACTCACCTAATATTCGCAAGGGTTTTCGTCCTTGGAATAGTAGCAACAAAGTTGCACATCCACAATGGAAAAATCAGAAACAAACTTAATTCATTGTTTTTTCCTCTTGCTGGCCGACCAGCCTAAAATATTATTATTTTATTGATTTTATCTCCAACATGGCCGACCTTCATGAGATATTGGCGCCCAAAATCATTTGAATTCCTTTTATTTTATGTCCAAGGCTGACCACTTCAAAGTAGGCACTCAAGGTAAACTCTGGCCGACATAGGCATGAAATCACACATTTTTGAAATTATTTTCTTCAAGGAGCCGACCTACTGGTCATCTTGGCCGACCTAACCTTATGTGTTTTGGTGCTCAAATTCAATTTAAACTTTTTCCTTAAGCTGACCTTATCTTTTCCATTATCTTGGCCGACCTGATTTCAAATTAAAGATTTGAAATCATTCTTTATCTTTATATTGGCCGACCCTATGCTAGAGAGGCACTCAACTTCAAAAGATGTTTCTCTATTTTAAAACCTTATTTCTCCTCCTCCAATGGGTCGTTTCTCTATGAGGGCCATTTATCAATTTGAAAGAAATACACCAAAATTATGAGAAAAATATGGTAATCCATTTCCATGCTCAATTCGCCTACCAAAAACCCGAGATGTGAGAATTTGATGCAGAGATAAGGACATTCAAATGTTTTCAAACATAAAAGGACGATAACCACATACTCTTCTTGACACCCTTGGATGCACACTTGGGTTCGTAGGCTTGAGACAACCAACATGACTTGGATCATCATAATGAGGACAGAGTCAGACCTCATAGCAACTAACCATGGTTTGAGAAGACAAGTTCAAGACCTAAGTGTGGGTTCTCAACAATGTTACCCTTCCAAGATATCAGTTTCAAGACCTTTCCTATTGGAAACAGCATTCCTTGATGGTCACAAGGCCAAATCAATGAGTCAATGCCACAAAACTCTTTCACAAGACTTGGGGAACCCCTCACAAGGTTCAGACATGTTACCTTGGTCTTACAACAACAATAGACTCCTAATGTATCTCTGTTGTAACACATATGTCACTGGTGACAGGTCACTGCAGCAGACTGGTTAATGGAACAGTCATGAGGTAAGTCTATTCTCACACACACAAAGACACTTCAACAATCCCTTTGAGTGGACAGGGTCCCCACACAATCATGTCAATCATAGTTGAAAAACTCGGACTCGGCAAAAACTTGGCAGACCCAAAATTTTTAAAAACTCGGGACTTGGCAATAACTCGGCAAATTTAAAAATGCATAATTTTTTAAAAATATAGGATTATGATGATATGAAAGGACAGATTTTGGACGAACTGTCAAAATTTATATAGGATTATGATGATATATAGAAATATATCATAAATATTAAATAATAAAACAATCCAAAATTCCAAATATTAAAAAGACTGTATCGTATGAAAGGAGAGATTTTGGACGAACTGTCAAAATTTATATAGGATTATGATGATAAAATAGAGATTTTGGACGAACTGTCAAAATTTATATAGGATTATGATGATAATATTTTATCATCATAATCGTATATAAATTTTGACAGTTCGTCCAAAATCCCTCCTTTCGTATGATACAATATTTTTAATAAAGAATTTTACAATCGAAATTTTTAAAAGACTGTATCGTATAAAAGGAGAGATTTTGGACAAACTGTCACAATTTATATACGACTGTATATAAATTGTGACAGTTAAATTATATATAAATTGTGACTGTATATAATTTATTAAATTTCGATTGTAAAAAATTTAAAATATTTAATAGTTAAATTTTAAAAACTTAAAAAGATTGTATCATATGAAAGGAGAGATTTTGGACGAACTGTCAAAATTTATATACGATTATGAAGATATAAAATCTCTCCTTTCATATGATACAGTCTTTTTATTTTAAAAATATAACATCATAATCGAATATAAAATTTGGCAGTTCGTCCAAAATCTCTCCTTTCATATGATAGTCTTTTTAAAATTTCGAATGTAAAATTTTTTATATGATTCTTACCTTTTGAACTAGGGTTTCCTCGCTGTCTTGGAGCCGTCGCGCGCACTAGGGTTTGTCGCCGTGGAGGAGCCGAAACAAAACAAAAATGCTTTTAGGTTTTGTTTTATAACCTTTTAGGAGCTGATTTTTCTGCAAAACCCGCGCGCGGAATGGGCGAGTTGAGCAATGTTTACAGGTATAAATCGCCGCGAGTTATTGGTAAAACTCGGGCCGAGTTTTTGCAGGTTTTACTCGCCGTCCAGAATGCATCGCGGGTACTCGCGAGTCACCCGATTTTTGGGCGGGTTTTTCAACTATGATGTCAATACTCCACACCTGACAAATCAACTATCTTGCCTTCCACAATGCAAAGGTAAATCCTTCACTGGTTTTCTCAGTCTGATACATAGGAATATCAAACTTTCAAGGCTCCATCACACGTGCCAACTGACTCCTCTGTTCCTGCAAGTTTGGATTATTAAAATATATGCAATTGCCAGCCATTCCATCGAGTTTCAGCATTTTCTACCCGTGGAAGGCCCTGTTATGCATTTTGTTTGCCCACTGTCTGCCCTAACTAGGGTTTTTGACAGTTTTTAGAAAAATCAATGTAGCTTGCTTATTTCTCAGTGAAATTGAATGCAACAAAAGAATGAAATGAAGTAGACACAATGTACTTTCATGTCCAGTCAGTCTCAAATCAGGACACGTCCGTACAGGTCCGTACACAGCATAAGAACAACAAGAAAACATTGAAAAGTGCAGAAACTGAGATGTTTTATTGCTTTTCCTTCAATAACCTCATCAACCCACCCTTGGGTCGTACAATGGAGGCTTATTTATGCCTCTACAATCAGTTGGAGCCATTCAACCGACCCCCAACTACCCATTGTGCAATGTTTTGTACAAAGTTGACAAAAATGCATTGTTGTCATGACAACTTTTTAAAAATTTTAACCAATTGACCCCAAACTTTCACAAATGGGTCCAAATGAGCAACAATGGTCCAAAATGACCTTATTAACATGAAACAACACCAAAAAAAAACCAAAATTCAAACTTTGACCAAGTTTGACCAAGGTGTGTTCTAGCTCTAAGGGTGCTCCTACACCAGAATTGGCCTCATAGGTCTTCTTTTGTGAACACTCTTAAAAAGGGGACATTACAATCCTCCCTTCCCGAGATTGCTTCTCCTCAAGCAATAGCAAGCATGCATCCTGTGAGATAGTGTCAAATGACATGTATCTCCATCCAACCAAAAACCCTGTGATCACACAACTCCTCAACCTGTGGCTGCAACTCCCCAGAAGACTATGAAGAATGCCTTGCGAA
The DNA here is from genome assembly GCA_027924645.1 of Cunninghamia lanceolata. Classification (NCBI taxonomy): domain Eukaryota; kingdom Viridiplantae; phylum Streptophyta; class Pinopsida; order Cupressales; family Cupressaceae; genus Cunninghamia; species Cunninghamia lanceolata. The sequence goes on along the minus strand of BSBN01000252.1, from coordinate 11,599,704 downwards.
GTGAGCTCCGATGGCACAAGCCATACACACTCGAACTCAACTCGGCCCCCTCCTCCAAAGAATGCAATGCTCTCAACCACAAGCACAAAACCTCCAAGTCTCCAGAAGCTCCATCCATGAATGCAAAATCCATCAAAGACCTCACACTAGACCAATCCGAAGTCCTAAAGAAAGCCATGCCTGTCAACAAGTGATGAAGAATGTAATCTCTGAAACACAAACACAGATCTCTAGGCTTCCGCTGCTCCACTCTGTCAAAATCATCAATGCTCCGTGAGTTGTGAAGCAACTCATCAGGATCCCAATGAAATGATGTGCCAAACATGCCACCACCTGGATCCCAAATCACCATGTCATCACATGCGGCAAACATGAAGAGATGGAAGCATCTCAAAGTGCTAACAACACAAAACCACTCTCCAACTCCTGTAGATCTCCCGTGGATGTGAAGTGTACCCAACATAGGTGCAAGAAATGTCCCAAGTAGGGTTTTGACAAAAAAATTCTGAATTTCCAATTTTCAAACTTGAAACCCTAGATCTGAATTCTGATTTTTGTTTCAGATCTAATCATACACTTATATCATTCAATTTATCATACCAAATGCATCACAAGTAACATATCAAAATCTACCAACAAACCCTAGTTGAATTACACAATGATTTACACACTAGGATGTTTGCAAAATGATGATCAACCCAATCAGATCTCTGCTGTTATGAAATCAGTTTGTTCAAATGCACAATTACATCCAATCTATGGCTCTAGCATAGCCAAACTACATACATAAGTTGCTGTTACAAAATCAGTGATGAATTATGAACATCAACATACCAATTATGGTGTCAAATGGCAATGCAAAGGAGGCGAACCTCTCCTAGATCAAATCGTCCCTCAAGAAGAAGATGTAAGATGGCAAAAGAGTCTTCAAATGATGAGCAATGATACAAATGTTTGTTGTCTCCTCTTCCAATGCTGATCGCTGCCTTTTAGGTGCTGGTTGCTGTTGTTGGCTCTTCCAACTGATTATCTGAATCCTCTAAAGATTTAGCCAATTTCTCATACTTAAGGATTCTAAGTCAGTGGCCAACGAACAAGATTCAACAAGGAGTTGGAATCCTCTGCACTTTTGGTTCTGCAAGACCAAGGCGGGTGTACCTATACAACATCCACGGGTATTTCTTGACTTATGCTAGATGTTGATGTTTAAACAGAGAGCTCTCAATGAAAATATACCAAGGAAATGACTGACTCCTATCGGATTGGCTTAGTCCTTTGGCAAATCGGTTCAGACCAGGATTGAGAACGGTTACTACTTCAATTCAACTCTAAAACAGTTACAGAAATAGAAATGATTTTGATTGTTGGGATCCATCTGAATCAATATATTAGCCCAGTGAGAGATCGGTGCCTAATCCCAGGGCTACAAAGTCAAGTTGCATAAATTGAATGTATCTTTCAAGCAATATTACTTCATTAGAAATGGACTAGTAACATCAATGCCTTACATCAATGCTTCATGTACCTAGAATTGTTAAACTATCCTTTAAACCACAGTGTAAAATGAAATTAACAGAGTATTTCCCAAGCAATTTTTTCTCTCCTTGAGAGAAAGCTAAAGACAATACGCACATTACATAGGACTGCAAAGATGAACCAAAATATCCTTGATATTTATCACTCATACTAACTTCATTGATTACACAAATGGAGAGAATTGTGCAACCAATATGACAATACATTAAGGATTGAAAATGATGCATTGCTCTACAGATTTGAACACAAAATAACATGCAACTTTGTTCTATTACTCTAGACTAAAGACACAGACACAGACACACTACTACCCAAAACAAAGATTCAGAACCCTGAACAAATGGCTCTGAATTCCCTCTTATAGAAACAAGGGAGCAAACAAGCTTCAGGCCACAGACACATGTCACATTTTCATTTGACAACTTTCATCATAACAAGATATGGGTGCAACTGCTTGTGAGAGAATATCCCAACAGGACAAAGACAGTTACACGTACAAGTGCAAATCCTTAGCTTCCAAAATATATTTCCAAAAGGTTGTTGCAACACAGTTATCATTTCTTCAACAGCCTTACTGAAAGCCCAAAAGCGCGGGAGATATTGATTACGTAGATGAGGACAAAAAGGTAGGCCCATAAGAAGACAAAATACCTGTTGAGACTTGAAGGATGCACGTTGATGCAATACCAGACTCCTTAAGACTGAGAAGGCAAAGTCCTTTTGTCATGCCAATGGCGAAATAACAACCATTGGAGAAGTTTTCGACGCATCTGAAAGAACAAGGCTGGGAAGTCGAGCTCCAACATATCGGACTTCGAAGCTCGGGCCTTCCTCCTTATAGCTTACAACATCTGGAAGTAGGAGGGAAGCCCCAACCCCACCTATGTATAGATATGAAGGCGTCGGGGGTCGGGCCTCGGGCCTTCGCCATTTCGCCTTTCGCCTTCCGAAAGAGAGAACAGGGAAGCCCCGATGTCCACCCTCCGCATAACATAGAAGAAGAGACCCCCAAACTTTGGAGCCCGAGCCTTCCGCCTTCTTCCTGCCTTAGAAAGAAATAACGCTCGTCGAGGGTCGGCCCTCGGGCCTTTCGCCTTCTGTCTTTCATGAAGAAGACAGAAGGAAGGAAGCCTGAACTCTAACCTCCGACATACTTAGGAAGAATATTGAAAATGCTGAGGGTCGGCCCCCGGGCTTTCCACGTTTTGCCTTCCTCGAAGGAAGGAAGAAGAGCCAACCTCTGACCTCCGACACACTGAATGATAGACTAGTCCTGTGAGACTTCGGCCTTCAGGCCTTCCACCATGCAATGCTGAAGGAGGAAGGCCGAAACTCTGACCTCCAACAATCCGTAGTATTGCACCATACTTAGAATATTTTTCATTACCTTGGCGGACTTCGGCCCTCAACCCTTCTTTGTCCATGTGGCGGCCTCCTGCGCTTCCATGATCATGAGGTAAAGCAATAGATGAAGGCCCATGGAACGGCGGAACGGCAGAAAGCCTCTAGATCGTGCCGCGTGGCACCAAGCAATGCTGAAGAAGAAGGAAGGCCGAAACTCCTACCTCCGACATTTCGCAATATTGCACCATACTTAGAATATTTTTCATCACCTTGGCGGACTTTGACCCTTAGCCCTTCCTCCCAACCTTTGCCCTGAAGAAACATCGAGCCAAATATGGACATGTGGAAGCAACCCATGGTTCCACAACTTCAAACAAAGCCTCGCTGGAATACGCCGCGGAATGGCGGAAAGAGATAGGATGATGCCATGTGGCCTCCTTCGGGTTCTTTAAATGCTAAGTTGTCGAACCCTGCCACTTGTCATCCTTCCGCGCTTCTGCGAGCGGCCTTTGCCTTAGTAGAAAATGCTTCGCAAAACAGTGGAATGCAACCAATTAGAAGATTGGCCATGGGCAACAAGCGGTCAACATGAAATTAGAAGAAAAGGATACCTTGACACTTGCATAAACCATAGGGTTTAAGGTTTCTAGACCTAAGAACAGGATTTTGAACATTTTTGATGCTAAACCTTAGCACAAGACTAGCAAATTGAAGCCTGAAGCAAGGCCAACATAGGAAGCCAAGGAAAATTCTTCACAGTCCTAACAGTGGCTCTAGTTGGGGAAGGATGACTGCAAGGTCATCACGAGGATCCAGAATCTTTAGGGAGGCAGCAAACCAGAAAAGTAGCGAGTAGGAAAAGCACACAAGGCAACACACCTATTAACACTAAAATACAAATGTGCATGGATATGATCAAGCAAAGAATTGCTTCAAGAATTGTCCATGCACTGGCAATTCTTGGATTTCACCATTCAAGGCCTGGGTGAAATATGAATCTCCTCCATGATAATCTGTTATAACATAGGGACCTAACCACAAGGCTTCAAATTTTCCATGCTTGCCCTTGTCTTGTGCCCTAGCATTCCATACTAGAACCATGTCATTCACTTTGAACTTCCTATCAGAAGCTTTTTTGTCAAACAAATATTTAGTCTTCTGCTGCATTTTGAGATTGTTCCTTTGTGCATCTCTTCTGACTTCATCAAGTTCAATTAACTGTTTAATCCTCTCCTCCATTGGCTCAAGGATGTCCAAATCCTCTTCTTGGATGAACTTATAGATAGGTAGGAGATTATTTACTGGCAACCTAGCCTGAGTGCCATAAACCAATTCAAATGGTGATTTGCCAATAGCCTTTTTGATAGTCACCCTATCAGCCCATAAAGCTAGACTTAGCTTAGAATCCCAAGCCTTTTTGTTTTTATCCAACACCCTTTTGATGATTTTCACTCAGCTTTTGTTGCTTGACTCAGCTTGACCATTTCCTTGGGGGTGATAAGGGGAGGAATATGACATCTCAATGCCATATGTGTTGCAAAAACCTATGAAATCATCAGATCTAATCATCAGATCTAAAGCACATAGCATTATTCATTACTAACCTGACTGGTGCTCCGAATCTGACAATGATGAGATTTAGAATGAAGCCCATCACCACCTCGCTTGTGGCTTTTCACTTGGTGAAGTAATCTGTAGCTACAAGGATCCATTTATGGCCTCCACTTGATTTCTCACTGATTTTACCAATAAAATCTATGCCCCATTGATAGAAGGGGGCCTCAACTTGCATGGGCCTGAAGGGCAGTGTAATGTCCCCTTTTTGAGCAAGGATTGTTTATTGGTTGAGCTAGGACTTTGGAGGATGGGAGAACTGAAAGTTGGCTCAACTAGCTTTATTTCACTTGTATTTTGGCTAATGATATTTTATAATATTTTTATAAAGCCAAAAATAATATAATATTCATCCAAGGCCAAATTGAAGGATGGAAAGATGAAAAGTTGGACAACTTAAAGATAGAAATTGGAAAAGTTGGAGGAGCAAATAAAATATAATATTTTTATTTTGCCCAAGGAAAATCGGCGCCCAAGTGAAGGAGAAAAATAATAAAAAATATATATATATTAAAATATTGTTCCACTAGAAAATCGACGCCCATGGAGAAAAAGAGAAAAAATATAATAAATAATATTATTTGATTATTTTGGTGGGACGTCCAAGTTGGAGAAATAAGGAAATATATTTCATAAATATCAAATAAAATATTTGATATTGGCGGTGGACTTCAAATTTCATTATTTTATATTTAATTGGGTCGCCTATTTGAGGGAGTTAAAGGGACATCATTTGGCATCATTTTTCATATCTTGATCATTTGGTATTTTGCATATTGAGTGTTTACTCTTGGTCGTAAGTGATTTTCAGCTTGTTCAAAGACGAAAACCCTTGAATATTAGTGGTTTGGATGAAAACCCAATCCTCCATGAGAGATGGATTCATTTGGAGTACATCATTGAGTGTAATTGGAGGTTTTTGATAGAGTATTTGTTTCAAACAACTAGGGTTTCATGAAGAATTCATTTTCAGCTAGGGTTTGAAGGCTTTGTGTGCAAGTTTAATGGAGAATAACGCAGATCGGAGGTCAATTCCATCATATATTCATTTGTTGACATCATACAAGGGTTTCTAGGTGATTTGCCCATCAATTGGAGGCATATTGGAGACTTGGCATCATCATTTGTTGGTCTGATTTTTATTACAGCGGGCTGGAATTGAGTTTCAAAGGTTTCTATCATCATATTTTGGCATTATTTGGCATCTCTAAGCTCGTTGGGTCAAATCGCACCTATCCTAGGCATAGGCGATTTCACTATTTGGTATAATTTGGTACATTTGGGCATAATCTGTGAAATATGGGTTGCAATCAGCAAAATCAGTCATCTACAGGTTCATATCAGATTCATATTTGAGGGTTTGATGGCATATTTTGATAGCATTTGATGATATTTGACATCTAGAGTCTAATCACTCCAACCCAAGACCAAGCGGCCAAGCATTTAGAGGCATTTTTGGTATTTTCCAGCTAGGGTTTTGATTTCAGACTTTGCATCAGCACCTACAGATCAGAAATCAGACTTATTTGGCTTCATTCATGCATGCGTTTTCATCATCTATTGGTTGGCACATGTGGTGACTTCATTGGGTATCTATTGTACATGATTTGAGTCATCTTTGGACTCCATTTGCCTTGACTTTGTAGTCTGATTTTCATATTAGACCTTATCATCTTGTAACCAGCCAACTACAATTCAATAAAGGAACCTATCTATTCATCCGGGTATGTCTTTGTTATGTTTGCATTGATTTTGGATGTATATGTGAGCTGATATAATTGCATGTTAAATCAACTTGAGTGAGTATTTGTCTATGATGTTGCTATCTTTCCATCTTTGATATATTGCAAACATACTTGTGAAAATGAAACCTCAAAATTTCAAACCAAACTCTCTAGAATCAAATTAGAAAATTCAGGGAAGTGAAAGAAAAAAAATTGGTTTAGATAAGGCAGGGTTCTTACAGTGGTATCAGAGCTCATTTCTGCATAGTTAATTTAGTAAATATCCTATTCGGGATATTACAGGCAAATTTCCAGAGAATTTCAATTTTCCTGAAAACCTTTGGCAAGCATCACAACTCCTAACCAATTTGTGAGCATCTTTGAAAACTGTGGGCCACCAATATCCAGCTCTCAGAACCTTATGGGTTGTTGTCTTAGCCATGTAAAGTCCTCCACACACACCATGGTGCATCTCTTCCAAGATCTCTGATGCCTGCCTTTTACTTACACATTTAAGCAAAATGCCTTCTAGATTCCTCCACCACAACTCATTTCCAATGATCACATACTTTATGGCATGTAGCTTTAGCGTCCTCTTCTGATTTTCAGTCATACCTTCAGGACATGACATTTTTTGTAAGTAATACACAACGTCCTTATACCATTCAAATTCTTTCATGTCACAATCAGGAGTAACTTCTTCAAACTCAACATAGTTTATTTGATTAGCCTCTAAATTTGCCTCAGCGATTAATTTAGCTAATCCCTGTCCCCTCACTAACTTAGTGATCTGGATGTCAATGTTGAATTCTTGGATTTTGTTGATCCATCTACACCTCCGGCCAGTGACCTCCTATTGGACTAACACATCTTTTACAGCTGCATTAGGCACATATGCTTCCACCTTTGCACCAACTAAGGTCTGAAATTCTTCACGACTTTCACCAAAGCATATGCCTACTTTTCTGCCATATCATACTTCAGCTCTGCGACCTGAAGAGACTTGCTAAAAGATGCAATGGGTTGTTGAAAACCTTCTTCATTTGTTTGCAACATAACTGCTGCAATAGTGTGGAATGAAGCAAATGAGAATATCTAAAAAGGCTTACCAAAATCTGGAGATTTCAATACTAGTGCCTCCTTGATAGCTCTTTTTATTTCAATAAAAGCGTTAATAGCATCATCATCCCATATAATTTTGGCTCCTTTCTTTAGCATCTTGGAGACAGGTTTAACAATCTCAGCAAAATTAGAAATAAACCTTCTCACAAAGTTGATCTGGCCAAAAAAAGACTGTATTGCTTTGACAGTTTTGGGGACTAATATCTTATCAATAGCTGACACACTCTCTGGATCTATCCTTACTCCACCCTTGGATATAATATGTCCCAGCAGCTTCCCTTCTAATACTGCAAACGTGCATTTCTTGGGATTGAGAAATATCCCATACTCTAGAGCCCTTCTGAAGATTTGTTCAAGATGCATGCAGTGATCTTCAACCTTTTTTGAAAAAGCAGTAAAGTCATCTTGATACACAACCATGATTACATTAATCAAGTCTGAGAAAGCAACATCCATGGCTCTTTGGAATGTCGCTCCAACATTGGTCAACCCAAATGGCATCCTAATATAGACATACATGCCCCAGGGAGTAGTGAAATTTGTCTTATACTATTCTAATTCCTTAACTTTCACCTGATTATATCCTGAGAAACCATCCATCATGGACAAGTCATTCCCTGTGACCCTTTGGAGCATTATTTCCATGTTGGGCAAAGGATAATTATCCTTTAATGAGGATACATTCAGATTTCTAAAGTCTACACAAAGTCTTAGATCCCCATTATTCTTCCTTACTAGCACCAAATTTGAGACCCATGTAGAGTACCTAATTGGTTTGATGATTCCACCATCCTTCATCTTTGCTAGTTCCTGTTGCATTTTTGGAATCAACGTTGGATTAATGGGCCTTTGCTTTTGCCTGAAAGGCTTGGCATCTGGTTTCAAAGGGATCTCATGCTGGAATAGATCCTCTCTATAGGCCTTCAGGTCATCATAAGACCAGGCAAAAACATGCTTGTATTTTCTCAATAAAGCAATAAACACTGTTCTTACCTTGGGACTGATCCTTTTCCCAATGTATACTTTCTTAGGTGAGATAGCAGTCCCTAAATTAACCTCCTCTAAATCATCCCCATGGACTGGTATATGCTTCTGAATATTGCTGTCATTGTTATCAAATACCCTTTCTAAAGCTACCAATCCCCTTGGGATTTTGTTCGTTTTTAATTGAATTACTTCAGCCCCAAAGACAGTTTCCTTCTCATTAACAACTTCCACAAATGCATTGAAATCTATCTCTTGTGAAAGGTATTTATCTTCAAATTGAAGGAACTTTAGCAAGTCTGCATCATCATTAAAAACCTATCAGTTGCAGATATTGTCAGGCACACATGATCTAGTTTTGACCTCAATCTTAGAGATTCTAGATAAAGTAATGTCATCACTCCTTAGGTCTATATTGGCCAAGAAATCAGCCATCACATTCTTATTTCTTTCTATCCAGTCAATGGAAAATGCATCCAGAAGCTCTATGATATCCCACACAACATACTTGTATTGCTTAAGTTTTCTATGCTTTGTCAAATATTTATCTCTCACCTGTGAGACAACCAATTCAGAATCTCCAAAAACTTTCAACAATTTTATACCATGTTTGACCGCCATGTTCAAGTCAAGCAGTAATGCTTCATATTCTGCAATGTTGTTTGTGCAAGAGAAATTCAGCAAAAATGAATGTTTTAAAAGTTTTGCCACTGGGTGCAATGAAAATTACACCTGCTCCTGCTCCTGCTTTAGAGCATGCACCATCAAAGTACATTTGCCACACTCCTTGGTTTGGCTGAACTTCATCTTCCAGCGGATTATTGCACCTTGGAGCTTCCTAATCTGGTTCAGCTCTGAAGTTATCCATATCACTACCACAAAAATTGACTTATTGATTGAGATGATTAGGATTGTTAATGTGCTCCACCACTGTGTGAAACCTAGGTTCCCTATCCAATCTGACTTCCTTTCCATTCATTGGTATAGTGGAATAAGACAGGTCTAACTGTATGTTTCCCCCAATTGCTGCAGTCCATTGTCTTGACAAGAGCATCCCATATTGAGGTGGGATATCCACAACAATTATGTTCATTTTGTATACTTTATCAGGAAATGCTGCAAACCTTAAGTCAATACCCTTCATTATCCCAATAACTGGAACAACTATGTTATCCATGGCATAACACTTGCCATAGCAAGTATCTACCCAAAGTCCCAACTCTTTCATAACTTCTAAAGGCATAATATTTATAGCAGCACCTGAGTCTACCATATAGTTTCTAATTATCTTGTTATTTATAAGCAGGGTAACATAAAAGGGATCAATCTAAGATGGGGATCTTGTTAATGCTTCTCCTACATATACCTCAGGGATTCCCATCTCTCTACTCTTAGCTTTAGTGCCTTGCTGATTTACCTTCTGGGAAACCTATGATTCTTTGGGAACCTTAGGTGATACTTCAAATATACTTGCAATTATTTTCAAAGCATTGTTCCTATGTTCATCTATTTTCATCATTTCTAGTAAAGGAACTGAAACTTTCATTTGGGACAAAACTTGGGTCATATCAAACATGGGGATTGCAAATGAGTCCTGGATAACTTTATTCACCTCTGTTTTCTTGACCTTCTCCCTTTTAGTGGAAGTAAGAACTTTAGGAACATCATGTCTATCTAATTCTCTTTCTGTTTTTGTTTCTTCTGACATTTATTTGGCACATCAAACTGAACTTTCTGGTTTCTTGGCAACTTGCCCTTCCTATCTGATTCCTTCATGGTCTCAGGACTCTTTATAGCAGCAAATGTTTCTTTATAAAAAGACTACCAAGCTTACTGTTGTCATGTGAAATTGCACCCTGTTTGAAGCTAGTTCAAACACTTCAATGACACAATGGGACTGATCTCAAGGTGTGAGACCTTGCATGATGAGATCAGAACTCTAAAGAAGGTTGGTTCCTCTTCCTGAGCTTAAGGCTCAGAGAATTGAACTAAATCTAGTGCTAATGCTTGTGGGGAAAACGGGTAAGAAGGATTGCTGAAATTAAAATAGGTGATGCACCAGATTGAATATGTTTAGCTGCAACTGACTCAGCACAGTAATAACCTCAAAACTGAAAAGAACTCACACAGACTCATATTAATTCTAACAGAGGCTAGGACAAAATAATGGAGAAATGAAAGGGACCGTTTTGCCCACAATACACAGCTCATATTAATCAAAAGATAGACACAGTGCAAGAATGATGAGAGGCAAAAATATCAGTTTGTATTGATTATAGAGGCCAAACAGCCATTACAAAAGCGAGAATCATGCAGAAGAAATAAACACAGAATAATCAATTACATTCATTGTTAAACTATCAACTAGAGACATGAGAGGCTCAGCAGAAGAGCACAGTCCATCAAATCTAGTTGGTTCGTGTAATTGCATTACAGAGGCCTAGTCACAAGAATTCTCTAACCTGCAATAGCCTAGAAGAACAACTAACAGAAATACATTGCTTTCTAATGTATTTATAGCAATTTTGAGCACTTTGCAATAGTGGCGTTGGAGCTGGTCAATCGACCCAAGACAGGCCCATGTTTCATTAATTCTGTGACCTAGAAGATTTGCTACAAAACCTGTGAATTGGGACAAAACCCATGCCTCTGCCAAGCCTACAGGACTACAAAATAGATCGCTTGCATGAATGGCTGGCAGGCGCATTCAAGAGGGAATGCAGAAAGTCCTGTTTTGTCCCTGCAAATCTTAGTTTGTAACTGCATTTGTACTCCAGCATTAAAGAGTTTCACTATTCCAACCACCCTCATTTGGTCTTGGCCTGCAGAGCTTTGAATGCTGCGTACATCTCCCTAAGAAAATGGTGTGATTTAGGGAGAGGCAAGCTTCTACAACACTTCAATGTGTTGTACCTCCTTAATCTTTCATAGCGCCACTGAACTCTCTATCAGCTATCCTGATCCTAGGTTGAATTCTGCCCTCTGTCGCTTGATGAAGAAAACGACATCCTTAGAACCATCGGGTTCCATTCTCATCCCATTCCGCCTTCACAGAGTTCTGACTCTGTTTCGCCTTATCGGCAAATTTGCCCTCTGCCAAACTTTACATTTGGGTTCATTTTCGCCCTGTCGGCGAATTATCCATCTCACGAACCAAGCTTTGTTTCATCTTTGATCTTTATGGCGCCATTTCTGCCTTATCGGCAAATCGTTCATTTGTCGAACCTTTCTTTATTTCGTTCATTTCTTTTAGTCGGCAAAACTTGCCTCTAGCGAACCATCCTTCCTTTCCTCTTCTATCAGCAAAAATGCCCCGCCCTAAACTCCAGAAGCTTAGTCTTCATTTTTTTTTTGGCAAGTGTCCCCTGTCGAACCAAACTTACTTTTGCCTTATCGGCAAAATCTCAATCTTATGAACCATATTTGGCTTGCTTTTTGCCTTATCGGCAAAAAGCCATCTTTACGAACCTTGGCTTCTTTATTGGCTTTTCGCCTTGTCAGCGAACTATGGAAAAGCTAAACTTTTGAAAAGTTCCTTCATTCACCGATTTGTCGACTTGCCTTCCTTAACCATTTTTCACCTTGTCAACAAAAGTTCACTTTGTCGAACCAAACTTACTTTGTCGATGTCGTTACTCTACTTTTTGCCTTATTGGCAATAGTTATGTCGGCGAAACCTGCAGTTACTAAACCAACAAGGCCTTAACCAAATCCTTCTATTGGCGGATTTCTCCCTCTCTTTGCCTTGTCAGCGAACTTTCACACATCCGAACTAATTCATTAGTTCGGTCCACCGCTGATTTCCCGACAAAGGGAAACTTTTCCTTCCATGCCTCAGTCAATTTTGCCTTTTTGCCGGCCCATCACTACTTTATCGGCAAAATCTTGTTTAGCCGAACTTCCTCCTTTTGCTCCTTACCACGTCAACGATTTGCCCCATTGGCAACCCGATGATTTTTGAACTCATGAAGAGTTTGCATTTTTCGAACATTGCCGATAAGGCCTTCCTTGATTGTCTTATGCCTTAGACAATTAACGAAGCCCGTTCTTTCTGCCTGCCTTATTGGGAATCTGCCTTGTTGGCGAACCAAAGGATTTTTGAACTCATGGAGAATTCGAACTTTTAGCATTTTGTCGATAAGGCAACTTTGTTCCCCTTGCTCTGCCTTAGATGAATTTGAAGAAAATTCGCTCCCTTCCCCCTTGTCGGCAAATCGCCAAGTCAGTGAATTGAGGAAATCGCGAACTTTTTGAAAGTCCGCACTTTGAGCATTTTGCCGATAAAGGCATTCTTTCGTTCCCTTTCACCCTTAGCCATTTTTTAAGAAGTTTGCTCCTTTCCTTTCTGTCGGAAAATCGTCAAATTGGCGAACCTGTAAAAAAGCGAACTCTGAAGAGTTCATAAAAGATGAAATTTGCCGACAAAGGGGAAGAAGTCTTCATGCGTTAGCCATTTTTATGATTTTCTACCTTAGTTCAGGAACCTTAACTTTTGCCGATAAAGACCAAAAGGAGGTAAAAACTAAGGCAATGGCCTACATTTTTCTAGGTTTTTTTCGGTTTTCTGCAAGGATTCTCCACATGAAATTTTGGAGATTTTTGAAGGGAATTCATTGGATTTTGAAGGGTTTTAGGTTTTACGTCCTATTTGGATTTTCTCTGATCGAATCTTTCTGATAGGAGGGGGGGTCTGGAATATTTTGGCTTGGCAAAATACGACAACACTTACCTTGATTAGCATTTACATTTATGTTTCTCAAATTGTAACTGCTCCTGGCTTGGGCAACAACAACTACAATCAGGGATTTGATTTCTTCTTCTAAAGGTCTTCTCATACTAATCCCTCTCATTCCAGTATCTGCAACATACACATTCACATTTTCTGTACCACTGTCCTCGTGATCAGAAAAAACCTGCTCATGATAACTTTCCCCACAATACCTCTGGTTATTCACATCAATCTCAGCATGTTCTTCAGAAGAAGCATATTCATCTATTATCACATATGGTTTAGAGAACATGTTGATTGTATGATCTTGGTTGTAGCTGTCTTCATCATATTCCTCATCAAGCATGCCAGACTCCTGAAGTGATTGTGCCACCACACACTGAGCTAGGGAGTGAGGCAGTTGGCATACTATGCACCAGAGATTGTCCTCAACCATATGTGCACTAGGTCTCTTCAATGGAGCAGGAGTTTCTCTTTTAGGTGCATTTTTTTTATTATTGTAAACTAGCTTTCCATTCTGCCATGTGGTGTTATAAGACTGATCAGACAACTTGGGTATTCTCTCATGCTTCTGATAATTAGGCTTGTCATTGAATAACCCCTTCTCATTTTTAGCCACTTTGTAACTCAAGTCCTTAAGAGCACTCATAACTTTATCCAATTTATCTTCAGAAGATGATACTTTATCCTGAGGGCCTTTGGGATTTTTCAATATTTTGACATCATCTCTCTTACTAACTTTCCCTAATGCCCTCCTATTACTCTCAATATGCATAGCTATTCGAAAGGCCTCCCTCAAAGAATGAGGCTCCTTATCCCTCAATTCATATCCTACTTTGGGATCGAAAGCATTACCATATAGCACCAAACACATGGGTTCACTTGGTCTCATATCTGCTGGGATTTTGTGCATGAGTTTAACAAATCTTGTGTTGAAATCTGAGACCATCTCATTATGACCTTTGGAGATACTAGTGAATTCGTTGATCAGAAACCTAGGATTTGTCTTGTCACCATACTGTTCTCTGAACACCCTCTTGAACTCTTCCCATGAGCCTATACTTGCATAAGATAAACCTCTATACCAATCCTTGGCATCCTCAGTCAGAGATTGCATGAATAACTTCATGATCACATCTTCATTCTCAACTTCAAAGTCATCTATCAACTTCAAAAATGTCCTTAGATGACTTTCACCTTATAATACATTATTTCCAGAAAATCTGACAAGTGCATTTCTGGTTTCATTAGGGATATCATTAGGATAACCAGGAATTCCAGTAAAGTCCAACTGCCTATACCTTCTTGACTGTAAAGGTCTTCTGGTAAACTGAGCATTCTGCTGTTGTTTCACAGTATTCTGACCTTCCCCGTCTTGTTTTCCTTGATGGCTTATATTGTGTCCACCAGGTTGTGTGCTTGCATTTGCATTATAAGGTGGGTGTTGTCCTCAACCACCCATGTTATGTGGCTTGGGAGAGGGGGGAAGCCGACCTGTGTGTTGATATTTGAGGGTCAATTGATGAATCAGGAGGGGCTAAAGTTAGAGGAGGATTTTGGGAACTAAAGGTTGTCATACTTCAAGACTTGTAGGAAGCTTTTAGGAAATCAATCTTTCTCTGCATTTCTTCTTTAGCAGCCAACTGCTCCATTCTTTCTAACTCCCTTTTTAAATTCTCAACCTCCCTTTTCAATTGCAAGTCCTTTTGCTCTTGTGCTTCAGGTGCAATAGGCTTCTGGGATGCAAGATTCATACCAGAGCCTGTACCCCTTGTGGGATCTATGATCAAGGGCTTCTTTCCTCTATCCAAACCCTGAGAAACAATACTGGCAGTAGAAGTCTCTAAGATAGAGCTGACAATAGGGCGATCACTCCATGTATTGGTATGAGTATTTCCTAAAGGAATATTTTCAGTAATGCTACTAATTGCATGGTTAATCTTGGGGTTACTTGACTGACTAAGCCCAACAGAGGGATTTTCTTGACAAGATGATTTTAGATGCTCAAATCTCTTTTTCAATTTATCCCTGAAGTTCATAGCCTTTCTTTTTTTTTTCCTCATCCTTAGCCTTCTTAAGCCTAACTTCTTCCAATTTATCCATCTCCTTTTAGAGCTCAAGGACCTCTTGCAACAATTCATCCTCGGCTAGCAAAGCAGTATCAAGGTAGTTTACAGCAATATTGGCAAGACCTTGGGGAGATTTAGGATTAGGATGTGCAAAGTCCTTATGATTTGGGCTATTCAGAGGAACATATTCTTCAGGATTGGGCCTTGAGGCTTCAGGATTTAAACTTTGAGATACCATTTTAGCATCAAATTCGTATTGCAAATATCTTTCTCTTTGTCTTTGCTGCTTAGCTAAGACATCAAGATGAGACTGCTCTTTACTTACAGCAGGTCGAATTACTATTCTCATTTGCAAGGGGCGATCCAAAATCAATAAGAGTTGCAAGATCATCATTATTACTACCATGAGAATGCTTTGAGCCAAGAGGAGGGGTATGAACAGACTTACTTGTATCTCTTTTCCTCCATGCTTGTCGAGCATTGTGAGGTAGCCTACCTTCGAGCTTCTTTTCAGGTTCCTTCTTGTATTGAGATCTTCTGCCTTCCATCACTTTGTTAGTCTGTGTGATCTTTTAATTTGCACCGGCAAGGAGAAATCAAAGTCACCACCCAATTAAGGGAATTCAGAATATTCAGATTCCTTAGAGAAGCTTGCAAAGACAAAAGTGAAGGGTAGATCCTTAAAAAGGTACCTCACAGAAATATGCAAATATAGCCAAAAACCCTTAGGAAGACACTAGGAAGTGACAAATGGTAAATGAGCCACAAGAGTTTGGCTATTTTGCAAATGAGAGAGCATAATAATTGATTTGGATATAACAATCCTTGGAAACATACAGGGATCCTTCCCTTTTCACACACAATTACTCTCTTCTTTGATCAACCGGTAAGGAGAATATCAGAGTCGCCACCCTTTAAAGGGAATAATACTGCACTGTACATGTGCAAACTCTAAACACCCATGACAAACCACTGGACTAATTTTGAATAATAATAAACAATTCCCCCATAGAGTCGCCAATCTATTGGTTCTTCCAACTGATTATCTGAATCCTCTAAAGATTTAGCCAATTTCTCATACTTACGAATTCTAGGTCAGTGGCCAACAAACAGATTTAACAAGGAGTCGGAATCCTCTGCACTTTTGGTTCTGCAAGACCAAGGCGGGTATACCTATACAACATCAATGGGTATTTCTTGACTTATGCTAGATGTTGATGTTTAAACAGAGAGTTCTCAATGAAAATATACCAAGGAAATGACTAACTCCTATCGGATTGGCTTAATCCTTTGGCAATCGGTTCAAACCAGGATCGAGAACGGTTACTACTTCAATTCTACTTTAAAACAGTTACAGAAATAGAAATGATTTTGATTGTTGGGATGGATCTGAATCAACATATCAACACGGTGAGAGATTGGTGCCTAATACTAGGCCTACAGAGTCAAGTTGCATAAATTGAGTGCATCTTTCAAGCAATATTACTTCATTATAAATGGACTAGTAACATCAATGCTTCCCGTACCTAGAATTGTAAAACTATCCTTTAAACCGCAGTGTAAAACGAAATTAATAGAGTATTCCCCAAGCAATTATTTCTCTCCTTGAGAGAAAGCTAAAGACAATACGCACATTACAGAGGACTGCAAAGATGAATCAAAATATTCTTGATATTTATCACTCATACTAACTTCATTGATTACACAAATAGAGAGAATTCTACAACCAGTATGACAATACATTCAAGATTGAAAATGATGCATTGCTCTACAGATTTGAACACAAAATAACATGCAACTTTCTTCTATTACTCTAGACTAAAGACAGAGACACACTACTGCCCAAAACAAAGATTCAGAACCCTGAGCAAATGGCCCTGAATTCCCTCTTATAGAAACGAGGGAGTAAACAAGCTTCAGGCCACAGACACATGTCACATTTTCATTTGACAACTTTCATCATAACAAGATATGGGTGCAACTGCTCGTGGAGAGAATATCCCAATAGGACAAAGACAGTTACACATACAAGTGCAAATCCTTAGCTTCCAAAATATATTTGCAAAAGGTTGTTGCAACATAGTTATCATTTCTTCAACAACCTTCCTGAAAGCTCAAAAGCGTGGGAGATATTGATCATGTAGATGGGAACAAAAAGGCGGGCCCATAAGAAGACAAAATACCTATTGAGACTTGAAGGATGCACGTTGATGCAATACCAAACTCCTTGAGACTAGGGAGGCGAAGTCCTTTTGTCATGCCAATGGGGAAATAACGGCCATTCGAGAAGTTTTTGGCGCATCTGAAAGAACAAGGAAGGCCACGAAGTTGAGCTCCAACAAATCGGACTTTGGAGCTCGAGTCTTTCACCCTACATCTTACAACATCTGGAAGCAGAAGGAAGGAAGCCCCCACCCTGCCTATGTATAGATATGTAGGCGTCGGGGGTCGGGCCTCGGGCCTTTGCCATTTCGCCTTTCGCCTTCCAGAAGAGAGAACAGGGAAGTCCCGACATCTGCCCTTCGCGTAACATAGAAGAATAGACCGTCGGACTTCGGAGCCCAGGCCTTCTGCCTTCTTCCTGCCTTAGAAAGAAATAACGCCCGTCAGGGGACAGTCGTTGGGCCTTCCACCTTACGTCTTTCATGAAGAAGATGGAAGGATACTTAGGAAGAATATTGAAAACGCCAAGGGTCGGCCCCCGGGCTTTCCACGTTTAGCCTTCCTCGGAGGAAGGAAGAAGAGCCAACCTTCGACACACTGAATGATAGACTAGTCCTGTCGGACTTCGGCCTTTGGGCCTTCCATCATGCAACGCTGAAGAAGGAAGGCCGAAACTCCGACCTCTGACATTCTGCAGTATTGCACCATACTTAGAATATTTTTCATTACCTTGGCAGACTTCGGCCCTCGGCCCTTCTTTGTCCACGTGGCGGCCTCCCGCGCTTCCGCAGTCATGAGGTAAAGCAATAGATGAAGGCCCATGGAAAGGTGGAAACCCTCCAGATTGTGTTGTGTGGCACCAAGCAACGCTGCAGGAGGAAGGCCGAAACTCTGACCTCCGACATTCTGCAGTATTGCACCATACTTAGAATATTTTTCATCACCTTGGCGGACTTCAGCCCTCAGACCTTCCTCCCGACATTTGCCCTGAAGGAACATCAAGCCAATATGGACACGTGGCAGCTTTCCACGGTTATGTGGCTTCAAACAAAGCCTTGTTGGAATACTCCGCAGAATGGCGGAAAGAGATAGGATGATGCCATGTGGACTTCTTCAGGTTCTTTAAATGCCAAGCTGTCGAACCCTGCCACTTGTCATCCTTCCACGCTTCCATGGGCGGCCTTTGCCTTAGTAGAAAATGCTTTGCGGAATGGCAGAATGCAACCAATTAGAAGATTGGCCATGGGCAACAAGCGGTCAACATGAAATTAGAAGAAAAGGATACCTTGATGCTTGCATAAACCATAGGGTTTAAGGTTTCTAGCCCTAAGAATGGGGATTTGAATATTTTTGACACTAAACCTTAGCACAAGACTAGCAAATTGAAGCCTGAAGCAGGACCAACATAGGAAGCCAAGGAAAATTCTTCACAGTCCTAACAACTGCCTCTATTGATGGCAAATTTGGAGTCTTCAATCATATAATGTTGGCCGCTTCACTAGGACTGTAGATCCAATGAATTTCTGAGTTGTTCGCCCTTCACAAGTGATGACAAAGGTCCCTTATGCAGATCGGCCTTCTCCAAGATAGCGAATGATGGAAATGCAACTCAAAATGTAAAATGACAAGGGCAGCGGCTAGATTTCAGGACTGCAACAAAACAGATATGAAAATCTGAACTCAAATGAATCTCCTAAATGCAATAGATCTGATCCGAATTTGCCCTTCAAAGGTGCACTCAAGTCAAGCAATGAACCTCTCACAAATCAACTATGCAATGTACATGATCTTCAATGTCTTCAACCAAGTCTTCAATCCAATCAACTGTGAATGATGTATCAAGAATGCTCAATGAATCTTCAAAAAAACTCTAATGAAGCGCAAGTGTGAACTCCGTATGAATCCACCTCCAAGATGTTATTGGGTTTTCGTCCAATACATCTCCTTCCACAAAGGTTTTTGTCCTTGGAAAGTCTTGCAATACAATTGCCAAACAAAATGCCAAAGTTGCCAAAAGTTCGTGATTATCAAATGAAGCTCCGTCAACCTTCTTTTATACTTGAATCTTCTTTTTCCTCCGAGGTAGGCCGACAAATTCAAATTAAAGATTTGAATTATCTTTTCCCTCCAAGTCGGCCAAAGACCAATATTTTATTCATTTTCTTTTCTCCCAATGTGGCCGTCCAAATTCAAATAATTTATTATTATTTTATTTTTTCTTTTCTCCAAGTTGAGCGCTCCAAAAGAGAATAATATTTTTTTCCCACAAACTTGGGCTCTCCAATTAAATAATAATAAATTATTATTATTTAATTTATTTTCTTTCAATGTGGGCGCTGGGACTCCAAATAGAATAATATTATTTTATTCTCCAAAAAACCTAAATGGTTCGTCCAAATCCAAAAACCATTATTTTATTATTTTTGTCCTTTTTGATAATTAATGTAAAAATACATTAATTCATTTTCCAACTTCGCCAGAACAAGAAAAATTAGTTGAGCCTTCTAAAACAACTTTCCAAATTTCCATATCTCAACCACTGCATTCCCTCAGTTTCACGAATTAGCCTACGGGAATGAGGATAGGCTAACTCAAACTCCTGTTAGGTGATCATGCCAAAAATGGGGACATGTCAACATCTGAGCCGCAACTTTATTAATTAATATTGGAGCACTGCCTATGGAGTGTAGATCATAGCTTATTGTGGTTGATTCCAAGTTAGTCATTGTTGTACAAGAAGTACAAATCATAGGACTTCCGTATAATATATGAATCACAACAAACAAAATTGAAGGAGGTCATACCAATTTCAATGCTACTGTAGAGGGGACAGGCCTGATGCAATTACTTCCTTTGTCCGTCACATCATACTAAACATAGTTTAAAAACTCAGACTCAACAATTACTTGGCTGACCCAAAAAATTTAAAAACTCAAGACTCAGCAAAAACTTGGCAAATTTATCGAACATTAAAAAATCATTGTTTCTCCAAGTTTCCGGAATGGGGCGATGGGGGGTACGCGGGGATGGGTTTTCGAGGACAACAATTTTTTTCAAAAATTTAGGGGACGGCAAGGGAACATCTATATATATATTTTAAAATCTTATGTATTATAATATATTAAAATAAATAATAATAAAAATATATTAATATAAATACTAAATAATAATAAATATACTAATAATAAATAAATATATACTAATAATAATAAATATATATAGTTATACTAAATAATGCGGAAGGATTCCGAATAAGGTCTGTTAAAAATTCATTCAATTGTGCCCTAACTGAACGCATTCTTGCCGACTACATTTCTCCTGACCAATTTCAGCACCCGCTGCACCTGTAGTTCACTTGGTTGAGACATCAGTAGAAGAAGCGGTTGTTAATGTGATTGAGCAGTTTCAAAGTTCGTTGATCCAACCCTCTTTTCTAATATTGACCCAATCCCAAGTTATGTGAATTGAGTGGACCCAGTCGATGTTGTTGATTGACCCCGATATCCATTTTCGTCTCAATTTCTCATTGTGGTTGCCCGGGGGGGGATGGCATTCTTATTATTCGAGGAACTACCTTCTTTTGAACTGGAATGGGCCATATCTTCATCCATCTAGATCGAGGTGTGTCGAACACCCTTCCTATGAGTTGTGCCAAATCAAATTTTTTGCTTCATTGAGGCATTTTGTGAAAGTCCAGAAAATTTTTCGTCAAAAAGTCAAAATTTTCTAAAAATAGAAAGTTTCTAAAAATAGACGTCAATTTAGGTTTTCTGGGTTTCTTGAGATACGGATCCTAGCAAAATTTTCTAAAAATAGAATCTCTGATTCAGAAGTCGTGCCTGATTCTAATTGGCCGATTTTGCTTCATAATCAATGTGATCCAGACGGAATCTGCAAAAGGTCGTGTTTTCCCTACTGGGTCAATTCTGCTTTTTTAGATGGCTAAGCACGAGCTCCGAAGCCATTAATGGAGGAGGTCCATCTGCTAGGGATCAGTTTCAAGTTTTCTAGGCTGTTCAGATAACATAGAAATGTCAAGCAGTCATCAACTGACGAAGAACAGAGAACGGAGCATGAGGAATCCGAAAAATGAAGAAAAGTTAAAAAATCCTCAAAATTAGTTAAGTCTGGAAATTCCAAGCACCCCTAGAGGCTGGGGGTGCCCAACCTTGCCAGACTTAGAATTTTTTCGAAAATGTTAAAAATGCCTCCATCACCCAGTTTCCAGGTGGAGAAAAGCAGTCATTTTGGTCAATAGGTCTTGAAAAGCTGAGATCCACATCAGATATACCCAGGCTATCCAGTCCATCCCTCATCCAGTGGCAGTTGTCTGACGAATAGTCAAGATCAATGACAAGAAGCAGCTAACGGCACGAGAAACGAGGTAAACTGCAGAAAAAATCGAAAATCATAAAATTGACTAAGGCACAGTTTCCCATGCGCCCCTGGAGGAAGAGGGTGCCTATCATCCTCAATGTTTGATTTTTTTTCATGTTTTTTGAGAAACGTCAAAAAGTCTTCGTCAGCCCGCTTCCAGGTGGTCAAAATCAGTCAAACTCAGTTGAAATGCCCGTAAAAGCTGGAAATTCATCTCAGGTATGTACAGGCTACTCAGATCACCTCCCATCCTACTTCAGCAGTCAGCCGAACAGCCAAAAACAAAGATCGAACGGGACCTGCAGTACACAAAACAGAGAAATGGAATGAAAATTGAAAAATTCCAAAAATTTTCTAAGGCGTGAAATCTTGGGCGCCCCAGGAGGCTGGGGCGTCTATACTCACCAAACTTAGATTATTTTTGCATTTTTTTCAAAGAATGTGCAAATCCTCCTCCGTCAGCCCGGTCAGTCTTCATCAGGCTTGCTTAATTGACTAATCATCAGTTTCAGTTTTGCTCCAGCAGGCGAGATTCGACAGCCTAACTGGGGCCCACAGTCACCAGAACGCGCGCGGAAAACAAAAAAATGAAAAAGTTGAAAATTTCCAAAAAATGGCTAGGGGCGCCTAGGATCTCCAAAGAGTTTTTTTCATGTTCCGCTGATGTCATCCATCAACTGCTTCCCGATCTTAATCCGGCGACGATTTCCAGAAGTCAAAATTGCAGTCAAACGTCGTCAGATGTCAGTTCGAGGCTGGGGATGAAATCAGAATTGATAAAACTTCAAGATGCCATAATCAATCAGCTTTTTCAGTCAACGGTGACAATTTGCCGTCTTGTTGAAGTTAGAGGCAGGCCACGCTGGAGTCAGAACGAGTGCAAAAAGTTTCAAAACGATGGAAAATTGGCTAACACTTTTGCAACTTCGCGTGTTTGATGACATCATCAAAGAAGCAATTTTTCATCATCCTCACACGTGAAGCCATAGCCAGCTATAAAATAGGGATTCTTCCTATTCAAGCATATCAACTTGGATTTGCTTTCTTCATGGATAAGATTCAAGCTTTGTGCTTTCACAAGGAAAGCTATTTTTTTGCCCTAAAGTTCTATAAAGACAAGCTTTTGGCCTCCTTTATTTATTATTTTTGCAGGTTGCATCCAGAGGAAGAACATTGTTTTCTTCTCGTGAAGATTTGAGAACCCAAATGGAGTGCTTGTTCAGTGTTCTTTGTAGTTTCGGGATTGGGAAGCACAGAGGCACGATTTTTCAAGGTCCTGTCATGTCCCCGTTTCCGGCTTGACATTCCAGTAAAGAATGGATTAGCCTATTGATCATTCCCGGAGGCTAATTCAGAATGATAAGGGAATGAAGTGGTTTTTGACTAATTCAATTCTATTGTTTTGCAAGATCCAAGTCAGAAACTTAAAGTTTGGCTAAGTCTGAGAGCCATTTCATCTGTTCAAGTTGTCAGGGCATGAGGCAAGGAGTGGCGCTATCTGTGGAGATGATATTAGCAACTTTTGAAACATCATACACTTCAAAATTCACAGGAAATTGGCTAAGTCTAGCTAGGCGCATTTTCCATGCCAAATCCTCCCAAATGTGCGCCTAGTGATAGCTACTCTGATATGCGCCTAAATGGAGAAGTAGTCTTTAAATCTTTCATTCAATCAAGGCGCTCACTGGGAATAGTGTTCTAACTCACCTTGATGACTTCAAATGTAAGCATTTGCAGGGGAGTTGATTATCTCAAGTTTAGGCGCAAATCCCTCCTTGTGCAAGCCTAAAGGTGCGCCTAACCTAGGAGTTGCTTCCAATCCACTTGGATTAGAGGTACTTATGAAAGATGAGATGAGTTTTTGACTTAAGGGAGTAAAGTCATCTTAGGCGCCAAGTTGTGGTCAAACAATATTGACTGAGCGCCTAGGTATTTCATGGCGCCTAAACAAGACTCCAGTGGGTGAATGATACTCAAGCTCCTCAAGAAGCCTGGGTGCTTGCTAAGACAATTGGTCTCTTGCATTGCAAAGACATCAAGTATGAGCGCTCTCAAGGAAGAATTGAGCAATTCAAGACTGGGCGCCAAACTCATATCAGTTCATCTCAAAAATGCGCCTCATGGATAAAATGGACTTCAAAACCTCCAAATCATGTAGGCGCTAATAGCAGTGATGTTCTGAACTTACTTCATGCCTCCGGAAGTGAACACTTGCATGGGGATGAGCCATTCAAGGGAGGGCGCCAATTCACCTTTTCACAGACACCATGATGCGCCTAAGCATGAAAAGGTCTTTCAATTCACTCAACATGAAGGGCGCTTGGCAGAAGTTGGTATTTTTTTTGACTTAGATATGGCTTGAGATGAAGATTGTGCAAGAAAAGCCCACTTGATTTGATTTTCTAAGTTCAGAATGTGTGGAGAATACTCTAGGCGCGAATTCCTCTTGGTGCAAACCAAAATGAGCGCCTAAGGCGCTAGAATAAGTTCCTATGGATTGGCGCTTCAGGATGGAAAGTTGATAAGCATCTAGAATGAAGGTTTCTGAGTGGATTCCCTCTAGGCGCTAGTGTTAAGTTGTAGCATTCTATAATGAGCGCCCAGAGCAACAAGGCGCCCATGTATGATTCCAGGGACTCTCCATTTGAGCGCCTAAGCTTGGATGAATGTAGTTAAGAGTTTGGAAGTATCAAAACTTCATTAGGCGCGAATCCAAGCTCTTGCCACCTCAAAACGGCGCCTAGGATCAAGACACCTCATTAAGGCATAGTTCAATGACCCTGTTTGGCGCCTTAGGTTGAAAACACTTTGTAGACTTGGATTGAGTTCTCCAGGATGGTAGGCGCCATCTCATAAATCCAGAAGCCTTGACAATGCGCCTAAAACTAGACTTGGATGTTGAAGATCCATTCATCTTGCTAAGGAGATAGAATGTTGTCTAAGGGTCACTTATCAAAAGTAGATCAAATGACAAGGAAGAGCATACAATTGCCTAGGGCGCACTTTGCCTCATGTACCACCTTGGAACTGCGCCCCACCTCAATTCTTCATTCACCTACAAGAAAACATCACAGGACAAGTGGTTGAGTACAAACAAAAAAAATGTATCATTGATGAGGCGCACTTTCTGAGTCTTGGCTATCTCTAGGAAGCGCCTAACTTGGGAAGGCGCCTATCCTGGTTTCTACCTCTTTCAAGTTGGCGCCTAGCATGGAGGACTTTGCAATATGGTGCCTAGTCAGAGATAAGGTAGTTGGAACTACCTAAGCTCTCATTGGTCAACAGACTGTCTTCGGGATCCGTGTCAAGGTCTCTGGATAAGCTTGCCAACTCAGAATGAGTCATCAGATGGAATATTCCCTTGGATATACCCCTTGGGAAACGTGCCTTGGTTCCTCTTTGTGCATTGAAAAACGTGCCTTCATTGCCTTTGGAAGGCCTATAAAAGGAGGAGCTCTTTCATTCATTTATCATCTGTTCATTTGGAATAATTCTCTCTGCAAAGCTGTTGAGCTTGTAATCTTGAGGCCTGCGAGTTTCAAGTGTTGGGGTGATGCTCCCTCAACAAGCAAGGTGATGCTCCCTTGTGATATTGTGAGATGTTGACATTCAGTTGACATCATTGAGTTCAATTGAATTGATCAAGTATAGGCGCCCATTGTAATCATCAAGGCTTCAAGGCCTTTCTTTTGTATTTCCATTGAATAAGTTGTAATTGCATGCTATTGAAAGCATTATCTATGTAATAAGACATTTGCAATAAGATTGAATCAAGCAAAAGACAAGTACCCAGCTTCAAATTTGAATCATTCAAGTAGCTATCTTTGATGTTTGTCATAAAGTGTTGAGTAGTTGATAAGCTAAGTACAAGTAAATTTATCTAAGTTAAGGAAAAATTTTAGTAGAACTAGTTGGGTATCTTACAGTGGTATCAGAGCTTGGATCCTGCCAGCCTTTGGGTTTTCATGCAAGAAGGTAATCAACAAAGTGATAGAACAAGGAGATACATTGCGCGTGAACAACGAAGGCAGTTCCAATGGACTCATCCTTACCCATAACAGGATACTCTTTCAGAAGCAATTGTAGCTAGACAAGTTAACATGGCTGAGGAAAGAAGAAGTAGAAGTCCACCTGCTGATGGTGAACGTGAAGCTAGAGAGATGTTCAGGAACATGGCTGTTGGACATCAACAAACAGCTCAAATTTTGCAACAAGTCTTACAAACCCTTCAAAACATGAATCAGGGTGAAGCAGCTGGACCAGGTCGTAGGGATGCAGCTAGACATGAGAGACAAGAACGACATGTTGATGATGATGCTGGTAGTGCAGTAGGTAGAAGAGTTCGCACACGAACTCCTACAGTTGATAGGCCTTTAAGACCAACCTTCCTTCCACCACCACCTGAACAGGACAATGAAGCTGATGAAGAGTTTGACGAAGAAGAACCAAACAATTTTGAAGATGAGATAGCTCTCTTTGCATATCTTTATGCCAGACTTCCGGAACGTGTTCGAGATATGATGACTTTCAATGAATATTGCCGACAGAAGAGGGAAGATAGAGACAGGCGAGGTAGAACTAGAGGCTTTCGTCCTAGAAGGGATGATGATACAAAGGAGTATAAAGAAGCCTTGAATCGAGTTCCCATTCCTACCTTTGATGGAAGTGGTAAGCTCAGTGCTAGGGCTTGGGTAAACAAGCTGGATACATACCTTTCACTTAAGCCTTTGACAGAGAAGAAGGCAATTCAATTTGCGACAATGCATCTTGAAGGTTTGGCTTATGAATGGTGGCATCATGGCCTAGTCTCTCAACATCATGATAGGATAAATTCCTATGATGAGTTTGTAACCAAGTTGATTCAGAGGTTTGACAGAAAAGACACCGAAGTGTACTATCGCGAACTAGCTCAACTCAAGCAAGAAGGAAGGGTTGTGCAGTATGTTAATGACTTTCAGAAGATCGCAGTGATGGTACCTGATATGACTGACCGAAGAATCACTATGCTGTTCATTGAGGGATTGAACAATCAGATCAAGCCATTGGTAAAGGTACAAAGGCCAGCAAATTTGGAAGAAGCAATTGATTTTGCTCTAGATCTTGATACTACTCCTGTATATCAGCCTAAGAAAAAGTTCTATAAAGGTGTTAGCTCTACTCAAAGGAGACCCTCTTTTCCTCAAAAGATGACTCAAGGTCCATCTGCAGCCGAAAGAGACGAGCTAAGAAGGAAGAAACTCTGTTTTTCTTGCAAACAACCTTGGGAACCAGGACACAGATGTCTTGGTAAAGGTAAAGCACACCTGATTGAAGTTGTCTCTGATGATGGAAGTGAAGAAGAATCATTGAGTGAAGAAGAATCAATCCAAGGTGAAGAGGAGGTACAACCAACTCTTAATGTTGTCTCAGAAGAAACACCTGACAAAATAACATTAGCAACTATCTCAGGAGTGCCTAAGTATCATGCCTTCCGCATTAGAGGAGTTGTGAAGGGTCAAAGAGTCACCTGTCTCATCGACAGTGGTGCTACTCACAACTTCATAGATGAAGGTTTGGTAGCAAGACGAGGTCTCCCAGTTGAAGATTTCGAAGGATTTCAAATAGCTGTTGCTGATGGATTCCTAATGAGTTGTACCAGAAAAGTGTCCCAACTGCAAATTCAAATGGGAGATTATTCTTTACAGGATGATTTCTATGTGGTTGGACTTGGGCATATTGATGTAGTGCTTGGAGTGCAATGGTTGCATTCACTTGGAAGAATTGTCCAGGATTTTCAGAAGATGGAGTTAGAATTCATGCATGAAGGAAAGAAGATTAAACTGAAGTCAGTATCTGATGGAAATCCCAAAGTTGTCTCAGCAAAACGAATGGAAGCATTATTCAGGCATAATGACATCGAATGGGTAGCACAGGTTTGCATCAAGGACAATCAAGTCCTCTCTGCTGAAGAAATTTATCCTGCAGATATTCAGGCCATGTTGGATAAGCATGGTAAGGTGTTTAGGGACATACCTCCAGGAATACCTCCTGATAGGGGTTTTGAACATGTAATTGAATTGGAGGATGGGGCTAAACCTATTAATATTGCACCCTATCGACATCCAAGGCATTTCAAGATTGAAATTGAGAAGACGATCAAAGAATTGATCGATATGGGGCACATAAGGCCATCATCAAGTCCATTTGCATCATCTGTGGTGCTAGTGAAGAAGAAAGATGGAACAATGCGGATGTGTGTTGACTATCGCGCATTGAACAAGAAGACCATAAAAAATAGGTATCCAATACCTAGGATTGATGAACTCCTTGATGAGCTGCATGGAGCAGTCTATTTCTCAAAGATAGATCTTCGATCTGGCTACCATCAAATTCGTGTCAGAGAAGAGGACATTCCAAAGACAGCATTCAGATGCCATTATAGGCATTATGAATTTATGGTGATGCCGTTTGGGCTGACAAATGCACCAGCCACTTTCCAGTCCTGTATGAATCATGTGTTCAACAAGCAGTTGAGGAAGTACCTGTTGGTTTTCTTCGACGATATTTTGATTTACAGCAAGACATGGGAAGAACATCTTCAACACTTAGATGAAGTATTGAATGTTATGGAGAATCAATTTTTGTATGCCAAGATGTCTAAGTGTGATTTTGGCTTAAAAGAAATTCTGTACCTAGGTCATGTGATAGGAGCAAATGGTGTGAAAGTTCAAGAGGAAAAGATTGAAGCTATTCGCAACTGGCCAGTTCCTCGGAATGTATCTGAACTAAGAGGTTTCCTTGGCCTCTGCAGCTATTACAGAAGATTTGTTAGGGGATTTTCACAGCTTGCTGCACCTTTGACAAACCTAACAAAGAAAGGAGCTTTCATGTGGACAATAGAAGCTCAAGCTGCATTTGATAGGTTGAAGGAAGTGATGAGTACAACACCAGTACTGGCTTTGCCAGATTTTACTAAGACCTTTGTTCTAGAATGTGATGCTTCGGGAGAAGGCATTGGAGCTGTTTTGATGCAAGATCGACATCCCATCGCATTCGAGAGTAGGAAGTTGAAGGATACAGAAAGACTGTACTCAACTTATGACAAAGAGATGCTGGCAATCATGCATGCTTTGGCTAAGTTCCGCCAGTATCTAGTTGGATCTAAGTTTGTGGTCAGGACTGATCACAACAGTTTGAAATACTTTCTAGAGCAAAAAGATTTGAATGAAAGACAGCAGAAGTGGGTTGTGAAGATACAGGCATATGATTTCGACATTGAATATGTGAAAGGCAAGAAGAATGTGGTTGCCGATGCCCTGTCTAGAAGACCTGCTGTTTGTGCCCTAAGCAAAGTTTCAGTAGAATGGAAGGCTCAGCTTCTAGTTGAGTATTCTAAATCAAAATTTGCTTGTGAGATCATGGATGGAATCATTCAGGATGATAGGTACAAGGTGATTGATGAAATCATCTATTACAAAGACAGAATCTATCTGACTACTGAATCGGAGCTGAAGCGACAGATTTTGCAGACATATCATGATGCTCCACTTGCAGGACACCCTGGTTACTTCAAGACCTACAGACAGATCAGGGAAAGATTCACTTGGAAAGGTCTGAAGGAAGAAGTTCTTCAGTATGTCAGGGAGTGTCTGACTTGCCAACAGAATAAGTCAGAGCATACATTTCCAGCAGGATTACTCCAACCACTGCCAATTCCTGAACATAAGTGGGAGAGTATCTCTATGGACTTTATCACAGGTCTTCCGAAGGTGAATGGAAGAGACTGCATCTATGTAGTTGTGGACAGATTAACCAAGTTTGCTCACTTCTTTGCAATTCCAGTCGAGTCATCAGCATTGCAAGTAGCTGAGTTATTCCTTCATGAAGTCTTCCGACTACATGGCCTGCCTAAAACCATAGTCAGTGATCGAGATAGCCGGTTCATCAATGTGTTTTGGAGAGAGCTATTCCGATTAGCTGGAACTGACCTGACACCAAGCACTAGTTATCATCCTCAAACCGATGGACAAACTGAAATTGTAAACAAATGGCTTGAGGGATACTTGAGAAACTATGTGTCTAACCATCAGCGTGCTTGGATTAAGTGGCTTCATCTGGGTGAATACTGCTACAACACTACTTTTCATATGTCAATTGGCATGACTCCCTTCCGAGCTTTGTATGGATATGAAGCTGTTTCATTTGTTGATCTGGCATTGGATGACAGTAGAGCTCCCAGAGCAAGTGAATTGATGAAGGATACTCAGGATATTTTGAGGGTCCTTGAGGAAAATTTGCAAAGAGCTCAAAATCAACAGAAGTATGCCGACAAACACCGAATTGAAAGAAGCTTTGAAGTAGGTGACATGGTGTTTCTGCGCCTTCAGCCATATAGACAGAGTACTTTGAAGAAGTTAGGTGCAGAGAAATTGAAACCAAGTTCTACGGACCCTACAAGGTGTTGAGAAGAGTAGGGGAAGTGGCATATGAACTTGATTTGCCAACAGGAAGCTGCATCCACAATGTGTTTCATGTGTCATGTCTCAAAAAGGCACTAGGTCAACATGTGGTTTCAACTGATGAACTACCACCACTCGATGAAGAAGGAATGCTTGCACTTGAACCTGAAACTGTGGTGGATATAAGGGAGAAGAAACTTCGCAACCGAAGCATCAGAGAATATCTGGTGAAGTGGAAAGGGTTGCCAATGGAGGATGCTACTTGGGAAGGTGAAAAGATTCTGGAGCATCCTAACCTTCAACTGCTTGAGGACAAGCAATCCCGGGAAGGGGAGACTGTCATGTCCCCGTTTCCGGCTTGATCATCCAGTAAAGAATGGATTAGCCTATTGATCATTCCCGGAGGCTAATTCAGAATGATAAGGGAATGAAGTGGTTTTTGACTAATTCAATTCTATTGTTTTGCAAGATCCAAGTCAGAAACTTAAAGTTTGGCTAAGTCTGAGAGCCATTTCATCTGTTCAAGTTGTCAGGGCATGAGGCAAGGAGTGGCGCTATCTGTGGAGATGATATTAGCAACTTTTGAAACATCATACACTTCAAAATTCACAGGAAATTGGCTAAGTCTAGCTAGGCGCATTTTCCATGCCAAATCCTCCCAAATGTGCGCCTAGTGATAGCTACTCTGATATGCGCCTAAATGGAGAAGTAGTCTTTAAATCTTTCATTCAATCAAGGCGCTCACTGGGAATAGTGTTCTAACTCACCTTGATGACTTCAAATGTAAGCATTTGCAGGGGAGTTGATTATCTCAAGTTTAGGCGCAAATCCCTCCTTGTGCAAGCCTAAAGGTGCGCCTAACCTAGGAGTTGCTTCCAATCCACTTGGATTAGAGGTACTTATGAAAGATGAGATGAGTTTTTGACTTAAGGGAGTAAAGTCATCTTAGGCGCCAAGTTGTGGTCAAACAATATTGACTGAGCGCCTAGGTATTTCATGGCGCCTAAACAAGACTCCAGTGGGTGAATAATACTCAAGCTCCTCAAGAAGCCTGGGTGCTTGCTAAGACAATTGGTCTCTTGCATTGCAAAGACATCAAGTATGAGCGCTCTCAAGGAAGAATTGAGCAATTCAAGACTGGGCGCCAAACTCATATCAGTTCATCTCAAAAATGCGCCTCATGGATAAAATGGACTTCAAAACCTCCAAATCATGTAGGCGCTAATAGCAGTGATGTTCTGAACTTACTTCATGCCTCCGGAAGTGAACACTTGCATGGGGATGAGCCATTCAAGGGAGGGCGCCAATTCACCTTTTCACAGACACCATGATGCGCCTAAGCATGAAAAGGTCTTTCAATTCACTCAACATGAAGGGCGCTTGGCAGAAGTTGGTATTTTTTTTGACTTAGATATGGCTTGAGATGAAGATTGTGCAAGAAAAAAAGTCACATCCTTCCTAAGGCGCCCACTTGATTTGATTTTCTAAGTTCAGAATGTGTGGAGAATACTCTAGGCGCGAATTCCTCTTGGTGCAAACCAGAATGAGCGCCTAAGGCGCTAGAATAAGTTCCTATGGATTGGCGCTTCAGGATGGAAAGTTGATAAGCATCTAGAATGAAGGTTTCTGAGTGGATTCCCTCTAGGCGCTAGTGTTAAGTTGTAGCATTCTATAATGAGCGCCCAGAGCAACAAGGCGCCCATGTATGATTCAGGGACTCTCCATTTGAGCGCCTAAGCTTGGATGAATGTAGTTAAGAGTTTGGAAGTATCAAAACTTCATTAGGCGCGAATCCAAGCTCTTGCCACCTCAAAACGGCGCCTAGGATCAAGACACCTCATTAAGGCATAGTTCAATGACCCTGTTTGGCGCCTTAGGTTGAAAACACTTTGTAGACTTGGATTGAGTTCTCCAGGATGGTAGGCGCCATCTCATAAATCCAGAAGCCTTGACAATGCGCCTAAAACTAGACTTGGATGTTGAAGATCCATTCATCTTGCTAAGGAGATAGAATGTTGTCTAAGGGTCACTTATCAAAAGTAGATCAAATGACAAGGAAGAGCATACAATTGCCTAGGGCGCACTTTGCCTCCTGTACCACCTTGGAACTGCGCCCCACCTCAATTCTTCATTCACCTACAAGAAAACATCACAGGACAAGTGGTTGAGTACAAACAAAAAAACATGTATCATTGATGAGGCGCACTTTCTGAGTCTTGGCTATCTCTAGGAAGCGCCTAACTTGGGAAGGCGCCTATCCTGGTTTCTACCTCTTTCAAGTTGGCGCCTAGCATGGAGGACTTTGCAATATGGTGCCTAGTCAGAGATAAGGTAGTTGGAACTACCTAAGCTCTCATTGGTCAACAGACTGTCTTCGGGATCCGTGTCAAGGTCTCTGGATAAGCTTGCCAACTCAGAATGAGTCATCAGATGGAATATTCCCTTGGATATACCCCTTGGGAAACGTGCCTTGGTTCCTCTTTGTGCATTGAAAAACGTGCCTTCATTGCCTTTGGAAGGCCTATAAAAGGAGGAGCTCTTTCATTCATTTATCATCTGTTCATTTGGAATAATTCTCTCTGCAAAGCTGTTGAGCTTGTAATCTTGAGGCCTGCGAGTTTCAAGTGTTGGGGTGATGCTCCCTCAACAAGCAAGGTGATGCTCCCTTGTGATATTGTGAGATGTTGACATTCAGTTGACATCATTGAGTTCAATTGAATTGATCAAGTATAGGCGCCCATTGTAATCATCAAGGCTTCAAGGCCTTTCTTTTGTATTTCCATTGAATAAGTTGTAATTGCATGCTATTGAAAGCATTATCTATGTAATAAGACATTTGCAATAAGATTGAATCAAGCAAAAGACAAGTACCCAGCTTCAAATTTGAATCATTCAAGTAGCTATCTTTGATGTTTGTCATAAAGTGTTGAGTAGTTGATAAGCTAAGTACAAGTAAATTTATCTAAGTTAAGGAAAAATTTTAGTAGAACTAGTTGGGTATCTTACAGGTCCATTTTTCTAGGGGATCACTTTTCAGAAACAAAGCCGGAGCTTTTTCAGTTTTCATTGAAATGGGTTCATCTGGAATTACATCCTCTTGAAGATTGGAAAATTTTAGGTTTTCCGAAATCTGCTTTTTTGCTGCTTTTTCGGGAAATCCTCTGCTTTTTCAGAATCTGACGATCTAGGTTGCTTCAGAACGGGATTGTCTACAAAACCCACGTGCCAACTTTTTTGTTCAAACGCTGCTTTTTAAAAGAAATCAGCAAACAATTTTCAACCTTTTGTGCAAAATATTCCCAAACATAGGCGTGTTCACAGGCATTCTTCAAGTTTTTCAGTATGCAGTACTGCCCAATAAAAATCAAGCCTAAAACGGCGTTGGTTCATGATTATCTAAGAACCGTCGAGACAGATTTGCATAAGGTGCTTTCAGTGTTCAATTTGCATGCTTTAAAAGATGCAAGAAACATCGCCATCAGGAATCTGAGTCACTCCGGGTTGCTTGCAACAGCTTCATTCCCCGTCACAGTGCAAAGCATTGAATTCGTAATCGCTTGTACTAAGCATTACAATTCAGTTACAAGGGAAATCCAATCAGCAGATGGGCGTGTACTCTGCAGCCTCAGGCCTAATGACATTGAAAAATGTTTTTCAATACCAACGTGGAAGGAGAACTTCGTCATTTCAATTGAAGAATGCAAAAGGGTGTGGCACAATGACAAGGAAAAATATCATAAAAGAATTTCTCGAAAGTGGCTGAAAGAAAAGCAAAATGTTTTGCCAAAGAACATCGGACTTGGATGACTTCAAGGTGGTCAGATCCAATCTTGGTAGAAGTACCCGACACACGGATGTGAATCTCTTTGAGGTTACAACAGATAATCTGAAGGAGAGAGTGTTAAAGGACGAAGAAGATAAAGCAGCCCTCAAGGCTGAAAATAGGCAGCTGCGACAGTATATTTCTAATCTTTTTCATGGCACATCACAGACCAACTTACTGCTTCCTTAGATTCTAGAATCACCGGCTGATCAACAGCAACTGAGTCAGCTGGTCATTTATGGGAGGCACATGAAAGATTGGGTGGAAGAATTTGTAACTAAAGGCAAAATCGTACTTTCACAGATCTATCAATTAAAGTATAACGCTCATGATCTATGTCAAGGCATTCAAGGGTTACAACAGACTATGGCTGAAAACAGACCGGTGTTTGAGATCATAATCTCCGACTTGAAGATAGCATATAATTCCATTGATTCAACAGAAGATAAGAAGATTGTTTCTACTTGGAAAGCACAGTATCTTTTCACAGTAAAAACCTATGACAGTATAATCTCAGAATTAGCGGAATGGAAAGAAAAAGTGGTAAACGTTCTCAAGTTCGTGAGATCTTTTGTTTCTCAGATCCCGTGTTCATATGAGAAAGAAGATGGTACCCTGTATGATCTCAGGGAAGTACAGACAGAATTCCAGACTCTCGTCTGTAGCAGTTTTAATGGTGATCTCAGTGCCGACAAGATGGATCGTTTTGTTGCTGTGACAGTAAAGTTTGATAAAGCTGTGGATGAAGTTCGTGAATTCCTACAGATGGTTGCATATGGTGAAGAGATGTTAGAAAATCAGAATATCATCTTGGAGATTATCAGTGTTCCTGGCAAAGATGCAGTCACTAGCTTTTTAGAAGATATTATTTCCCAAAATATCAATGGATGACGTCACCAATAAGGCAGCATTAAAGATAGGGATGTGACTCAAAAGAAAGCAGCTTTAACTCAATGCTTTTTGTTTTAAAGCATTTGCTTTCAGTCAAAACTTATCCATCCTTAAAATAGTAAAAAATCACTTTGTAATAGTTGGAGCTTTCTTTGCTTTAAAGCAAATTGTTTTAAAGCAGTTGTTAGTTGTAATCTTTGTTTTAGAATAGAAGTAAAGCTTGCGAGTTGGCAAGTTAGATAAAATCAAGGAGATTTTAGGGTTCCCTACTCCTTTGATTTAGTATAAATAAGGGCAGCCTTGCCCATTGTTAGGGGACTGTAATTGAGATAGCAAAATTTGTTGTGCCTATTCTAGCCTGCAGAAATTGTTATTTTAGGTGCTTGTTCACTCTGTGTTATCTATTATCCAGTGTTTGATCGCATACTGTATGCCTGCCTTTTGCTACAATATTGTTGTCCTGGAGTTGTAATAACTTTATGACATTGAGAATAGAAATCTCATGCCTGCCATTTGCTTTGATTCTCTATCTTACGATCATCTAGTTTTGTCGTCAGATGTGTGACTTGCGTAATCTTACTTTCGGTTTTCATCTTAAAGTACAATGAGTCTTCTGATGTGATCTGGAAGAAGTTTATTTGAGCTTTTATGTTAAAACAATCATTCTCTGTTAACTTTTGATTCCTATGCTCTGAATTTACTTAGGTGGCCAAAAGTGTCATTTAGTTTAGGCCTAGCTGTAGTTAGAAGTTAAAAAGAAAAACCTCTGCTGCAGCGATAGAGTTTTATAACCTTGTGCTCGCAACTGAGAAGCAAAAAGATAGGCAAAATTTAATTTATTTATCTTTTAAGCAAACATCAGCAAAAAGGGAACTTCCCCTCATAATAAAAGAGCAGTTTATC
The DNA here is from genome assembly GCA_027924645.1 of Cunninghamia lanceolata. Taxonomy (NCBI): domain Eukaryota; kingdom Viridiplantae; phylum Streptophyta; class Pinopsida; order Cupressales; family Cupressaceae; genus Cunninghamia; species Cunninghamia lanceolata. Next base: position 11,563,987 of record BSBN01000252.1, on the reverse strand, counting down.
TGGGCATAGCTGTCCGTTTCCAACTCGCATTCCAGAGGTGCGAATTGAAATGCCAACACTCTGAAAACGTTAAAAGCCATTTCGAATCGGGGACGGCTTGGCACCAGAGGGGGCATCCTTGGGACATCCCCATTTTTTTCTTTATTTTTGGAACGACATGGGGACGTTCTATCCCTGTCCCCGCATCCCTAGGGCGTCTCCATTTTAGGAAACCCCTAAAAAACAGGGGGGACGCATCCTCAGGGTACACTATAAAAAATACATTTATTTTTAAAATATTCTTTAAAAATAGACAAAGGAAATAATCTGGTATATTAAAGAACTATTATAAAGCAGAGAGTAAAAAGTGAAACATTCATTTTATATTGTTAAAAGAGTGAAAAGTTGAAACAACAAAAGGATACAAGCTAGCACATTAAAGAAAAAATTTAGAAAGGAACTAAATAATTGTATCTAAAACAAATCATGAAAATTTTGGAAATACTCTAGCAAATACACCTGTACAAGAAGAGCAGAAAAAAAACATAAATTCCAAAGGTTTTAGAAACCTATTATGCAACATTTAGATTATTCAATAAACAACCTGTTGAATGTAAATCCTCACTGAAGATGGGTATGAAGGTCTCTAGAAGGCAATAAACCAGTGTTGCCAGGGGATTGGTAGTGGTATCAGTACCGAAGATAGGTACCGATGTGCCAAAAAAAAAAAAAGGAGATAAGTACTTGGAGATGCCAAATATAAATATATTAAAAAATGTGAAATATATTAAACAACAAATATTAAATAGATGTCAAGTTCAACAAAAGGAAAAGATTAATTGTATTCATATTTCTTTGACAATCAACATATAAAAATTATGTTATAAAAATAGTCAGATTATAATTTATAAAAATTTAAAATTAGATTTAAACTTAAATCTAACATTTGATAAAATTTAAAATATAAAAAATAAAATCCTAGAACTAAAATTATTTTAAAAAATAAAAAATAACAAATAAGGAAAAGATTAATTGTATTCATATTTCTTTGACAATCTACATATAAAAATTATATCATAAAAATAGTTAGAGTATAATTTATAAAACTTTTAAAACAAAATTTAAAATTTGATAAACTTTAAAATATTAAAAATAAAATTCTAAAACTAAAATAATTTTAAAAATAAGAAAATAACAAATAAATTAATAAGTATTAAAATTAATCATTTTAAAGTTTAAATTTTAAAATTAAGAAATTAAAGTCAAAGGGGTTGTGCTCAAATGGCAAGGCCATACGGTTCTCAAGTTGGAGATCCAAGTTCAAATCTCCCAAGTAACATCTGTGGTTCTTAAGTGGAATTGAGTTGAATAAGTGGCTTCTATCCTCTGGAGCGGGCCAGCCTAAATATCCTTGCACTTACAAACAAAAAAAATTAAAAATAAAATAAGAAATTAAAAATAAATAAAATTAAAAATTAAAAATAAACTCATACAATTTAATATAACTATTTAAAGTTTAAAATTAAAATTTTAAATTTAAAGTATAACTAAGTTTTTAATTAGCTTTTAACTTCTAATTTGTTTCCTAATCTTCTAGTCTTTTATTTCACTTATGGAAATAAAACATTGGAAGTTTAGAAAAAACTAGAGTTTGGCTTCTTCACAACTACAAACCTTCTTGTTTCCATCGAATTGTTGTGGGAATCGCACAACTCAACCTTACCTTTGAAATAATCGTATTTGTCAACTGCCGTGGATTCGTTTCCAAGATTGCCAAGGGAATTGTTTTTTCTAAGGTTGGTAGACCAAAATCAAAATTTCAATCCCGGCTCCTCTATAAAGCAGCAAGGCTTATTTTATCACATTTAGGAATTTTCAAGAAATGTGTGGAAAATCAGGGGAAAAAAATCGCATCACTAGCTGAGTTTTCTCTGAATCGTGATTTTTGGCAAAACTTGGCACCGAGTTTTACCTGCAGTTACTTGTTTGTTGTTTTTCCAGATGAATACTTGCGAGTTTTGTGAGTACTTGCAGGTTTTTTAAACTATATTACTAAATTTCGTACATATTCAAGGACATTTATGTACCTTTAGCTTGTGAATTGTAGCATAGTGAAATGGTTTAACCTATGAGATCGCAACATTATGTGGATATTTTGTATTAATTTATTTAAAGTTGTCTCCCATACATCTTTAAAAGGGGACAAAAGGAGCTCAAGTTTGAATTTGTTGGTGGGGTCCACACTTATCATTTGATGCCTTAATATTTGACAATTTCTAACACCACCTATTTTTTTATGTGAGTCGCACCATAGCACTATCCATGCTGAGCCGTACATATCTTGAATGATTTTTTTATTGTATGAATTGCACTATCCAAAAACCAGTCTGCCCTTTCGTTCTTTTTCCCTTTGTTTCTGCCCAATTGCTGATCCTACGTTCTATTAGACTCCCAAACAGTTTTCCAAGAAGAGGGTTCACCATGATAGTTCGATAGTTAGAGGGATTATTGATATCACCACTCTTGTAGAGAGGAATAACGACGCTAGTAGTCCACTCAATCGGAAAGCCCTCTTTTGTGATGCCATTAAATATATTTTTGATGTGCAGTGCAAAATACTTAACTCCCCACTTTAAAAATTCAGCTTGCAGCCCATCAATGTCTTGCGCTTTGCAACTTGGTAACTTCTTTATACCCTGCTTGATATCTTCCACCGAGAAGAGCTCGGTTGACGTGTTAACTAAAGGAGGGGTGACTTTCTCTTGAGACCGTTCATAAAGGAGCCTCGCATACTCTAACCACTAGTCATCGAAAGAGAGAATAAAACTCTCAAGGAAAACAAACGGTGTAACTGTACTCACGGGTTTCGCATAATGGTGAAACCAACGGGAGATTCGAAACCATCGTTTAAGCGGGGGGATAGATCTCTCTGCAATGTTGGCAGGGGGCCACAGGGGTTAGTACTTGTTAAAACACAGGTAAACAATCATTTGAAAATCCTAGGGCCAGGGATTCCGAGTTCAAATGAACATGGGGCAATAGGCGGGCTCCAACTGCCTACTCCTAGTTCTATGGTTAGGGCATTTATCCAAGAAGTGGATATTCCCTGGAATCAGCTTCTTCAACTCTCAAAAACACCTGCGTGGGCAGATCTTAACCTGCAGGTTGATAATCAGGGATCTCTCTTTACAGAGTATCCTCTATAGGCAGAATACCCTCAGGTAAGCGCGGTAAAAGCAGTGGAAAGGTTGGTCTACGTGAATGCCAAGCAGTACAAGGGGATTTTAAGACGTAGACAGATCCGAAGGATGAGGCAATTGCATAGGAAAAAGTTTATTATGATCCTGCCAAAAGGGCATAGCAATAACTCAATCGTTTCTAGTACATTGCCTTAAACAAGAGGAAGGCAATCTGAATAGGGTGAAACCAAAGAAAAGGGGAAGCTTGTAGGCAAGCAGGACAAAGCAGAGCCGTACACAACGAAGATTGGGGTAAGAGATGAATCATCTCGAGATAACAAAGAGATATACAACCCTATGTCCACACCGTTATTGTGGTCGTCGGAGCTATATGTGGCAAAGTTCATGGGCTTGAAGGAAAGGATAGAAATGCTTGAAGAAAAGGGGCTGCAAGGAGACAACAAGATGAAGGAATCTATAAAAGACAGATGCACGGTGGAAAGAGAGAATAAAACTCTCAAGGAACAAGTTTTGAATCTGCAGATTAGTTTGGAAAGAGGGCAACAAGAACTGAGCATTTTAAAACAAGTAAAACAGATGAAATCAGCAGAATATAAGAAGGAAAAAGTAGCAAAGGGAAGGGATGCAACTCAAATGAAGGAGATTCAATTAGTCACCACTGACTTGGAGATAAAAGAAACCCAGTTAAGAGACCGAATAGAAGAGGCTAAATCTTGGTCACAAGTCGTAAGTGGACCATTAAAAGAGCAAAAAGAAATCTTGGAGAAACAAATAAAGATTCACATAAAAGAAGAAAAGGACAAACAAGACAAGGCAGTAAATATCATCATCAAAGGTTTAAGGGACTTCGAAGAGAAAGAAAGGACCGACATTTTTGCAAGAGATTTCCTTAAATTAAAGATAAGCTGAAATGGACAAGTGTTATTCAGCAAGCGAACAGGATAGGAAAGGAACCAGAGGAGGGGAGGAATAGGCATGTAAGAGTTATCTTAAGAAACTTAGATGATAAGAGCGAGATTCTAAAAAACAGGGGGTTGCTTAGAGGCACTCGCATATTCTTGGATGAAAATTTGACATTCGCACAACAAGAAGAACGAAGGAAGGAGTGGAAGAAAGTGAAAACAGCAAGGGATGGCGGAAAGTGGGAATGGCTAAAAAACAGAAAAGCCCAAATCAGCGAGAGATTTCCACACAAGAAATAGGAATTCGAGGCCCCACAAGAGTATCTATAGATTGTAAGTTGGAACTGTAGAGTATATCCATGGAGAAGAGGACCGGGGTTAGGGCCCATAGCGGAAGGAAAAGACATGATTATCCTTACAGAGACTTATGAGCATGATGGTTGCAAAGTGTCGAGCTTCAAAGGGTACAAGAAAATTTCAGTTTGGAAAGAAGCAAGTGAAATAGGTAAAGGGCATGGGAGAATCACCGTGCTAATTAGAGAAATGTGGGGTGGGATCATGGAATTTGAGAAAGAGGATCCAAACAAGCAGTACATTTGGATAAAAATAATTGACAATGAGGCTACAATCAGGTTGGCAGGGTGTTACTTTGCCCCAAAAGGGTCAAAGTTCTACAAAAAGAGAAATCTTGACAATGAAGACCCTTATGCTGCACTTATGAAAGACGTTTTTGCTTTCAGCCCTTTGGGGGAAATTGTCTTATTTGGTGATTTTAATGCTAGGACAGCAAACAATCAGTCTCTTCATTTGGGCAGAGAGGAAAGAGGGGACAACAACTTGTTCTGGTTAGAGGAAAGCAAAGATCAGCTTTGGGAAAGATCCTCGCAGGATGGTAATGGTAATGTGAATCATTTTGGAGTGGAATTATTAGGACTTTGTAGTCTTCACGACATGGTTATTTGTAATGGTATGAGTAATTGGCCTAGATCAAGGGGTATCACTAGTAAAACTTACAACGATCAAAGTGTGGTAGATTTTCAGAATGGTACTTCCAAGCTGTTAGAATTCGACATTGGGGACTGCACTAATGATTTGAAGTTTGATCATATGCCTCTCCTTGTTAAGTTTGGCCTTTAGAATGTCATGCAAAAAGAGGGGCAGGTCCAAAACAGGCATAAGAAAGTTCACACACAAGGTAGAATCTTGGTGAATCAAAAAAATCAAGAGATCTTCACTGCTGCTCTGAAACAACACTTCCAAACGTATAAAAACAGCATAAGGGACAAAGAAACAAACAAGGAAATAAAGAACAATATTAGCAGCAATATGCTGATCCCTCTCATCCGCAAAGCTCTTGAGTCGTGCAAGAGGTCTCTCATACCACGGATTGGTCGAGAAGGTATTTGAGACAAATAATGAAAGCAAGAAAAAATATGAGAATTTGTTAAAATTCAAAAAAGAAAGCTATGTAGTTTCTAGAAGGAAAGAGTTAATATCTTTGGGTAAAAATAACCCCAAAGGGTTTTGGAGGGAGTTACAGCAAGAAAGAGAACATATTGAAAACAATATCACAGATGACCAGTGGTTAGAGTATGTGAGGCTCCTTTATGAATGGTCTCAAGAGAAAGTCAACCCTCCTTTAGTTAACACGTCAACCAAGCTCTTCTCGGTGGAAGATATCAAGCAAGGTATAAAGAAGTTAGCAAGTGGCAAAGCGCAAGACATTGATGGGCTGAAGCTGAATTTTTAAAGTGGGGAGTTAAGTACCTTGCACCGCACATCAAAAATATATTTAATGGCATCACAAAAGAGGGCTTTCCGATTGAGTGGACTACTAGCGTCATTATTCCTCTCTACAAGAGTGGTGATATCAATAATCCCTCTAACTATCGAACTATCATGGCGAACCCTCTTCTTGGAAAACTGTTTGGGAATCTGATAAAACGTAGGATCAGCAATTGGGCAGAAAAAGAGGGAAAAAGAGCGAAAGGGCAGGCTGGTTTTAGACCAAAGCATTCTACCATTGATCATTGCATCACTCTTAGACATTTGATCGAAAAAGTTTGGGACACTCAGGGGGGAGAGGCCTTTTGTTGCTTTATTGATTTTAAAAAGGCTTTTGACACGGTTCCGAGGGCCAAACTGTGGAAACAGATGGAGGAGCTTGGGATTCCAGATGAGTATCGGGCGGATGTGCACAAGCTTTATGAGCAGGTTAGAGCTAAAATCAGAACTAAAGAGGGTATGTCGGAGTGTTTTGGTAGTGACATCGGGATCAAACAGGGCTGTCCCCTTTCTCCCACTTTATTTGGCTTATACATTAATAAGCTTGAAGAATGGTTAAACAATACCATTGGTTTGGGTATTTAGTTGGCGGGTTTTGTGGTGAAGGTTGCTTTTGTATGCATTCTGGTTGCCAAAACTGCACATGGTTTGAGAGAGCATTTGAAGGAGTTAGAGCTCTTCTGTCAAGAGGTTGGGATGCAAGTGAACACTAGCAAGACCAAAGTCATGATTTTCTCATTAAAAAGGAAGCAGCAACAAGTCAACTTTATTTTTGAAGGAAGCTCTTTGGAATTTGTTGAAGAGTACAAGTACCTTGGTATTGTTTTCAACAACAGGCTCAGCTGGGACACTTATAGAACAAAGAGGATTCAAGGGGGTTGGAGAGCTTCTTACCTGCTTCAGAATAGATGTAGGAAGGCGGAGCTATGGGATTGGAAAACCAAGAAGATTCTTTTTGGTTTGTTAGTCACCCCCAGTTGTCTTATATGGGTGCGAGATTTGGGGGAGCAGCGTGTCTAATCACAAGTGGAGACAATTAGAGAGAATTCAAAAGCATCTTATCACTAGTAGTCTTAAAGTCAAAGCTATAGTTCCTTATGAGATTCTTTTGGCCGAGACGGACTCCTTCCCGTTGGAGGCATTTGCTATTATTCGGCTTCTTTGTTACCTAAAGAAAGTGGAAAACATGGAAAATCAGTGTTGGCCTAAATTGGTGGAGGAAGAGTTAGTTCGCAGGAAAAAGACTTGGATGAGGCAGAACAACAAGTGGTTGAACAAATGGGATATTAATTTGCAAGATTGTCCTAAAGCCAAAGCTGAAATTAAACGGTTTGTGTTAGAAAAATTCAGGACTGCCATGTGGACTAAGTAGCTGGGCCAGAAAAAGTTACAGTATGTCAAAAAGTTCAATCCCAAGTGGGAACATGGGGAAAAAGCCTACTTACATACTGCTATTAAGGGTAAGGCTAGACTTTTAATTGCTCAGTTGAGGACCAGTTCTCATCATCTTAGGTGCAAAGCTGGTAGGTGGACAGTCCCCAAGTAAGTTTGGGAAGACAGGATATGCACTTTCTGCAGCAAAAGAGCGGTTGAAACTGAGTGGCACTTCATCTTCAAGTGTGCTGCCTATGATGATATCCGCATTCAGTATGCGAACAGCTTGAAGGGAGGAAGTTTACACGAGCTCTTTGAGGAAGCAAAGCTCCACATAACGGCCGGCTTCTTGGTCAAGATGCATAGTAGAAGAGGCGACATCGAAAAGATTTTGAAAGTGTCTTAGGGCTGCAGCTTTTGGTCCCTTAGGCTGTTTGGCCTCGTGGACGTCATTAAAATTCATTCATTCATTCATTCAAAGGGAGCTGCCTTGATACTGTGGGGACCACCGCTTAGTTGGAGAGAGCACCAAATTTCCAACACTACCTTTGCGGGGTCTTTGGAGTCTTTTTGAAGGTAAATCACAATTCATTTTATTGCCTGGTGGGGGCTGCCGTACAAGTGGAGGTAATGCTGTTATGTTTGGTGTGTTGCAGCATATTTAGAGCATAGCAAATATTATTTGATATTTGGGATATTGCTGGTAATTAAGGAATATTCAAAAATAATTTGATATTGGGTTTAGCTGTTAATATTGTGCTACAGTAAGTGGTTTTCTAAATAAAGATATTTGTGAAAAAGCCTCCAAAATCAACATCGAAGGGAATTTATTATTGCACAACTCTGCTGTTTGGCTGCAAAGGATTATAAATATTCTAACCTATTTTACCATGGATCAGATCTAAGTATAAATTGATCCCAAGTATTTACATCTGCGGCTCATATAATCTCAACTATAAACCAGCTATCATATTTTCATTCAGATCTGCGGTTATATTCAATTGATTTGCATTTGAGAATTTATCCAAGATCTATATCAGCTTGTGAGGGTTCTTTATTGGCAATATGGAGCTGCATAATTGGTTGACAAAGGTTTGCTATTGTCATATAATGCTGATCAACATAAATTCCAATCACATTCTGGCATCCACAACTGGGCATTTTGTATATAATTATCATCTCAGTTTGCACATTGTTTGAGATTTCACCAATTTCCTAAGGTTGTCTGATTGGGCACATTACAGTCCCATCCTCACTCCCATTCCCGCTCCCGTTCAGTCCCAATCCTGCACTGAAACCTGTCGTTTCCAGTAACTTAGCCTACTTCCAAAATCAAAAAAGATAGGTCTAGATTGTTTTCAAGTATTATTTTTACATGCAAAATCCCTAGAAAATAAGTGTACAGTCTACATAAGTAGCAATCTAGTATATTGGTTTTAAATTTTAGAAGTAGATTAAATCAAGGAGCTTCCCCTACTAATTTGAAGAGAAGATTTCTTCACACACCATTCCATTTTGTGTTGTCACGTAAGTGACATTAAAATGCTAAACGATTGAGTCTTTGATAGCATCATCATATGAATGATCATATAGATAGTTGCCAAAAGATTGAGTTTCCATTTCCTTTGTGGTACGAACTTTAGAGCAAGATTAGACCATATTTTATCTTTATCAGAATGAGTTATTCCATTCATTTTACTTCAATAAAGAGAATGCTCATAGATCAGCCATGAAGGAAAAAAATCTAATGCCAATGGTTCTTTTTTGATACAAAAATACGATGATTGCACTTTCAGGCCATTGTTATAGTAAGGATATTAAGCTGTGTTCCACAAGGGTGCATCCCCGGCCTTGAAACTGATGTCCCCATCCCACTCCACATTTCTAGGATAGAGAGATGGCATGGGACATCCCCTAGGCGTCCCCAAATATTTTTGAAATCGGGAAATGTCCCCAAAACACGACGAAATGTCCCTGCTATAGTGGGGAATGTTTGGACATCCCAAGGATGGCTGGGGACATTTGAGACATCCCTCAACCATCCCGGGATGCCCGAGAAAAATACCTTTTTCCAATGTTTTAAAACAAAAAAATACTGTGATTGAAGGTAAAAATCCATTCTCTATTCTATTTGCCACCATTACAGAGAAGAAAATAGTCCATAGTCTGTTGTCCGTTTCTTTCCTAGACTAGAAAGAATTGGGGAAACATTACAGTGTACTGAGTGAGTTGGAGTCGCACAACAATCATGGCTCGACTCTGGAACCTTATAGCCAATTGACTCGATGCTTAGGGAATGGAGTTGATACAATCGAGACCACACCCTCTACACACAGTGATTGTGTAGAATAAAGATGGTCATTTTTTTCCCTTTCCACCGAAGTTCCAATCATTTATCGAGGGAACAGATGCACTGCATACCACCTATGTGGGCAGAGGGAGCTTCCATAAGAGAATAGTCACGTAAGAAATTAGAACTGATTATATTATGACCTTTATTTTGCTTAGTCTGTAAAACATTATTTTGAAATAGTCTATAAGAGAATTGGAAATGTATTGATTTTACAACCCAATAGAATATGTTTTTAATATATTCAGTATATACTATATAATAATATAGAATGACATATTTTCAATATATCGTCATCCCCCCGCCATCCCCAAAAAACTGTTCCCCAGACTGCCGTTTCCTTGCCATCCCACCATTCCCGTCCCCAAAATACCATGGAACATAGATATTAAGTAGCAGAAAATATTTTTCAATTTGTATAAATTCTGGAAACATGGTTCAAAATGTAGTCACACGATAAACTATTTAGACAGTATCAGCTTGTTGTAGGTTTAGAAATATCAAAGTTTGATTCAGGGTCAAAAACATAAAGATGTTTCTTCTAAATCTGTATCATGCCCAATATTTCTCTTCAATGCATTCTACAAGCTCTTTATTGCAAGCACAAATGAGAATAAAGTTTGGGAAGAGAACTATAGTTTACAATTTTCCTTGCTGTCCATAGGACCATAAAAACTAATTGGGGAAAGAGAAATAAATAGTATTCTTGGGTGGGTAGAGAAATAGACCTCCAATATCACATTCAGCTCTACATTGATGTCAACAAATGGCTCCTCACATTCCACATTCCACGTGATATGATTTTTGGCAGTTGCTGCAAAATAGTCATTAAGGTAATAAATCAAAAGTCAATCAATAAAATGTTCGTTGGAGATATTCACAATTTTGTATTCATGGTTTTCAGATCCCTAAATTTGTTTGACCAATAAAAATACTGAAACAATTGGAATTACATTTTCCGATAAATTTGCTAATGAAATGATCTTATTCTGAAATCTAAGATAGGAATTGAAGAGAATATCTCAGGAGTCAACTTCTTCTAATGTTTTGACTAAAGGTTCTGCAAATGCCAAGCATAAATCACTCTTTAGATACAATTATATTTAAGAGGCAGCATTAACTTGACATGTTAGATTCTGTATTACTTGCAACTTTAGTGTGAGGCAAACATTCTCAATTACGGATATACAAACTTACTTCAGAAAAATAGCAAACAAGAAGAGTCTCTGTATTGAGTCTTTCTTCCAACCAAAAAAAAAAAGTTATTTGGGTATATATGAAATGAGTTACGTATTATAGGTAAATATGTATCTAAATTATAATTATTCTCAACTAAAACAATTAATAATAAATAAAATATGTCAAAAAAATTTACAAAAAAATATGTATGCACCAGATATCAATGTTATTGAGCTATGTTGAAAAAATTATGAAAGAATTTTATATCTAGCTCAAGTTATGCGTTACGGGAAAATGTTACTCATTAAAAAATAGTAGAAAATATACAAAACACTTTATTAACTAATATTCAAAAATGAGAGAAATTGTTTTCTATTTTTTTTAAATTAGAAATAGAATCTGTTAGGAATTAATTAGTGCATGACATAGAATAATGTAATAAATAATAAATTAACATAATCATGTTAATTTATTAGATGTTAGTTTTAGTTAGTCATTAATTATGTGTTAGTTCGTAGTTGGTGGTTTGAGTCGTTAGTAAGTTGAATGGCTTTATAAAGCCATAGAATGTAATCATTTGAATGTTGAAGATCAATGATTGATTGTTGTGTTTGAGCCTCTGGCTCTTTGTGTCTCAATTTCAATATGGTATCAAAGCGGGTTTTTTGGACCTCTCTATTCGCCTTCCATTCACTCGTGGTTCCTTCTCCAAAGTAGTTCATACAACAGCCAAGTAGTGTGGACTACATGCAACAGTCATTGTTGTTCATCCACCATTCTTGCATTTTGTCAACAAAGGCATAGTGCAAACCATGTGCAACAGTCATTGTTGTCCGTCCACCATTCTTGCATTTTGTCAACAAAGGCGCAGTACAAACCACGTGCAAATTTGCTAGCATTCATCATCCATTTGCATTTAGTTTCTCTCCTCTCTCTATTTTGTTCACTATTTTCATATTTTTCACTCCATTTTGTTCATTTTCATATCAAAAAATCAGAAAAATTAAAAAAAGAATTATACATTCAAATCTATATTCAAGTTCCAAAAATCTTTGGTGTTGCAAAAAGTTTTTTATGGTTTAACATGGTCTCACTAAAATTGCGATATCTTTCTCATTTTATCATGAAATTTAGAAATTTAAGATCTTCTAGAAAGCTGATGAAGAGAACAAAACCCAGAAATCATTTGAGAATATTGTTAATGTTTAATGAGTAGTTTGATGCAGAAGAAAGGGGGCACATTAATAATTTTTGAAACATGTGTAACATTGTATGGTTGCATTGTCGGTGGAAACCAATATCCAAGGGTTCTTTTCATTGAAGGGGAGTAAATTTGAAGAGGGTGAATTTCAGTGGTAATCCAAATGATGGAGGTGACAACCAACCAAAGTCAACTGTCAATGCAATGCCAAAGCAAAAGTTCCTATGTCAGCACTAAAGGGCGGTGTTAGGAATTAATTAACGCATGATATAGAATAATGTAATAAATAATAAATTAACATTTTAATTTTAATTTATTAGATGTTAGTTTTTAGTTAGTTATTAGTTATGTGTTAGTTGGCAGTTAGTGGTTTGGGTAGTTAGTAAGTTGAATGGCTTTATAAAGCCGTAAAATGTAATCATTTGAATGTTGAAGATGAATGACTGATTCTTGTGTTGGAGCCTCCGGCTCTTCGTGTTGTAATTTCAATAGAATCTACATAGAAAATCTCACAAATCATTGGTTTACATTATCTTCAAATTTTTAATTGTTTGTTTGCTATAATTACCATGTCCGGGTTCTTTGCCCAGAGGCACCGGTCCGTTTGGGAGCGGGAGCGGGAGCGGCCTGGGAGCGCCCCTGCCACCCTGGGTTCCTTGTGGGTTCTCCGACGAAGAACCCACAAGGAACCCAGGGTGGCAGGGGCGCTCCCAAGCGCATTTTTGGGATTTTTTTTTTAAATTACAAATTTTCTTTTAAAAAACTATAACTATATAAATTATTAAATACTATATATTACATAATATAATATAGAATATATAATATATAATATTATTATATTATATATTCTATATTATATTATATATTATTTATTATATAATAATATATTATATTATATTATATATCATACATTATTATAAATATTAAATTATATAATATATATATATAGTACAGCCGTACCCACAGCAAAAAAAATCGCCGTACCAACGTACCAGAACCGGCAACTTAGTATAATTATAAGAATATGATTTTTTTTAAATGTTGATTTTGAGGTCCACTTAGGCCAAAAAGTGAAGCGCACTATTGTGTTGTCACCCAATTTTAAGTGGCATAGATTGCCTCTAGGCACATGCCATGCCCCTTTTTAGCCCTAGGTGTGTGTTTTGGTCCTTTAGCCTATTTTTATTTTTCGTAGGTTAATGGGTTGGGATTAGGAAAATTGTTTTAATAATATTTAAAATTGATCTTATTGTCATCTTAATATTGTAAAAGGCCACTTTATTTATTATTTCCAAACTGCCTAAATGGGGCACAATAAGGCCTTTGTAACTCTTAATGTTATTTTTATTATTTTCGGGTAGAGTTACTTAGTTTAAAATTAGATTTTTGAGAGAGAAGTAAAATATTTTAAATTTAATTCCCGGGAGTCTATAAAAAGGGTTAGATGGCTCATTTGCAACACTCCATCAAACTTATCAAAACCCTTGTATTCGAAATTGACCTTTGAGTCCATTTCTTGCGAAAGGATGAAAACCCTAAAGACATATGGGATTGAGGACAAAAACCCTCCGTTCCAAATGAGGAGTTACAAGAATTTCCATTGAGATACATTTGCATTGTATTTCAGTTTGTGCTATTGGTGTGAAGATTTCCATTTAGTTGGTGTGGTGTGTTCAATATATTCAAAAAATACCAAAAATATATTGGTGTGTGATTTCCAGATTTGTGTGGTAATTCAGATTTCAGTTTGTGTGATTTTAATTTAGTGTGAGAGTTTCTAGATTTGAATTAGAATTAATCTTGAATGTAATTTGCATTGCAAATATTACCATTGTTTACTGTGAAGGAGAGATTTTCCCAAGCTGGTCGTACACACTCCTTATACCAGCCATACCATATTGCTGGACATTATGTTAAATATTGGGCCGTACCATCATGATGCTACATTATGTTAAATTTGAAACTCAAGGAAGGTGTGAGGTTTTATAGTGGTTTGAATGCTTTTGAAGGAATCTTGAGGTGTCGTACCATTGGGAGAAAGGGTCGTACATGTCCAAAGGGGTCATTCTTGGTGCCTTTACTATTTATTCAAGTCTGCAACAAAGTTGAACAGAATTCTAATGCTAAACAGCAGTAATAAGGTCAGCTCTAAGATCTTATAGATATCAGATTTATTATTATTATATCCAAATGGTAAATCCTTCTAAAATCAGTTATTTGGATTTACATCTTGAAAAGATTCCTACAGTAACAAATCTGAAGTTATTCATTAAGATTTTTAGTTGTCAATATTGTAAATTTCTGTGCGGATTATTGCTAGGAATATTGTAAAAATTGAAGTGGATTACATTTATAATAGTCCGGAAGATCTTCCGCCAGATTTATTTTAATTCTTGCTTGCATTGTAAATCATCGATTGGATGGCATAGCCGCCAAACGATTGCATTTCATTATCTACCACTTTGGCGTTGATCCAGATCGGCTGGAATCTACCATTTTGGCATTGACCCGATCTGTGGTTGAGCATATTTACTCTGTCCACCTGTTTTGAGTGTTGATTGTAAACTAGTCATTGCTACCAATAAGCTACATTGCTATTTTCCTTGTCCATATTCCAAGTCTGTATGCTCTCACCTTGTCCATATTCCGATTATGTATGCTCTCACCTTGTCCACATTCCAGATGTATGTTCTCACCTTGTCATTCCGGTTTTGTATGCTCTCACCTTGTCCACATCGAGATCTTGGTGATCAAAAAGGACTTGGACTTGTGTGGATTGTTTCAATTTGGAGATTTTTGCTAGCAACCTAGTTAGTGACATTACAGCACGCCTAGACTAATAAAGAAGTCTTGAGTGTCATGTCCCCATTTCCGAAGTGATCACCTATGGAGGAGATTGTTGGCCTATTCACCATTCCCGTAGGCTAACTCTATTGGTAAGGGAATGATTTGTGGTTGAGCTAGTACCTTGAAGGTTTGGAAACTAGAAAATTGGCTCAACACTCTATTTTATTTGTATTTTTGGCTAGCAATATTATATAATATTTTTATAAAAGCCAAAAATAATATGCCAAGGCAAAATTGAAGGATGGAAAAAATAAAAGTTGGATAACTTAAAAGTTGGACTTGGGAAATTTTGTTGGAGAAAATAAAATATAATATTATATTATATTTTATTATTTTATACCCAAGAAAATCGATGCCAAAGGAAAAAAGAAAATAAAATAATATTAAAATATTATTTTATTTGGCTAAAATCGGCGCCCAAGGGAGAGATTATTATTATTTAAAAATATTATTTTTTTCCAAGGAAAATCGGCGCCTAGGGAGGAAAAAGAAAAAAAAAATTATTATTATTTTATTGTTTTCATGATTGGCATCCAAGGTGGATAAGGAGAAAGCATTTAAAAAATATCAAATTGAAATTTAATGTTGACAGTGGATTTGAAAATTGATTATATTTTGTCTAATTGGGTCGCCCTTGGAGAAAAAGTATAAAAAGAGGTCTTTGGCATCATTTTTGACATCTTGTTCATATGGTAAACTTGCATTTTGAGTATTTGTTCTTGGCTGAAAGTGATTTCAGTTTGTTCAAGGTGGTGTTCCCTTGAATTATTGTGGTTTGGAGATGATCCCATTCCATCATAAGAGGTGAATTCATATGGAGTTTATCATTGTGCTTAACCGGTGAATTTTGATGGTGTTATTGCTTCAATCAGCTAGGGTTTGACAGGGATATTTGTTTTCAACTAGCATTGGAGTTTGATATTTACATTTGGCTTTGGTTTTTATACATTTTCATCAATAAATTGATTGGAGAGGGTTTACACTTAGATAGGTTGGCAAAGGAAGGTGTTTTTGATGATTCCCATCATTCATACATGGTCTGAAATTTATAACAGCAGACTGTAATTTGATATCAGCATCAGATATGAGGAGTGTTTGGCATCTTTGTTGAGGATTTATCATCTATTTTGCTTCCTAACCCTAATCGCTCCATTCTAGGACCAATCGCTGCCCTATTTGAGGTGTTTCGAGGCATGAAGAAGTGAATTTCAGTCACCTAGGGTTTATGACAGCAGCATACAGGCATTTTCAGATTGGATATATGTTCATTGGCATCAAGCATGGACATTAGAATTTATCCCAGCATAGGCGATTTGAATCATTGAACATTTGAAGGTGTTTGTTGGCATATTTCTTCAATGTTTCAAGTCTGAAATTTCATATCAGCCACTCAAAATTTCATATCAGCAAGGTATAATCAAATCTGGGCAAAAATCAGACCTCTACACTTCATGATTTTGTCATCTACATTGTTCCAAAGTGAAAAGGAATCAATCAGGTATGTTTGTACAACATTTGGATGATGTAAACATTTCAAATCTTTTATTTGAAATCATATATCTTGTTGTTCTGAGTGAACACAGACCTCTGATTTATAATTTTCAGTCATTAGTTTGTTGTCATTTCATTTCCAATTGGTTCTATATTGTTATTGTTATATGGCAAATACATTATTACATTGAAAAGTGATAAAACTACTCAAAACAAACAAGTAACCCTAATCAGAAATTCAGGACAGCAAAAGAAAAAAATTCAGTTAGATAAGACAAGGTTCTTATAGTGGTATCAAAGCTTGGATCCTGCCAGCCTATGGGGTTATGAGTTACATTGATCCACTTCCATATCATTATCATAGAAGAACAGGTATATTGGGAGATAGAAGAGGAGCAGGTAATCCACCAAGAGATGACATTGATGGTATGATGAGAGAAATGCTTGCTAGTCAACGTATAATGGTCGCGGAACAGCACACCACAAATGAGAATATCACACAAATGTTACAGGTTTTGATGACTAATGTGAGGGTCAATCCAGCTAATACAGGTGCAGGTAGTGTTGTTGGATCACCTCATGCAAGGAGGACACGCACAACTACTATGGATAGGCCTATGCAGCCCATTTTTTTTCCTAGAGAAGAAGAGGTTGATGAGGAGATACAGGTCGAGGAAGAGAAACCGCCTTTTGATGAGGATTTGATATCCATGGTCGATGAGTATGATGCACTTCCTGAACATGTCAAAGATCGCATAAACTTCAACAACTATATCAATCAAGAGAGATCGACGAAGGGCTAGGGTTGAGAGACAAAGAAGACAACAACCTAAACAACCTAAGGAGTACAAGGATGCATTGAACAAAATTCCTCTACCTAACTTTGATGGCAGCGGCAAAATCAATGCTAAAGCATGGGTACACAAGCTTGACACTTTTCTTACACTCAAGCCAATAAGTGAGGAGAAGGCCATACACTTTGCTGCTATGCATTTGGAGGGATTGGCTTATGATTGGTGACATCATGGACTTGTTCATAGCATCACAACAGGATCACTTCATATTATGAGTTCGCTAACAAACTCATTACCGGGTTTGATAGGAAAGATGTAGAAGTCTACTACAGGGATTTGGCCCAATTGAGACGGGTTAGTAGAGTAGACTCATATGTTAATGAGTTTCAGAAGATTGCAGTTATGGTTCCCGAGATGTTCGATAGGACAGTGACTATGCTCTTTGTTGAGGGATTGAATGACAGGATAAGAGGATTGGTCAAAGTTCATAGGCCATAGACACTTGATGAGGCCATTGAGCTTGCACTTGATTTAGACACTACTCCTACATTCACTCCACAAAAGAAAAGTTTTAAAGGTTCAAGTTCTAATAAAAAAAAACCTAATCAGCCTAAGTTTACTCCTTCTGCTTTGGAGAGTGAGAGGAATGAGTTAAGAAGGGAAAAACTATGTTTTTCTCGCAAACAACCATGGGAACCAAGACATAGATGCCTTGGGAAAGGCAAGGTACATCTTATAGAGGTGATTTCAGATGATGAGAGTGAGTCTCATGAGGATACAGGTTCAGATCATGATGCTGATCATACGGAGCAGCAGCCTACATTGGAGTTGGAGGCTAATGATATAGGTGGTTTGGGTTTAGTTGCTATTGCATCTCTTTCAGGAGTACCTAGGTACCATCCTTTTCGTGTGAGAAGGGTACTTAAGGGACAACGAGTTACTTGTTTGGTTGATAGTGGAGCCACACATAACTTCATTATTTATATTATTTGTACCACCATCCCCTCACTGTCCCCAAATTTAGAGAAAAAATGTCATCCCTGAAACACGTCTCCACGTCCCTCCATTCCAAGACTCCATGGAACAATGCCTTTTTCTTGATTTCCTTAGGTTATGTATTAATTTCTTGCTTAAAAAGAGTGTCATTGGCAATATCCATTCTCTCTCTACAAGGAAGCTAGAAACATGCATAACAAAAGAATATTTGATGTACCCAATCCGAGAACGGATTGTGTTACAAGAAACTCGATTGTGTCATTGTTGAGTCATCATTTGTATGTGTTAAAAGTATGTGAAATCGTCGAAATGGTCATTGTTGATTGAATCGCAAATTGTGCTGTAAAAAGTCAATTTTTCAGTGAAGTCAAAATTGTCAAAACCAAGTGTCAAATTGTCGAGTCACATATCGAGCCGTTGAGCCCAATGTTCGTTTTGGTCAAAACTCCAACTGTTAAATTTCGATGTTCATTCCTCCATTTTTAATTTTAAACTGTTAATTTTTAATTAAAAAAAATTATTAGTTATTAATTGCATTTTAAAATTATTATTGTTATTGTATCAAAATCCAAAAATAAACCAAAATAATTATAAAAAAACATCATTATTTTTAATATTTATTGTTGGTAATTTATTATTAATGATAATTATTAAAAATAAATGATATCAAAATTAAAAAATACAAAAATACAACAATAAAAAATAAAGACTTTAATAAAGCACCTAACACGCACTTCACACACGCCTTATGTAAGGCAAAGTAGAAAAATAATAATAATAAAACAAAGTAAAAGCGCCTCACCAAGATTTCAAACATGCCTATCCAAAGGAGAAAGTGCTTCACATACCATTCCCATGCGCTAAAAAGAAAAAGCAATGGTTTCAAATGCAAATAAAAGGAAGTCTCAACGCCATGCCAAGAGTCCCAATCAGCAAAGAAACTCATGCAATAGTCAAGAGAGAATGCCATGTCAACGTGTTAGCATTTAATTTCGCACCTTTCAGTGGGAAAGAAAAACGGACAGATGTGCAGTAGAACCGCTCTTCGAATTTGAAGGGGAAGCTCCCTATAAAATAAAACTTAACAAAACAAAAAAAAAACTTTACAATCTTTTTGGGGTTTGCAACGTGCAGAAAGGCAGAAACGCACATTCGACAACGAAGCAATGATTTTGTGCTTTTTAACTGGAATCACCTAGGCTACACGCTTACGCCACTCAACTAAATTCAGAGGCTGAGCAGGGTAAGTACACAATTTGGATTGATTGAACAAATTAACACCACACAATTATGAATGCCAAGACCAGATCAACTATAAGGTGATGCAAACATACGACTTATTCCTTCAATTTCACTTGCAATGCAAAGTTTGTAGATTTATTGAATCAACCTAACCTTCAGCACAAATAATACATTTTAATGGATATTTGGAAGCAAAATAGGCATACTGGAATCCATTAATGAACAAAACAAGAACACGATCACGTAAATATTGGACAAATAACAATTTGAGCAAGTAGAGGCATGAGAATTGTCATTGCTTTTATTCACAGATTGAATACAACCATGGATACTGAAAACTTGAATATTGAAGAAGCTAATTGCTAAAAGCTTCGAAAAAAGCTAAATAACAATGGAGTGGAATACCGAAAAAATTAGATCTAAAAATCTCTATCCCTAAAGAAGCCCCTGGAAAAGAAATGAATAAGAATCCTCTTACATGTGCACAAAGCACTTATTTATACTATTCCAAAACCAAAGCATGAGAATAAAATAATATAAATTAACTAGACTCCTAACTGGACTCTAACTGATTGCATGAAATGCAATTTTATTACAAATATATCTACTCCAATAAAAGTGAAATTAAAAGCATGCAACTAAAGTTGAACTGATGATGCAAACTCCATCATTATCTTCCCTTTTAAATGCATGTTTTCTGCATGAAAGAAGGCGTCACATTTGAACTAGAGTTTTAATTTTTAATTTTTAAAAAGTTTTAAAACTTTCTAAAGACGGATGACTCTTCTGTTGACCACAGACTCCACATACAGGCGCATTTGACTTTTACTTGGTTTTCCTCTGTTGGCATGAACTTTCGAAGGCGTTTGAATGCTTATTTTGGTGTCGTCTTTTTCTTTTTGAAGTGGCGTGTAATATTCTTTATGTTGATCGAAGGCACATATAAAGTTCTAGAGGAGCGCTTTGGGCTGGCTGAGGCATGAGGAAGTTATATTGAATGGCGCCTTTTTCCTTCTGATGGGAACGCTGAAATGGATGCCTTCTATTTGACTTATTGGCTCGAACCTCCTAAACCAGCGTTGAATGGAAATGGTATGATCTTCAACTGATGAGGCAGATATCTCTACAGAAGCACGGCGAACAAATTTCTTGATGGCGCATTTCTTTCACTTGTGGCCACCTTATTTGCTAGTGATGGCGTTTTGATGTTTTGTTGAAGCATATGGCGTGACTCCTGTGTATGATGCATTAAATCTTCTGATGTATGGCGTGATTTTTAGACTTAGCACTCCCCCTGCGTTTGATTAAGAGACCAAGCATTTTGTTGTTTGTTGACTTCTGCATTGAATCGTACATTGAATAGTTGAATGAACACCTTCCCCTTCCTGCTGTTAGGCACGGTGATCCCTTGACCTAGGCGATGCGCTGGAGATTTCTTTGAAATGCCTTTGAGGAAGCGTGAGTTTCACCATTTGCAACTGGCATCTGAATTTTTCCTAAAAGCGCTTCATCTTCTTCTGATTGAGGGCATTTTCATTCCTAGGCTGTCGCTTTGAATGAAGTTCTGGTAGATTGAATTTTTGAGGAGCAAATTTTTATACATATGCATGGCTTCTTCTTGTGTGGGCGTCTAAAATCTGGTGCAACTCATTCTGAAGGAGGCATCTGATGCTTGCATTTTTCTCTTCTTTATTAAAATGCCTTCATCATCCAGAAAGCACACCACTACTCTTTGTTTCTTTTAGTGTCTCCAAATGCAGATTGGGAGTAAAAAATCCTTGCTGAGGTACTTTGTTTTCTCTTGCAGAGTGAAAGGCACTATTTCACCTGAATGGGCGTGCTTGGAGCATATGAAACTAGCGCAATTGGAGCGCTGCAAAGGCGTGAACTCCCTCTGGCGCTTCTCCTTGCTGATGGGCACTTTGTTATTCCTGGTTAAGGCGTGGATTCCTTTGCTGGCGTGAGAAATCTCTTCCATTGGCACATGGATTTCCTTTGTTGTGCGCTGGATGAGCACTCTCCTTCATGAACGTGAAGCACGTTTTGGAAGCGCTTGAAGCTTTTAATATTTGATTTTTAGACTTCTTTAAACTTTTGACAAAACTTGTTTTATTTTTGCATGAGCACCGTGTTTTAATTTTAATGTGAAGTCCTTTGATTTTAATTTATATTTTAACACCTTTGTGAATGCGCTTTTATTTTTAACTTTGCTTTTTTAACCTTTAAGGCGCATCATTTAAACCCTTCACGTGCTTTTTTAATTTTAGCTTTGATTGTTACACAGATTTTTACTATTATTTTTAATAATAATCATTATTATTAATAAGTAGAATTACTAATAATAAATATTATAAAAAAATAATAATGTTTTAATATTTTTTTATTTTTTATATTTTTATATTATTATTTTAATATTATCATTAATGAATTACTGACAATAATATTAAAAACAATAATAGTTTTCTAATTTTTATGGATTTTTAAAGTTTTAACACAAACAACACTAACTAAATTTTAATTTTAATTTAATAAATAATTAACAATTTACATTATTAATTATAAATAAAATAAAACTTTACAAACAAATGACTAACACATAGAAACTTAACATTTTGACAATACAATACGGACTTAACAATACACAATACTTAATATTAATATTAATTAATTAAATAATTAATAATTAAATTATCAATTATAAATCAATATATTAAATTTAAGATTTTACGAACAAAAACATGAACATTTGATTTTGACAAAACGCGACATTTTGGACTTGACGACGATGTAGCAACATGACGAGATGATGAGGAAAAAATTTCGGATTTGACTAGGCCATGTTTCAGATTTGACAAGTGACACACACGAACTTGCATTATACTTTGAAATTTTTGGGTGGGTACAACAATTGGCTCTGTCTGGGGACCACGGCGTATACTTGCGGCGTAGGAGAACCACTGAATCTTTGGATTTTGCAAGTAGACCAGTGCTTTATCAGTTGGGCAATAGAGTCAAAACAAGCCTAAATCACCTAGAAACAACATTCCTAAATCACGTAACAAAACATGACATTTTTAAATCACCTAACAAAACATTACGTTCCTAAATCACCTAACATAACATTTAACAAGATTAAGGAAACACAACATAAACACAGACACACAAAAACGCTCTTTTTTCGAGCGAGGACAAGAAGAACAAAAACTGTTACACAAAACCATCAACAAGTTCAGAAAAATAAGAACCTCTTCTCTTGAGCTAAGAAATTTGTCTTGGCAGCACATAGTTTTTCTTCCTCTGCCACACCTTCTCGAACAACCATGATTCAGGTGGGGGTAGACACGATCATGCCATGAGAAGTTCATGATGAACTGGTTGATATGCATTAGCTCTATTTGATCATCTTCTTCCATTGCGAAAAATCTCTGCAACAGGTGAAGGTACAGAACCTCCTTTTGAAGGTATGAAGCAAGGTCCTGTGGCCAAAGTATGCTCGTGGGAATGGTCACCACCACATATAGAACTTGACGTTCTTCATCCATGTCTTCAACATATGCAACTTTGAAGTCAATCAATGTATCATCCTCTGGAAAAGGTCGAAGCTGCTCATACAGAATCTCCATCACTGGTTCTTGGCTTACAGGATCCACAACTGTCAACAACAGCTTATCTAATGATTGAGGTACTTCATCATTCTCATCGGTCATGTCTTCATCCATTCAATCCTCAAAATCTGAATGTGATAAGTCATAAAGATCTGAATCTTCGAGCTCTTGATCATCATCAAAGTACACTTGCTGGATAACATCTTCACCAAGTAGCTCACTTCTCCATCCATCATTTTATCAACCTCCATAGAACAATCTCCTTCAACAAATGTATCTTTGAGACCATGAATGCGAATATCTGGTAGCATCTCATCTTCGGCAACCACACACTTCTCCTCTTCTGACATGCATGCAGGATCAAGCACAGATTCTTCTAGGCTTTGTGTTTCTTCTTCTTCTACTTGATTGATCTCACACACGACATATCTCACAACGCACTTGTCAAGAATTTCTGACTTCTCCATATGATTTTCGTCGATAACCAAGATTGAATATTCAATGAATTTTTCTTCTCCACGAGCTTCTTCACATGTTACCTCTTGTGTTGATTTTATCACATCGGTGATGTCCTTTTCTTGCACAGGTTCATGGATAACCTCAGAAGGTTTAGCATTATCCTCTTCACCAATTTGTATGGAATCGTCTAGAGAAAGAGATGAAGAGGGGTTAAACTGCAAAAGGAAATTTACAGTATCCTCCACTGAAGATTCACTCTCCAAGTGATGTAGAAAACTGTCGAGATCCAATGATGAATCTTCCACAGTCTTCTGTTTTGACAAATGCCTACAATGTTGAATCATCTTCAAAATGAAGATCTTCCTCTTGCTCCAACTGCAATGCTTCTTTGGTATTTTCTCCTTTGAGTGTATCTGATGTAGACTCTTCAAACCAACCTTCAAAAGACGAGAAGAACAAATTGGATTCACCACTGCTCTCTGCAACATATTTGATCTCTTCTTCTTCACAATTTCGCTCTTGAGAGATGTGTTGCACTTCTTCCTCCTCAGAGAAAGTATGCAAGTTGTGCACTTCTTCAGGTTCTTCCATCAACGATCCTTCTTCATATCCGAAGAAATTATGCAAATTTTCAGCTTCTGATGAACTTTCATGTTCCATATGCAAACACATGATGTTGCTTGAAACAAAGTTAGGAAAATGATTCCTTCTAACATTTGATTTACACTGGGTAAATCCCTTCATAGAGCCGCCATCGGATTTGTATAAGAGACATTCAGGATTATCCAAGAATCCTTGATTTTCATTTGATGCTTTTAATATCTGCATGAATCTTCTCATCTCCGAGCAATTTTCTCCATCATGTTGGTTTGTTGCATGGAACAAGCAGTAGATTTGTACCGCAGAAAACACATCCGCTACTTGACACACAGGTGAAGCATGTTGATCACTGACATAGTTAATGAAAGAATCTTGCATATTTGAAGGAGATGGAACTTGCCGAAGCGGTACAACGTTCAAGGGCACTAATGGCTTGATTGAATCTCTCTAGATCTTTCCTGAAGTGATCATATGATCTTCTAATTCAACAGCATACTCCTGAGCTTCTTGCAGTTCTGTACCGTGTCTTTGCTTGAGATAGAAAGATACTTCTGAAGATTGTGCATTAGTGAAGCAACTTATCAAAATTTTTGATGGACTCAAGGTGTTCAAAACTTTGCCAACAATATGGTTGAATCTAGTCACGAACTCTTGCATCAGCTCACTTCCATCTTTCTTGATGTTTGAGAGTTGTGCAAACAAGACATGACTATCTTCTGCAGGCTTGAAACGGGCGAGAAATTTCTCCCTCATCAACTCCCAACTAGTGATAGATCCGCCAGTGAGATGATTAAACCATTCAGCTAATGTGCCTCACAAGCACTCCACAAATAAGTGAACTGCAACATCTTCATGTGCAACGCTAAGAATCCCACAAGCAGTGGTGAAGGCTGAAATGTGCTCATTGGGATGCTGGTTACCATCACCATGAAACTTCAGAAATTTTTTCCTAGAGCCTTCAGAAAGTTTTTCCTAGAGCCGTCAGAAAGCTCATGACTTTCCGCCAATGCCAACGAACCGATTTGATTTCCCCATGGCCGAGGTGGGTGATTGCCTTCTTGATCTGCCATAGGAAGTCTTCTGCTAAAACTGAAAAATTTATGAACTCTAGACCCCTTGATTTTGCAATGGATAAGACGGAGGTCTTATGTCGATCATCAGCGGAGTCACCAAAAATTGTTAGCGTTTAATTTCGCTCCTTTCGGTGGGAAAGAAAAATAGACAGATGTGCAGTAGAACCGCTCTTCAAATTTGAAGGGGAAGCTCCCTGTAAAATAAAACTTAACAAAACAAAAAAAAAACTTTACAATCTTTTTGGGGTTTGCAACGTGCGGAAAGGCAAAAACGCACATTCGACAACGAAGCAATAATTTTGTGCTTTTTAACTAGAATAACCTAGGCTACACATGCCACTCAACTAAATTCAGAGGTTGAGCAGGGTAAGTACACAATTTGGATTGACTGAACAAATTAACACCACACAATTATGAATGGAAAGACCAGATCAACTATAAGGTGATGCAAAGATACAACTTATTCCTTCAATTTCACCTGCAATGCAAAGTTTGCAAATTTGTTGAATCAACCTAACCTTCAGCACAAATAATACATTTTAATAGATATTTGGAAGCAAAATAGGCATACTGGAATCCATTAATGAACAAAACAAGAACACGATCAAGTAAATATTGGACAAATAACAATTTGAGCAAGTAGAGGCATGAGAATTGTCATTGCTTTTATTCACAGATTGAATACAACCATGGATACTGAAAACTTGAATATTGAAGAAGCTAATTGCTAAAAGCTTCGAAAAAAGCTAAATAATAATGGAGTTGAATACCGAAAAAATTAGATCTAAAAATCTCTATCCCTAAAAGAAACCCCTGGAAAAGAAATGAATAAGAATCCTCTTACATGTGCACAAAGCACTTATTTATACTATTCCAAAACCAAAGCATGAGAATAAAATAATATAAATTAACTAGACTCCTAACTGGACTCTAACTGATTGCATGAAATGCAATTTTAGTACAAATATATCTGCTCCAATAAAAGTGAAATTAAAAGCATGCAACTGAAGTTGAATTGATGATGCAAACTCCATCATTATCTTCCCTTTTAAATGCATGTTTTCTGCATGAAAGAAGGCATCACATTTGAACTCAAGTTTTAATTTTTAATTTTTAAAAAGTTATAAAATTTTCTAAAGACGGATGACTCTTCTATTGACCGCAGACTCCACATATAGGCGCATTTGACTTTTACTTGGTTTTCCTCTGTTGGCGTGAACTTTCGAAGGCGTTCAAATGCTTATTTTGGTCTCATCTTATTCCTTTTGAAGTGGCGTGTAATATTCTTTATGTTGATCGAAGGCACATATAAAGTTCTAGAGGAGCGCTTTGAGCTGGCTGAGGCATGAGGAAGTTCTATTGAATGGCGCCTTTTTCCTTCTGATGAGAATGCTGAAATGGATGCCTTCTGTTTGACTTATTGGCTCGAACCTCCTAAAACAGCGTTGAATGGAAATGGTATGATCTTCATCTGATGAGGCAGATATCTCTACAGAAGCATGGCGAACAAATTTCTTGATGGCGCATTTCTTTCACTTGTGGCCACCTTATTTGTTGGTGATGGCGTTTTGATGTTTTGTTGAAGCATATGGCGTGACTCCTGTGTATGATGCATTAAATCTTCTGATGTATGGCGTGATTTTTAGACTTAGCGCTCCTCCTGCATTTGATTAAGAGACCAAGCATTTTGTTGTTTGTTGACTTCTACATTGAATCGTACATTGAATAGTTGAATGAACGCCTTCCCCTTCCTGCTGTTAGGCACGGTGATCCCTTGACCTGGGCGATGTGCTAGAGATTTCTTTGAAATGCCTTTGAGGAAGCATGAGTTTCACCATTTTCAACTAGCGTCTGAAGTTTTCCTGAAAGCGCTTCATCTTCTTCTGATTGAGGGTATTTTCATTCCTGGGCTGTGGCTTTGAATGTAGTTCTGGCAGATTGAATTTTTGAGGAGCGAATTTTTATACATACGCATGGCTTCTTCTTGTGTGGGCATCTAAAATCTAGTGCAACTCATTCTGAAGGAGGCATCTAATGCTTGCATCTTTCTCTTCTTTATTAAAACACCATCATCCAAAAAGCACACCACTACTCTTTGTTTCTTTTAGTTTCTCCAAATGCAGATTGGGAGTAAAAAATCCTTGCCGAGGTACTTTGTTTTCTCTTGCTAAGTGAAAGGCGTGATTTCACTTGAATGGGCGCGCTTGGAGCATATGAAACTAGCGCGATTGGAGCGCTGCAAAGGCGTGAACTCCCTTCGGCGCTTCTCCTTGCTAATAGGTGCTTTGTTATTCCTGGTGAAGGCGCAGAATCCTTTGCTGGCACGAGAAATCTCTTCCATTGGCGCGTGGATTTCCTTTGCTCTGTGCTGGATGAGCGCTCTCCTTCATGAGCATGAAGTGCACGTTTTGGAAACGCTTGAAGCTTTTAATATTTGATTTTTAGACTTCTTTAAACTTTTGACAAAACTTGTTTTATTTTTGCATGAGCACGGTGTTTTAATTTTAATGTGAAGTCCTTTGATTTTAATTTATATTTTAATGCCTTTGTGAATGCGCTTTTATTTTTAACTTTGCTTTTTTAACCTTTAAAGCGCATCATTTAAACCCTTCACGTGCTTTTTTAATTTTAGCTTTGATTGTTACACAAAGATTTTTACTATTATTTTTAATAATAATCATTATTATTAATAAGTAGAATTATTAACAATAAATACTATAAAAATAATAATGTTTTTTTATTTTTTTATTTTTTTTATTTTTATATTATTATTTTAATATTATCATTAATGAATTATTGACAATAATATTAAAAACAATAATAGTTTTCAAATTTTTATGGATTTTTAAAGTTTTAACACAAACAACACTAACTAAATTTTAATTTTAATTTAATAAATAATTAACAATTTACATTATTAATTATAAATAAAATAAAATTTTACGAACAAATGACTAACACATAGAAACTTAACATTTTGACAATACAATACGGACTTAACAATACACAATACTTAATATTAATATTAATTAATTAAATAATTAATAATTAAATTATCAATTATAAATCAATATATTAAATTTAAGATTTTACGAACAAAAACATGAACATTTGATTTTGACAAAATGCGACATTTTGGACTTGACGATGATGTAGCAACATGATGAGATGACGAGGAAAAAATTTCGGATTTGACTAGGCCATGTTT
The DNA here is from genome assembly GCA_027924645.1 of Cunninghamia lanceolata. NCBI lineage: Eukaryota > Viridiplantae > Streptophyta > Pinopsida > Cupressales > Cupressaceae > Cunninghamia > Cunninghamia lanceolata. The sequence goes on along the minus strand of BSBN01000252.1, from coordinate 11,535,702 downwards.
CGGATTTGACAAGTGACACACACGAACTTGCATTATACTTTGAAAATTTTGGATGGGTACAACACAACGCCCAAGAGCCAATGAAAGGAAGTAGAAGACTTCAAGCAAATAACACACCAAAAGCGCCATTAGAAAAAGCAAAGGTTTCAAATGCAAATAAATGGAAGTCTCAACGCCATGCTGTAATGTCCCCTTTTGGGACAACACTAATTTTTTCTAAATTATCAATTTCCAAGTAAACAAAGGTTTAGAGAGTACCTTGACTTGATTTAACTCCTTTCCAAGGCTGCTATAATCTCAGAATTCTCTTTGCAAGATTGTTCCTTCCAATAGGAACTATGTGGATAATATTTTACAATTATTAGATGGACATATCAATGGCAGATCGCTGCCTCCTATATGGAGTTTATTTAATAAATATGATATATCTTATGACTGAATTTCTGACCCACTTAATTCAATCATTACTGCTGCTTCATATAATAAGAATTGCAGATCCAATTCCTCTTGATGGCTGTAGGAATGTATGATGAAGGGAATTGCTTGCTTTGTTGCCTGTTTCCTCATACATAAAATTGTCCTCAACCTCCACGTAAGACCTTGTCTTATGTTTGATTTGCTGCCACTTTATTTGCTGCACATTGGAATATATAATCACTGCTTCTTTTGTGATGGATGACTACTCAGTTGATAATAACTTGAATTATATTTCCCTTTGCATATTTGTTGAGATTGAGAGCGTCGATCCATGACTCATTATATTTGAATTGCTTCCGATTCCTTTTTATACTCCCTTTCATCCAATGGTCGTCACCTTTTGTTATCATTGCTGTCCCTTCATTTAATATTAATCGTTGCAATTAGAATGATCGCTGGCTTGTCTTTAAATTCGTTGACTTGCTGCAACTTATAATATGAGACGTTGCCTTTAGTATCCTATATGAAATGTCTTAAGACTTCCTTTAGTATGATCGGCCCCTTTTATATAAGTCTTGTCTTATTTGGAAGGTGATCGCTGACTTAACATTTGTAGTTCTTTCTCTTTATTAAGAGGTCAGCACCACCGCTTATAATATTTAATATAGTTACTTTATAATATATAATATATATATTATTTAATTTATAATATTTATTTTATATTAATTAATTTATAATATTTATTTATTTTTATATAATATAACAATATATATTTATAATATTATATTTGAATAATTATATTAATATTTATATTTCATATATTATATTTTAATAATATATTATTATAATTAAAATTGATAAAAATAAATATATTATATTAATAATAATATTATATATACTTATCAAAGCGACTTCTTCGTCTTATTGTGGCGTTTAAATCTTCAATTGAAACAATGTCTTAATATGTGGGATATGACATGCCAAAAGCCCCAGCCAGCAAAGAAACTCATGCAGTAGTTAAGAGAAAATTCCACGTCAACGCCCAGCAGCCAATAAAAGAAAGTAGAAGACTTGAAGCCAATAACACAACAAAAGTGCCATCAAAAAAAATCAAAGCGCACCTCTCAGAGGCTACGTGCCTCTATGAAGGAGCACTAAAAATGAATTAGCCTAACCTCACCAAAGTCCATGTGCCAGCTTGGAGGAATCAACACCTAAGCAAGGAGAAAACTACCAAAACAAAGACACATTCCATACAAGTAAAGTCATCGACAACATGGAGAAATCACAGAAGATAAAGGCCAAAAGTTAGAACAAAACAAAATCAAAGGCAACAACTAGTAGTAACGATAAAGGTTGATCAGCATGGCAAGTCAAAAATAAAATCCCAAGTCAACATCCCACACCCATTCAGCACAAAAAGAGACAAAAGCACATGAGGTAAGGAGAGCTCAGACAGTTCTTTGCCAAGTCAGCGCCTACACATAGGCATGAATCCGCCAAGCATAAGGGATCAGCTACAACAGCCAGTAAAGGAACAAAAACAGGCAAGGTGATCTCCACGTAAAGTAGAAAAGACAAACATCTCCCACAATAGCAATTATCAAATAGAGAGATCGCACCAGTTTGTGATATCAAAACAAATGCAAACAAAACAACAGTCTGGTGGAAAGTAAAGAAATAAAAGGGCATGCCATGTATATCAGAATGAAGCTACAAACCTCATTAATGAAGCTCTAATACAAATTGATGGAACCAGGCTTAACTAAAGATTTGACTTTACAGTATGCAAAGAATATACATCAAGGAAAGCACCTTGAAAAAGATTCCATGAGAAGAACAATGTTCGCAATTGTAAATGAAGAGTGAATGAGAGGCTGTGCAGATTCAGGCAAGGTATCTATCAAATTATCAAACTTTCATAAATCTCTAAAATTTTGCCAAACTTCATCGAAGCAAAGGATTCTCCATGAAAGCTTCACCAGAATCATTCAAAGCTGCCTTCGAGGAAAATTTATTTTTAGCCCACGCTGAAAATAGTTGTCATCTTTTTCAAAAAAGGAGAACAAATTCAAAGTTTGCGATTTTTAGCCTGCCATGCTATTTTTATCGTTAACCCAGAGTTGACCTTTGGTTCAATCATCATGCAAAAGATGTGAGCATGAAGTCATAGTTTGCAACAAAATTGATCTACAGCTTAACTGGAGAATGGATGACTGTAATATTTTAAATCATCAGTTGAACTCGAAGCTGCATTAGAATTAGTGGAGCAGATAAATTTGTAATAAAAAATTGCATTTCATGCAATCAGTTAGAGTTAGGATAGAAGTTCATTTAATTATTTTATTTATTTTTAATGCAATCTTTGTAAAAAGTATAAATAAGTGCTTTTTGCCATAGTTACGAGACTCGGACTCGGCAAGCTGATTTTGGACTTGGACTCGGACTCGGCGCCTAGACTCAGCAAAGACTCGGCAAATTGAAAAACCCAAGAAATTCAGAGATTTTTAAGGATTTAAAACTTGTTTCATGCACCCTTTAATAAATAAACCTTAAAGACACTAACATCATCAAATAGAAGCTAATTGTATCACATACACAAGTATACATCGATCACATAAGTATAAACGCAAATTGTAGCTAAGCTGCTGAAGGAAATAGCACACTTAGATATATAAAATTATAAATATAGTCAAATGTATACAAAACTCATGGAATATGAAATCCATGACATCAAATGTTCCAAACAAATATGAAATATCAAAACAATAACTAGAGTCTAGAAGTCTATGGCTCAGAGGAGCCTGCATCCTTCGCCTTCCTACGAAGGCGTAAATGGTAGATCTTAAATGATGCCAAAATTGACGAGTCAACAAAAACTTGGAGAAAACTCGGCAAAAACTCAACAAATCAATACGATCTATCTCATCCAAATCAATAGGATCCAATGATTTGTCCTCTACTCTTTTTGTGCAAAATCGAAACCCTGAATTTGACTAAGTCTGAAACCCTGAAACCCTGAAAAATTGGTTAAGTCTGAAATCTAATGGATCCTCCAAAATCAAGAATTTGCATGTTAAATCCCATGGATCCGGAACCTATCTCAAACATCCTGACAATATATTTCAAAATATTTAAAGTATAAGAATACTTAAATATATTTTGAAATATACTGTCACCGTGTTCCTGATTTTTTCACTTTTTCCCGAGTTTCCTTGACGGGACTCACCGGTTCCAGGCGAGTCCCGTAAGTCTAGAGAAATTGGTAAGTCTGGGAAAAACTCGGCCAGCCTGGCTCGCCTCAGACTCGTCGAGTCTAGGTGAGTCCTGGCAAGTCTTGTAACACTGCTTTTTGCACATAGAAGAGGTTAGTAATCAGTGGTGGCAAAGTTAGTTGTGTCAGAGTTAGTGGTATCAATGTTGTATCAATTATCAGTCAAGGAATATAGAAGAATGGCAATTCCCATGCCTACATTATGCTAAAATTGTTATTCATCTGTTGTTCAATGTGATTATGATTTTGTGATCAATTCAATGACATTTATTATGTTTGTTTTACTTATGAAGTTCATTGAAATGTGTCATGCATGCTAAAAGTTAAGTTGCTTCAATCAATCTACAAGATTTGTATTGCTGGCTAACTTGAAGATGTAGCTCGTGGCTTTGTACCGAGTCATACATTCGATTTAAATGTAACATTCGTCTATATGTGTTAATCTATCAAATCCATGTGTACTTGCCCTACTTAGTCTTTGTTTTTAACTGAACAATGCAAGCGTCTAGCAGTAGAGTTTTTAATTCAGGTCAAAAAAGCACAAAATCCTTGCCTCGTGGATGAAAGGACATTTTAGCTTTTTTCACGTTGCAAACCCAAAAAGATCGCATATTTATATAAATTATTTAGCATGAACGTGAAAACACCACGAGATCATTGTGCAAATTGTAAATTGCAAGTACATATTGTGTAGTTTTAGGTTAAGTTTCATTTTATAAGGAGCTTGCCCTTCTAATTCAAAGAGCGGTTTTATTGCATATCTGTTCTGTTTTGTGTCGCACTAAAAGGTGTGAAACAAAACGCTAACAGTTTTTGGCGACTATTGTGGAACGATATAAGACTATCATCTTATCCATTGTAACACTCAAAGCTTGGCATAAAGGTCAAGAGTTCACAATTTTTTTGCAATTTCAAACCAAAAATTCCTATGGCTAATCAAGAGGGTAATCACGTCAACAACAATAGTCCACCTCCTCTATTGCTATGGGGGAATCATATTAGTCCATTGGCATTGGTAGAAAATCATGAGCTTCCTCAAGGTTCAAGGAAGAATTTTCCCAAGTTCTACAGTGATGGAAAACAACATCCCGAGGATCATATTTCAGCCTTCACCACCGCCTATGGAATTCTCAGCATTGCACATAAGATGTTGCAATTTGCTTATTTGTGGAAACTTTGCAAGGCACTGTAGTTGATTGGTTTAACCACCTCATTGTTGGTTCTATCACAAGTTGGGAGTCAATGAGTGAGAAGTTCCTTGCACATTTCAAACCCGCGGAAGAGAATCATCTCTTGTTTACACAACTTTCAAATGCCAAAAAAGACGAAAGTGAACTGATACGGGAGTTCGTTGCAAGATTCAATCACTTTGTTACCAAAGTTTCCAACACTCTGAATCCTTCTTCTGAGATTCTTCTTAGCTGCTTCAATGCTCAGCCTTCAAAAGTTGCTTTCTTTCTCAAGCAAGGAAATGCTACAAATTTGAGAGAGGCTCAAAAATATGCCATCGAGTTGGAAGACCATATGATTACTTCAAGAAAGATTCAAAAAGACTCAATCGGGTCATTGGTTCCTGTGAATGTCTCACTACTTCAACACGATCCACCTTTAAGCAAAAGTGTTGCGTTCATCAATTATTTCAACTATAGTCCTCATGTGCCTACTTCACCAACAAGGCAAGTGGTAGAAGTGTCCTCTCTTGCACATATATATCACTTGTTCCATGCAACAAATGAACATGATGAAGAAAGTTGTCCTAAGATGCAAATATTGATAGCTTCAAATGAAAACCAAGGATTTTCAGATGATCCTGAATGTTTTTTAGATGAATCGGATGGTGGCTCTATGATGGGATTTACCCAATGTGAACCTCATATGGGTAGGAATGAAATGCATGATCATGCATCAAATGGCATCATGTGTTTGCATAACCAAGAACAACAAATGGAACAAGAGTATCCATTAGAAGTAGAAATCTTGTCCACTTTGTGCAAATTCTTTGAGGCCAAAGAAGGATTGTTGATAGAAGAACCTGATGTCAAACAAATATTGCATATATTTTGAGAGGAGGATAACAATGCACAAACCTCTTAAGAGCAAAATTATGAACAAGAAGAAGTCAAACATACCATAGAGAGCAATGATGAATCCAATTTCTTCTTGTTTTCATTCGAGGGGTTGTTTGAAGAGCCTACATCGAATATAATCAAAGAGAAGCAAGATCTTTTTCTCTCTCAAGAGTTTTCAACTTCAAATTTAAAAGTTTCCATAAGCACTCATGACGAAGAATCTCAGTTGATATCGGTGGAAGAGACAAAGATTCAGTCACCAGGGGTTGGTATCTTTGTTCAAAGGATCAAAGAAATATCATAGTTAGATCAAGAACAAGATTTTCTTCTTATTGAAGATAATTCATCTTTGGAGGCATTTGTCAAATCAGAAGACCATGTGGAAGATTCTTTACCAGATCTTGACAATTTCCTACACCATCTAGAGAGCAAGTCTTCAGTGGAGGATACAGTGAATTTCCTTTTGCAGTTCGACTCATCTTCACCCTCATCTCCAATAGATTCCATACACATTGGTGAAGAAGCTCGTGTAGAAGAAGAAAAGCTCAAGAAACATTCAATAATGATCACTGAAGATAATGGTATGGAGAAATTAGAAATTCTCAACGAGTGTATGGTAAGGTATGTAGTATACGAATGGAATCAAGCCTATGAAGAAGTGAATACAGAGGATGAAGAATGTCAAGATATCAAGAAAGAGGAAAAACAAACAACAGAAGAATTTTTTCCTACTCTTGTTTGTTTGTCAAAAGATGATGGATGGCAAAGTTTGTCACCAGAGATGGAGGTCTTCCAACATGTGTATTTTGATAATGATCGAGTGCTTGACGACTCAGACCTTGATGGTCTTTCAGATTCAAATTATGAGGATTGGATGGACGAAGGCATAATTAATGAGAGCAATGAAGAGGTGCCCCAATCACAAGGTACATAGATGTCAGTTGTTGATTCATAAAATCAACAAGAGGTGATGGAAATTCTTTTTGAACTTCAACCTTTTCCAGAGGACGATACATGGATTGAGTTCCAATTGGCATATGTCGAAGACATGGATGAAGAAAATCAAATCCGACATGTGGTGGTCACTATTCGTACAAATGTACTATGGTCGCAGGACCTTGCTAGATATCTTCATAAGGAGGCTCAATATCTTCACCCACTATAGAGGTTTCTCATTATGGAGAATGATCAACCTGAACCAATGTATATCAATCAATTTGTCCTGAATTTCTCACTACATGATCATGTCTATCCACCTAAACCATGGCTCTTTGAGAAGGTGTCACAGAGGTTAAAAGGCTATGTATTGCCACAACTAAATTCCCAACTCAAGAGGAGAGGTTGTTACTTTTCCCAACCTGTAAATAGTTTCGTGTAACTCGTTTCGTTTCTCTGTGATCTTGCTCAAAAAGGAGCGTTTATGTTTTTCATATTGTTTGTATTGTGTTTCCCAATTCATGACAATTTTTGCTATGTAGTCATGTATTTCCTTTATGTATCGTGAAAAGTCGTTTTTTAGGTGATTTAGGATTGTTCATGTTTAGGTGATTTAGGAATGTTTCAACTCTATTTCGCAACTAATAAAACATATGTCTACTTGCAAGTCCCAGAGATTCTGAAGTCCTACGCCACAACTATACACTATGGTCCCCAGATAGAACCAATTGTTTTACCCAATCCAAAACCGAATTGTGTTACAAGAAACTTGAATGTGTCATCGTCGAGTTGTCATTTGTATGTGTCAAAAGTATGTGAAATCATTGAAATGGTCATTGTTGATCAAATCGCAAATTGTGTCGTAAAAAATCGTTTTTTAGTGAAGTCAAAATTGTCAAGTCCAAGTGTCAAATTATCAAGTCGCATATCGGGTCATCAAGCCCAATGTTCGTTTTGGTCGAAACCCCAATTGTTAAATTTTCGTTTTCATTCGTTTGTCATTTTTAATTTTAAATTGTTTTTTTTTTAATTTATAGGTGAATTTGGCCAAAGGGGGTCATTCTCGTATAATAAAAAATAAGAAAAAATGCATCTAGCTGCTCCAATGGAGGGCCTTAATCCAAAAACCCAACAGGGTATACTATATTTTCTTGAAAGTTTAATTACAAAAAGCCCCTTGGGCTTACAATATTTCTTTTGCATCTCTATTATACATGCCAAAATATTTCTAATCTACATGTTTTGTGTATAATATTTACTATTTACTATATAACCTGGCAATCTTCGCTTGCAGTTCCATTCTTGAGATCATCCCGCCACACGACCCCATTCCAAAACACCAACATTATGCATGTTATGCCTCTAAGACCCCTTCTTCACTAGACTTTGAGCTTCCCAACTCCATTGCAAAGGACCAGTCAACCTCTTGCGAAGGGGTCATGCCAATGATCGCCTTCAAAAATTCCATTCCCCATTTTTCCTTATGCTTTCATTCATTGTCATCTTGTCTTGCTACCATTATTATGAAGGGTGCCCACTGCCCATTGTATGGAAAATGAATCATTGACCACATTCCATCTCTAGGGGGAAAACCCAATCCCATGACCGCGTCGTCCAACATTTTCTTCACACCATGCCATCTGGGCTTTATTAAAGATTCAGCCACCACCCTGGTAACGTCTTTGGGTTTTGTTGTGACCTTTTCACACATCACCCCATTGCAAATGGGGACCCCCTTTTTTTCTGCTTTTGCCATCGTTGCTTTAGGATTTTGGTTTTTCTCTGAGTCTGTAGGTTTCGTAGTGTTGATTTGCCCAAATTTCGCCAAATTCTTGCTAAGAAGCCCATCATTCCATAGGAAAATATCTAAGTCATTCACTCTAAGCATAGGAATCCATGGTGAATAGGCTGTCCCAATCCACAATCCGGGGGTCTTTATTCAAAGTTTTAAAGGTAAATGAAGTCTCTGTCCAAGGCCCCAATCCAGAAGTCTCTATTCCAGAAGAGTCCAATCCTGAGTCCAATCTAGAGTCCTAAACTTCCCTTAACTTGAACATTTCCTTGGCAAAACTTGTCATTCCCTCATAAGCTCCTCAAGGAGAGAGAATGTCCTGCTTAGAGAGATAAGCTCCTCAAGGAAAGATAAGGTCCTCCTTAGTGAGATAAGCTCCTCAAGGAGAGAGAACATCCTGCTTAGAGAAATAAGTTCCTCAAGAAGAGAGAATGTCCTACTTAGTGAGATAAGCTCCTCAAGGAGAAAGAATGTCCTACTTAGTGAGATAAGCTCCTCAAGAAGAAAGAATGACCTGCTTAATGAGATAAGCTCCTCAAGGAGAGAGAATGTCCTACTTAGTGAGATAAGCTCCTCAAGGAGAGAATGTCCTGGTTAGTGAGATAAGCTCCTCAAGGAGAGAGAGCATCCTATTTAGAGAGATAAGCTCCTCAAGTAGAGACCAAAGCCCATCATCCAGTTTAAAAGGAAAAATCCAACAATACAAAGAATCCACGCCAAAGGGAAGGAATATCAACCAACTCCACGCCTAGGGAGATGAGAGGAAATCCATGAATAAATATCTTAAGCACCTTGCCAAATCCATGGATAAATATCTTAAGCACCTCACCAAATCCATGGATAAATATCTTAAGACCTCAAAAATCCATCACTCCACCAAATCCACGCCTAGGGAGGAGGAATTCCAAGCAGAAGGCATGACTCAAGACCAAATCCAAGGAATTAAGAATCCACAACGTCCAAATCCATGGATCCATGAAAAGTGCGCCTAGGGAGATGAAATGAAATCCAAGAGAAAATATCTTAAGCACCTCACCAAATCAATGGATAAATATCTCAAGCACCTCACCAAATCCATCACTCCACCAAATCCATGCCTAGGAAGAAGGAATTCCAAGCAAGGGAAAAGGCATGACTTGAGATGAAATCCAAGGAATTGAGAATCCACAACATTCAAATCCATGGACTCATGAAAAGTGCGCCTAGGGAAAACTCATGACCAGCTCACTAAATCCAAGGAAAACTCATGACAAGGTCACTAAAATCTAAGGAATTGACATGGTGGAAACCCAAATCCATGGAAAAGTCATGAAAACTTCCCAAATCCAAGGGAAAGACAAAGGTGAAAGCTAAAATCCAAGACTTGATAGAATCCACGCCCAAGCAAAAATTGAGAAGCTTAAGCCTAGGTCGGCCAAAGAGCAGCTTGAGGTGCTTAGCTAGGTCGGCCCTTTTAAAAGGTGAACCCGATCATATATATATGTGTTGAGTCTTTCATTTCAAAGGCACTAATTTCTTCACACCAAGCAAAGACTTCTTCACCTCAAAAGACTGATTTCTTCAGCAAGAAGGCACTGATTTCTTCACCTCCAGAAAGACTTCTTCATCTCCAAGCACAGATTTCAACATCAAAGGAGCAGACTTCTACACAGAAAAAGCAGCAAACTTCAAGAAAAAAGCAGATTTCTCCATCTATTTAAGGCTGAGCGAACTTCAAGGAAAGGGCAGATTTTAGAAAAAATCTGAGTTTTGCACAAAAGACCAGAAATTTGTTGGATAAGAGCAAACTTCAACATCAAAGGAGCATATTTATCTAACTCAAGGGCAGATTTCTCCAGTCAAATACAGATTTCTTCAGCCAGAGCAAGGATTTTCTCCATTAAAAGACACTGATTTCTTCCTATCAAACACAGATTTTCAGACTTCTTCATCAAAAAATCAGACCATTTCTTCATATCCAATCTGATTTCTGAAGAAGCAGGTCAGTTTTGACCAGGTAAAAATCATATTTCTGAAGAAGCAAGTCAGTTTTGACCGAGTAAAAGTCTGATTTCTGAAGAAGCAGGTCAGTTTTGACCAGGTAAAAATCATATTTCTGAAGAAGCAGGTCAGTTTTGACCAATTAAAAGTCTGATTTCTGAAGAAGCAGGTCAGTTTTGACCAAGTAAAAGTCTGATTTCTGTAGAAGTAGGTCAGTTTTGACCAAGTGAAAACCGGATTTCTGAGCAAGGAGGTCATTTTTTGACCAAGTGCAGAGGCAAATTTCATCAAAAGAGGCAGGGTTTTTCTCTCCAAAGCAGAGTTTCACATAGAAAAACAGAAATCCATTAAATAAAAGCAATGAACTCATTAGAAAAGAAGCAGATTTCTTCACAAAAGATCAGAACTTCATCAGAAACTCAGTAAATCAGATCAGAAATCCATCGAAATAGAACAGAATTCTTTAGGAAAGAGTGAATTCCCCACAAATGAAATGAAGAAAATCTTTTGTTTACTCAAGAATTTGGAATGAAATTGATCAATCATGCAAGTTTATTCATGTTTTATCTTAGTATTGCATTGCAGTTAAGGATTTTTGTTCACAGTGACTACTCGGAATTTCCTTTGTTTTGTAGGAACTGAAGGCAAAGATCCGAATGTTCGAGGAGGATGCTTGACAAAGATCCGGATGTTCGAGGTGGATGCAGAGAATTCCAACATTCCAATGTCGGAGAAGGAGACTGCTTCCAACATTAAGAGGACTACACATGAATGCCAAGGAAAGATGAAGGACTTCACTATTCAAGACATCACAATAATAGAAGGAATGACTAGCATCAAGATTATCCACGGGAGGAGATGCATTTCCAGTTCAGCATCAGGAATCCAAAGGAAATGTAGCACAAAGATGGAATTCCAAGTCCAAAGTGCACTTGAGACAAAAGGGCAGGATGAGGTGGCATCCAATCACCATCAACCAATCAAAGCATGCCAAGTATCTAGCCACAAAAGGACAAGATAAGGGAGGCGCCCTAGTACATGTGTCAACTTTTCATTTGCCAAGAGTGGTGGCAGCCTTATCTACTTTCTCACTTGAGTTTTGATTTGACCTAATTTTGGGCGTTGATTCCGAGGAAATCAAATCTTGGCCCTTCTTTGTAATTTTGAAGCCTATATAAAGGCCAATTCGTCTCATTTTAAGAGAGAGAGACATTAGATGGAAGAATATGAGAGGAGAAGATTATAACATTCTTCTCCTTAGTCAGTTCTTCTTCTTAGAAATAATTAGTTCTTGATAGAGTAGAATCTTTTGAAGCATTGGAGAGATTATGGCAAAATTGTTGTAAAGACACTACCAGAAATCAATACATTTTCATTGAAGCTTGGTGAAATTTGTGTTATTTTGGGGATGTTAGCATGGTTTCCTATTTCTCTTGGATGATTCAAAGCATTTTTTTTAGATAAGTTTAGTAGCAATTCATTGATATGATGAATTTATGTCAAGATATTTGATGAATTTATGTGAAGATATTTGATGAATTCTTTGGTTCATACTTTTTGTGGTTTGTTGATGGTAAGTCGTAATGTAAAGTTAGCCTGAACCTCTTGTTGCAATAGTTTGATTGTAGATGTTCATTCAAGATGCGCCAGTTGTGGGTATTTGGATGCATGTTTGCAATATGAAAATCCTTCGTTTCCTTTGAAGATTGCACTAGTTTCGTGTAGTTGTTGCTCTCATGGCAAAGCGAAGCTCAGTTTAAAGGAGTTTGTCTATCGAAGCATCATTCATCATTTCATTGTCTTTAGATTAGATTTCCTTAACCCTTTCCCTTTTGCTTTTCTTTCAAGTTTGTTTGAGAAGTTCCATTCATTCACAAATCCAAGGAGTAAGGAGTGAATTCCATGTCCATGAAGAAGGAGTAATTTAGCGTAAGTCCCTTTGTGATTACCAGCAAAATCACATCATTTCACTAAGTCTATCCCTGTGCACGTCAAGACCTGACATTCAAGGAACCTTGGACCAGTCTCACTCGATCACATAGTTCAGCGTTTGAGATGCTTTGTTCAAGAGAGGATAGAATACTTAGTGTTTTATTCTAAATGTTGTTGTTGTCATAAAAACCACATCAACAGGTTCCCCTAAATCTAGAAACACCAAAATAAACATTGAGGAAATGTCTGTATTTACCCTCTAGCAATGGGTCGTGGACACGAATAGCATGCACAACTATCACCGATTTGGTTTTGAAGATCTCCTTCACTCTACAGTCTGCCACCTCCCCCATGAAGGCTATTTGTCTTTTCTTGGCCTTTAAGCAAATCGTGGTGTCCATTCTTTCAATTCTACTAAATGACACAGAAATCGTTGGCTTGCACAATATATTTCCCATCTCTGTACATCACAGTGTACTGTTCATTATTACATTACCTCAAATAAGTGTTGTACTTACCTAAGGAGATGTGAGCCATCTGCAGTTCATTAACTTTCCATTATCACTTCCTTTGGCTCGATCATGCAAGGATGAATGGCAGTTCAGGTGCTATGTCATGCCACGAGCTTGGAGATTTGGCGCAATAGTACTCTATCTTCAAATTTATTGCCACGTTTGCCAACACATCAACCTCCCCATTGGCCTCCCGATATATGTGTTTGATTGTGTATTCTTAGAACCAGTCTAGTAATGACCAACATTGGTTTAATATGTTACCGATCTTCCAATTGGACGAACCACATTTGCGGAGGGCATTGATTATTATTAAAGAATCTCCCTCATTTGGATTTTGGAAAGGCCCAATTTTTTGGATGTTTAAAGTCCAAGCAATAGCACTTGCGCTTCGGCTTCATTATTAGCTCCCTCTATTAGTTTCTTGGCCGCTGCACATGACATCTCTCCATGATGATTTCTGATTATATATCCTACCTTGGATTGGCCAAGGTTTCCCCTAGCTATGTCGTCGAAGTTCAATTTGTGCCAATCCTCATCTAGTGGAATCCACTTTACACCTGCGCTTGGATTTGGTCGTGGATGAATCCAACTTGTCCTATAAACAGGGGAAATTGTTAATTTTTAATTAATAATTATTTTTAATTAAAAATATTTAATAGTTATTAATTGCTTTTTAAAATTATTATTGTTATTGTCTTGATATCCAAAATTATAAAACAATATCATTATTTTTAATATTTATTGTTGATAATTTATTATTAATGATAATTATTATTAAAAATAAATGATATCAAAGCTAAAAAATTAAAAATAGACTTTAATAAAGCACCCTGCAAGCGCTTCACACATGCCTTATGTAAGGAAAAGTAAAAAATATTAATAAAACAAAGTAAAAGCACCTCACCAGGATTTCAAACACACCTATCCAAAGGATAAAGCGCTTCACATACCATTCCACACACTGAAAAGAAAAAGCAAAGGTTTCAAATGCAAATAAAAGGAAGTCTCAACGTCGTGCCAAGAGTCCCAATAAATAAAGAAATGCATGCAACAATCAAGAGGGAATGCCATGTCAATGCCCAACAACCAATGAAAGAAAGCAAAAGACTAGCAAATAACACACCAAAAGCACAATTAAAAAAAATCAAAGCGCACCTATCAAAAGTTATGTGCTTCTATGAAGAAGCACTAAAAAAGAATGCGCCTAGCCTCACCAAAGTCCACGCGCCAACTTAGAGGAATCAATGACTAAGTGTCATGTCCCCGTTTCCGGCTTGATCATCAAGTAAAGAATGGATTAGCCTATTGATCATTCCCGGAGGCTAATTCAGAATGACAAGGGAATGAACTGGGTTTTGACTAACTCCGTTTGATTGTTTTGCAGGTTCTAAAGTCAGAAAACCCAAAGTTTGGCTAAGTCTGAAAGACAAGAAATGCAGGAAATGGACTCTTGGAGTCTAGGCGCACATCCTCTATCAAAATTCACAAAAGAGCGCCTAACCTAGCATCATCAAGCTACAGAGTACTTCTATCATATCCACCAGGGCGCCTGGGTAGAAAAGAATGTTTAGATCATCAAAGGGACTCATACATTACAGTTCTTCAAAGAACTTGACTAAGTAAACTCTAGGCGCACTTCTCCACTCAAACTTGCCAGAGCTACTACCAAATGCGCCTAGGATAAAGAACATCCAAATGGCGCCCAAATACATTTTGAAGGAGAGTTTGATTTAAGAAGATAATAGAAGTGGTTGTATAAACTTCAAGAAAAGATTGAAATGACTTTCTTCTATAACCTTGAGATGGCGCCTTGGCAAGGAGAGCGCACTTATGGATCTCCCTCACTTCCCAGAGGCGCCTAAGCAAGTTAGGCGCAAAACTTCCTCTCTCTTGCCTCCAGTTGATGCTTGGACTCCAGGATGCCAATTTTGTTTCACTGAGTGAAATGGCCTTCAACCACTTCCTTCAAACAAGGCGCCCACTTGATTTGATTTTCTAAGTGCAGAATGTGTGGAGAATGCTCTAGGCGCAAATTCCTCTTGGTGCAAACCAGAATAAGCGCCTAAGGTGCTAGAATAAGTTCCTATGGATTGGCGCTTCAGGATGGAAGGTTGATAAGCATCCAGAATGAGGTTTTCTGAGTGGATTCCCTCTAGGCGCTAGTGTCAAGTTGTAGCATTCTATAATGAGCGCCCAGAGCAACAAGGCGCCCATGTATGATTCCAGGGACTCTCCATTTGAGCGCCTAAGCTTGGATGAGTGTAGTTAAGAGTTTGGAAGTATCAAACTTCACTAGGCGCGAATCCAAGCTC
The DNA here is from genome assembly GCA_027924645.1 of Cunninghamia lanceolata. Lineage (NCBI taxonomy): Eukaryota > Viridiplantae > Streptophyta > Pinopsida > Cupressales > Cupressaceae > Cunninghamia > Cunninghamia lanceolata. Next base: position 11,520,475 of record BSBN01000252.1, on the reverse strand, counting down.
TTGCCACCTCAAAATGGCGCCTAGGATCAAGACACCTCATAAGGCATAGTTCTATGGCCCTGTTTGGCGCCTTAGGTTGAGAACACTTTGTAGACTTGGATTGAGTTCTCCAGGATGATAGGCGCCATCTCATAAGTCCAGAGCCTTGAAAATGCGCCTAAAACTAGACTTGGATGTTGAAGATCCATTCATTTTGCTAAGGAGAGAATGTTGTCTAAGGGTTCACTTGTCGAAAGTAGATCAAATGACAAGGAAGAGCATACAATTGCCTAGGGCGCACTTTGCCTCCTGTACCACCTTGGATATGCGCCCCACCTCAATTCTTCATTCACCTACAAGGAAACATCACAGGATAAGTGGTTAAGTACCAAAAAACAAGTATCATTGATGAGGCGCACTTTCTGAGTCTTGGCTATCTCCAGGTAGCGCCTAACTTGGGAAGGTGCCTATCCTGGTTTCTACCTTTTTCAGTTGGCGCCTAGCATGGAGGACTTTGCAATATGGCGCCTAGTCAGGAGATAAGGAAGTTGTAACTACCTGAGTTCTCATTGGTCCACAGGATGTCTTCGGGATCCGTATCAAGGTCTCTGGGTAAGCCTGCCAACTCAGAATGAGTCATCAGATGGAATATTCCCTTGGATATGCTTCTTGGGAAACGTGCCTTGGTTCCTCTTTGTGCATTGAAAAACGTGCCTTCATTACCTTTGAAAGGCCTATAAAAGGAGGAGCTCTCTCATTCATTTGGCATCTGTTCATTTTGAAAAAATTCTCTCTGCAAAGCTATTAAGCTTGTAATCTTGAGGCCTGCGAGTTTCAAGTGTTGGGGTGATGTTCCCTCAACAAGCAAGGTGATACTCCCTTGTTGTAATGTGAGGTGTTGACATTCAGTTAACATCATTGAGTGTGATTGAGTTGATCAAGTGTAGAAGTCATTGTATACATCTAGGCTTCAAGGCCTTCTTTTGTATTTCCATTTGAATAAGTTTGTAATCCTCATGCTATTGAAAGCATTATCTATGTAATAAGACAAGTACCCAGTTTTAAGGTTGATTCATTCAAATAGTTATCTTTGATGTTTGTCATTAAGTGTGAAATAGTTGATAAGCTAAGTACAAGTAATTTTACCTAAGTTAAGGAAAAATTTTAGTAGAACTGGTTGGGTATCTTACACTAAGCAAGGAGAAAACCACCAAAACAAAGACTCACGCCAAACAAGGAAAATCATCAACAACATGGAGAAATCATTGAATATAAAGGCCAAAACTTAGAACAAAACAAAATCAAAGGCAAGAACCAGCAGTAATGATAAAGGCCGAACAACATGGCAAGTCAAAAAGAAAATGCCAAGTCAGCATCCCATGCCCATTCAGCACAAATAGAGACAAAAGCACATGGGGAGGTCAGTGGCCAATAAAAAGAAGCAAGTTCTTTGCCAAGTCAGCGCCTACATATAGGCATGAATGTGCCAAGCATAAGGGATCAGCTGCAACAGCCAGTAAAGGAACAAAATCAAGCAAGGTGATCTCCACGTAAGGTAGAAAAGACAAACATCTCCCACAACAACAGTTATCAAAGAGAGAGGTCGCACTAGTTTGTGATATCAAGAATCAACAAAATGCAAACAAAATAATAGTCTGGTGAAAAGTAAAGAAATAAAAGGACATGCCATGTCTATCAGAATGAAGCTACAAACCTCATTGATGAAGCTCTGATACAAATTGATGGAACTAGGGTCATATCTGAAGATTTGACTTTACAGTGTGCAAAGAATATACATTGAGGAAAGAATCTTGACAAAGATTCCAAGATAAGAAGAACAATGTTCACAATTGTAAATGAAGAGTGAACAAGAGGGTGTGCAGATTCAGGTAGGGTATCTATCAAATTATCAAACTTTCATAAATCTCTAAAATTTCGCCAGACTTCATCAAAGCAGAGGATTCGCCATGAAAGCTTCAGCAAAATCATTCAAAGTTGCCTTCGAAGAAAATCTATTTATAGTCCGCACTAAAAATAGTTTGTCATCATTTTCAAAAAAGGAGAACAAATTCAAAATTTGTTATTTTTAGCCTCTTGTGCTATTTTTAGCATTAACCCAAAGTTGACCTTCGGTTCAATCGTCATGCGAAAGATGTGAGCATTAAGTCATAGTTTGCAACAAAATTGATCTATAGCTTAACCAAAGAATGCATGATTGTAATATTTTAAATTATTAGTTGAACTCGCAATTGCGTTAGAATTAGTGGAGCAGATAAATTTGTAATAAAATTGCATTTCATGCAATCAATTAGAGTTAGGATAGAAGTTTAGTTAATTATTTTATTTATTTTTCATGCAATCTTTGTAAACAGTACAAATAAGTGTTTTTTGCACATAGAAGGGGTTAATAATCAATGGTAGCAAAGTTAGTTGTGTCAGAGTCAGTGGTATCAGTGTTGTATCAATTATCAATCAAGGAATATAGAAGAATGGCAATTCTCATGTTTGCATTATGCAGAAATTGCTATTTGTCTGTTGTTCAATGCATGATTGTGATTTTGTGATCGATTCAATGACATTTATTATGCTTGTTTTTCTTATGAACCAGGTTGCAGGGAGACGCATCTCCTCCCACCTAGGACGCATTTACGGGACGTGTATGCATCTCCCGTCTCCGAGATAGCCAAATGTGTCTCCCGCATGTCTCCAAGTACCGGGGAGTATAAAAACGCGTCCCTCATTTTTTTTTTTTTTTTAAAATGTATTTTTCTATCATTTTAACCCACGCACAACTCCCAAAACGAAATCCGCCAACTACAAACCCTATTTCAACCAGCAAGGAAGCCATAACAGGTAAGGTTCGTATCTTTTTTTGTCATTTAGATTGACGGTTTTTGCATTTGCGCAAAGTTTTGTTTGAATCTTTGACTTTTTTAATTTTTATGACATTGAAATAAAAATGAACTCCATGAATGAAAGAAAACCCTAAAAACAAAGAAAGTTTTCCATAAACCAAGCAAACCCTAGCCATCTCTCCCCTTAAATCGCCAATTTAATAGAATAAAAATAGTAATATCCAAATGAAATAGAAGACTGAATGAGCAAGCTGCAAAATACAAATTTTAATTTTAATTTTCCATAGATGAATGTGAAACAATGAAACAACACTGAAAGCTGAAATGTTTCAAAAGCTAGTTAAAAGACAAACATTAAATAATTTAACTTTTAATGTTAATAATTTAATAAATTATTAAATTATATATTATACTTTTTTAAATGGCGTCTCCAAGTACCCCCCGTCTCCTATTTTTCAAAAACATACGTACCGATACCGGTACCGGTCCCAGTCTCCCGTACAGGTACCAATACCAATCTCCTAGCAACTATGCTTATGAATGTTTATTGAAATGTGTCGTCATGCATGCTGAAAGTTAAGTCGCTTAAATCAATCTGCAAGCTTTGTATAGCAAGCTAACTTGAAGATGTAGCTCATGGCTTTGTACCGAGTCATACATTCAATTTAAATGTAACGTTCATCTTTATGTGTTAATCTGTCCAATCCATGTGTACTTGCCCTAGTACTCAATCTCTATTTTTAACTGAACGATATAAGCGTCTAGCAGTAGAGTTTTTAATTCAAGTCAAAAAAGCACAAAATCCTTGCCTTGAGGTTGAAAGCACGTTTCAGCCTTTTTCACGTCACAAACCCAAAAAGATCGCATATTTGTGTTTTATTCAGCATGAACGTGAAAACACGCCGAGATCATTGTATAGATTATAAATTGCAAGTACATATTGTGCAATTTTAGATTAAGTTTCATTTTACAAGGAGCTTCCCCTTCTAATTTGAAGAGCGGTTTTACCGCACATTTGTTCCGTTTGCGCAGCACTGAAAGGTGTGAAATAAAACGCTAACAATATCATAAAGATTACTTACCAGAAAAATGGTCGTTTTGATTTTCCAACAATTTTGAGCCTTCAATCTGTAAAAACAAATAAAATAGAACTCAATAAAAGGATTCAAGTATACTTCCAAAATTTATATTTCATCTAATTTCACAAGACATTAATTCTTCAAAAAAATAATTGTGTTCCTTCTTTTGTTTTACATATAATAATAATGAGAAACATTAAAAAGAAATATGAAATTCTAACGCATAATTTCTACTCTACTCAAATCATTCAAGCACTTTATTCTATTAAACACATATTTATGTAATAAATTTTCTTTCATGATTTTGTAACTAGGTTATTTTTACCATTAGAAGTTGGGTTCTTGCATGGAATAAAGTGCTTGGTATTAGGAAAAAAATAAAGCCCATTGTAAGTTTGAAGAGTTGCCTCGTAATGCTCAAAAATTAAATAGAACAACGTAAAATGTTTGAAAACAAATTTACCGAAATTCTCAAATTTTGTGAACTGAAGAAGATTGTTGATGGTATAGACACAACACCAGCTACTACACCTCAACAGGGTGCATTTAACCACCAAAACAAAGAAGCTTTGCTGACAATCAATGTAGCTATAAAACTTAAAATTTAACAAAGTTTTATATTAATAAATCAACCTCTATAAAGTACAGTGCTCCATGGAGTCTCTACGATGGAGGGGCAAGTTTCACGGATGGCAAATTTTTCCCCAAAATTTGGGGACAGCAGGGACATGGCAAACGGACAGCTAGTAAAATAACATATAAAAATTAGTATTTGAATAAATTATTACAAAAAACAGTTGAAGTTGTAATTTATCATTTATATAAACAATGAGTACAAGAACCTGAAAATAGTTGAAGTTGTAATTTATCATTTATGTAAACAATGAGTACAAGAACCTTTAATGTCCCCATTTTCGTAGGAGCGGACCTAAGAAGATAATTTCCACACTTCAGGATTTTTGGTGGACAAATTGAATATAGAAAATGACTTGTCATATTTTTCTACTAATTATGATGTATTTTCCTTGAACAAAATAATTTGTCCTCTAGTGGAGCGAACCATCTAGGGATGGTCAAAGTGTGGAAAAATATATTTAATTCATCTTTTGAGGTAAGTAAGGTCAGCCTAATTGAAGGCAATCTAATGAAATAAAAGGTAGGTCGGCCAAAGTTTATATGAAGACTCAAAAATAAATAAAAGAAATATACTTTTTTTGAGTCGACCTAGGAGGATAAAAGGTGGTCGGCCGAAATCTTACCTAAGTCGGCCTTGGTATCAAAAAAACAAATCTTTATTTTGTTTTTTATTCGGGCGCCTAGGAGAGGGTCGGTGACATGTCCCCATTTCTGGCATGATCACCTAACAGGAGTCTGGGTTAGCCTATCCTCATTCCCGTAGGCTAATTCATCAAACAAGGGAATAATTTGGTTGAGGTATGGCTTGGAGAAGATAACGTTGTTCAAAGGCTTGGAGAATGGAAAGTTGATTTATAAGGCTCAACTAATTTTTCTAGCACTGGCGAAGTTGGCAAATGAATTAATGTATTTTTACATTAATTATCAAAAAGCCAAAAATCATAAAATAATTGTTCTTGGAATTGAGCAAACCTTTTCGATATGTGAAAAATAAATTAATATTATTTTATTTTGATGTCTAGCACCCACATTGGAGGAGAAAATAATTAAATAATAATATTTTATTATTATTTAATTGGAGCGCCCAAGTTTGTGGAAAAGATAAATAAAATATTATTTTCATGTGGAGCGCTCAACTTGGGAGAATGGGAAATAAAATAAAATAATAATAAATTATTGAATTTTGGGCGGCCACTTTGGAAAAAAGATTATAAATATCGGTTTTGGCCGACATTGGAAAAAAAAGGTAATTCAAATCTTTAATTTGAATTTGTCGGCCTACATCGAAGGAAAAGAAGATTCAAGTATAAAAGAAGGTTCACGGAGCTCATTTCATCATCATGAACGTTTTGGCAACTTTGGCATTTTGCTTGGCAATTGTATTGCAGGGCTTTGCAAGGACGAAAAACCCTTGTGGAAGGAGGTGTGTTAGACGAAACCCAATCACATCTTGGAGGTGGATTCATACGGAGTTCACATTTGCGCTTCATTGAGGAATTCGAAGTTGATTGAGCATTCAAGAGATATCTTTTATTGCAAATTGGAGTTTCATTGTTGAATATCTTTGACATCATCATTGAAGACATTGAAAATCCCTTGAGCGCCGATTTGAGGAGAGAAGGCATTTGATGCGCCGATTTTGTGAAGCACCATTAGAAGGAGAATTCAGATCAGATTCATATCCATCGCCCTTGTGGAAGTTTTGTTTAACACTTTGAAGACCCTTCATATCTTCTAGAGAGCCAATTGATGTGACATATGTTTGTATGCTAGAGCACCACCATTATGAAGATTTGATTCCTTGAAGGAGCTGCGAATTCCATTTCAGATATGATCTGTAGCAGCGAACTTGTCTGCAGCCCTAGCCGCCGCCATTCCTTGGTGGTAGTTGCATTGCCTTTGGAGCGATCTCATCCTTGAGGGTTTCACCACTTTGGGAGGACGGATTTCATCATAAAAGAGGCCGATCAGCTAGCAGCAAATCTGGACAGCATGCTATTGGTATCACATACTACAATTCGAAGACTTCATTGATAGCTTTCATCATCATCTTGCTAGTCGAATTGATTTGAGGAGGTTCACCCTCATTGTTTTGCCAATTGGACATCATTCTTGGTATGTTGTAGCAGCATTAGTGTATGTATTTTGGCTATGCTAGAGCCATTTATTTGATGTAATTGAAGACTTGAACAAACTGAGTTCACAACAGCAGAGATCTGATTTGGTTTATCATCATTTTCTTTCATCCTAGTGTGTAATTCAACTAGGATTTGTTGGCACGTTTGATATGTTATTTGTAATGCATTTGATATGATAAATTGGATGATATAAGTGTATGTTGAGATCTGAAAATAAAATCAGAATTCAGTCCTAGGGTTTGAATTTTGGAAAATTTGAAAATTTGTTCAAAACCCTAGTTCGGCACATGTCAGTCGGCCCTCTTGAGAAGAAAAATAAAATAAAATAAAATTGTTTATTTTGCCAAGGTCGGCCTCATTAAGAGGGAAATAATAAATTATAAAGGAAAATCTGCCTTGGTCGGCCCAGATGGGAAAAAGAGGAAATTCAAGCATAAATATAAGGTCATGTGGCATTTCAAAGGCATTCATTCAGCATTATATCAATTTACTTTCCTTTGTGGATCTGCAACTTGGTTTGCATTGTTTTCCAAGGACGAAAACCCTTGTGTAAATAAGGTGGATTGGACAAAAACCCAATCTTATCTTGGAGGTGGATTCATATGGAATTCACAATTGCACTTCATTGTTGTTAGTTGGTGAAGAAGAGCAGATTGCTACATCAGATTTTTAGATCAGACTTGAAGAAGAATTCGTTTGGCAAGTTTGTTTTGACAATTGACTAGGGTTTCGCCCTAGATTGGGGTACCACTTGGAGAGAGGAGTGACTTGCCTTGTGGAGGTTGATTTGGACAATTTGGGCAGATTTCTCATTGTTTGAATTGCAGATTTGGAGCTGTCCTATTTTCCCTTGTTTGAGCAGCACTTCATCATTATAGGTTTTCATGATTGCATCAGCATTGGAGCAGATCTGATCGCCTTGTTTCGGAGCAGCATTTTGGTGTTGGGAGTTCATTGGCATGAGGGTTTTCAAACCCTAACATTGGCACCTCAATATAGGAGGGTGATTTCATCATTGGAGGCTCTTTTGTCATGTTTGGTATGTAAACCCCTAGGAGATTAGTTCTGATTTTTGACAGCAGATTTCTGGCCATGTGCTGCCATGTTTTGGCCCATGATTGGATGTATTTCAGACTTCTTTTAATCTGATTTGGAACAGCAGAGTTTTACTTCAAAATTTCAGTCTTGTGGTTACATGTATTACTCCTTCATTGTGTATTTCATGTTGTAATTCAACTATAATGCTGGGCGAATCATTTGACATGATTAACTGATGTATTTGACATTCATTATTGGCTGTTATAAGTATTTTATGAGATCTGAAACTAAAATCAGAAATTCAGAACTTAGGGTTTGAGCAGAAATCAAAAGTGCAGAAATTAGGGCAGAGTTCAAAGTTTTAAAATCAGAATTTTAGGGCAGATTCGATAAGGGTTCTTACAGAACCTGAAATTTATACAAATGTGTACTGATGTATGACATGTTGCATTAGAGACAATGAATCTCAATATGTCTTCACCCCTACCTTGAGTGGAAATTGAAGCATTGAACAAGACTCTACTGTTAGACTTTGTAGGATTATGTTTTGCACTGTCCGATATCTCAATGTCTGCCATATTGTAAACAATCCGAGCAAATGCTAGCACTATTTCTATAGTTGCTATTTTCAAAGACCGTAAAACATGTTGCCATTCATCATTTGAAAAAAGAGTACCAGGCTCCCGCATTATTAATCAAACGAATAAAGTAGGTATACAAATACCAGCAAAATTTTGAATGGATCATTTTATAATATCAGTTAAGAGCGTACTTACAAGACTTGGACTCAACTTAGGCTCAATAGGCTGATTTTGTCTTGGACTTGGCAAATTGAAAAACCATGAACAAAGATTTTTTTAAGGATTTAAAGCTTTTACTATGCACCCTTCAATAAATCAACTTTAAAGACATAATTAACTTATCAATTAGAAGTTACTTCGATCGCATACACAAGTATACATCAATCAAATGAGTACAAAAGCGTATTTGAGTTGACGGAAACAACATTTTTAAATATTATAAATATTCTCAAGTGTTTTAGGTGTGCAGAATTCATGGATTATGATACCCATGGCATCAAAAACAAAAACCACAACATAGAGTGATGAACTATGGTAGAGAGGAGCTTAAATCACTTAGCCTAGCATCACTAGCTCTGTGTGGGGTCCTGCGCTCATATCTTAGATAGGTCTGCAATGCTGCTACAGCCATAGGAGCATTACTCAGGACAGGGATTGACTCAGCAAACCAAACGTATAAATGTAATTCAATTACTTGGGATTTAATTGGGACAAACTCAAGAGAATAAAAGAATGTTGCTTTTCCATCTAGCATGGCCCAAAATGATTTTTATTTTTTGCTTTTTAAAACTAGAGCAGGGGTCGGGTGGCAGCACCTTGAGCACGCTTCCTATTATGAATAAGGTGAGGTCAAGGGGTAGAACCCCTGCCACCAAGCCCAAATTACGGCATTTGAAACCACATGGACCTTCTAGCACATGCCATTTTTAATAATTTTATTGCTTTAAACCAAGCTCCAAAAGTCTAGACTCCAAACCCTTCAAAAAAACACAAGCATCAAAGCCATTGAGTAGTAAATTAGGCCCTCACTATGTTTGTTGCTAATATGTTTGTTGGTTTTTGCTTCAATTGATTGTGTTTTTAGCTTCATTGCTCTATTTTTCTCCTTGCTTTTCTTGCAAATAAAATGAATATCATTTTGAAGTGTTAAAGGTCATTTTAAGTGTTTTAGGTTTTAATCTTTTTCTTGGCTCTTTTTTGTAATTTCTGCTTGACTGTCATGGCCGAGTTTTCCAATCAAGACTGAGTCTGATAAGTCTAACCAAACTTGCCAGGTACCCAATTCTCGATTCTTTGGGCCTTGCTTCGAGCACCTCACCTTAGGACTCACCGATTCTAGCAAGTTTCCAGCGAGTCCTGTAACACTAGTTAGGAACTTCAGCATGTTTCCAAGTGATTCATCAGACACAAAGAGGTCCACATCAAGTTGCATTGCCGATGTACATGTGTGAAATCCAAGCATCTTCATTAAGATCATTATATTTACTTTCTAGATCATTTGACTGTAAAAATAGTAACATTACTCAATATCAAGATTGACTCAACAAACCAAAAGTATAAATGGAAATCAATTACTCAAGGTTTAATCCAACATGACCCAAAACAATTTTTATTTTTTGCTTTTTAAAACTAGAGCAGAGTTCTAGGGGCAGCACCCTCCATTAAGGTTGAGGGGTAGTGCCCCTTGTGGGGTCGAGGGGCATTCATCTTTTTGCTTGTTCAAATTTATTTCAAGGTTACATGGGGACGCATATTGGCCTCTAAAGCCTATGTCCCCATCCCCAACTACTTTTTTGGAACGACAGGATGACAAGAGACATCCCCTAGCCATCCCCATTTTTTTGCAAAATGTCAAAACATCCCCAACATGTGTACAAAAGAGCCAGAACGTCAAGGAGATGTTTGGCCATCCCCAAGACGGTCAAGGACATCTAAGACATCCTTTGACAGTCTTAGGGATGTCCAGTATTCCCAATGTGGAAAAAAATGACATTGTGAGCGTGCAATTCCTGTAGTAGTCATCAATTAAAATGAGCACAATGTCTACCATTGCCACTTATGTTAAATGGCACGAAAAAATCTGAAACACTTGTGTTGAATCCTCAAACACTTTGTTGTTAGTTGTGGATAATTGGAAGATATGTATGGCATTAAGGCTTTATAGGCATGGAAAGGGTGGGTAAAAACCATGGGGTACCTTTTTTTTTGTACACGGTCATTACTATTTGCCATCTAAGCCTTGTGTTTATTTGCCTTGGGTTTTGTTTGTCTTTGTCATTGCCCACCAAATTCCAATGTTGGGCATACATCTTGTAATCTCGAGAATCGATTTATGCTCTATATTTCTTGAGCCTTTCTTTCTTTGTAATTTCTAGAAACTTGCAATTTGTACTTCCAAAAGATTACCTCAGCTTTGAGGCAATGACAATTTACTTAGGGCCCGGCCCCCAAGGTTCATGATTATGTTTAAAAAAAGTTATGGAAGATTACTTATAATGTAGGTGGATTGGCTTAAAAGACTCTAAGCTTGATCATCCCAAACGAGGGGCTTTGTTTCTTGGTCTCCATACCCATATCACTGATTGATTAGTTATCACTATTTTAATTTAATTTTAAAATTTTTAATGATGTTATACTACTATCACTAATGAATGTCTAAACTTAAATTTTTATGTTCTGTATAGTTAAACTTGTAAAAGCTTGAGCATCCTTATATATATATATGAGTTTTTTAAAATATAACTTATATAATGATTTTTTTTAAATGTATATATGTTAGAAAACTTTTGTGGAATCGCCCAAACTTGGCGCAACTCACGAGTCTAAAATGAAACCACGCTAAGTATATATATATATATATATATGAGTTTTTTAAAATATAACTTATATAATGATTTTTTTTAAATGTATATATGTTAGAAAACTTTTGTGGAATCGCCCAAACTTGGCGCAACTCACGAGTCTAAAATGAAACCACGCAATGTTGACACGAATCGCTCACCAAGTCTTAGACAAGTCATGTAAAAAACTTGCCAAGTCCTACAAAAACTCTCAAAATTTTTGAGGGTCATATGACATGTGTAATCTTTGAATTATGACTAATTGGTGACCAAAATAGACTTATGTATAGTTCACAAACTCGCCCAAGTACTCACAAGTTTTTGAAGACCACAAGTACTCACAAGTTTAACTCGCCGATTTTTTGGCCTAGTTTTTGCCAAAAACTCGCGGAAAATACTCGTTGGAACTTGGAAAAACTCAGTGAATCCACATGAAAATCTCATCATGAACTAGATGTGCATCAGACGTGGGAACAACACGGATTCAACACTCAAAAAATGCAATTTTTTGTCTATAAAACCCCCATTCGCCCTTCTTGACCACACATAGCAGCAATCAAGCATTCTAGAGCAAATTGGGAAAAAATTTTAGGGGATTTGAAGAAGAAATTTTTGGAATTTCAGATTTGCATCAAGTGAGTTCAATTTTATTTTTTTCCTTTTTTTCAAGCATTTAAATTTGTAAATCATTTCTAATCTTTTTAGCATGTCAAATTTACATATTTTATTGGATGGAATTGATTCAATTCATCTAAATTTGTGGATTGATTAAAATTTAAATGATTTACACTGATTTTTTTCCATTTTTTAAACTTTTTCTGAATATAGGATTTATGTTTTAGGATTAAAAGATGATATTTTTTGTCAAATTCGTTAATTCAAATTATTCAATTACCATATTATTGTATTACAATTAAATTTTTTAAATGCATTTAAATTTTACATGATTTTCTAAAAAAATTCATGTTCAAATTGCTATATTTTTTAATCACTATTTTATTGTTCTTATCAATATTGCATATTAATATATAACCACAATTGCTCCCGGCTCTGCATCTAGTTCTGACTCAGCAAGTGCAAGTCGTCCCGTTGGAACTAGACCCCCTTGAAGCCGTGAACCCACTTGGAAACATGTCGTAATGGGACCGGTAGCATGGTATGTGATTTGTAACTGGTACAAGAAGAGGCTTAGTGGAGGCATCAATCACCTCAAATACCATCTTGTAGGCATTCCTAATCATGATTCCAAGCCATGTCCAGCAGCCCCAGAAGAGGTGAAACGAGAGATGATGACCCTTCTTGCATCACTAGATGAAAAGAAATTAGAGAGGGCCAGGGCAAAAGCAGCCATTGCTCCTACTTTGGCAACAAAATCTGATGTAGATACACAAGGCATTGTGGTCTCTAGTCGTGGTCCACGCATACATGGCACATCCACCTCAACTAGCTCAAGTAGTGTAATGAACCAAACTGAGATTTTAGCATGCAATCAGATCTAAAAATAAATTTTAATAATCTCCACTAAAAATTGCAACAAATCCATCAAGACTAGCTAACTAGTCAAACCAGAAATTACACCATATATACCAGAAACACCACAAACTGATTTTTATTTGATTTTCTGATGTGAATTACATAAGATCAGGTCTGAAATACCGATCACAATAGCACAAACATCTGCAACACAAATCACCCAAAATCCACTGCAAACTACACTGTTGAAAACTGCCAAATACAACACAAGATCAGACCCTCACTGACAAAAACAGCTCCTGGATGATTGGAATGGATTCCAAACGACCATGAAATAGCAACACACTCCACAACACTACAGCAACACTACACAACACTCTGGAATCACAAAAACTGCAACAGCACAACTTGCAAACACAATACTGCAAACTGCCGAAACTGCACAATCCTTTGAAGCCCAAATGCAATCCCTAGATGGAATTACTCACTGTAACCAACGGGTTTTTGTCCTCTGATCATCTGAGACTAATGGGTTTTCGTCCACAAGCCTCCAACTCCAATGGGTTTTCGTCCACTAAAAAAATCTAAGCACAAGTGCTCAAATTCAGAAAATCGGGTGTAAAATGATCAAAAAATCCTTCTGAAAGAAAATACTTGCATATTTATAATAGCTCCAAATCCAAACGCCCCTCTTGGAAAATAAATTAAAATAATTTAATTTCCAACAAATTCCCTCCAAAGATGCTCACCAAAATAGCCCATGCAAGATTCTTGTCGAAAAATAGAAAATAACTCACTATGACAACCTGTCATAGATGTTGTCATATAATCTTGTCATAACTGTCATAAAATCTTCTAAAAATGGATTTTGGCTGTTACATCTTATCCATATTCCACGCCCCCACCTGTGCAAATAAATGATAACATTTAATATTTTATTGTTTTCCATTAATATTATGTCCATAATTTCCGGATGCACAATAAAATATTAAATCAAATATCTTCCCTCATAAGATATATTAGTCCACGGGAAAAAAGGAATGGACTAATAATCTCACCAATTTAATTTCACTATAAAGGGGACATGAGAAATCTCCCCTCCTCAAAATTGCTTGTCCTCAAGCAATTAAAACTATGATGCTTTAGAATTATGTTATACTGCACAAAAAGCCTTGATCCTGTACCTGTGAGATGTTGCAATTCTTGCCATAGAACACTGTGAAAACCTGAAGACTCAGATTCATTTCTACCAATGCCATGAATCAAACAACAATATATATGCAATCTGAGCTCTTGGATGTGTAAGTATTTGATGCATTCTTTCTCATACTCCAACTGATCTATTAAAATATTATTTAGCTTATTTAATGGTCAATATTGTATTCTATTAGATAGTTTCTAATTCCGTTCTAGTTTAATATGTTTCTATTTCTTCTGCTTTATTAGTTGTAGTTTCCTTTATGGAACTCCTGTATTCTTTATAGAAACATCTTGTAATCACTTTAAATAGAGCTTTGCTCTATCATGTAAATATATCACTCTGAAATTTTACATGGTATCAAAGCTAGTTAAGCGGGAAATTTTTTTTCCTTCAGGCGTACGTACGTCGGTTTCCCACTGTGGTCGCTTTTTTTTCTCCGTTTACGCTGATTGTGGCTTTTGTTTGAGTCGGGTTCCTAGTCGCCTTTTTTTTATACCCTTGGCGAGTTTTGTATCTGATCATGTTTTTAGAGGTCGCGATTTTGTGTCCTCTTGGTCGCGATTTCTGTTTTGTTCTCTAAATCGCGACTTCGTTTCAAGGTTTTTGGCGATTTACATTGATCACCGTTTGTTGTTTTAAACCTTGACTGCAGACGTCGGCCGCCAGGGTTTTGCGGTTTCTTTACGCGGCAGTCTTTCTGTGTTTGGCCGCGATTCTAGAGGTATATTTGGGCGCGATTTCTGGCAATGGTTTTCTTCTATTTCCTCGTCGTTGGATTCCTCTTTTCTGAATCGTGAACTTTGTTTGGCGCTAGTGTTCTCTGTGGCGGCTTTCTCTCTACGCTTAAGGGTGCTTCTCTTAGTCACAGATTTCCTCTGCAAATTGCGTTCTGTGGTGGTGTTTTGCTTCCTTTGGTGGCCTTCAAGATCCCAGTGCCTTGTTCATCGACGTTCTTTTCTGCAAAAAGCGGTTTGGTTTCCATTAAATTTCTTTGGTCACCTCTCAGCCTTTGTTAAAAGTTTGTCAGTCGCTGTGGAAATCTTGTGTTAGTTCGAGACTTTGTCTTAAAGCGGATATACCTCCGTGAGCACCTACCGTCCAGCTCCTCTTAGCGGTCACTCTGAAAACCAAGCGCTCAGTTTCAGCACTCAAGAAGTGGTCCTTTCAGCGACCTAGTGCTAGCACAAATTTAAGGAAATTTCTTATCTCAGGATTTGTGCAAACCATGCCAAGGTTCCGCAGACATATTTTTTTGGTCTAGAAATCTGTGTTCAGGTTTTTTGAGCCTGTGTTTTCTGTATTCTCGAGATTTGTGCCTTGAAACCCGTGTTAGGGTTCTGTTCTCTGTCTATGCCATAAATCTGTTCGGTTTTTTTGTGGCATCAGCTTGTAATCTGTTTTTCCGTGCCTCGAAAAATGTGAAAGATGGCGTCCTAGTCTGACATCATGTTGGAAGGCAATCAAAAGTTCAACGGCAGCAACTACAACACCTGGAAGGAGCGAATGTTAACCATTTCCGAGTATCGGTGCCTTGACCAGCTAGTTCTGGGCAAAACTACACATCCTCCAGTGGCGGGTAAAGTTCAGGATAAGTTTGATCAGCAAAATCGGGAAGCGGTTATGCTTATTAAATTATCGGTCACCGATGATCAGCTGCCTCAGGTTCCGTCTGGGAAAACAGCGAAAGAAATATGGGATTCGTTGAAGGACCTTCATGAAATGTCCGACAAAAGCCGGACATTCTTTCTAAAGAACATGCTTTTCTCGATCATGATGGATGAAAAGATGTCTCTGCAGGAGCATCTCACCAAAATCAAGGACATCTGTGATCAGTTGGAGGCGATTGGTCGGAAGATGGATGAGGAAGATATAGTAGTCATAACTTTGAAAAGTCTACCACAATCTTGTGAGCACTTTATTGAAACGCTCAACATTACCTCAACTAATGTTGAGTTGAAGTTTCCAGAGCTGTGCAACAAACTTCTGCAGTAGGATCGATGGAGACAGTTGTTCGGTAGCAGTGCTAGTTCCTCCTCTACAGAGCAGACATTTACTACCAAGTCCTTTCAGCAGAATAAGGGCAACACTCAGCCCTCTTAGCCATCCAATCAGGGTCAATCCCAGGACCCTTCGAAGAAACAGAACATTCAGTGCAATTACTGCCATAAGTTTGGCCATATGAAAAAGAATTGTCGGAAACCCTTGGCTTCTGCACAGTCCAAGCAAGGAGAGTCCACACCATCAACCCATGTTGCAGAGCACACTAAGCATAAGGAATCTGCTTTCTACGCCGTTATGGCCAAGACACCAGCAAATCCTATCAAATCTTCTGCCTGGTATATTGATTCAGGTGCTCGTGGACCAGACTGCAGATCTTCTCACCAAGTGAAAGATCCCCAACCAATTCTGACTCAAAATTTTCTGATTTTTTGGATCTGTTGATTTGTTTGTTGCAATTTTTATCTTTGACCAGCAAAGGTAAGTTTGGTATTTTTGCTCGTTTGCTGATTTGTTGTAGTTTGAGTTTCATTGCATGTTTTTCATTGCCAAATCATAGAGAAAGCATAGTAATGAAAGAGATCTATTGCATAAATGAAGGATGACATTTGCAACTCAATAGAACCCTTTTATACTAATTATATCAAGTCTGATTACAAGATTCAAAGGGTTGATATACATTATATCAGATTATAACAGCAGTTTAAAACCCTTACAGAATGCAATATTGAACTGTTCAAATGATAAACACATACCCGGAAGCCAACGCTTAAATTATGGAACAATTAATTGCTGAAACCTAATTTCCAGCTAGGGTTTGACTGAAAATGACTCCCATTTTGAACGGCCAGCTGGTAAAGGCACTGAAATGAGGATATTTGCTGATAAGAAGACCCAATCTGCAATTATACCCTGATAACCCACTGTCGCAATCACTCCAACTGCAATATCAACTTGTAATGAAGTCCAATGAAGCCCAAACGGAAACCCAGAGTAGATTTCCTTGTTTTGTAAACTGGGTTGTCGTCCAATCCACTGTCCTACAAGGGGTTTCGTCCTTAGAAGAGCTGCAATCTGCTGAAAACTCTATCCAAAGCTCCAAACCTGCACTTAGTTTTGTAAAAATGAGAATAGATTGCTCAAAAGTGAGCCCCATACATTGCTGTATAGTCTCCATCCTCCTTTTTCCACAAAAAACAATAAAATAATCCCTCCAAAAGGGGATGCCCACCTTGAGGGTCTCTTTCTCATGAAAAAGAAGCACCACCTTTTTAAAAGAACATTGTGGCCACTAGGATGGGGACCTTTTCACTATTCACCTTCTAATTCTCTGTTACTATTCACTTTTTACTATTCATATTAAGGCAAACCTTTAATATTCTCAATTCAACTCCTGTATTCATCATTTGACACCAAACTGAAGGGCTCGAAAGACTCCCACCAAAGCTCCACTGCCCCTGGATAGGTCCCCTAACCACTCTGCTGACCTATGGGAACCCTGGTAATAGGCCAACCACTACTCATCTATGTGCCGTCTAGGAAGGGGACATTACAATCCTCCCTTCCCGGGATTGCTTGCCCTCAAGCAATAACAAATCTGCATACTGAAAATTTTTGCCCAATGACGAGTCTCCATCCAATCATAACCCAAGTGGTTCCACATGTCAACAACACAATATAGATGAACAAATGACAAAGGATATCATCTCGAAAATGTGTCCATCCTACCAACATACCCGCTGCTCCACTCTGATGAAACCAATATCGTACCGCAAGGCATGAAACAACCTCAATAAAATCCATGTGAAATAATGCACCAATCAAATCAATACCTGGATTCCATACAAAAATATAGAGCCTGTTGTAAAAGATGAAGAAGAGATATCTCATCCTATCACCATGAAGAATCCATCCATGAAGAATGTCCAGCAAAAAGATGTATAAATGAACTGTCACATGCCAATACATCAACACATGAAGTCTCAACATCACTGATGTAACCCAAGCCAGCGATAAGAATGATATCATAGGTGTCACCAAACCAATGAAAATCAAAGAAATCTATCTCATACTCCATGTCCATCCAAAAGACATACCTCCACACACTCCTAGACCGCTGAATTGCTGATGTAAACCATGAAAAATCAGGAAGTGCTATATGATTCCAACTAGGACAACCACTAATCCATAAGGAGTCTATGAATATGAAGTAACCAATCAACAAATAGATCGCTGCCATGTCATGAGAAATAGGTGACAAACCCAAGGGTGTAGCATAGATGCCATCAACACTCCTCAAAGACAACTCAATAGCTGTTGCAGACCATGCTAAATCCGAAAGTGAAATGGAAACCCAAACAGGACAACCACTTACCAATGAATAATCCATGAAGATTATGCTACCATCATACCAATGAACAACTATCATATCATAGGGAATAGGTGACAACTCTAAAGCTGTATCGTAGATGCCTTCATCACTAACTAAAGATAATTCATGAGTGGCTGATCCATTATAAATGTCATCAATAAAATCAACATCTCCATCAATGAAATGACGAACATCGATTGCAATTTCAGAACTAGAAGACCTTTGCTTATAATCTTCCATGGAGTGGTGAGTGTCACGAGCTTGTTGAAGATGAAGCTTGGCCTTTTGAGTCCTCATCTTGGCTTGTTTTGCTCTCTCTAACCAACCATCAATCATCTTTTGGGACTGTTTTATATCAGCTGCCCCAAAGTGTCTAAAATTAGTCCTATAGAGAGTTGCATCAATTGAATTATCATGACCAGTGCATGTAACTTGTGTACCAATCGACATAGAATCAATATCACTCCTTTCCCAATGGTTAGAAGCTGCAATATAATTAGGAAGTGAGGATATATCCTTGCTGTTCAAAGTCAGAAAATTAGGACTGAATTCTTCATTCTTATCCATGCCTTTGAAGTCATCAATGTTAGAGCAAACAAACATGCTCTTAACTATCCCATCCTTTGTCCCATTCTTTAGTGTCTTAAGCACAATGTGTTTATCCCTGTGAGTGAACTCTAATATCATCTTGCTGGAGTCTTGGAAAAATTTTCCATGAGATTTCAACCATTGAATACCTAACACCACTTCATTCTCCTTAATGTTGAAAACATCATCTACAAATTCAGAATTAAAGAAGTCCTCCTTCTCATCATGTAGAGAGTAGTGTATATTACAAGTTTCTTTGGATTGATTTATCGCTGTTGTTCTAAAGTAAACAATTTTAGTCCTCTTGGAAGAAGAAACATCAAAATAGCCATGCTTAACCAATGCATCATGTAAGCTATCATTTGGAAACTCATTGTCACCAATTACTCCATGAATAGGGGTTGCAAGTTCATATAAATGAGAGAGTATCACGCTGCTGTCCCCAACCAGAAAATTAAAGTTGTTATCATACCATTTTGTAGTCCTTTTATCTCTCTCAAAGACCTTCATGTTCCAGGATGCATGCTCTTCATCAAATGCTGGTCCTACGTGAATCTCTCCATGAAATGTCTTAATGTTGATCCTCTTCGCTACCATATCATGGTGTGGCATAGGGCTGTCATTATACCTCAGAAAGTCAGACATGTCCTCATACTCAAGTGAGTTATCCTCCACCAATTTAATCATATCTTCTCCTATGAAAGGATGGTTATCAACAAAGGTTGATCCACAAGTTGAATCCTATGTACAATGTGTCATCAATGTTGTCCTAGGGCTGCCAATTGAATTACCATGCACCTGTGTCCCTATTATCCGGAAGTCTTCAACATAGGTGTCTTTATTCTGAATGATCAAGGAGTCATCATATTCTGAATTCCCTATGTCTTCCTCTTCAAGTGAAATCCTGATGATTGTGGCTGATTCACAAAGTGTTTGCTCAAATTTTCCTTCCATCTTCATTACTTGAATCCTTGAAGCATTTTCGAACAAAGACAAACCATGATCCTTATGATACAAATCAGGTGTACCAAAATTTTCAGACTTGTACATCTGTTCTTGCTTATCTAAATCTGCATCTCTGTCTTGCTTGCTTGCTTCCATGCACTCTTCCTTTGGAAGGAACAAAGATCTCAGGTGTGCTTCCCTTTGCCTTCTTGCTTGTTCCAACTGTTCACATTTTGCCTTGACCTCTTGAAGGTGTTGTCTCGCTTGGGCAGCCACTGATTTTGCTTCTCTTGCTCTTTGTACCCAGTAGTTACACAAGACTTGTGTCTTCTTCACATCTGCCCAAGTCTGATGCACAAAATCAGAACTGTTATAGATTGAATTCTTCCCAAACTTACCACCTTTAGTGCCCAAATTATGAGTGCCAATAGTAGAGGGTTCTTCCACCTTCTTCTCACCATGAATGTTAGCTGCCATCTCAGGAATCTCATTCCATTGAGTGATGTCAACATTAGGCTTGGACAAGGGGTCTCCATCAAAGTAGTGAGTGGAGTCTACTACTCCCATGTGTGACTGAACTTCAATAAGTGTTGCTTCTTCTCCTTCCATAGGAGTAGCTTTGATGGATGGAATGTCCAACATATCTTGATCACTTCCCTTCTTATGAACCAAGTCCATCTCAAGGATACCTACCCCATTATTTGATTCCATGCCAATATGATGTAGAAGGAATGACACAATATTATCTAATGAACTCATACCTTGATGAACGATAACCTCCGCGGTGGCATGTCCTTCGTCCATATGATCATGGTGTATGTGATTCTCCAATGAAGCTTCTTCATCACTAAATGTCACAAGGCTGCGAGGTACCTCATTGTATGGTTCTTCAATCCTTTTCTCAATTTATTCAACTCCTACACCATTTGCCTTGTCATCTTGTACCCAAGGAGTAGCTGCTGTAAAGGACTGATTTTCTGAATTATGCAAGGAATTATTGGACATACTCAAAAGAAGACAATGATCAACAATCTCTCTATCTTTTTCTTTCACCAACTTGACAGCCATGTCTCTATCTCTAAGCAATTGCAAGTAGTCATCTTCCTTCACCATTGAATAGTCTTGCAAATCTTCCCAAACCAAAGGCTTTTGTTTCAAATATCCTTGGTTGCCAAAGTCTGATTTTTCATCATGTGTAGGTGATGTGACATTATGGGAATCAACTATCACACTAGAAGATGCCTTATGATCACCCAAAAAATCCATACCATTGCTATCCAAATCACTGACAAGATCTATGCTAGCTTCTAATGGAGAAGCCTCTTGTGAAACCTCTTGCAAGGATGACGTAGGCAAATCATTACCCAAGGCTGTCCTAATGTCTTCTTGAGTCAAATCAGCATGTCTATCAAATTCATAATATAAATTTTTGCATACCTTATTGGAACTTGAAGACACTAAATCATTCTCATGAAGAGTTGTATCACCCATATGTGAAGATTCTCTATCCATTCCATGTATAAACAGTTCATAAGCTATAGAGTGATATTTTTTCCTTGCTTGCTCAGTTTTGTGACAAAGTTTGGGATGCATGTCCATATAGTCCTTGAAAGGAAAATTCTCCTTAACCTGTTGTGGAAGAATGCTATACTCCTCAAATATGTTAAGCACTTCCACTTCCTTGTCTTGTGGCCTTGGACCCTTGCTAGTAGAAAGTGAAGATGATGCTTTAGAGAGTCCAAACTTTGAAAGTGAATCATCTAAACGTTGCAATTTACGTATGATCTTGTGTTGTGTTTGTTCAAATTCCTTCCCTGCCTGTTTATTGCTTAACAACTTTGCCATGATGACCTTTTTCACTGTCCCAGACTAAGAACCAAATCCAAACTGACTTGTGCACAACTGATTTCACACCAATTGAATGCAATCATTACCCAACAGGCTGGCAGGATTATGGCTCTGATACCACTGAAAGATCCCCAACCAATTCTGACTCAAAATTTTCTGATTTTTTGGATCTGCTGATTTGTTTGTTGCAATTTTTATCTTTGACCAGCGAAGGTAAGTTTGGTATTTTTGCTCGTTTGCTGATTTGTTGTAGTTTGAGTTTCATTGCATGTTTTTCATTGCCAAATCATAGAGAAAGCATAGAAATGAAAGAGATCTATTGCATAAATGAAGGATGACATTTGCAACTCAATAGAACCCTTTTATACTAATTATATCAAGTCTGATTACAAGATTCAAAGGGCTGATATACATTATATCAGATTATAACAGCAATTTAAAACCCTTATAGAATGCAATATTGAACTGTCCAAATGATAAACACATACCCGGAAGCCAACGCTTAAATTATGAAACAATTAATTGCTGAAACCTAATTTCCAGCTAGGGTTTGACTGAAAATGACTCCCATTTTGAACGGTCAGTTAATGAAGGCACTGAAATGAGAATATTTGCTGATAAGAAGACCCAATCTGCAATTATACCCTGATAACCCACTGTTGCAATCACTCCAACTGCAATATCAACTTGTAATGAAGTCCAATGAAGCCCAAACGGAAACCCAAAGTAGATTTCCCTGTTTTGTGAACTGGGTTGTCGTCCAATCCACTGTCCTCCAAGGGGTTTCGTCCTTAGAAGGGCTGCAATCTGCTGAAAACTCTATCCAGAGCTCCAAACCTGCACTTAGTTTTGTAAAAATGAGTATAGAATGCTCAAAAGTGAGCCCTATACATTGCTTTATAGTCTCCATCCTCCTTTTTCCACAAAAAACAATAAAATAATCCCTCCAAAAGGGGATGCCCACCTTGAGGGTCTTTTTCTCATGAAAAAGAAGCACCACCTTTTTAAAACAACATTGTGGCTACTAGGGTGGGGACTTTTTCACTATTCACCTTCTAATTCTCTGTTATTATTCACTTTTCACTATTCATATTAAGGCAAACCTTTAATATTCTCAATTCAACTCCTGTATTCATCATTTGACACCAAACTGAAGGGCTTGAAAGACTCCCAACAAAGCTCCACTACCCCTGGATAAGTCCCCTAACCACTCTGCTAACCTATGGGAACCCTAGTAATAGGCCAACCACTGCTCATCTATGTGCCGTCTAGGAAGGGGACATTACACCAAGTCTCTTAGCCCGGATAAATTTGTCAGATTTAGGGGGCACCTTGGTGAAGTTATTAGATTGACCATTATGGGGGGTATTAAAATATTATTTAGCTTATTTAATGGTCAATATTGTATTCTATTAGATAGTTTCTAATTCCGTTCTAGTTTAGTATGTTTCTATTTCTTCTGCTTTATTAGTTGTAGTTTCCTTTATGGAACTCATGTATTCTTTATAGAAACATCTTGTAATCCCTTTAAATAGAGCTTTGCTCTATCATGTAAATATATCATTTTGAAATTTTACATGATCCACATATTCCCACAAAGATTTAGTAAACTTGCCAAATGCACTAGCATGAGATAAGACAAACCTGAAACTCCTACAACTTCTCCCAATGATATAAATCTGATTTTTATAGTGTATAGGACTGTTACAACAGTCTAAGCATCCTCCATAACAGCAAAAATAAATAGTTTTGAAACAATTACCTCTTTTACCTTCTGAATTTGAAAATACACCTTGCTGAAAACAACACTAATTGTTCCATACTTTGCCTCAATTTGAAGGATGTTAAATGCAACTTCAGGATCTGATCTAGTACAACATTGGTACAGTTTAGGAACAACAATTGACATCATATAACAACAGAAAATATTCCACCCAACTCTGGCTATTAAATATGTAAGCAACAATTCATTTTGATGGAAGACTGTGCACTCGTTAAATCCACCCACTAGCACATACCCTTTTTGTTGCTCATCACTCATATCATGTTGATCCAAGAATAACTCCAATTCCTTGTGATTCCTTCCTACCACACATGTATCATAAACTAGATGATCAAAAGCATACATAGTGGTAGTTACCTGCTCACCATTCCTAGTGAATCCCTTTCCATAATCTTTGTATTTCATGCTATCAATTTTCATGGGTTTCCACCTTTGCATTGCAACCACAGCAACTCCCTTTCTTGAAGCATCACACCATATAGAAAATGCTGGTGAGAAATATGAAATGATAAGTACATGATATGAGTTGGTTACCTTAACAAACTCCTTCGAAGTTTCTTGTGTTGTAACCTTATAAAAATATAGCCTAGCAACATTATGCTCCAACAATGAATCAAGTAAGTCCATTGCTTGCCCCACTTTGGTCCTTTGTATTGGGTATTCCCAATAATCACCTAGATCCCAAACTCTTGTGCATAGGCCGTTTTGAATTCTTTCACCCCCATGAAATCTAGAGTCATGCAAAGATAATAGAATTTTGTTAGAATCAATGCAGAAATCAACATTTACTTCTAAGACGTACCTCTCAGTAAAATCATTATGGAATTCATTCTGAAAGACTTCTTGCATCTCCCATTCACTTCCTGAAAAAACTTTATCATAGAGGTTTATGTGCTTATCACTAATTGTTGCTCTAATAATTTCCATATGCTCAACATCAACATTCTCTTCTTTTGGAACCTCTTGAAAAGAATATTGACAAGCTTCTTCTTTTAACACATTCTCCTTCTCTACCTTTGCTTCATCATCTTCATTTTGATAAACATCTTGCAAATCTGATTTTTCTTTGACTTCATTGAGGCAAATATTGTCCTGCCAAGTAGACTCATTAGAAATTACTAAATTATCTTCTTCAGGTGAAATCTCTTTACCTTTGTCTTGCATGGTTTGATTCTTCTCACATTTTGGTGGCTCTATTTGTTGTTCTTCCTTTGTATCATGCTCCTTAGCATCTTCTTGATTTTTGGTATTTGCAGCCTTTTCCATCTTAACTCCTTCCTTTCTTCTTCTCGTGAAATAATCTTCAAATGATACTTCAAATTTTCCCTCTAAAAGGTACTCTTCAAAAGTTTTGAGAACCACTCTTTCTTTAGGCAAATCTTTCCCAGTGAGTTCTGCATATTCATAAAATGTGAGGGCTGCCTTTGAAATTATACATTTCATAAAATATTCATCAAACCATACTGATATTTTGGAGACTAAAACATCATTTTCCAAACTCCTCAAAAGGGATTTGAAGAACCCTCCCATGATCAACAACTCAATACCCTACAGGCTGGCAAGATCTAGGCTCTGATACCACTATAATGAACCAAACTGAGATTTTAGCATGAAATCAGATCTGAAAATAATTTTAATAATCTCCACTAAAAATTGCAACAAATCCATCAAGACTAGCTAACTAGTCAAACCAAAAATTACACCATATATACCAAAAACACCACAAACTGATTTTTATTTGATTTTCTGATGTGAATTACATAAGATCAGATCTAAAACACTGATCACAACAGCACAAACATCTGCAACACAAATCACCCAAAATCCACTACAAACTACACAAACTATGCAAACTACACTGCTGAAAACTGCCAAATACAACATAAGATCAAACCCCCAGTGACAAAATAGTTCCTGGATGCTTGGAATGGATTCCAAACGACCATGAAATAGCAACACTACACAACACTCTGGAATCACAAAAACTGCAACAGCACAACCTGCAAACACAATATTGCAAACTGTCGAAACTGCACAATCCTTTGAAGCCCAAATGCAATCCCTGTATGGAATTACTCACTGTAACCAAAGGGTTTTGTCCTCTGATCATCTGAGACTAATGGGTTTTTGTCCACAAGCCTCCAACTCCAATAGATTTTCGTCCAATGAAGAAAATCCACGCACAAGTGCTCAAATTCAAAAAATTGGGTTGTAAAATGATCAAAAAATCATTCTGAAAGAAAATACTTGCATATTTATAATAGCTCCAAATCCAAATGCCCCTCTTCACAAAAGGAACCCCTTACCATACCACAGCCTATCGGGACTCCAGGAAATAGGCTATCGGGCCCACAGCGGACTAGGGTTGAGAAGGGGACATTACAATACTTTATATTACCCATTTAACCCAATGAACCATCACATTTGGAATGAATGTGAAATGTATATTAGGGGACAAGCAACAGCACTAGTCCCTTCATCAAGTAGGCCACCCCAAGTTGGATGGACGGGAGTTCCTGCCACTTGTGAGCCAAGGGGTGGAATTATTCGGAATGGACGTACCGCGCCCGTGGGCTTGGTTGAGGAGGACAGACTCTCAATGCCCTATATGTTTTCTCATAGAATTTTATTATGTGGTTGACCATTGGGAATAACCCTGAAATGATTCTATGTCTGCTCTGTGAATTACGTGTATGCTTCATGTATGGTGTGTATACTTTGTGCTTGTTTAATATATGTATTGAGCTAAATATTGTTTAGGCTATGATTGGTTTGAATATTAATTGTGTTATGGATTGAACTAAGCATTGATTATGCTATGACGATTTGATCTCATTATTTATGTTATAAAGTATTGATCTCATTATTAATTATATGATAGATGAATTTAATATGAATGATGCTATGAACTGAATATTATCTTAATTTATTGATCTTTAATATTTCCAATGTCCTTTTCTAGTAGTTATTATTGTATGCAAGTAAAGAAATCCGGAATATCCTAAAAGGGGACATTACAACCTCTTTTTGGCACAAGCCCCTAATTGATGAAGTTGTGAGTAGCTCCAATATCAATGAGCATAGTGACTTTTTGTTTGCACAAAACTCCACAGACTCTCAAAGAGTTATACTTGGGAGTACCAGAAAGTTTGGCAAGGGTACCTCCTGAAGTATCTTCTTCTTCCTGAACCTCTTGCTCTAGTTCTTCTCCTTCACTCTCTGGCTCAGGCTCTTCAACTCCAAATTCTTTATCTGAAACCACCTCAATGTAATGCACTTGCCCCTTTCTGACGCATCTATGGCTAGGTTCCCATAGCTCTTTGCAAGTGAAGCAAAAAATTTTCCTTCTCAATTCAGTTTTGGCTTCCTCCTTTCTTGAAGAAAAATTCTTGGGCTGGTTGAAATTCTTATGGAAAGGTTTCTTTGGAGGAAAGGTCTTCGTCTGGAATTTACTTTTCGAAATAGAAGTCTCAACTGCCAAGGACCTCTTAATTGCCTCTTGCAACGATGGAGGTTCGAAAGCTTTGATCAAACCCTTGAGAGGTTCAAATAAGCCCTCCACGAACATAATTAGCCTCCTCTCAGTGAAATCAAGAACCATTACGGACATCTTCTGAAAATCAACCACATAGCTTTCCATGATTCCATATTTTATTTAAGTTGTCAACTCTCAGAAATGAACCTCGGGGTCTTGTCTATCAAATCTCTCAATCAACCTCTTACAAAATTCATCATAGGAATTGATGAGATTGTGTCCTTGAGTAATCAGCCCATGATACCACCATTCATGTGCTATACCCTCAAGGTGGAGAGAAGGAAACTTGATGGCCTCGTCTTCCAACGTTGGCCGGAGAGACAAGTATGTGTCCAACTTCTATATCTAGGCACAAGTTGTACACTTGTTAGATTCATCAAAGGTAGCAAGTGTCAACTTTCCCAAAGCATGTTGAAGATCTCTCTGATTTGCTTGAGGCCTAGGTTCGGGTCTTGGGCCATTTCTTGTCTTCTTCAAACTCATGAAATTTGTAAGAGACATTTCAGCCTGAATCTTAGTTGGAAGAGCTCTATATTTAGCATAACAAATTGTAATATCATCTACTACATGATTCTGAACTTCCACCTCCGGAACTTATTCCTCCCTACAAAGAAAAGTAGGTTCGAACGATCTAGCAACAAAACCAATAACAATCCTCTAAGTGTGATTGTGATTGTTATTGTGATTATTGACCCCAGAAGAGCTTCCTTCACCATTCGGATTTCTAGGCACATTCATATTATTTTGCATTGAGTGAATCAACTAAGCCAACATATCTGTGAGGCGCTCTTGCCTTTGTACAAGTTTGTTGTACCGTGCATCAGCCAAATCATCTTCTACCAAAGTTCTCTTCTCTCTTTCTACCATATTCAACTATTTTGCCACAACCTCTGGATTCTATTGTTCTATCACATACCTCAACTGACCTATACACTTCTTTTTCTCTCTATGGTAATAATGGTATTCTTTGTCACTGTCATGTATGAGTGTAATATCCCTAATGGATATTGCTATGGAATAGTGATCACAAACTGAGTTTTTTCAAGATTCTTCATCAGATTATAGATTGGAAAGAAATCATTCAAATTAAAGATTTGAATGATGATATATATTTGATGCACTCCGGTTTTCCTCTTTCTTCTGATTTGGCCTCCGTCAAACTTGAAGCATGAACTAACATATGCAAGGTATGATGATAGAACAAAGTAGATATCACAGCCTTGTAAATTATGAACTACAATCAGGAAAATACAAATCACAATGATAAACTATGAATGAGGAATATACTTAGAACTGACTGTTGTAGATCAAACTAGCAATTCTCTAATTGCATCAGTCATATGTGTCCACTGCCAAAAGTTGATTCTTCAACACACAAGACCCGTGCCTTCACTGATCTTTATAGATTCCACGCAGGCATCAATACTGGACAGATCTCTTCCATTTGCAACGGCCTCTAATAAATAGTAATATCTCCTCTGCTTCAAATCGTAGTATTCAAAATACTATCACTATCAAATATAACTGAATAATGATATCGGCCTCTGTATGTTTGATTACGGCATTCCAACTTGTTCGCCTGGAAAGATCTTTGTCAGTGCTATAACTCTGGATTTGCCACGACTCCAATGACAGACTTTACACAGTTCCTCTTGCTGTCTTGAATGCTAATTTTCATCCACAATTGCAACTTATCAATCGGCCTTCCTCGAGGTTCGAACCCATGAACAATGATGGCGTCTTCCATAAAAAATCATAGTCTTCAATATGATATTCGCTCCTTTATGACAGACCCACGATTTAAGAGCGCTCCTAGCACATGGAATCCATGACTTCTTCCTGGCGATATTCTTGGACGTGATATACTCATGAATTCTTTATGATGAAAGGCGCTTCTTCATTTGCTTTTGAAATCACTAACACCAACCTCCTTGGAAAGATTGTGGATGCTTAACAAAAGGCGACGCAAGGTTCTGATAAATGAAATGCTGGTCACAAATCTTCAAAGGCATTCAATAAACATAAACTCCCTATGCTTTGGCGTCTTCAAAATATACCTGCATATGAATAGCGATCTATATGTTCCAACGGCACCATCAATATCAAAGAGTGAATGAGAAGGTGGCATTTAGAAACAACACCAAGCTTTGTCTTTCAATAAACATTCATAAGTATGGAAGGATCGATGCAATTTCTTCTTTGAAATTAATATTTAAACATATAGCTGCAGGCTGGGATGGTCTGTCAGATTTCAGGGGGTCCCACTTTCCACTAATCCTCTTGTATACAAACACAAACATGAAAACCCACGAATTGCCTTACGAAAATAAAGATATATTAATAAAATAGCTGACTGTATCTTTCTGTCAGACCTTGTCTCCCATTTGGCAGCAATTCATATATAATCTAAAATCTGAATGATATAGACAGAACATTAGATATATATATCTATCATTGGCAAATTTATATTGGTTTACCAATCAATAAATTTGCAAAAAGCCCTCTGCATGAACTTTATTCAAATCTGCATAATGAGATACAATGATCAACAATGAACTCAAACCCACAGAAAACCTGGAACACACTTTGAAGCACAACTGTGAAACTTGAAGCAATTTCACCTCTACAATTCAGCAAGGGATCATCTCCTCGGCTCAGCAAATGCAAGGGATCATCACCTTGTCAATCAGCTGAATACAATTTGTCAAAAGACACAAGCCCAAAACCAAGTATCTGAAAAACATCTAGAACATAGGATTTATTATTAAATTTGCTGACACAGACTTCTGTCAGACTTTGTCCCCTTTGAACCAACAATTCTAAAATCACAAAATTCTTTATCAGCATACAAAGATCCTTAGAAGCTGGCTCACGATTTCTCAATTTGTTTGATTTCAATTAAATCATAATATGATCTTCTTATAAGCTTTCCTTCTGCCGGGACCCACAAAACACTATCAAAGAACTCTGCTGGAAATGTGTCAAAAGCTGTCTCCTTTCTGCCAACAATATAATTTCCTAAAACCACAAATACTTGTTCAAAAACCCGCGATTTCTATCAAATACAAAACATATTAAGCAATGATGAATTTATTTTGTCTTTTGGAGCAATTTCACCTTGGACCTTGAGCTGCTTATTTTATCATTTTTTTTAAATTCCTTCCAATGCACAAACATCACCTCTTTCCCATGTGTTGGCACAAGATCCAAAGTTTATTTTTAGCTTGGTCCTATTTCCACAATGAATCGATGAAATAGAAACTTGAAATTGCAATTAAAGATTGCCAATTTCAAAAGCCGACTTGTCTTCCATTTCACCCAAACAAATAAATAGTGTAAATACAATTTAAATATTGTATTTTCCATTAGTCACAAACACCAATTTCAGCTAGCTCCAAAATGGGACATTACAATGAGGTAGATATTGCATACAATGTTAGCTTTTCAACAAGATGGAAAGATCGTCTCTGATACCACTATAATGTCCCTAACCAAACTATTAGCACAATTTCACCAAATTTTTACAATTAACACAAACCCAAACTTTTTCTGATCACCAAGATCTCGATGTGGGCAAGGTGAGAGCAAACGAAAACTGGTATGTGGACAAAAAAGCAACTAATGCAATTCACTGGCAACAAGCCACATTAGTTTACAATCAATACCAAAATGGCAGATAATATGCAAATGATCAAAGCCAAACTAACTGATTACAATAGTTAGATCTAATCAATGCCAAATTGGCAAATAACAAGCAGATTTGAATCAATGCTAAATTGGCGGGTAATGGCAATGCAACTATTGGCGGCTACGCCATCCAATCGTTATTACAATGTAAGTGTAAGAAATGAAATGGTTCTAGTGGTAGTCTATCCAGAATACAAGCTGAAAGCCACTACAATTCTTAGTTATTTCTGGCAGCTATGCCCTCTGAGATTACAAACTGAAATTTATAATGGGTTGTGATAAAAACTTGCAATTTCCAACAGATGTATCATGCAGTTAGACTTTTAGAATCAGATAAAAACTTCAACGGTTGTCATGTCCCCATTTCCGGAGTGATCACCTATGGAGGAGATTGTTGGCATATTCACCATTCCCGTAGGCTAACTCTATTGGTAAGGGAATGATTTGTGGTTGAGATAGTACCTTGAAGGTTTGGAAACTAGAAAGTTGGCTCAATACTCTATTTTATTTGTATTTTTGGCTAGCAATATTATATAATACTTTTATAAAAGCCAAAAATAATATGACAAGGCAAAATTGAAGGATGGAAAAAATAAAAGTTGGATAACTTAAAGATTGGACTTAGGAAATTTTGGTGGAGAAAATAAAATAAAATATTATATTATATTTTATTATTTTATACCCAAGAAAATCGATGCCAAAGGAAAAAGAAAATGGCTAAAATCAACGTCCAAGGGAGAGATTAAAAAACAATAAAAAAAAAATTTCCCAAGGAAAATTGGCGCCTAGGGAGGAAAAAGAAAAAAAATAATAAAATATTATTATTTTATTGTTTTCATGATTGGCGTCCAAGGTGGATAAGGAAAAAGCATTTAAAAAATATCAAATTGAAATTTGATATTGACGGTGGATTTGAAAATTGATTACATTTTGTCTAATTGGGTCACCCTTGGAGAAAAAGTATAAAAAGAGGACTTTGGCATCATTTTTGACATCTTGTTCATATAGTAAACTTGCATTTTGAGTATTTGCTCTTGGCTGAAGGTGATTTTCAGTTTGTTCAAGGTGGTGTTCCCTTGAATTATTGTGGTTTGGAGATGATCCCATTCCACCATGAGAGATGAATTCATATGGAGTTCATCACTGTGCTTAACCGGTGAATTTTGATAGTGTTATTGCTTCAATCAGCTAGGGTTTGACAGGGATATTTGTTTTCAGCTAGCATTGGAGTTTGATATTCAGATTTGGATTTGGTTTTTATTTTCATCAATAAATTGATTGGAGAGGGTTTACACTTGGATCGCTTGGCAAAGGAAGCTGTTTTTGATAATTCCCATCATTCATACATGGTCTGAAATTTATAACAGCAGACTGTAATTTGATATCAACATCAGATCTAAGGAATGTTTGGCATCTTTGTTGAGGATTCATCATCTATTTTGCTTCCTAACCCTAATCTCTCCATTCTAGGGCCAATCGCTGCTCTATTTGAGGTGTTTTGAGGCATGGAGAAGTGGATTTCAGTCACCTAGGGTTTATGACAGCAACATACAGGCATTTTCAGATTGGATATATGTTCATTGGCATCAAGCATTGACATTAGAATTCATCCCAGCATAGGCGATTTGCATCATTGCACATTTGGAAGTGTTTGTTGGCATATTTCTTCATTGTTTCCAGTCTGAAATTTCATATCAGCCACTCAGAATTTCATATCAGCAAGGCACAATCAAATCTGGGCAAAACTCAGACCTCTACACTTCATGATTTTGTCATCTACATTGTTCCAAAGTGAAAAGGAATCAATCGGGTATGTTTGTACAACATTTGGATGATGTAAACATTTCAAATTTTTAATTTGAAATCATATATCTTGCCGTTCTAAGGGAAATCAGACCTCTGATTTATAATTTTCAGTCATTAGTTTGTTGTCATTTCATTTCCAATTAGTTCTATATTGTTATTGTTATATGGCAAATACATTATTACATTGAAAAGTGATAAAACTACTCAAAACAAACAAGAAACCCTAATCAGAAATTCAGGACAGCAAAAGAAAAAATTCAGTTAGATAAGACAAGGTTCTTACAAGGGCAAACACTCAAAATGTAAACTCTGTTTGATGACCAAGTATGTTGTATAACTACCGTCATGCCTCTAAAAACTCCCAAAAAAGTTGCAGCAGTCACACAATGGCTGAATCTCAATCCCAAAGGAGGCGGCTGGACTGTAGGTAGGAATAGCTACTGATATTAATAAAAAATGAACCCCTCAAAAGACAGTGAATCATCTCCAGCAGTGGTAAGCCTATTGTACACTTGTATGGCCCCCAAATAATATAAAAAGCTCCCAACAACAGTTGTGCTCAGCAATTGAAGGAAGGCGGCCAACAAGAAACTAATGAAATTGCCCAAACTAAGGCTAAAAACTGAATCCAAATAGTATGGCCAGCAAATGTCAAGAGTTAGCTCCAATAAATGGTATGGCTAAGTGCAAGATATAGCCCAGCAACAGCAAAGTATGGCTTCTGCCACAAATAAATTCGTTGAAATTTGTAAACAAATGATAATCTTCCGAATCTGAAACTCACACACTAGTAAAAATCACACCACATGAAAACTGGGAACATAACAATAATGTTTTTGTATTTTCTGAATATTCCACACCACACAAACAAACTGAACTCTTCACACCAACTAAAAATCTGAAAGTACAATGCAATATCAGCTCAATGTTAATCCCTTAATGGCATTACTCGGATACTCCTTCCAAATAGAGGGTTTTCGTCCTCCACTCCATTTTCTAATAGGGCTTTCGTCCTAAGGCAAATAAATGAACACAAAGGCTCAATTTCGAAAACAAGGGGTTTTTAGATAAAATGGTTGAGAGTTGCAAATGAGCCTTCACTCCCTTTTTATAGACTCCCAATGAAATTAAAATAATAATATTCACTTCATAGTTCCGAGACTCGCCCGAACTCGGCGAGTCGCTAGCCGAGCAATGTATGGCGAGTCCTGGAGACTCAGACTCGGACCTGTCTGAAAACTCGCCCAAACTCGCTGATTTTATCAAACTCGCCAAACTCGCCAATTCTCGATGATGAAACTAAGCCGGCGCAGGCATGAGAAAAAAGTTAAAAAAAACATAAAAACTCAAGTCAAAAGTTGATTTTTTTTGGACTTATATTGCCTCTATTACACTTAAAATAACTTCATTTCATTTTGTTGGCAAAATAGGAGAAAAGAGAGTTGTGAGCAAAAATAAGAGTGTGCATTGTAGGGCAAATAGCAAGGAGGTAGAACCGTAGAACAAAAAATCCATCATTAAATTGCATTGGAGCAGCTTCATACTTAGAGTTGGTGCATTGAGAGCTCTCTACCAGCGATTGGAAGGAGTTTGCAACTTTGCATTTCATTTCAAGTTTCAGTAGAGAGGTAAGCTTGATTTTGTTTGGTTTTTTTTTGTGTTTTTTAGCAAAAATTGCATTGTTTTGTAAAATTTCAAATTTTATTTTGAACAAAGTTACAAACCCTACTTATTTTGTTTGAACTTTGAAGTGTGAACATTCAACAAATTAAAAAACCCTACCTTTTGTTTGAACTTTGAACTTTGAACATTCAACAAATTAAAAAACCCTACATTCAACAATCAACAAACCCTACATATTTTTGAAACAAACCCTACCTTTTGTTTTGGAACAATCAACAAACCCTACATATTTTTGAAACAAACCCTACTTTTTTTTTGCATTAGTTTAATAAATTAATAATTATAAATGAATTAACAAATGTTCATTTTTTTTGTATTTATGTGTTATTGCAGCAGCCTTGATTTCAAGTTCAAATTGTATTTTCCACAATGTCTAACTCTTCACACCCAATCCGAAAGGACCCAGCTTGGAAACACGCTGGAAATTTTCCAGGGCAAAAAAAAGGACAAACAAAATGTTTCTATTGCAAAACATTTTTTTATGGAGGCATTAATAGATTGAAATACCATCTTGCACGCATAGCCGTCCATGATGCTTTGGGATGCAAAGATGCACCTATTGAGGTTGTTCGTGAGGTGCAAGTACAATTAGAAACATTTGAAATGAAAAAAACAGTGAAAAAGAGGCAAAGGGAGGAGTTAGCGTGCATTGGTGGTATTGGAGAGGCTTCTTCCAAGCCTCCATTTTATCCTAGTGCTAGTGCTTGTGCTAGTACTTCTGCTACTGTTGGTGCCCGCGCTACTACTAGTGCTGCCGCTACTGCTAGTGGTAGTGGTAGTATTAGCATTGGTCCTAGAATTCGTAAATCTAGGTTGGATTCATTTTTTGTGCCACGCACTACTTCTGGTTCCCAACCATCGCTTGAGAGCACAGGTTGGAACAAGGAGGCACATGACGCAGCTAGACGAGCAATTGGCGACTTTTGGTACTATTGCACTATTCCATTCCATGCAGCCAGGTAATTCTTTTTTGTTTGATTGTTTTAAAATTTATATTATTATAGTTTGATTCTTTGTCTCATGAATTTTTATATTTAAATTTTAGATGTATGTTGAATTCAAATTTAAAGTTAAACTCTCCTTTTTACATGTGCTAGGTCTCCTTATTGGCAAGATATGCTTGATGCCATAACTATTTGTGGGGCGGGGTTCAAAGGCCCTACTAAAGATGACTTAAGGGGCCCACTTTTGACACAAAAGGTGGCTAATCTAAAAGCTGAAATAGAGGAGCAGCGCTTGTTATGGAGCAAGAAGGGTTGCACCATCATGACCGATGGTTGGACCGACAGAAAAAATAGGACGCTGCTGAATTTTCTTGTTTCCTCTTCAAGTAATTGTACTTCCCTCAATGCATTGAATAATTTGAATTTTGAATTTGATTTAACGATTAATATTTTTAATTTATGTTTTATTGAACCATTGATTTTGCTTCTTTTTTCAGGTGGCACTGTGTTCATCAAGTCAATTGATGCTTCAACACATGTAAAAAATGCCACATACCTTTGTGAGGCTATAGAGGAAGTCCTATTTGAGCTAGGTGAGGAGAATGTGGTTCAAGTAGTGACCAATAATGCAGCAAATTATGTTGCTGCAGGTAGACTACTGATGGAGAGGCACCCAACAGTATTTTGGACTCCATGTGCCGCACAATGCCTTGACCTCATATTGGAGGATTTAGGCAAGCTTCCATAGATCAAAACATGTGTGGATATCGCCAAAAATATTTGCAAATTTATATACAATCACACATGGGTCCTTAGCCTATTGAGGCAATACACGGGGGTAAGGGAGTTGGCTCGTCCTGGCATCACCAGATTTGCTACAAATTTCATCACACTACAATCCTTGATTCGGTCAAAGGGAGCTTTGAGACGTATGTTTGTCGCTGAGGAGTGGACTTCCTCATCCTATGATACTTCCACCGCAGGGATTGAAGTGGCAAGTTACATTTTTGATGAGCCAGACTTTTGGACATCTACTACAGAGATTGTGAAGGTAACCGTAAAATTCAATTCTAGTATTCTTTAATTTTTATTCATATTTTTCTTTTATTTGTTTAACTTTATTTTATTCACACTTAAGTTAATGTTTCACAATATTTGCAGTTCACCGAGCCCTTGGTAGTTCTCCTACGAGTTGCTGATGGGGAGAAGCCCGCAATGGGCTACATATATGAGGGCATGAATTGGGCCAAGGAGGCCATTAGATCCATCTATGGGGGAGTTGAGGGTAAGTATTGTCCCATTTGGGAGATCATTGATAGGAGATGGCAGCACCAGCTTCACAAGCCCCTCCATGCAACAGCTTATTTCCTAAATCCGGCATTCCAATTCCGCCCTGATTTCAAGGCGGATGATGAGGTTCTTGGTGGGCTCTACTCAGTGATAGAGCGGATGGCACCTGCAGTTACTAGACCGATAGTCCATGAGATAGAAGCCTTTACTAGTGCACAAGGAGACCTCTTTTCTCGTCTAATGTGCAAAGAGAGTAGGACAACATTGCAGCCAGGTAAAAATATATTTAAGGGCATAATTTTCCTCTTTTTATATTATTATTAAATGTTGAAACTTGAAACTTGAGACTTAAAATTGGAAATGAGATTGATTTTTTTTTCTTTTTCTCATCTCAGATGTATGGTGGCAAATGTTTGGTGCTAAAACACCAAACCTTCAGAGGATTGCCATTCGCATATTGAGCCAGCCATGCAATGCTTCAGGTTGTGAGTGTAATTGGAGTATGTTTGAGCACATACACTCCAAGAGGCGCAATAGATTGTCCGTGGAGAGGTTGAATGACTTAGTGTATGTTCATTACAACCTTCGACTTAGACACAAACAGATTTTTGACCATGACTCCACCCCAATCAGGCTAGAGGAGGTCGATCCACAATCTGAGTGGATCACTGAGGCTACAGATCCTATCTTTAGTGATGAGGACTTTGATTGGGTTGACCAGGCAAATAGAGAGGCTGAGGCTGTAGCCATGGCAGAGGAGGTGGATAGAGCACAAGCAGACACAGGCACATCTGATGTTGGTGAGGGTGGCATGGAGTCATAGGCAGAGATTATGGCTGCTGCATCATTGAAGACCTACCATTTACGCCTTCGTAGGAAGGCGAAGGATGCAGGCTCCTCTGAGCCATAGACTTCTAGTTATTGTTTTGATACTTCATATTTGCTTGGAACATTTGATCATTTTGATGTCATGGATTTCATATTCCATGAGTTTTGTATACATTTGACTATATTTATATATCTAAGTGTGCTATTTCCTTCAGCAGCTCAGCTACAATTTGCATTTATACTTATGTGATCGATGTATACTTGTGTATGTGATCCAATTAGCTTCTATTTGATGATGTTATTGTGTCTTTAAGGTTTATTTAATAAAGGGTGCATGAAACAAGTTTTAAATCCTTAAAAATCTCTAAATTTCTTGGGTTTTTCACTTTGCCGAGTTTTTGCTGAGTCTGCGCCAAGTCTAGGCGCCGAGTCCCGAGTCCCGAGCCGAGTCACCCTCGCCGAGTCCAAGTCTCGGAACTATGATTCACTTTTTCCCACCCAAAAACCTATTTTTAATTTCCTTTTGTAACTCTACCCCAAAAATAATAAAACATTACTGAAAGTTACATAAGGCTTTATTGTGCCCCATTTAAGCAACCTGAAAATTAATAAAGTTGTCTTTTACACTACTAGCAAAAATAATAATAAGACCAACTTTATTTATTATTTATTAAAATATTTCCCTAACCCAACCCATTAACCTACAAGAAATTAGAAAATAGGTTAAGAGACCATGATGAATGCCTAGGGCTGAAAAGGGGACATGACACCTTATGTGGCAATGTTGTAAATTTGTTTTGGATCGGCCCTCGCTACTATATGATGCACTCCTTTGTATATGAGATCAAAATTGAGCTTGAAACTTTCATCCATACTTGCCCTGTTGAATCTTTGTAAGATCTTCACCACTTGAACCTATTCTTTGCTCTAATGAATGCACTTGAAAGCACCTCTTCCTTGTTCCTACAAAGATACGAAAGAAAGACGACAATGATGACATAGACAACTTTTGAGTTAATTCCTTAGATGATAGCACCAATTAAAGATCATATTTTTGTTCAATAAATTTAGTTTTCATGGAATCCCAGTGTTATTTGTGCCCACATGAGTGGTCTTATAATGCTAGAGATGTCTTTTTGAGTTATTGCCTTAGAAGATCACACCAATTATGTTGCAATTTGTGCAAGTCTAATCGATTCAATAGCTTGATTTGGAGGATTTGCAAGGCTCAATGATGATGTTGCAAGAGGACTACTAACATCTCTTTGCCTTGTTTTCTACTTACCCTTCTCTCTCTTTTATTATTTCTTTTAAACTAGTGTTAGTTTAGGAATAGCGTAGGTGTAGATAGTTTAGCTCCATGCATGGCTATTGTTGATAAAGGGAATGAATCATAACCTATAAGTGTAAATAATTTGATTTAACTGATAATTTGATTTAACCGTTAACTATAAAACAAATACAAGAAGGCCCTTAATGGAGAAATCATATCACCTCTGAGTGAAAGCCAAGCATGCATTAACAGGTTTCTCAAGCCTTGGAGAGTGATTTTCCCCTTTTCAAGAGGAACTAATTGTTCCACAAGTTGGTGTGCAAAGAAGCCATCAACAATTCGGTGCTAGGAGGGCTGAATTTTAATTGTCTCGGTGATTATTTATTCTTTGGTTAATCAGATGTAGTTTTTCTTATCATGGTTCTACTAGGGTTTGGAAGTAGTCCTATTTACATTCCCAAGGACATTCATGATATCCTTGAGGAAGCTTATAATTTTCTTCCAAAATATTTCCATAATGATAGAAGAACTAGACAATTACATATTAGAGCATTTAAGAGCACTTTAGGATTATTAAGTGTTAACCATGAAGATGTTGCTTGCACGTTATTCCCTTTCACCCCGGAGGACGAGGCTTGTACCTGATACCTCAACCTTGCACCTAATTCCATACATCCTAGGTAGAATTGGAACTCTTTTGTGCAGCAATTTAGAGAAATCATTGACCCTAGGGAGGCTTTCAATTAGTTGGCAAGCACTAAATGGGAACCCGATGAGTGTATTCATGGTTTTAATCTCAGATTTCACAAGATGTTGTTTTAATGCTCTCGACACTTTGACTACAATGTGAGAAGACCACCAAGAGTGCAAACTCTTGTTGATGCTTATAATGAGGCTATCACAGTGGATCAAAAGCTTATGCCTCAGAGATTCAGTTTACGTCATTTTCCCATGACTAATCAAATGTATCCTAACCTTGTCCCTAGTTTGTCTCAACTTCTAGTTGATCCCAGTCCTATTTGTTTCAACCAACCAACTTTCTCATCTTATCCACCATCTTTTTCAAATCCAACAACTAGTAATCCTCAATTTAATCAGGTTCTGAGTCTTTATGATCTACCTGCATACTCTTCAATTCCCATTGCAATTTCCCAGGAAGCACATGTCGTTGACAACTTGACGCCACTCCTATTGTCATCCCTCAAAATGTCACAGATGATTATTCGTATGAAACTGAATCAAATGGTGCAAAAGCAGTTTTGGTTTCTTTGCTGCCAGTTGAATTTGATAAATCTATTTGTAATGTCCCCTTTTGGGATTACCCTAAATCTTGCCCTAGAATCACAAGTTAGGGTTACAACTTACCAATCAAATGTTGTAAGCGAGATAAATCCTAGTTTATGTAATGTCCCTAATAGGAGTTATAATAATTTTATCCTAAACTATCAATTTCCCAAACAAACAGTGGATTTAGAGAATACCTTGGCCTGATTTAATCCCTGCAAACAAGTTAGAGATCAATTACAATAATAACTTATCAAATAGAGTATCATGATTAAACATCAGTAAGTCCATAGTGAATTAGCTAACCCAATTATTAAACCTTACCTTGGGATGCTCAATCATGAGGGAGCATGGAAGAGAGTGACTTGATGGGGTAACTTAGCCTCCCTAGGTCCCTGGGCGGATATACCATCCCCCTAGTCCTCATGTGGCGCATGCCATTCATATGAGGTGTCCTCTTCCTTATGTGGCACATGCTATTCATATAAGGTATCTTCGGCTTCATGTGGCGCATGCCATTCATATGAAGTCACCTCAGCCTCATGTGGCGCATGCCATTCATATGAGATTGCCTACCTAGTGAGGGTCCGTTATCCCCTCATCTTGCCATCTTTTCTCATTTCCCCATGATTGATCTCCCTGTGTTGTTACAACATGATAGGAGAGTGAGGTTACGAAGGGTGTCCTAGTGCCAAACTCTCTACGCCCAAAGGCAGTACCCTTCTACTAAAAGGCAAAACCCCTTTGGCCCATGTGGGCTTATCTTGTCCCCCCCGGGTGGCGTACCTAGAAGAGGGCCCTCTCACCGTTCCCCCTTTGCAATTCTCCCTTTTCCCATCATGGTGGAGGTATGTGCAGAATGAACTAATCAAATTCACATCTACAAATAATCACATCAGCAATAATAATTTATGATAGCAACAAGCATAAACCATTAATTATATTTAAATTATACATTATACTCCCATATGAGTATCCTACCACAAATAGATTAATGGACCATTCCTTAATTTAATGCCTTTTCTATATGTCTTGATTGCAGATCTATATATATGTTTTTCTCTTCCTTAATCCCCTCTTTATTCCTCACGTTGTCTCTTTTTATACCATGTTTCATGCCCTTCATTACAGCTCTTCAATATCTTAATCGCTGTCTTAAGAAGTGTAATTGCTGCTTCTTTATAATATTAATCGTTGCCCTATCTCTCCAATAAGATGATCGCTGCCCCTTATAAAATATAGTCGCTGCTATTTCCAAATACTTGATCGCTCCTTTTTAAATAACATAATCGCAGCTGTTTGAATAATATTACTCACTGCCCCTTTATACAATGATAATCGCTCCTTTGAAGTCATACGATTTGTCTTTGTCTTTGTTTATTAACGGACTGCTTAGGAATATGTATTAGATTCGCTGCCTTTGTAAATATATTTATATTAGCTTTATATATTTATGATCATAATATTATAATGATCATAATTATAATAATATTTAATTTAATATTATATTTATATTATTAATATTTATATTTGTTATTTATATTTATTTTTATATAATATAATAATATATCTTTAAATAAATATATTATTATATAAATATATAATAATATTATTTAATATTATTTATTGAATATTATATATTAATTTTATATATTTATTAAATATTAATACATACGCAATTATTTCAAGAAGCACTCTCTATCATTCAAATTGACTGTGGAAGGGACACGACAAACACCCCAAAGCAACTTCACCGTCTTATCATGATGTTTAAATCTTTAATTTAAACAATGCCTTAACATCAGAATATCACACTATCACCAAGGCAAGTGTGGAGGAAGCCTACACAGATATCCCTATTAACCTGATTAATGAAAAAGTTCAACTGCTATGGCTGTTGGTATCCCTCAGAATTTGTAATGGGTTTTACTGTAGCAGGTTCTCTCTGATGTCTCAGGGAGTCTATACAACTAAATATTCAAACTACAAAAGGGAGTAGTCAGTTAGAGATAGTGAATAGATTAGATAGCCAGGGAATTTGAAAGTTAGGCATTAGAGTAACATATTAGAGTAGATTAGAGAAGGAATGTTAGTACCTGATAAATCCCTGTGAGAAAGCAAATAAAGATCATATTTTTCTTCTACAAATCTGGTTTTCATGGAATCTTAGTGCTATTTGTGTGCACATTAGTGGTCTTATAATGCTAAAGATATCTTTTGAGTTATTTGATAGCACTAGTTATGTTGCAAGTTGTGCTAGTCTAATCACTTCAATAACTTGGTTTGGATGATTTGCAAGGCTTGGTTACTAATCTTGCAGGAGGACTATAACATGTTTTCGCCTTCTTTTCTCTTTACCCTTCTCTCTCTTTTATTATCTCTTTTAACCCAGTGTTAGTTTAGGAATAGAGTAGGTGTAGTTTAGATGTAAATCTGACTTTATTGAATATCTTTCAATAAGTTTCATTTAAACATTGCAATAAGGGTCAAGTAGCTTAGCTCCATGCATGGCTATTATTGATAAAGGGAATGAACAACTGTTAACCAGAAAACGAATACCAATAGGCCCCTTGTGGAGTAATCATATCACCTTTGAGTGAAAACGAAGCATGCATTAACAGGTTTCTTGAGCTTTGGAAAGTGAATTTCCCCTTTTCAAGAGGAATTAGTCATTCCACAAGTTGGCGTGTCAAAGGACCCATCAACAGGGCTATCATGATTCTCAATAAGAAAGATAATATCTTGCGACTTCTACAACAAAGGATAAAAGTGCCAACAATGCAACTTCTACCAATAGAAAATTGCAGAGGCCAGTTGCTGAAGTCATCCAGCAACACAAACAAGTTGCAGCCAGAAGACAAATCAGCCAAATGGGTTTCATTTCTCTCAGTACACTTCCAAGAGGAGAAGAATGGCACCCCATAGCTTCCAATCCAGCCCATAACTAAATCTGCTACATGGAATTGAAAATGAAAGGAAGAAAGACAAACCCCCAAGATCACTTCAGTACCAAATGCCACTAAAACCACTCTCATCATTCCATTTAGAAGGCATACTGAAAGCTAACCAACACAATTTTTTATGCTAAACATTCTTCTCTCTGTCTTATAAAAACTTCTTTCTAATAGTTGTTTTGATCTTTCCCTTATCTTTTTCATGTTAATAAATAGTCTTAGTATTTTTTGTAATACACCTTGCTGTATAGTGTCAGCTACCTCCCAGGGATTTTTGTGATATCATATATACAAATGTACACTTTTCTTTTATCAAAAAAAATAATAACAATTCAATAGAGGTTTATGAAGTATCCCACCTAGTGAAAGCTTTGTCAATCTAGAAACAAGCTTTGGGTTGTTAGTGCCATCTAGCATTTCTTGGAACTGGTTGTATTAACCTCGTGGTTGTTAAAATTGCAATGCTTTCTTAATCGCGGGTTGTTGATTTATACGACTTATTGTAGGGCTTTGTTACACATTTAACAAGCTTTGGGTTGTTAGTGACATTTCTTAGAAGTGGTTGTACTAGCCTTGTGGTTGTTACAATTGCAATGCTTTCTTAATCAGGGGTTGTTGATCTATACATGACTTATCATGAGGCTTTGTTACACATTATTAACTCTTTCCCTCGTGTGTGTTGGGTATGCGTAATAATCTCACAATGGCAACAATCATGAGTCGAGAAAGGTTTGAAGCATTATGCCCACCAAAAGATTTGTCCATCCTGAAACAAGCTTCAAGATTTATAATAATCTCACATTTTATAGCATCCTTAAGAAAGGTTCAAAAAGCATCTTCCCAGCAAGTTACAAGAGCTTTGCTAATACAAAAGTAAGCTCCGACATGCATGTCCCCAAGAGGTAGTGTTTGTGATGTCTTCTCCATAAAAGCATGGTGTAGGGTGGAAGTCCCAAGTTATGTTAATGACCTCTTATGCTCCAATAATATGACCTAGATGTCAATTGTCATGTTTTATAGGCCCCCTTGGTTTGCTGTTATTATCATTGCAATTTTATCTCAATAACTAGCTGTTCATTTACACATGGCATATCCCTATGGTGGAATTCCATTCCACTTGAATAATCCCTCCCTTCTCTATCTATGAAACGCATTAATTTTAACAAAGAAATTTATTCTAAAAATTTCTGAAAATTCTAGTTCTAAGCATAGTAAACTAACATACAAAATGAATAAAATCCACTTGTTCATTATGCTAAAAAAATGAAAATAAAAATCTACACTTAGCTTAATTGTTTTAAATAAGAATAACAGGAGATGAAAAAGAAAACCTCCTCTTCTTGTTTTATAAAAAAGGTGATTTCTAGTGAATGGGGTTGTGCTTGAATAGCAAAGGCCAAAGGTTCTCACGATGGAGATCCAAGTTCGAATCCCCCAAGTAACATGTGGTTTCTATGTGGCTTCTAAGTTGCTTAAGTTGGTTAAGTGGATATGTTGATGGGGAGGAGGTCCCCCTTGTGACCTCCAACACTTACGAAACAAAAAAAAGGTGATTTCTAAACAAAATTAACTATACATATACCCAAAAAACAGTTGCGGTTTCCAGCATTAAGAACATTATAGATAAATTTTGAAGGTTTTCCAAGTTAAAAGTCTTATAAATAAATGAAATGGGAAACAACAGCAGAAAAGAAAAGTGAAATACAAGTTATTCTTCAATACATCTTCAAGCTCTTGACATGTGCAGAGTCTCTTCCCTCAAACTTTGGCACTAGTGATGAATCATTAATTTCTCAGAAATAAAAACATACCCTGCAAGAAAGCAATTCCACAATGCACTCTTTACATGTAGTGGTCACTCGAAGATCCAAAACAGGGGCCACTTCAAACTTAAAGAATTTCATTTTTGGCAAGGTGCACCTGAAAGCAACATTGATATAGCATACTTACTGAAAACAATTTAGAAATTCTAAAGAGACAAAAATAAATAATATCATAGGATTATCTAGGACAGAGATTGGGACTGTATAAAATCTATAAACCTTGAGAGTATATATCAAGACAGATATAGCATGCTGAGCATGTTAGATTAAATTAACAATTAGAGATTGAACTAAAAGAACAAAATCAACTTTTATCTGCTTCTTCTGTTGAACTAGTGCATTTGTCTGTCTATGCTTTCTTCACTGTCCCTTCAGCTTATCTATCCCAGCAAACCCCAACCGCTACCATAAGTTAGAATCCTGATAAGGGAACCTATGTTTACAGTTTCATTACTATTAAGATAAGGTATTCATAGATTTC
The DNA here is from genome assembly GCA_027924645.1 of Cunninghamia lanceolata. Lineage (NCBI taxonomy): Eukaryota > Viridiplantae > Streptophyta > Pinopsida > Cupressales > Cupressaceae > Cunninghamia > Cunninghamia lanceolata. The sequence continues at coordinate 11,475,534 of BSBN01000252.1, read as the reverse complement.
CATTAAACAATTTAAACATTTCAACAAATGGCAACCATGCTATTTTTCAACATAGTTGTTTAAAAATTATATAAAAGAGGGTGGGATAAGATCTCTGAGGAGGGAGGAAGACGAATGGTCATCCTCCATTGCTGCTCTCTGGAGCTCCTGTTCTCGCAGAAGGAGACTCAGATTAGTATTCTTCATCGACCTTGGTCCAATTTGTGCTCCTTTTTCCCTTTTTCCAGATCGAATTTGGGTGGTTGTTTGTTGTTTTGGGTTGGTTGGGTCACCCTTGAGTTTTTTTGTGATTTTTGTTTTTTATATGTCAATAGTTGTTTTGATTTTAAATTGTTGTGTTGGATTGCCCGCCAACTACGTGGAATTCCCGCTGGTTATCTGGTGGATACCTAGCGGACCATTGGATCTTGTGCCTGGTGGTCACTAGTAGGGATGGTGAGGGCTAGCGGCAGGGGGTTGATTTTTTTATGTTACAAATCAGACTTTATTTATTTCTCTTGTATCAACAGTAATGAATGGTCCAGAAGGTTCAAACTCAAAGGGAGGTGTAGAAGATGTTATTGCTTCATTGCAGAGTGAAAAGAATGAGAAAGAGAATTGTGCGGAGGTCTCAAATAAGGGTAAACCTTCATACAAAGATATTGTGGGGAGCGCAGAAGGAGAAGTTCCAAAGGCCGCTGGATTTTCAGTTGCAGACTATGGAGAGTGTATGGAACTCGGGGGAGGTGGAACGGGAGCAGTCAGTGACTTCAACGATGGAGAATCCGGAGGAGGAGAAAGTGGTAAGGATCTTCCTCTGCCTAAAATTATCTCCATTTCTCCTAACACAGAGATGCTAAAGGCAGTATGAAATGAAGAGAATAGACTTAAGAATATTGTTGTGTTCTTTGTTTGTCTGGACGATAATTTTTTGCCTTCTAGAAAGTTTTTTGGCGACTGGCTTGCTAATGTCCAGGTAAGAAAAATGGGGATTTATGTCAACTTTTGTAGAATGTTACAAAGAGGTTTGTTTGTCATTTTCTTCAAAACTCATGACATGCAAGAAAGAGTTGTTAGAAAGGGATTTTGGAATTTAGGGCAATCTGTCTTTAGGGTTGTCCCTTGGTCTGCAAATTCAAGACCGAATGAGGTGGCAGTCAACTCTGCACCAAGATGGTTGGAAGTGAAAAATGTTGCCCCTCAATTGTGGAAATTCATTCCACAGATGTTAAAACCTCTGGGTAATGTCTTGCAAATTGAGAAAACCAGAGTTATGTTGCCTCATTTTAATGCTCGAGTTTTAATCTCTCTATTTCTTGATATTGTTGTTCCTGATATTTTGAGCGTACAAATTGGAGATAGTGTTGTTAATTGTGAAATTGAACTTTTGGGTAGTTTAAATGCTTGTTTCTTGTGTAAAAAAAGTGGTCATGTGAAGAAAGACTGTCTTAAAATTCAAAAAAAAAAATCTGATAAGAGTCTTTAAGAAAGATGAAAAAATGGTCAATGAACCTTACCCACAAGAGAATAAGGTTGGTCAAGTTGATGATAGTGAACCCTTGAACAATAAAGATTCAGACAAACAAGCTGAAAATAATAGAGAGATTGATAAAGAAGGCATGAACCTCCCTAACAGTGGATCTTCTGAGATGGAGTTTAATGAATTGACTCCACCCCGGAATGACCCACAGTTCGAGGGAGACTATGTTGTCACAGAAGCTAAAGGGGACACTACCCAAAAGGGTGCAAGTGAACAAACTGACCTTAGAGAGGAAATGCCTCTGAGGAAAAATGCCCAACAATTAGCTCTGGAAAGAATTAATACCAGAGCAGAAGAAGAAAGAAACGTGTTGAAGCGCCCCAAATACTACTGGACATTGAACCCTCAAGGGAACAATGCAACTCTGGGTACATGAAGAAGTCTAAAAGACAAAAGGTTGTCTTCAATTGTAACAACCCTCTATTTTCAGGAGGGGATATGGAAATTGATAAGATAAAAGAGATGTCTTCTAAAGAAGATAAAAAAAAGGAAGCAAGAAGGGCAAGGGTCAAGTGGTAAGAAGCCTGCAAAGAAAGGAAAAGAGGAAAAAATGCCTAAGTGTTTTGATACGCTCTACAAAAACCAAAAGCCTGGGGCTTCTTCTAAAATCTCTAAATGATCATTAAAGGTGTTAGTTGGAATGTTAGGGGATTGGAATCCCCTGACAAAAAATATATTCTCAGATCATTTTGTAATAACCATAGTTCCACGGAGTTTCGGGGACGGGGACGGGGGGACGGCAGGGGACGCGTTTCGGGTTCGGGGACGGGGGGGGCCTAAATTTGGGGACGGCGGGGGACGGCGGGGGGACGGCGGCAGGGGGGCGGCGGGGGAGCGGCGCGCTGAAATACATATAATACTTGAAAAATTAGTTATAAAAAGATGTATAATTGTAGAAGCCTAAAGAATAAGTAAAGTTTAGAGTTTAAACACATTGCCATGATTTCATTGAACTAGTGAACATTGAAACAATGTGAGACATTGGAATGAGAACTAGATGTTTCATAATTTGAATTTCATAATCATTGTTCATAATTACAATCAAGTTTCAAGTTTCAACAATGTTCAAAATATTGAAATAGTAAATAGTAAATACTAAATAGTAATGCCAAAATGGTTAATGGCTTGGTGCCACCAATGATGAATGATCTAATCATCCCCAAGCTCCATGTCGATCTCGTCATCACTGGAACTACTGGACCCCAAATGCTCAAGCTCATCTAAACCAATACCAACCAGCCCTGTCTGTGTAGCATCCTCATCTATCTGTGATGGCTCTTCTGGCTCTACATCCCATCTGGCTGCTGGACTCTCCCTGTATGTAGTTGTGGTGCGGTCAATGAGACGCAAGGAACTATGTACAGCCACAAGCTTCTCTGCCCTCCTAGAAGTAAGCATGTTCCTCTTAACAGAGTGGATGAAGCTATAAGTAGACCAGTTCCTCTCAGCAGCAGAAGAACTAGAAACCTGGGACAGCAAACGAATGGCTAGAGTAGTAATCAAAGATCTAGGCCCATGCATAGTCCACCACAACTTGGGGTCCTCCTGTGACATAGACTCCGAATCTATCTGGGCTGCCTCTAAATATCCCCAAAGAATGGCAAATTTTGACCACTCAGTACGAAGCAAGCTGGCCTCTGTAGAATCATACATTTTGTCAATGGCCTTCATGAACCCTTCCTTCACCTCAGCATCCTGTATAGGTGTGATTCTACCGGGCCTAGGTATGTACCACTTTGGGTTCAATGCATAGGCAGCCATGTGTAAGGGAGTGTTGAGCTTCTCCCATCTACGTTGAATGATTGGATGAATATGCTCGGTGTAGAATTGCATTGTGGGGTCCTTCTCTCGCACAATAGTCTTCATTTGAACAAGCATGGAATCAATGCACTCATATACCTCTCCAAGGGAAGGTGCATTAGAATCCCCAAATCTAATAACTGTGAAGACTAGCTGAATGATGGAGACAATATATTTGGCATCAGCCCAAAAGACATCATTCGTCACCACCTCCTTAACCCTCAATCCCTTCTGTGTCTTTGACTCAGGCCATCGGTTCCATTCTGCTGTCATTACCATTAGTTGCAATGGCTCTTGCAACTCAAGCATCCTCTCCAAGAGAATAAAATATGATGCATACCGAGTCTCTATAGGCTTCAGGAATTCCTTCTTGGAGAAGGCCCTGAAAAGTGCATGTGAAGTATGGTGATTGCAGATAAACATCTGCACATCTCTAGCATCACTGACAATTAATTTGATCCAACTGATTTTACCCATGTCCTTAAGTGCATTATTCATAGCATGCACACAACAAGGAGTCCACCAAATATGTCTATAGGCTGCCTCAATCAACTTCCCTGCAGCTCTGCACACATGGGCCGCATCTGTCACTACCTGCACCACATTTTGTGGCCCAATCTCCTCTATAGCATCCTTGAGGATCTGGAACTGATAATGGGCATCCTTGCTATGCCCAGAACAATCAATAGCCCTAAGGAAATAAGGGCCCGCTGTAGATGTAACGATGATGTTGATGAGTGGACGGTGCCTAATGTCCGTCCACCCATCCATGACTATGCTACATCCACTTGTGATCCAGGTTCTCTTCATCTTCTCCATCAAAATATTAATCTTGGAATAGTGTTGATCCAAGATTGTTGTCCTCAATTTAGTCTCCCCTGGTGGCACATATGATTGTCCTGCCCTTATTATCTTTGACACAACTTCCTTATAATAAGGAGAGCGAGCCACATGGAATGAAATGCCATTAGCAAAGAAGAATTTGCCAATGGCATCATCTGCCTCATCCTTTGCTTGCACATTGAATAAATCTGCCAATGGTTGTGAAGATGCCATCTTACGTTTCCCCTTAGGCTGTGTTGCACTTGAACTGGATGGATTTGGTGGCCTTTGAGTCTGCAAAGTAGCACTAGAAATTTGATCACCCCTACTCCTTTGTGGCAACATAACAGAAGGTGATGCTTCATCCTCTTTACAACCCCATAATTTTAATATTTCAGCCCTGAACTTCAAGTTACCATCCACAACTTTGCATACATCTACACCTTTGCCTCGGACAAGAAGAAGGTGAGCATTAGTTCTTGTAATGCTTCCAAACCATGTAAGCTTACATATGTTGCACTTCCATTTTCTAGTGCCCCCCCCCTTTGCCGCAGGGTTTGCTTCTATCTTAGATGCAAATTGTTTTAAAGGTGATTTTGGATCAAAGGGGCCCTTGGCCCATTTTTGAAGGAATTGTGAAGGGCACTTATCACGAGCTTTACTCCCAACGGAACTTGTGTCAGTTTGAGAGTGAGATCGAGTATTTGAGGCATGTTCACCCTCCCCTTCTAAATCAAAATCAGGATCTCGATCATTAGATTGAGATGAGTCATTTTCACTGTGAACTTCAACATCTCTATCCTCATTGTCACTTATGCTATGTGACTGTGAACTCATTATGATGATGATGCTGCAGCCTGCAAAAGAAAATCAAAAATTAAAATTGAAAAAAGTTAAAACAATGTACAACTTCATTGTTAAGAAAAAAATTTTAAAAATGAAAATCAGAAAAATTCAAAAATGAAAAATCAAAATGTGGTCTCATGGACTGCAATGATTCCAGGATATGCACAAAATGATTGCAGGATTTGTTAAAGCAAGCTGCAAATGCAATTGGCTGGTGCAAAGCCAAATTCGGAATTCCACAACCTTTGCCAACCCAGCATCCTCCCTGCCTGTGTCAAAATGGGAGCTTTGGAATAGGGTATGGAGTTGGACATCCATCTAAAACATAAAGGATAGAGGAATTTTCAATTTTGTGACTTGTCAGATGTTGTAGTTGCAACTGCCCTGTTAGATGTGTATGCAAAGTGGAAGCATAGACAAGGCACGTGAACTGTTTGACAGAATGCCTCAAAGAAATGTGGAAGCATAGACAAGGCATGTGAACTGTTTGAGTCTTTGACAGAATGCCTCAAAGAAATGTGGTCTCTGCAGTCTGCATAGACAAGGCACATGAACTGTTTGACAAAATGCCTCAAAGAAATGTGGAACAGTGGAAGCATAGACTGTGATAGAGAAGGCACGTGAACTGTTTGACAGAATGAGGCATTCTGTCAAACAGTTCACGTGCCTTGTCTATGCTTTCAGTGTTCACACCTTGACAGAATGAGGCATTCTGTCAAACAGTTCACGTGCCTTGTCTATGCTTCCAGCCTTCCACATTTCTTTGAGGCATTCTGTCAAACAGTTCACGTGCCTTGTCTATGCAAAGACCACATTTCTTTGAGGGAGACCACATTTCTTTGAGGCATTCTGTCAAACAGTTCACGTGCCTTGTCTATGCTTCGGAGCTTCCACATTTCTTTGAGGCATTCTGTCAAACAGTTCATGTGCCTTGTCTGTGCTTGCTGCTTCCACTTTGAGTTTGCAATGTGCATACAGACTACACTCTACAGTCTAACAGTGCAATTGCTGCAACCACAACATCTGACCAAATTCCTCTATCCTTTATCAAAAAAATTTAAAAATAACCAAAGCTCCCATTTTGACGCAGGTAGGGAGACGCAGGCACTGCAACGATTGCAGGATATGCACAAAATGGATTTGTCGAAAAGGTTTTACCGTTTTAGAACTGGAAGTTTAGGAAATGGAAATCCGAAATTAAAAACGTTTTAAAAAACGTTGAATGCCTCAAAGAGATGGCATCGCGTGGGATATCCCACGCGATGCCATCTCTTTGAGGCATTCTCTGTTCTTCAGAGGAACGTTACTACAAAAATTTGACTGTAAGGTATTAATGGCCGCACTTCCTTGTTCACAGTTTATTATTGCAGCATAAAAAAAGATCAAAAAGAATGCCTCAAAGAGATGGCATCGCGTGGGATATCCTACGCGATGCCATCTCTTTGAGGCATTCACTCTACGAATCACCCAAGATAAAACCCTCGGGCCTCAGTAGTACCTGTGATTCGACGGAGGCAGAATTTAATCAAAGTTCAAACGCAGTAATCTCCTTGAACGCGACCGCAGTGAATGGAAACTTCAAAACAATGAAAAGTAAAAGTTAAAACCTAAACAAAAAAAACAAATATATGTTTCGAGGGGGGACGCCTGGAAGACTCGGGGACGTCCAGACGTCCCCCCAATGAGAAACGTCTTCTGATGCGGCAGGGGGACGGCGGGGGGGCGGGGGGGGGACGTTTCCCTGACATCCCCCCGTCTCGGAAACGTCCCCGTCTCCGAAATGGCACCTTTTTCGGGGGGGACGCGTCCCCGTGGATCAGTGGTAATAACAGACTTAAATTGGATTTTTTGTGTTCAAGAAGTTAAAGTTGTTGGTTTTCAGCTGGATTGTGTTTTAAATTTTGTTTTGAAGAACTCCAAGGCCTTCTATACATTGCATGATAAGGGAAAAGGTGGCTCAGCCATATTGATTAATAATAAGTGGACCCAGTTTGTTGTGGACAATGGTTCTTCTCCATGTAATAGGCTGGTTTGGGTTATTATTGAAAAAGAAGATAGTAAGTTTGGCCTATGCTCTATTTATACCCCAAATGACTATAGGGATAGATGTTCCTTATGGTCTTGGATGGCCCACTACATGCCAAAAACACCCTGGATTTGTGGGGGTGATTTCAATATGATTGAATACAAAGAGGATAAAATTGGAGGAAAAGAGCCATTGTGGAAAGGTAATGAGCTATATTTCTGGTCTAGAATGAAAAGATATTATAATCTTGTTGATCCATCAGAAAGAAATAAAGGTAGAAATAAATTGATATGGTTCACTTGGTGCAATAACCAGAGTCAAGGGAAGAGGGTTTACTCTAGACTAGATAGATTTTGTAATATCCCATATAGGATATTTACTTATTTTTCTGATTTTAGGGTTCTGATTTTTGCCCTAATTTTCTGATTTCCAAACCTGATCCAAAACCCTAGTTTCTACAATTCTGATTTTCTATTCAGACTTAATCAAATACTTATAACAGCCACTTAGTCATGTCAAAACATCATAACAATCATGCCAACACATAGGACAAGATCATAGTTGAAATACACAATGAAATACACAATGATCTAACACCAAAATGGTTGGGAAATCAGATCTGAAGTCTGCCATCATAAATCAGAAAATATGAAGTATTAAAATACATCAAATCTCATGGGCAAAGATGCCAAACAAACCCAGCTACAATCTGCTATAAACCCTAGGGTTTATACATACCAAATCACATGCAAATTTGACCTTCGAATGATGAAAATGGACCTCCAAAGTGTGGCGCTCAAACTTAGGGTTTGAAAACCCTATGGCAATGGCACTCCAACACACCAAAAAGGCCAATCCAAGTGGGCACACAGGTCTGCTATGTTCGCTGCTCCAAAAATGATGTCAGTGATGCCAAGTGGATGCAACAAACCACAAAAATCTCCTTCCAAAGTAGGCGCTCCAATGGAATGATGAAAAACCCTAGCCAAATCACATCAAAGCACCAATCAACAAGGCCGAAGGAGGACTGATCTGCTGCTGTACCAAACTGAATGCTTTTTCCAAACCCTAGCATCCAAAGAACATCTCAAATCGTCTCACAAATGAGGTCGCTCCACTCTAGAAGGTGGCGCTCAAATCCTAGGGCCAAACCCTAGTCAAAATACCTTCAAAACTCACCAAACAAACCCTTCTTCAAATCTGATCTGAATATCTGATGTAGAATCCTGCTCTTCACCAATGAACAACAATGAAGCACAAATTGATTCCCATCACGGAATCACCTATGGATGAGCTAGGTTTTCGTCCAACTCACCTTGAACACAAGGGTTTTAGTCCTTGGTCCGTAGCTCAACTTCCGTTGCAGCCAAGAGAGTAAAACTCAAATCAAAATGTATTATGCTCGAGATGATTAAATGCCTTCCATGCAACTCATATTTATACAAGCTTCCACTCTCTCCCATAGCCGACCTAGAAACAATATTTTCAAATTATTTTCAAATTATTTTCCCTCCAATAGGCCGACCACCTCTACTAGCCTTGAGCACCCAAAATACAAATTAAAGATTTGAATTAAATAATATTTTATTATCCTCCTTGAGCGCACCACACAAGAATAAAATATTATTATTTTTTCTATTTATTTTCCCACCTTTTAGCCTTCAGGTGGGTCGTTCTCCTTCTTGGCAAAATAATTAATTATTTTTGGCTTCTCTAAACTTAATACAAAAATATATAAAGTCATTTCCCAAGTTCGCCTTGCCAAGGAAAAATAGTTGAGCTCCATAAAAACCACTTTCCCAAAAATCAATGACACTCAATAACCATAGCTCATCATCAAAGCTCAACCAAAGCATTCCCTTATATGAATTAGCCTACGGGAATGGTGAATAGGCCAACTCTCTCCTTGCTAAGTGATCATGCCGAAAATGGGGACATTACAGTCCTTCCTTCCCGGGATTGCTTCTCCTCAAGCAATCGCAAATCTAGATGCTGTAAAATCTACTCTCCTTCCCAAGTCGCATCCTCCAATGTTAAATCTCTCCATCTCACCAAATACTCCCGGATCACCCTGTTCCTCATCCGCCGCTCCCTCATCTCCAAGATATTGTCAAGAACCAAAACCAAAGTACCCTCTTCATCAAGGGGTGGAAGATCTGGAGAAGCAACATGTTGTCCAAGTGCCTTCTTGAGGCAAGACACATGAAAAACATTATGAATCCTACTATCTGCGGGCAACTCAAGCTCATATGCTACCTCTCCAACTCTCCTCACAATCCTGTAGGGACCATAGAACCTGGGCTTCAGTTTTTCTGAACCACTCCTCTTCAATGTAGACTGTCTATATGGTTGAAGGCGCAAGAATACCAAATCACCAACTTCAAAAGTCCCCTCTACCTTGTGTCTATCAGCATACATCTTCTGCTGATTCTGAGCTTGTTGATTATTATCCTTAAGTGCCTTAAGGATATCCTGACTATTCTACATCAACTCCTTAGCTCTGGGAGCTCGGCTATCATCAAAGGCCAAGACTAAGAAAGACGAAGCACCGTAACCATACAAGGCCCTAAATGGTGACATGCCAATCAACATGTGATAGGTGGTATTATAACAATACTCACCCAAATGTAACCACCTAATCCAAGCACGTTGCTGCCCCACAACATAATTGCGAAGATAACCCTCCACCCACTTGTTCACAATTTCTGTCTATCCATCTATCTAACGGTGGTAGCTAGTGCTCGGTGTCAACTCTGTACCAGCTAATCGAAATAGCTCCTGCCAAAACACACTGAGAAATCTACTATCCCGATCACCGACAATGGTCTTAGGGAGTCCATGCTCTGAAGAATAACTCTACAACCTGAAGTGCTAAATAATCTGATGGAATCGCAAAGAAGTGTGCATACTTGGTCAACCTATCGAGCACCACAAATATGCAATTCTGGCCTTGGACTCTTGGTAGACCAGTGATGAAATCCATCGAAATACTCTCCCACCTCTACTCTGGAATAGGCAATGGCTGAAGCAAACCTCTGACTTGTTTTGCTGACAAGTCATACACTATCTAACATGCTGCAAGACATCATCCTTGAGACCCTTCCATGAGAATCTCTCTCTCACGTGCTGTAGGTTTTAAAGAACCCTGGATGCCCTGCTAGAGGAGTATCGTGAACAGCCCTCAAAATCTTCTCCTTCAGCTTCGACTCGGGTACCAAGTAGATCATGTCCTTATAGTAGATCACATCATCGATCACCTTATACCTGTCATTCTGAATCCTGCCATCCATGATCTCACAAGAAAAAGTATTCTTGGAATACTCGACCAAAAGGTGAGCCTTCCAATCTACTGAAATCTCTAACATAGAACAAAGAGTAGGCCTCCTGGATAGAGCATCAGCAACCATATTGTTTTTTCCCTTAACATACTCGATGTCAAAGTCGTATGCCTGAATCTTGCTCACCTATTTTTGTTGCCTCATTCAAATCCTTCTATGCCAAAAAATGCCTCAAACTATTGTGGTTGGTCCTAACCACAAACCGGCTACCCACGAAGTATTGTCTAAACTTCGCCAATGCATGCATGATGGCAAGCATCTCCTTGTCGTAGGTGGAATAAAGCCTCTCCACATCCCTCAATTTTCTGCTCTCAAATGCAATGGGATGTCTATTCTGCATCAAAACCGCACCAATGCCCTCTCCTGATAAATCACACTCTAACACAAAGGGCTGCGTGAAATCTGGTAATGCCAATACTGGACAAGAACTCATCACCTGCTTAAGCCTGTTAAAAGTAGCCAGGGCCTCATCCAACCATCTAAATGCTCCCTTCTTAGTGAGATCTATAAGAGATGCTGCCAACTGTGAAAACCCCTTAACAAATCTCCTGTAGTAGCTGCACAAACCAAATAAACCTCTCAAATCTAAAATGTTCTTCGGTGGTGGCCAATCCAGAATAGCCTGTATCTTCTTCTGGTGAACTCTGACTCCATCGGCTCCAATCACATGTCCCAAGTAGAGAATCTCGGTCACCCCAAACTCACATTTGGAAGCCTTAGCATACAATGACTATGCCTCCATAATACTCAACACCTCATCAATATGCTGAAGATGATCCTCCCATGTCCTATTGTATATCAAAATGTCATCAAAGAACACCAACACAAACTTATGCAACTGCTTACGAAAGATGTGATTCATACACGACTAAAATATAGCAGGAGCGTTAGCAAGACCAAATGGCATAACCAAGAACTCATAGTGCCCATAATGACATCTGAAAGTTGTCTTATGAATATCCTCATCACGGACACGAATCTGATGATACCCGGAACGAAGATCAATCTTAGAGAAGTACACTACCCCATGTAACTCATCAAGCAACTCATCAATCCTGGGAATGGGATACCTGTTTTTGATTGTCTTCTTATTCAAGGCTCTGTAATCAATGCACATCCTCATGGTGCCATCCTGCTTCACCAAAACAACTAAAGAAGCAAAGGGACTGGAACTAGGCCGAATGTGTCCCATGTCAAGTAACTCCTTAATCGTCTTCTCAATCTCCTCCTTGAAGTGTCGCAGATGACGATAAGGTGTAGTAATGACGAGCTTGGAGCCCTTCTCTAACTCAATAACATGCTCCAAACCACGATCTAGTGGCCTATCAGAAGGAATGTCTCCAAATATCCCGCTATGCTTATCAAGCATTGACTGAATGTCTACATGATACTCCTGTTTACTGGAAGAGGATTTGGAAGATATAAAACACTGGGCTGCCCAAGCAACATCATCATGTCTAAACAATGTCTCCATCCTCCTCGCTGAAACAACCCTGGGTCCTCCATCTGAAAGTGCTCTCAACACAATTTTCTTCCCATCGTGCATGAACTCAAGCTCCATCTTTTGGAAATCATGTATATACCTGCCAAGTGACTAAAACAACGTCAATCTCTCTCAATCCTACCACATAGAAATCATCAGTCAATGTGTAGTCACGCATGTAAATGCTAAGCTGAGATACCTTCTTAGTGCAACTCATAGTAAAGCCATCTGCCACTATCACACTGAATCCCTGAAACTCCTCAGCCTGTAGTCCTCTCTTCACAATTAAACCCTCATCTATGAAGTTATGAGTGGCTCCACTATCAATCAAGCGACTCGCTTTCCTTTAAGGACTCCTCTCAACCGAAAGGGATGATATCTAGGCACTCCTGAAATGGAAGCAATAGTAACATGTGTTGAATCCCCTGTAGCATTAGGCTCAAGCTCTAACTGTGGTGGCTGCTCCGCATGATCGTCGTCACTACCTGAGCTAGTGCCCTGTATGTCTTCACTCTCTTCATCGAAAATGACCTCTATAAGATGTACCTTGCCTTTTCCAAGGCATCTAGGTCCCGGTTCCCATGGCTCCTTACAAGAAAAGCAAAGTTTCTTCCTCCTTAACTCATTTTTCACTTCATTATCCATCCTAGGAGGTGTGTGTCTAGGCTGATTGAACTTTTTTTGATTTGCACTAGAGCCCTTAAAGCTTTTCTATTGCGGCTGAAATGAAGGTGGAGATGTCTCAAGACCAAGTACCAACTCAATTGCACCCTGTAGAGTGTTAGGCTTATGAGCCTTCTGTTGGTGCCCAGAAAAACCAATTCCAAAGTAGCATTTCTGCCCCCAAAATTCCAAAAATCATGTGCAAATATCTTAGCAAATATCACCATTGGATAGAAAATTGAATTCTGAGCAACTTTGCCTTTTGAACCATCTCAAAATTCCTTAAAACTAAGAAGTTGTGCCTGGTCAAAGTTTGGTTCTTGTGTTTTTCGCCTTGGTCAAAGATGGTTTCTCCCTTCGAAAATTTTCCATGTTTTGCTTTGTTGTCGGCAAGTCAGCAAAAGTTCTAACTTTTGAACTTGTTTCCAAGTTTTGTTTTCTGTCGATTTGCCACTAAGGCGATAGAGGGAGAGTTGCGGCACAATGAGGAAAAGGCAAAAAGGCTCTTCTATCGGCGAAAGGAAAGGTTCAAGAACCTGATGGTTCGCCGATAGGAAGTTCTCCCGACGGTCATTTCGCCAACAAAGGCGAAGCTTGAAGAATGAAGGCCAAGTTCAAAAATGTTTCATTTTGCCGACGAGGCAAAAATGGTTAAGGCAAAGTTTCCCTTTGTCGGGTAGTCGGCGAAAAGCCGAACCAATGAAGCAGTTCAAATTTTTAGCAATTCACCGATAGGCTTTTTCGCCGACAATGAGGGAAAAGATAAAAGGCAACAAAGTGTTTGGTTCAAAAGGGTGCAACTTTGCCGATCAAAGCGGCAGGTTCAGCAAAAGGGCCTTTTGCCGATATAGAGGTGCCTGTCCCTTGGTTCAAGAAAATGGAGATTTGCCGATAAAGGCAAAAAGGTAAGGAATAAGGGGGCAAAGTTCATAAAAGTCCATGGTTCGTGATGAGGCACTTTCGCAGACAAAGAAGGCACAGGAAGGTACAATCGACTAAGGGGTGAAGTTCTGAAATGAAAGAATCTGATGACGCAAATTGGCTCCAGTTCGGCAAAAGTGAGTTTTGCCGATAGAAGTGGAAACAAGTGCAAAGAAGGTTTGGCCAAAGAGGTTTTTGCCGATAAGGCTGAAAAGGCCACCAAGAGATAGAGTTCAGCAAACAACAGATTTGCCGATAAAGCCCGCCAGGTTTGAAAAAGTTCACTTTTGTCGATGAGGCAAATATAAGGGCGAAAAAATAGATTTTGGCAAATTAAAGATTTGCCGATAAGGGGGGAAAATGCAGGCGGCAAGCTATAGAAGAAATTAGCCGATTGTGCGGGAAGAGGCAAGTTCCCGCTGGAGGACTTTTGCCGATGAGGCAAAATTATATGCAGAATCAAGTGTAAAGCACAGATTTGTAATGTGTAAAGGCTTTAATAATTTTGAAGTGTTGTAAAAGCTTCACAAACACTGTTGGTGGGTTTATATTTAAAAAGTGCCTTTCTTCCCCCTTTGTCACCATGAATGCATGAGGCTGCAGAAATGCAATTGTCAGATAGTCGCTGGAATAGTGTTTGCCATCAATGCGTAGGTACAGTATTTAATATGGAGATGCAGTGTTTCAGTGGATATATCTTCAGCAAGTCCTTCTAAGGACGCAAATCTACATGCAGGGTATGGGCACCCAGAATTTACGCTAATCCTCCTGACTTAGCCATGCGCTTCATTCATTGTGGTGCTTTTCCTTGTTGACTGGGATTTCAACGCCCAAAAGCTGCATAGAGGAGAACGGCTATATATGCCTCATTTTTAGATATTCTCAGGGTTGGTCTCTGAGCCAATTGTCTAGTCTGGGAGAGCCTAAGGAATTTCTCTGGCATCAATACACGATTTGGTCTAGTTTGTTAGTGAAGGGATATATTTAGTATTGTGTAGGAAGGTTTTATATTGCAGATTTGAATGTAGTGAATGTCTCCACAGGAGTTTGTAATGATTTTGGTAAATATGTATCGCAGTTATGTATTTTCCTTTGCCACATTTGTTGGTATGAGTGTAATAGGTGTTTGGAGATGTGTGACAACATCTAAATAAATACAAGGCTTTGTATTTGCCATCATTTTGTTATAAAGGAATCACTGCAGTCCTCTTTTGGATTATTAAGTATGTTCATTGTATGAAAATCTATTAGAAAGTCATATATGTAAATGTATGTCTAATTTTGTTGATCCTTTGTTGTGTATTTCTTTTCCTCCTTGCACTATGTGACTCTGTTGCCTAATGGAATAGGCACCGGTCCATATTGGAGAGGAACAAACAATCTTTTAAAAACAAACAAATCTTTCACCTATGGTTCAGGGATAAAAACCATCTTTCATGTGCATGTACATTCGCACAGTTGAATCAGCTTAATGAGAAGCCTGTGCAGTCAGTTTGTCTTCACTTAGTGACAGCTTTGGGGTCAAGTGTAAATTGGGTATGGCTATGTATGTTTATTTGTATTTCATTTCATGCCTCTAGGAATATCCCTCCTAGGTCTAGTTGAGCCTGAAGAGCAGAGGAGTTTATCCACTCCTATTAGTTGGCCAAAATTGCCCAAAACTTGTTGATAAACCTCTTCCTGTAACCCTGACGACAATCCCTGGCCTGGGTGATTTAGGAATGTTTTAGAGTTTTGTGTTGCCATTATTTTGGGTCCCAACAGTTTGGCGCCGTTGTCGGAGAAGAATCAGAAGGTCAATTAGTTTGAAGCCCCCTCGTAACAGAAAGTTTGCAGTGGTGTAATTTGTTGTTGTGGGTAAGTTGGTAGCCTTTTCAACTTACGCCAACAAATTGGCACCAATGTACTGCTAGGTTAAAAAATTTGAATACTCTGCTGGCGTGAGCAACCCAGAATCAATTTCATTGCCTTGAAGATTTGTCACACTTCAAGGGTTTTCCTTATTCATTGAGGTGGCGACTCTGCTGTCAAAAGAAAACAAAATGTTGCTACTATGTGCATGTTTCAAGGAGGTTGCAGCTGGTTAAGGTACAAGTTTTCTTTCTTCCTTGACCATGGTTTCTTTCTCAGTAAAGGAACATGTTGTTTGCTTTCCTTTGTCCTGCACAAATGGTTTGTAGTTGGTCATGGCCAACTGTTATGAATATGGATACCCTAAGGAGGATTCTTGCCCTGCATCTTCTTATGTTGCAGACCTTAAGAACTATATGGCCTTTGACCATCCTAGTAATGCATTTTCTAAACATAACCCTGCCAATTTTACAAACCCATAAATTTTTTAGCCCTTGCATAGTAGAAATGAAAAGTCTTGGCTGCAGAATAAAATTGAAAAAGAAAAGCAATTGTTAGTCTTTGCTGCAGCAAGAAAAAGAATTAGTAGACTGAATCAGGTTGCATCAGTCCATGCCGCAGTCTGATTCCCCTCTTGCTATTCCCAGTGGTTATTTTCCTCATCCTCCCCCTATTGCTAATGAAAACACCTATGGGTCCATTATGAGCAGCAATCCATGCCCAAAAGGATTTACAATCAAATGCCTTTATTTGATGGGTGTGAGGTTTTCAATGGGAAGGCACACATTGATGCATTTTCAGACTTCATGGATAAATTTCAATTTGGAGATGAGGATATGTGGATGAGAATTTTTGTGAGATCTCTATGTGGAGTAGCACGAAAGTGGCTGGTTAGTTTCCCTGACCAGCATTTTGCTTCCTGGGATCAGTTGGTGGCTACCTTTGAAGACTCTACAAGTAGTCTAAACCCTGTCTTTCTTGTTCAAGAACTAGAAAATATTAAAAGGCAAGGAGAGTCTAGCATGGAGATCAGCCACAGATTTGCAGTGGCCCTATCTCACATCCCAGAAAAATTCAGACCTGATTTTCCTGTGTGTATTGATATGTATTTGAGAGCTTATGACAATTCTATAAGCTCAAGTTCTATACGGGAAGAGTTCAATATAATGGGTTTGCAACAGGCCTATGTGTTCATTGATTATGTTGACAAAGTTAAGCAGGATATGATTGTAAAATCTATATCCTCAAATGCAAAGTTAGTTGATAATGAACAGGTTGTTGTAGACAGCAGAGATGTGGACATTTCATATGATCCAGACACAATATCATGTGATGATTGTGTATGCAGAAGGGTAGAGGAAGGTGCTGGTGCAGTGTATGAGAGTGATTCAAACGAAAACAGTAGTGACTACACCCACACTCCATTGGATTAGTCATCAGTGGATGATGAAAATGAACAAATCAATGATAGCGTTCACTCTGGTGAAGAGAATTTCAACCCTGTTGCCTGTTGTTGTATTGTAGATCGCCTGGAAGGTATGTATGCAAGTGAGGCATCGAATGTCTCAGCTCATGTAATTGATTATGTAATGCATACATATACTGATGAAGCAAATGATGATGAAGAGATGAACGTGAGAGATAATGCCCTTTATGAAGAGCATGCAAATCCGTCAGGTAACATAATTTCTTATTATTATTGGTGCATGGATAATCCTCTTTTTGAAGATGATTTTCAGTTCAGTGAGTTTGAGCTATCATCTTTGGAAGTGGAGACTTTTATGCAATATGACACAGCTACCTATGGCAACAAGTGGAAAGAGAGGAGGTACAAAATGATGTTGAGGGTGAACAAGAGACTGGTCTCTTGTTTGGTATGTTACCCTCATTTATTCCTGATAATGACAATGAGGTCATTGGCACTTGTTTGCATGAGGATGATGACTTATGCTTCAGCTGGACATCATGAGGGCAATAGTACAGTTACAGGCGACTCTGAGGTAATTGTCTCCCACTTTGAAGACCATGTAACGAATGATTTTCTAGAGCTTTGTTTGGGGCAGTTACCTCTAATTAATGTGGATCATGTTGAGAGCACATTTTTGAGCTCATTGGCTAGGCCTGATGACATTTGGGCTGAATGTTCAAGTATGGATCAAGTTTTTGATCTACAGGGTGAGGAGGAAAAAATCATTGTTGATTTTCTTAGCAGCAAATTTTACACAGCAGTGTGTGCCAGGGAATCCAAAACAGAGACGCAATTTGAAGATTTTGAGTCTTCACATAAACTGCCTCAAATTTTTGATTTATATGCTAATAATGAAGATTTAACTCTGAATCATGCCTTTGATTCAGTCATGGAGGAGTGCATAAGCATATATGTTGTTGCTGGGTCAAAAGAATTAGAACAGTCATGTGATAGCCCAGTATGAGATTAAACCTGGGTTGGATGAGTTTCAGCTTGATAGTTTCCTTCATGCTGATGTTTATACAGCCCCAAAAATGCATCATGTTGACATGGGACTTGAATGTGAGTGCTTATAAGTCAGTCAGCATGATGATGAATCATATTATCTATGGCTACCTTGCCCTGGTAATAATCATTTCCAACTTCAGCATGATAATATATGAATGTTTATATTTTGTATGTTTATGCATGCAAAATGTTTTTATTGCTGATGTTGAGTGATCAGTGCAGCAAAGGATTGAAGGAGATCAGCTCCTTCAATAGGCTTGTCTTTGTCAGAGGCATGTAGCTTCATTCAATTTTCTGCAAGGGTGGCCTACAATGTCTCAAAATTTTGGCTGCAGTCATTTTTGACTGTCTTTCTTTGTAAATGTGTTTTGTGTGTTTGTGTGTTGGTCTGCCCGGAGATATTCTGGATTCTCGCTGTGACACTACTTGTCACACGTCCCCAACCAGAGCCACTATTGGTGCCCAGAAAAACCAATTCCAAAGTGCCCTTTCTACCCCCAAAAATCCAAAAATCATGTGCAAATCTCTTAGCATATATCACCATTGGATAAAGAATTGAATTCTGAGCAACTTTGTCTTTTAAACCATCTCAAAATTCCTTAAAACTAAGAAGTTGTGCCTAGTCAAAGTTTGGTTCTTGTGTTTTTCGCCTTGGTCAAAGATGGTTTCTCCCATAGAAACATTTCCATGTTTTGCCTTGTCGGCAAGTCGACAAAAGTTCTAACTTTTGAACCTGTTTCCAAGTTCTGTTTTCTGTCGATTCGTCGATAAGGCGATAGAGGGCAAAGGGAGAGTTGCAACACAATGAGGAAAAGGCAAAAGGCTCTTCTATCGACAAAAGGGAAAGTTCAAGAACCTGATGGTTCACCAACAGGAAGTTCTCCGACGGCCATTTCGCCGACAAAGGCAAAGCTTGAAGAATGAAGGCCAAGTTCAAGAATATTTCATTTTGCAGACAAGGCAAAAATGGTTAAGGCAAAGTCTCCCTTTGTCGGGAAGTCGGTGGAAAGCCAAACCGATGAAGCAGTTCAAATTTTTAGCAGTTCGCCGATAGGCTTTTTCACCAACCATGAGGGAAAAGATAAAAGGCAACAAAGTGTTCGGTTCAAAAGGGTGCAACTTTGCCGATCAAAGCAGCAGGTTCAGCAAAAGGGCCTTTTGTCGATATAGAGGCGCCATTGCCTTGGTTCAAAAAAATGGAGATTCGCCGATAAAGGTGAAAAGGTAAGGAATAAGGGGGCAAAGTTCATAAAAGTCCATGGTTCGTGATGAGGCACTTTCGCCGACAAAGAAGGCACAGGAAAGGACAATCGGCTAAGAGGTGAAGTTCTGAAATGGAAGAATTTACTGATGAGGCAAATTGGCTCCAGTTCGGCAAAAATGAGTTTTGCCGATAGAAGTGAAAATAGGTGCAAAGAAGGTTTGGCCAAAGAGTTTTTGCCAATAAGGCTGAAAAGGCCACCAAGAGATAGAGTTCGGCAAATGAAAAATTTGCTGATAAAGCTCGCCAGGTTTGAAAAAGTTTACTTTTGCTGATGAGGCAAATATAAGGGCGAAAAAATGGATTTCGGAGAATTAAAGATTTGCCGATAAGGGGGGAAAATGCAAGCAGCAAGCTAAAGAAGAAATTAGCTGATCGTGCGGGAAGAGGCAAGTTTCTGCTAGAGGACTTTTGCCGATGAGGCAAAATTAAAATGCAAAATCAAGTGTAAAGCACAAATTTGTAATGTGTAAAAGCTTTAATAATTTTGAAGTGTTGTAAAAGCTTTACAAACACTATTGGCGGGTTTATATTTAAAAAGTGCCTTTCTTCCCCCTTTGTCTCCATGAATGCGTGAGGCTGCAGAAATGCAATTGTCAGATAGTCGTTGGAATAGTGTCTGCCATCAATGCGCAAGTACAATATTTAATATGGAGATGCAGTGTTTCAGTGGATATATCTTCAGGAGGTCCTTCTAAGGACGCAAATCTACATGCATGGTATGGGCGCCCAGAATTATGTTGATCCTCCTGACTTAGCCATGCGCTTCTGTGATGTCCCCATTTCTGCGATGGTCATATTTGATATAGCTATCATATTCCAAGGGAATATTTGGCTAGGAGTTAAGTGACTTAAGTGGTTCTATTTTGAAGTTTAACTTTATAAAGTGTTATAATTTTGAATTACTTTATAAAAGTATTTTTATAAAAGTCACTTAAGTGGGTCCTAAAGCATTTTTATGTCATAAAGTGACATTGTGTACATAAAAACCATCATTTAATAAAGTTAAATGATTGTGTACACAAAAACTGTCATTTTATAAAGTTAAGTGATTGTGTACACAAAAACAATCATTTAATAAAGATCAAGTGTGATCGTGTACACAAAAACCTTCATTTAATAAAATTAGGTCAAGACCTAATTGAAGAAGGCCTTATAAGGAGCAGCTGGGAATCATTTGGATATAATTGAGTTTGTGTTTTGGATTGAAGACAAGTTCCTAGTTTCAGCTTGAGTTCAAGAAGATGTTCCCTTGCATTCATGGTATCAAGGAGATGAGCCCTTGGTAATTAATGATTTGGTGTGATCCCTTACCATTCATGAGGTGAAATTGCTTCAGAGTTCACAGTTGGACTTCAAAGCATTGTTCTACATTCCTTTGTGTGAATTCATAGATTTGAAGTAGTTATTTGGTCAGAGACCATTGTTGGTATTTGAAGGTTGTTGATCATTGTATCTCATTGAAGAATTTGAAGATATATATATTGTATGCATCTATATTGTTCATGCTGAAGTTTTATTTGCAAATTCATTGATGCTCTTTCAATAATCAAATTGCAACTTCTTTGGCGTATGAAGGATTGCCCATTCTAAGCAATGCTAATGATAATGGTTGAATTGTAATGAATAGTTTTCATTAAATAACAATTGTGGGTTTTAAAATATTCATTGTTCAAAATGATAAGTGCTGCCAAATAGGAGACCAAGTCTGACGAATTGAGTTAATAATTTCCAGCGCTCCAAGTTTAAAGAAAATCCATATGTGATTGTTAATTTTTGGAGTCTATTGTATGTGCTAATATTGTGGGCCCCTTAAATCACTAAGTCAGATGCATAGAAAAGAAATAGCTATTGGAGATATTCATGGCAGTTGTAAATGAAAAGCACATTATATATCAGACACTTGGTATTAAGGAGGATCGCTGGAATAATTCGTGGGTCTTTGTATTTGCTTTGTAATAAGATTACCAAGCATTTGAAGATTGTGTATATCTGCCGCAGCTCTTTAAAGCATCGTGAGTTTTATATCTTGGAGTCACGGAATCTTCAGTGTTTATAAACAGCAGCATAAATGCCTAGTGTTATTAGCGTCGTCAACCATAGAAGGAGAAGCGGTTCAAATAAGAGATCGTGGTTTTCAAGTCAACATAGAAGTCGTGGAATTCAAGAGAAGTTCATTTTGATTGAAGTGCTAAATTTGAGATACCAAAACAGCGGCATTGCTATTTGCAGAGGCTTCTGAATTGGCGTTAACACTAGATGTCCTTCATTGTGTTGTGTTGAAGACTTTGATATCATATGATACTAAGTTAAGGAAGAGTCCACTCATAAAAGAGCCATGGGCACTTGGTAATAGAGAATCGTGGAGTTTATGATAAGAGGCTTTGAACATTTGATCACAGCTCTTACAAGGATCATGAGTTGATATCAAAGGATCGCTACCAGTGAGTGAATGTTGTGAAGGTTCAAATAGCTGCCACCTGGGAGGGAGTCGCAGCCTTGTAATACAGTCAGCTGTAGCTTCTATCTTTATAGCTACAATAGAGTTCATCATACCAACAGACATTATTTACTGTGTTGAAGACTAAAGATGCTATGGGTATGTGAACTTTCTTATGAATAAAGGTTTGTATTCTCAAAAAAATAAACAACAGTGTGTTTCAGTCCTGAATGTAATCAGCTATCATTTCATTTCAAATCTTTAATTTGAATTTATCTACAAACTGTTTGATGTAATGTTTCTTTGAGGAATTCAATATTCTATGAGTAACGATAAGAAATTAGACAGAGATTTGAAATATTCATTTCAGAATTCATTATAAATCAGAGTATTGAGCAAATATCCTAGAAGGGATATTACAGTGGTATCAGAGCCATGATCTTGCCAGCCTAAGGGGAAAAATCAGAACTTGTTTCAATCAGATAACAGGGTACATCAATGGCCAGAATTACCTTCCTTTCTCCTTCACCACCAAAGGAAAGAGTACCCAGCAAGAAGAGTCAAAAGAGTTCGGTTAAGACACCTCATAGCTCGCAGCAGTATGAAGGTTCAGTTTCAAGGAAGTCTAAGCATTCTAGAGGCTCATCAACATCTACAAACAAAAGTTCAAATCAGCAAGATAAAAGGGCAAAAGTACTAAGCATGTTTGAGGAGTACGATCCTCTTCCTCAACGTGTTAAGGAATTAGTACCTTTCAAGGATTTCATGGATATGCATCCTAAGGTTCGCCACATGACTGAATTTGCAAAATAGAAATATCATATGATAGCTAATGAATTGTTTGCACAAGAAAAGGATAGAGAAAATGAGGTTGTCAAAAGTCTTCATGAGAATCATGCTGATTTGAAGCGTAAGGGCAAAAAGATAGAATTGGATTCTAATGTGGCTTCATCATCATTACAAGAAGAAACACTTGAGGCTTCCATGAAAGAGATGGATAAAGAGCATGAGTATGGCATTGACATGAGTAACTCTAATGAAGCCTCTCCTAAAGAACAAGAAGACTATGCAAGTGGCATGAAGGTGGTTGATCTCGAGATAGTTAATTGTGAAGACACATCACAAAGGTATGAAAGCAATTCTGATTTTGAAACAGCAATCCTATTTCCTCCCATAGTCATGAAATAGCAGCCAAATCTATCATAACTTTGGGCCGTGAATTGACTCACGAAGACATAAATGATGCACTTGGAGAGAATTGTATTGAACCGGCATTTGATGGTAAGCATTTGATTTTTGAGATGGATGATAATTCTATGGAATGGCATGACATCATACCTAATTTGTTTGAGGACAGCAGTCCTATGGCTTTGCATTTTCATGAGATAGGCATGCTAACACCTTTAAATGATAGTTGTTTGAGGACTACTAATGATGGCATACAAGATTGGAATGTTGGATATAGTGATTTTGTTGAAAAACAGGGTACTACACAATCTGATTTTGTATATCAGACCTTTGAAGATGTGGAAAAGACACAAGAGAGGTGTAACATTTGGCTAGAAAGAGCAAAGAAAGCTAAGTTAGTTGTTGGTCAACCAAAACAGTACCTTGAAATGGTAAAGGGAATGAGACAATCAGCTTTGTTTCATCATTTTAGATCAGCCATTGATGATCTGCAGGTGTATGATAATGAAGGTGAAGGTAATTTAGTTTTGCATGATGCATTGGTTTCCATTGGAGAGGATCAGCCTACTCTTGAGTTGACACAACATCATGTTGATGATGCTTTCCTATTGGAGCATATAGATGGTTTGAGAGTTCATTCTTCATGGTTTGATGGTTGTTCTTCATTGTTGAGCATTGCATTGTTTGATTTCAGTTTTGATACAGCAGTGTTTGGCACAATTTGGTTTGATAGACATCACTGTTTTCTTGTTGAGGATGCATCTAATGATGGTCTCCTATCATCTTGCATGATGAATAGAACTTTTTACATCATTTTGAATGATGTTATCAGTTTGCATGACGTTGTTCTGATTTATGACAAACAGATAATAGGGATGGATTCACTTGTGTTTGCATCATTGTGCGATAGTGGAAGCGGTCCCGGGATCTCTTGCATCAGCAACTTTGAGAAGATGTGTTTGATTTTGTATGGAGAGCCTAGATTGATTTGGGATCCAAGGATTGATTGGATGCAAGTTTTCTTCTCATTGCTTGGGGACAAGCAATGTCGGGAAGGGAGGACTGTGATGTCCCCATTTTTGTGATGGTCATATTTGATATGGCTATCATATTACAAGGGAATATTTGGCTGGCACAAGGAGTTAAGTGACTTAAGTGATTCTATTTTTAAGTTAACTTTATAAAGTGTTCTAATTTTGAATTACTTTATAAAAGTATTCTTATAAAAGTCACTTAAGTGGGTTCTAATGCACTTTGTCATAAAGTGACATTGTATACATAAAAACCATCATTTAATAAAGATAAGTGATTGTGTACACAAAAACTGTCATTTTATAAAGTTAAGTGATTGTGTACACAAAAACAATCATTTAATAAAGATCAAGTGTGATCGTGTACACAAAAACCTTCATTTAATAAAATTAGGTCAAGACCTAATTGAAGAAAGCTTTATAAGGAGCAGCTGGGAATCATTTGGATATAATTGAGTTTATGTGTTTTGGATTGAAGACAAGTTCCTGGTTTCAACTTGAGTTCAAGGAAATGTTCCCTTGCATTCATGGTATCAAGGAGATGAGCCCTTGGTAATTAAAGGTTTGGTGATGATCCCTTACCATTCATGAGGTGAAATTGCTTCAGATTTCACAGTTGGACTTCAAAGCATTGTTCTACATTCCTTTGTGTGAATTCATAGATTTGAAGTAGTTATTTGGTCAGAGACCATTGTTGGTATTTGAAGGAGATGTTGATCATTGTATCTCATTGAAGAATTTGAAGATATATATATTGTATGCAGATATTGTTCATGCTAAAGATTTATTTGCAAATTCATTGATGCTCTTTCAATAATCAAATTGCAACTTCTTTAGTGTATGAAGGATTGCCCATTCTAAGCAATGCTAATGATAATGGTTGAATCGTAATGAATAGTTTTCATTAAATAACAATTGTGGGTTTTAAAATATTCATTGTTCAAGATGATAAGTGCTGCCAAATAGGAGACCAAGTCTGACGAATTGAGTTAATAATTTCCAGCGCTCCAAGTTTAAAGAAAATCCATATGTGATTGTTAATTTTTGGAGTATATTGTATGTGCTAATATTGTGGGCCCCTTAAATCACTAAGTCAGATGCATAGAAAAGAAACGGCTATTGGAGATATTCGTGGCAGTTGTAAATGAAAAGCACATTATATATCAAATGCTTGGCATTAAGGAGGATCACTGGAATAATTTGTGGGTTTTTGTATTTGCTTTGTAATAAGATTACCAAGCATTTGAAGATTGTGTATATCTGCCGCAGCTCTTTAAAGCATCATGAGTTTTATATTTTGGAGTTGCGGGACCTTCAGTCTTTATAAACAGCAGCATAAACGCCTAGTGTTATTAGCACTGTCAACCATAGAAGGAGAAGCGGTTCAAATAAGAGATCGTGGTTTTCAAGTCAACACAGAAGTCGTGGAATTCAAGGGAAGTTCATTTTGATTGAAGTGCTAAATTTGAGATACCAAAACGGCATTGCTATTTGCAGAGGCTTCTGAATTGGCATTAACACTAGATGTCCTTCGTTGTGTTGTGTTGAAGACTTTGATATCATATGATACTGAGTTAAGAAAGAGTCTGCTCATAAAAGAGCCATGGGCACTTGGTAATAGAGAATCGTGGAGTTTATGATAAGAGGCTTTGAACATTTGATCACAGCTCTTACAAGGATCATGAGTTGATATCAAAGGATCACTACCAGTTAGTAAATGTTGTGAAGGTTCGAATAGCTGCCACCTGGGAGGGAGTCGCAACCTCCTAATACAGTCATCCGCAGCTTCTATCATTATAGCTACAATAGAGTTCATCATATCAACAGACATTATTTACTGTGTTGAAGACTAAAGATGCTATGGGTATGTTAACTTTCTTATGAATAAAGGTTTGTATTCTCAGAAAAATAAAGAACAGTGTGTTTCAGTCCTGAATGTAATCAGCTATCACTTCATTTCAGATCTTTAATTTGAATTTATCTACAAACTATTTGATGTAATGTTTCTTTGAGGAATTCAATATTCTGTGAATAAAGATAAGAAATTAGACAGAGATTTGAAATATTCATTTCAGAATTCATTATAAATTAGAGTATTGAGCAAATATCCTAGAAGGGGTATTACAGCTTCATTCATTGTGGTGGTTTTCCTTGTTGACTAGGATTTCAACGCCCAGAAGCTACATAGAGAACGGCTATATATGCCTCATTTTTAGATATTCTAAGGGTTGGTCTCTGAGCCAATTGTCTGGTCTGGGAGAGCCTACAAAGTTTCTCTGGCATCAATACACGATT
Source organism: Cunninghamia lanceolata (assembly GCA_027924645.1). Taxonomy (NCBI): domain Eukaryota; kingdom Viridiplantae; phylum Streptophyta; class Pinopsida; order Cupressales; family Cupressaceae; genus Cunninghamia; species Cunninghamia lanceolata. The sequence continues at coordinate 11,449,574 of BSBN01000252.1, read as the reverse complement.
TGGTCTAGTTTGTTAGTGAAGGGATATATTTAGTATTGTGTAGGAAGGTTTTATATTGCAGATTTGAATGTAGTGAATGTCTCTACAGGAGTTTGTAATGATTTTGGTAAATATGTAATCGCAATTATGTATTTTTCTTTGCCACATTTGTTGGTATGAGTGTAACAGGTATTTGGAGATGTGGTACAACATCTAAATAAATACAAGGCTTTGTACTTGCCATCATTTTGTTATACAGGAATCACTGCAGTCCTCTTTTGGATTATTAAATATGTTCATTGTATCAAAATCTATTAAAAAGTCATATTTAAATGTATGTCTAGTTCTGTTGATCCTTTGCTGTGTATTTCTTTCCTCCTTGCATTTTGTGACTCTGTTGCCCAATGGAATAGGCACCGGTCCATATTGGAGAGGGACAAAACAATCTTTTAAAAACAAACAAATCTTTCACCTGTGGTTCAGGGATAAAAACCATCTTTCCTATGCATGTACATTCACACAGTTGAATCAGCATAATGAGGCTTGTGCAGCCAATTTGTCTTGACTTAGTGACAGCTGTGGGGTCAAGTGTACATTGGGTATGGTTGTGTATGTTTATTTGTATTTCATTTCACGCCTCTAGGAATATCCCTCCTAGGTCTAGTTGAGTTTGAAGAGCAGAGGAGTTTACCCACTCCTGTTAGTTGCCTAAAATCGCCCAACACTTGTTGATAAACCTCTTCCTGTCACCCTGACGACAATCCCTGGCCTGGGTGATTTAAGAATGTTTTAGAGTTTTGTGTTGCCATTATTTTGGGTCCCAACACCTTCACCAAACCCTTCAACTTATCACTCAAACTCTCAACAACAACATTGTCACCCTCTTTTCTATCATATCAGGTGTTGGTGCCCAGAAAAACCAGTTCCAAAAGTGCCCCATTTTGCCCCCAAAAATCCATCTTGAAATCCCACTTTGTGCCCTCTTTGTTGAACCCATCAGTTATAACCGATCAAAGACATTTTCCATAGGTTTCCATTTGTTTGTGCCTTCTAAATACAAGGAAAGAATCCCAAAAATGACAGTCAAAAATTATGTGTGTTTGCTTGTATTTTTTCACCTTGTCGGAGTTTCGGAGTTTCGGCCTCCTGCTTTACTTCATGCCTTGTCTATCGGGCTCAAATTTGCCTAAGTGTTGAAGTGTCTTCACCTTCGTCAGAGTTTCGGAGTTCGGTCTTCTTGTCTTCAGTCTTCTGCAAGGCAGATGTCAGGTGGAAGGCCCGAGGGCCGAAGTCCGACAAGTTTACATGAAAAATATTGTAAGTGTTGGTGTTTAGTCAAGTGTTGGAGGTCAGATTTCTGGTCTTCCGTCTTCTTCTGTGTTGCGGTTAGAAGGCGGAAGACCCGAAGGCCGAACTCCGACCTTTTCCCTTTGCAAAGCAATTAGGTGTTCAAGCGCCGAACTTCGGGGTTTCTCTCTTCCACGTTCTCTTTCGGAATGCGTAAGGTGGAAGGCCCAACGACCGACTCCCGACGGGCCACGTGGTGTGTTCTGGTTGCTTTTCGCCATTCCGAGGAGGATATTTTATTAAGGCAAAAGGCGGCTGCGGAACCATGGAAAGTTGCCAGGTGGCAATGAAAAGTTGCCAGGTCGCAGTGACGTCATCCGGAGGGGAGGGTTCGAGGCCCGTGTCTCGTTCCTTTTTATTCAAAATGTTTCTAAGTGTTTCAGAGTTTCGGACTTTGGGGTTTTCGTCTTCCCTCTTCCTTTCTTCGAAAGTAGGAAGGCTAAAGGCCCGAACTCTGAACTCCGATGATTTTCAGTGTTCAAGGTTTTATAAGGCGGGGTCCGGGCTTCTATCCTTCCTCTTCCAGATTCAACAGACGATAAGGTGAAAGGCCCAAGCTCCGAAGTCCGATATGTCAGAGCTCGAACCTTTTGCCTTCCAAGTCCATTTTTCATCGTGCAAAACGTGACGGGACTGCTCAGCGACCCTCTTGGTCACCATTAATGCATTTTCAAAGCCCGATTTCGTGTGGGAAATGGATTTCTCGTTTCCCCATGCCACTGTCCCTCATTTGCATTGAATTTCTTGTACCCGTGGCATGGGCGAACCTCCTGTTTCAGCGGATTTCTCAGGCAGAGCCATGTGGGTGCGCTCCAAGGACACTGAAACGAAGTTATTGCAGCATGGGCAAGGGTTCCTTCTTGTTGGCTTCTCTTTCCACATCCATAACTACTACAGTAAAGAAAAATGTTATATATGCATGTTAGAAAGATGTAAAAAGGCTTGGTCTCTGAGCCAATTGTCTAGTCTGTGAGAGCCTAAGGAGTTTCTCTGGCATCAACACACGATTTGGTCTAGTTTGTGTAATGTTCCCTTTTTCTGCCTAGTCGGTTGTGGGCCCGATAGCCTATTTCCAGAACCCTGATAGGCTACCTCGCTATGGTAAGGGGTTCCCCTTTTTGAAGAACTCATGGTTCAGTTATTTTGTTGATCTCTAATGCTGGTTTTGAGATCAATTTGGTGTCAGGATGTCAATGCAACTTTTTGAAGTTGATTCGGCCTCTTGGATTGCTCTCCAAGATTCTTGAAGGAGCCGTCTAATTTTGGAAAGTTTCCCGGAAGGCATCGTTTTGCATCTCTAACCTTGTTGAGCGTATTGGTTTAGTTTTTTTTTGCGGTTGGATGCAATTTGTGATTTTCCGCAAAAAGTAGTATTTAATGAGCTATTTTTATTATTATTTTCACTTAAGTTCCTAAGGGTGAAAATAATTAATAAGTATTTAAGTGTTATAGCTCATTGGAAAGGGGAAATTATATTCTTTTATCTAGGCACTTAAAAGTGAGCCCTTAAGTGGAGATAAAATGGACTTATTATAAGTTTGAGGGAAAAGTATTATTTCCAAGAAAGAATTAATTTCTTGTGTAACTCCCAGGTGCCTAAAAAAGAGAAGTGAGAGCTCATTGTTGAGGCTCATGCTTTGGATTTTATACAGATATGCTGCTAGTTTTGAGCCAGAAAGTTCATCTACCTTCTTGAGGACGAAAACCCTCATGAAGATGTTCAGTTTCGATGGGGCAATATCCTTCCTAGCTGGAAAGTGGTGACTTCACCGTGAAGTTGCACAATGCTAAACAAGGATTCAATAAATTATATGGAGCTTTGTTGTTTGAACTTATCCTATTATATTTTGGTGTAGTTTTTAGTGGTGTTTGTGAGTGAAGTGTGGTAGTATTTTTGGTGTGGTTTCTTGGATGTGCCTGGCTGAGACGTACAACCAGCCGTACCTTCAAGATGGTGGATTTTTGTAGTGATCTTCCTAATGTTTATTTGGAGCTTTTAATGGTTGGGAAACTTTTGTGTGGTTTAGGCGTCATCATCTGAGCATTTTTTGTGAAGTTTAACACTTTTTGTGTATTGCCATTTTGCTGCCGTACCTTTGAAGTGTCGTACAGCAGCCTGAGACGTCTTGTGTTTTTGAGCATAGTGTTTTGTTGTTTGGTGGTAATATTATATGGGTTGCATCTGTATATGGTTAGCAATGATTCCTGATCACATCTTCTAAAATTCTGGGCAGTCTTTTGATACTTTTGATGTGTTATGCCATTCCATGGCCGTACGGACCAGTCAAAAAATCGTGGTGTTTGCTGTGCAGATCAAATTCAGTATAAAACAGATTTTTCATTGTTTACTGATTGTTTAAGACTGGTATCAGATGTATATCTTTTTGGAAGGGGTTCTATGCTCCCATTTTATTTGTGAATGCTTCCCTATCATATGGTTGCCATACAGAATGAGGGTAGTCTGAAAATTGCAAACTCAGATTAGATTAGCAGCAGCTTTGAATGTTGTTTGCATTGGACAATATTAGATTCTTGGGTTTTGAAGATGCTGATTGTTTTTCCGGGTAATTTTCAATGATTTGCTACACCATCATGATGCCAAGAACCAGCTCTAATCCTTATCTCTGAGTTATATTGCATTTGATTTCATTGTAATCTTTCTTTATATGCAAACTCATTAAATTACCCCTGGATGGTTCAACCGCCAGTGTGGAGAATTGGATTGTTTTCTTTTCTTGTTATCTACCCACTGAGAAAGTGGTGAATCCCCACTGCATAAGTGGATGCCTGCTCATAGTAGATGAATGTATTGGTCTTGTTGCACAATCTTTAGTTTGTAAACCAAAACACATTATGCTCTCACCTCGCCCGATTTGGGAACGTGGTGATCAGAAGTGTGGAGGTGTTTAGTTGTTCATGCAATATTGTGCTAACATTGTTTATCATTGTTCATATTTTTTCAAAAAAAAAGTTTGTTACAAGTTTGTTAGTGAAAGGATTTGTTCAGCATAGAGTAGGAAGGTTGTAAAAGCAGATTTGAATGTAGTGGTATGTCTCCACAGGAGTTTGTATTGATTTTGGTTGATATATAATCGCGGTTGTATATTTTCCCTTGCCACATTTCCTGGTATGATTGTAACAGAGATTTGGAGGTGTGTGACAACCCCTAAGTTAATACAAGCTTTTGTATTTGCCATTTTTTTGTTGCATATGAATCATTGCAGTTCTCTTTTGGATCATTAAGTGTGTCCATTGTCTGAAAAACTATCTAACAATCATATATGTAAATGTATGCCTAGTTCTGTTGATCCTTTGCTGAGTCTTTCCTTTCCTCCTTGCATTCTATCACTCTGTTGCCCGATAGAATAGGCACCGGTCCATATTGGAGAGGGATCAAACACCTTTTATAAATCAAACAAATCTTTCACCTGTGGTTCAAGGATAAAAACCATCTTTCCTGTGCATGTAAATTCGCACAGTTGAATTAGCTTAATATAGAGGTCTGTGCAACCAATTTGTCTTGATCTAGTGACAGCTCTTAGGGTCAAGTGTAAACTGGGTATGGCTGTATTTGTTCTTGGTATTTTATCTTATGCCTCTAGGAATATTCCTCCTAGGTCTAGCTGAGCCTGAAGTGCAGAGGAGTATACCCACTCTTGTAGTTGGCCAAAATTCCCCTTTACTTGTTGACAAACCTCTTCCTTTCACCTTGACGACAATCCCTAGCCTGGGTGTTTTACGAATGTTTTAGAGTTTTGGGTTGGAGTTATTTTGGGAACCAACATTTTGGCGCCATTGCCGGGGAGGACTTGAAAGGTTGAAGAAATTTGTAGACCCCTGTTTGCAATTGTTGCAATTGTGCAGTCTATTGTTGTGGGTAAGTTGGCAGCTCTTCAACTTACGCCAACAGATTGGCGCTAATATGTGTTGGGTTATAGAAATTTGAAGACTTTGCTGGTGTGAGCAACCCAAAATCATTTTGAAACCTTGAAGATTGTCACACTTCGAGGGATTTCCTCATTCAATGAGGTGGCGACTCTACAGTCAAAAGAAAACAAAGTGTTGTTGTGTGCATGTTTCAAGGAGGTTGTAGCTGGTTAAGGTACAAGTTTTTCTTTCTGCCTTGACCATGGTTTCTTTCTCAGTAAAGGAACGTGTTTTCTTTCCTTTGTCCTGCACATGTGGTTTGTAGTTGGTCATCGCCAACTGTTATGAATATGGATACCCTAGGGAGGATTCTTGCCCTACATCTTATGTTGAAGACCCTAGGAACTATATGGCCTTTGACCATCCTGGTAATGTATTTTCCTATCGTAGCCCTGCCAATTTTACAAACCCAAAAAATTTTGAGCCCTTGCATAATAGAAATGAAAAGCCTTGGTTGCAGAAGAAAATTGAAAAAGAAAAGCAATTGTTAGAGTCTTTGCTCCAGCAAGAAAAAGAATTAGCAAGCCGAATCAAGCTGCATCAGTCTATGCCGCAGTCTGATTCCCCTCTTGTTGTTCCCAGTTGCTCTTTTCCGCGGCCTCCCCCTATTGCAAATGAAAACACCTATAGACAGTTTGACCTATCATGGGTCAGTTATGAACAGCAATCCATGCCCAAAAAGATTTACAATCAAATGCCATTATTTGATGGGTGTGAGGTTTTCAATGGGAAGGCGCACATTGATGCATTTTCAAACTTCATGGATAAATTTCATTTTGGAGATGAGGATATGTGGATGAGATTTTTTTGTGAGATCTCTATGTGGAGTAGCACGGAAGTGGCTGGTTAGTTTCCCTGACCAGCATTTTGCTTCCTAGGATCAATTGGTGGCTGCCTTTGAAGACTTTGCAAATAGTCTAGACCCTGTTTTTCTTGTCCAAAAACTAGAAAATATCAGAAGGCAAGAAGGAGAGTCTAGCATGAAGCTCAGCCACAGATTTGCAATGGCCCTGTCTCACATCCCAGAAAAATTCAGACGTGATCTTCCTGTGTGTATTGACCTATGATGACTCTATAAGCTCAAGTTCTATACGGGAGGAATTCAATATAGTGGGTTTGCAATAGGCCTATTTGTTCATTGATTATGTTGACAAAGTTAAGCAGGATATGATTGCAAAATCTATATCCTCAGATGCAGAGTTAGTTGAGAATGAACAGGTTGTTGTAGATAACAAGGATGCGAGTGTTTCATATGATCCAAACACAATATCAAGTGATAATTGTGTATGCAGAAGGGTAGAAGAGGGTGCTGGTGCGGTGTATGAGCGATTCAGATGAAAACAGTAGTGACTGCACCTGCATTCCCTTGGACCAGTCATCAGTGGATGATGAAAATGAACAAAGCAATGATGGCGTCCATTCCGATGAAGAGATTTTCGACCCTGCTGCATGCTGTTGTATTGTAGACCGCCTGGAAGGTATGTATGCAAGTGATGCATCGAATGAATCAGCTCAGGTGATTGATTATATAGAGCATACATACACTGATTAAGCAAATGATGATGAAGAGGTGAGCATAAGAGATAATGCCCTTTATGAAGAGCATGCAAGTCCATCGGATAGCACAACTTATGATTTTAATTGGTACATGGATAATCCCCTTTTTTAAGATGACTTTGGGCTCAATGAATTTGAATTAGCATCTTTGGAGGAGAGTTTTATGCCACATGACACAACTACCTGTGGACAGCAAGTGGACAGAGAGGGAATACAAAATAATGTTGAGGGTGAACAAGAGATTAGTCTCTTGTTTGCTGTTTTACCCTCATTTATGCCTAATGATGACAATGAGGCCATTGGCACTTGTTTGCATGAGGATGATATGAGTTATGCTTTAGCTAGACATCATGAGGGCAATGCTACAGCTACAGGCGTTTCTGAGGTAATTGTTTCCCACTTTGAAGACCGTGTAATGGATGATTTTTAGAGCTTTGTGTGGGGTAGTTACCTCTAATTAATGTGGATCATGTTGAGAGCATATTTTTGAGCTCGTTGGCTGGGCCTGATGACATTCGGGCTAAATGTTCTAGTGTGGATCAAGTTTTTGATCCGCAGGATGAGGAGGAGAAAATCATTTCTGATTTTCTTAGCAGCGAATTTTACACAGCAGTGTCTGCCAAGGAATACAAAACAGAGAGGCAAATTGAAGATTATGAGTCTTCATTTGAAGTGCCTCAAATTTTAAATTTATATGCTAATGGTGGAGATTTAAATTTGAATCATGCCTTTGATTCGGTGATTGAGGAGCACATTAGCATTAGTGCAACTAGGCCACAAGAAATTGAGCAGTCTTATGACATAGCCTAACATGAGATTACACCTGGGTTGGATGAGTTTCAGCTTGATAATTTCCTTCATGCTGATATTTATGCAGGCCCAGAAATGCATCATGTAGACATGGGACTTGAAGGTAAGTGCTTATATGTGAGTCAGCATGATGATGAGTCATATTGTCTGTGGCTACCTTGCCCTGGTAATAATCATTTCCAGCTTCAATATGATAATATGAATGTTTATATTTTATATGTGCATGCATGCAAAATGTTTTTATTGCTGATGTTGGGTGATCAGTGCAGTAAAGGATTGAGGGAGATTAGCTCGTTCAATAGGCTTGTCATTGACAGAGGCAAGTAGCTTCATTCAGTTTTCTACAGGGGTGGCCTGCGGTGTCCCAAAATTTTGGCTGCAGTCATTTTTAACTGTGTTTCTTTGTAAATATGTGTTTTGTGTGTTTCCCTTCATGTGTTTGTGTGTTGGTCTACCCGGAGATATTTTGGATTCTCGCTATGACACTACTTGTCACACGTCCCCAACCAAAGCCACTGCTAGTGCCCAGAAAAACCAGTTCCAAAAGTGCCCCATTTTGCCCACAAAAATCCTTCTTGAAATCCCACTTTGTGCCCTCTTTGTTGAACCCATCAATTATAACCAATCAGAGACATCTTCCATGGGTTTCCATTTGTTTGTGCCTTCTGAATACAAGGAAAGAATCCCAAAAATGACTAAGTCAAAAATTATGTGTGTTCCCTTGTATTTTTTCACCTTGTCGGAGTTTCGGCCTCCTGCTTTCCTTCATGTCTTGTCTATCAGGCTCAAATTTGCCTAAGTGTTGAAGTGTCTTCATCTTCGTCAGAGTTTCAGAGTTCGTTCTTCTTGTCTTCGGTCTTCTACAAGGTAGATGTCAGGTGGAAGGCCCGAGGGCCGAAGTTTGACAGGTTTACATGAAAAATATTCTAAGTGTTGGTGTTCGGCGGAGTGTCGGAGGTCGGATTTCTGGTCTTCCGTCTTCTTGTGTGTTGCGGTTAGAAGGTGGAAGACTCGAAGGCCGAACTCCAACCTTTTCCCTTTGCAAAGCAATTAGGTATTCGGGTGTCGGACTTCGGGGTTTCTCTTCCACGTTCTTTTTCGGAATGCGTAAGGTGGAAGGCCCAACGACCGACTCCCGACGGGCCACATGGTGTGTTTTGGTTGCTTTCCGCCATTCCGCGGAGGATATTTTATTAAGGCAAAAGGCGGTTGCGGAATCACGAAAAGTTGCCAGGTGGTAGTGACGTCATCCAGAGGGGAGGGTTCAGGGCCCGTGTCTCGTTCCTTTTTATTCAAAATGTTTCTAAGTGTTTCGGAGTTTCGAACTTCAGGGTTTTCGTCTTCCCTCTTCCTTTCTTCGAAAGGAGGAAGGCCGAAGGCCCGAACTCCGATGATTTTTAGTATTCAAGGTTTTATAAGGCAGGGTCCGGGCTTCTCTCCTTCCTCTTCCAGATTCGACAGGTGATAAGGTAGATGGCCCGAGCTCCGAAGTCCGATATGTCGGAGCTTGACCCTTTTGCTTTTTAAGGCCATTTTTCACCGTGCAAAATGTGACGGGACTGCTCAACGACCCTCTTGGTCACCATTAATGCATTTTCAGAGCCTGATTTCGTGTGGGAAATGGATTTCTCATTTCCCATGCCACTGTCCCTCATTTGCATTGAATTTCTTGTACCCATGGCATGGGTGAACCTCCTGTTTCAGCAGATTTCTTGGGCAGAGCCATGTGGGTGCGCTCCAAGGACACTGAAACGAAGTTATTGCAACATGGGCAAGGGTTCCTTCTTGTTGGCTTCTCTTTCCACGTCCATGACTGCTACAGTAAGGAAAAATGTTATATATGCATGTTAGGAAGCTGTAAAAAGGGTTGGTCTTTGAGCCAATTGTCTGGTTTGGGAGAGCCTAAGGAGTTTCTTTGGCATCAACACACGATTTGGCCTAGTTTGTTAGTGAAGGGATTTGTTCAGCATAGAGTAGGAAGGTTGTAAATGCAGATTTGAATGTAGTGGTATGTCTCCACGGGAGTTTGTATTGATTTTGGTTGATATATAATTGCAGTTGTATATTTTCCCTTGCCACATTTGCCGGTATGATTGTAACAGAGATTTGGACGTGTGTGACAACCCCTAAGTTAATACAAGCTTTTGTATTTGTCATTTCTTTGTTGCATATGAATCATTACAATTCTCTTTTGGATCATTAATTATGTCCATTGTATGAAAATCTATCTAACAGTCATATATGTAAATGTATGCCTGGTTCTGTTGATCCTTTGCCGAGTCTTTCCTTTCCTCCTTGCATTCTATGACTCTGTTGCCCGATAGAATAGGCACCGGTCCATATTGGAGAGGGATCAAACACCTTTTATAAATCAAAAAAATCTTTCACCTGTGATTCAGGGATAAAAATCATCTTTCTTGTGCATGTATATTCGCACAGTTGAATCAGCTTAATATAGAGGCCTGTGCAGCCAATTTGTCTTGATCTAGTGACAGCTCTTGGGGTCAAGTGTACATTGGATATGGTTGTATTTGTTCCTGGTATTTTATCTTATGCCTCTAGGAATATTCCTCCTAGGTCTAGTTGAGCCTGAAGTGCAGAGGAGTATACCCACTCCTGTAGTTGGCCAAAATTCCCCTTTACTTGTTGACAAACCTCTTCCTTTCACCTTGACGACAATCCCTAGCCTAGGTGTTTTAGGAATGTTTTAGAGTTTTGGGTTGGAGTTATTTTGGGAACCAACATCAGGAACCATAACAACAACCTTTTGAAACTCGGTGATGTAGGAATCCACATGCCCAACCTGTTTCATTTGTGTCAAATCTCTATAGTAGACTTCCACATCTTTCCTAACAAACCTAGCAATGAGTTTGCGTGTAAACTCTTCATAAGAATTGATCATTGCATGGTTTTGTGTCACAAGTCCATGATGCCACCAATCATATGCCACTCCCTGCAAATGCATAGTTGCAAATTGTATGGCTTTGTCTTCTCGCATTGGTTTGAGAGTGAGAAATGTATCTAGATTGTGAACCCAAGCTCTTGCACTTGTTTTGCCATTGCCATCAAGATTAGGTAAATGCACTTTGTTCAAAGCTTCCTTGAATTCTTTATGTTGCCTTTCTTGCCTTCTAGGTCTTGGCTCTCCCCTTCGTCTTCTTCCTTCCTTTCAATGGCTCATGTATTGATGGAAGTTAAGATCCTCTCTAACAAGTGTTGGAAGTGCTCTGTATTCTGGATGGATGGTAATCAAGTCCTCCGCCAATGGTCGCTCAACCTCATCCTCAACAACCTCTTCATCTTCTTTTTCCATTGGAAGAAATGTAGGCCGCAATGGTCTATCCATTGTGGGAGTATGAGTTCTACCAACTCAAGGTGTACCTGCTACACTACCTTCACCTATAGATGCTATATTAACTCTCATATTTCCCATGGCTTGATTCATATACTGCATCATCTGCTGTTGAGAAGCCACCATTTGAGCTAAAATATTATTTGTTTGTTGTTGTCCCGCTGCTACATCCCTCAAGATATCACCAACATTCCTATCATCTCTTGGCGAACTTGCACCTCTTCTTTCCCTATCCATATCAAACTGAAATGCCCCTGCAAAAGGGTTCTCTTCTTCTTGTTCTTCCGGCTGTCCTATCCTTCTTCTATAGTAATACCTGTGCGGACCAACTTCGTGTGGATGCATAAGAACAATCTAAACCCTCCATGCTGGCAAGATCAAAGCTCTAATACCACTATAATATCCCACATAGGATATTTATTAATTTTTTTTATTTTAGGGTTCTGATTTTTGCGCTAATTTTCTGATTTCCATATCTAATCCAAAACGCTAGTTTCTACAATTCTGATTTCCTGTTCAGACTTAATCAAACACTTATAACAGCCACTTAGTCATGTCAAAACATCATAACAATCATGCCAACACATATGCCAATATCATAGTTGAAATACACAATGATCTAACACCAAAATGATTGGAAAATAACATCTGAAGTCTGCTGTCATAAATCAGAAAATATGAAGTCTTAAAATACATCAAATCTCATGGGCAAAGATGCCAAACAAACCCAGCTACAATCTGCTATAAACCCTAGGGTTTATACATACCAAATCACATGCAAATTTGACCTCCGAATGATGAAAATGGACCTCCAAAGTGTGGTGCTCAAACTTAGGGTTTGAAAACCCTATGGCAATGGCACTCCAACACACCAAAAAGGTCGATCCAAGTGGGTGCACAGGTGTGATATGTTCGCTGCTCCAAAAATGATGCCAATGATGCCAAGTGGATGCAACAAACCACAAAAATCTCCTTCCAAAGTAGGTGCTCCAATGGAATAATGAAAAACCCTAGCCAAATCACGTCAAAGCACCAATCAACAAGGCCGAAGGAGGACTGATCTGCTGCTGTACCAAACTGATTGCAACTTCCAAACCCTATTAGCCAAAGAACATCTCAAATCGCCTCACAAATGAGGTCGCTCCACTCCTAGAAGGTGGCACTCAAATCCTAGGGCCAAACCCTAGTCAAAATACCTTCAAAACTCGCCAAACAAACCCTTCTTCAAATCTGATCTGAATATCTGATGTAGAATTTCTGCTCTTCACCAACAAACAACAAAGAAGCACAAATTGATTCCCGTCACGGAATCACCTATGGATGAGCTAGGTTTTCGTCCAACTCACCTTGAACACAAGGGTTTTCATCCTTGGTCCATTGCTCAACTTCCGTTGCATCCAAGAGAGTAAAACTCAAATCAAAATGTATTATGCTCGAGATGATAAAATGTCTTCCATGCAACAAATATTTATACAAGCTTCCACTCTCTCCCATAGCCAACCTAGAAACAATATTTTCTTTTTATTTTCAAATTATTTTCCCTCCAAATAGGCCGACCACCTCTACTAGCCTTGAGCGCCCAAAATACAAATTAAAGATTTGAATTAAATAATATTTTATTATCCTCCTTGAGCAAACCACACAAGAATAAAATATTATTATTTTTTCTACTTATTTTCCCACCTTTTAGCCTCCAGGTGGGTCGTTCTCCTTCTTGGCAAAATAATTAATTATTTTTGACTTCTCGAAAATTAATACAAAAATAGGTCACTAATAATGTGAAAAAAAAAAAAACACAAACATAGCTCGCTACCGAAAATGTAGAAACTCCCGAAATCTTCTTCTGCTCTTAACCCTAGGGTTTCTTCGGTCGCCGCTGCTCCATGTGGCAATGCTTCTGTTGGTTCCTCCTCGATGGTGGCTCCTTCAACGACGGATGACATTGCAAAGGATTCGCAGGCTGCTTCGGGTGGTTTGATGGGCATTCCGTCCATTAGTTCGAACTCATTGTCTGAGCTTGAAGCTTCTCTTGGCAACAGGCAAGCCACGAAGTCACCTTCTCTCCATGATTCCCCACTGCTGCAGGCTTCTAGGGCGAAGTCTTTTCCGGATGCTATAAAAGGGGCGACGGCAGATGATGGTGTGCCGGTACTGGATTTTTAGCATGGTGTCGGCCTCGAAAAACTCAAATCTGGTGCGAAACACCCAGGTATAAACAATAGGCAGGTCAATGCCTCTCTATCTAGTGCCCCTTCGAAAAACCCTAGATCTGGTTTTTTTTTCACCTGGGGCCTCATCAAAATCAAGAACCCCAGGTATATTCAATAGGAGGCTGATTCAAAGTATGGACAAACCTCTAGAATTGAATTTCAATACCAATTTATTGAAAGAACTCTGTGAAAATGAAGATTTTTTTGCTGAAAATGGGTTAATTGGTAGGTTTAGCCAATGCTGGCCCAGTCTTCCTGTACTGCATGATTGGATTACAAAATCATGGGGCCCTTTAATGGAGAAAAATCTGGAAATTTATCCAAGTGCAAAAAGTTTCTTTACAGTGGATTTTGACAGTAAGAAAGACAAGAATGCCATTCTCAATCATACATGGTTGTGGGGAGAGAGTTTGCTGCTTCTGAAGTCATGGCATCCAAATTTCGATCCGGCCATTGAATCATTTTCTGTTATGCCAATCTGGGTACGCCTTCCAAATCTCCCCCTTCACTACTGGTTTGAGTCTTGTTTCGCAGCTATCAACAACACTCTTGGTAATTTCATATGCACAGATGCCAACTCAAAAGATTTCATTCATACAACTTTTGCGAGGACTTTGGTTGAGGTGGACACCTCCAAAGCCCTCCCGGCAGAAATTATTTTGAATTCAAACGGTAACAAATGGTTGCAACCTCTAGACTATGAAGGTTTATTATTTAGGTGCAGAAGGTGTTATGAAATTGGCCACATTGCGACAGAATGTCCAAAAGTGAAATCTCAATCAAAATTGGATGCTCCCTGGTGGAAAGATGCCTCCCCCAAGCATTACTCTGTCTCGATCTGTCCCAAGAGTTGTGGTTCTGCAAAAAATAATCTCTGCTGCAAGTCTTTGGGGAAGAATTTGGCTGGAAACAAGGTGGTGGAGAAGATTGATGAGCCTCTTTCAGAAATAAAGCGTGATCAAAATTTACCCCCTTCGGTAGAATCTTGCAGGGTGGATGGTATTGTTGATTGCGGTAATACCTCTCATTGTCCTGCTCCCACTCATTGTCCCACTCCCAAGGTCACTTCGGCTTCATCGAACAGTAAAGCACTGGGTCTACGATCATGGCGGGGGGTAGCGATTGGCAAACAGTAATAAAAAAGAAAAGAACACTGGTCAAAGCATGGAGGTTTGTGAAAGTAAGCGTCTTCAGGATTACTCCAAAATAGATGCTGAGAAACAAAAGATTTTAGAGCAGAGAAAAGAAAATGTCATCCTCAAACTAGTGGAAATCAAGAACAGATTACAGCCTGATGTCAAATCCGGAGCTAAAATAGATGCCAATAGCCGTTAAGTCACCTAGATCTGGTTTTTAGTTTAATTTTTTATTTTTAGTTCTTTGTTTCTGAGTATGGCATAGGAACAAGTTGACAGTGTTTTAATTGGTTCATTGTGATCAGGGCTGTATAAGTCAGTTGTAATCTTTTATCCTTGGGGATGAGACCCCTCTTTGTGGTCTCACCTGGTGCAAGCCAGGCCAATTTCCTGCATCATAATATAACTCATCTCTTACGTAAAAAAAAAAAAAAAAATTAATACAAAAATATATAAAGTCATTTCCCAAGTTCACCTTGCCAAGGAAAAATAGTTGAGCTCCATAAAAACCACTTTCCCAAAAATCAGTGACACTCAATACCCATAGCTCATCATCAAAGCTCAACCAAAGCATTCCCTTATCATATGAATTAGCCTACGGGAATGGTGAATAGGCTAACTCTCTCCTCGCTAAGTGATCATGCCGAAAATAGGGACATTACAGATTTTATGTCAATAAAGATATGTTCAATTTTGTACATGATGAGGATAATAATCCAGTTCAGGTCTTTCCTGCTACCATGTCAGACCACTCACAGATTGAAGTAGCCATTTCAATTGGGAATAGTATTCCAAATAATGATGGTAAGGATACTCATATGTTTAAACTGAATGTCTCCCTGCTCAAAGACCAAGATTGTATAGAAGGTGTTAGAACTGTCACTAACATTGTTAAAAATTGATATAAGGAAGGATCTGCAATTAGGAGATGGGAATATTTGACTTCTGTTTGGAGCAAGATTTTCAAACTGTGGGTAAGAAGAAAGCATTAGACAGAAGAAGGATTGAGGGTATTCTTGAACAAAAGGTCCTAAAGGCAGAAGGGTAGCTGCAACAATACAGGGATGATCCAAAACTGTTAAGACAGTTTGATTAAGTATAAAAACTTACTCAGAAGGTTGCAAAATTATAGAAGTCAGGAGACCAAAGTCAGTGCAAGAGTCAATTGGATCAAAGAAGGTGATAGAGGTATGAAATAGTTTTTGAACATACTCAAAGCAAAGCATAATAAAAAAAATTGGTCCAATTGAGCATGAAAGTGTGTTGTCTAGTGAAAATGGAGTCTTGAAAGAAGCTTTTCAATCCTTTTATCAAAAACTGTTTTCTTCTGAGGATAATGAGCAAGGTAAGGAAGCTAGGGAATTTTGTAAAAAGGTGATTCCAAAGAAGATCGGAGAGGAAGATGTCATTGATTTGAGTAGGCATATTTCTAAGGAAGAGATCATAAATACTATCAAGACCTTTTGTGATGGAAAATCGCCTGGTAAAGATGGACTGCCCATTGAGTTCTATAAAATGAATATTGAGTGGCTTGGGGATGAGTTATTGGAGTTGTATCAGGAGACTTTTGAGAAAGGGTCATTGGGCAAAAATATTAACAGAGGTATTATTAAGTTAATCCCAAAGGAAGGTGATAGGACTCTAATAAAAAACTAGAGGCCTATCCCTACTTAATGTTTCATACAAAATATTGGCTAAGACCTTATCTCTTAGATTGGCTGAAATTTTGAAAAGAGTTGTCTCTGTCGCTCAAACAAGAATTATCAAAGGGAGGTATATTTTGGAAAACCTAATCACCAGTTGGGAAGGTCTGAATTGGGCCAGCTACACTGGGCAAGATGTGAGTATGATGCTGTTAGACTTTGAGAAAGCGTATGATAGAATAGAATGGTCTTTTGTTTTTGATGTGATGGAATCTTTTGGGTTCCCTCCTAGGTTCTCCAAATGGATTAATATATTGTTCAAAGACTCTTCCACACAAATTGATATAAATGGGGAACTAACTGATCCCTTTCCTCTCCAAAGATCTATTAGGGAAGAGTGCCCCATTGCGCCTGCAATGTTTGTAATAGAGCGGATGCTTTGCATTATATTTTGAGAATAAAATTGATCAGTCATCCCATCAATGGTATTAGACTTCCTAACAATGAGAATTTTTTGAATGCCCAGTTTGCTAATGACACTGCTCTTTATGTGGAAATGAAGAAAGACAACTTTTGTAATGTGATTAAGAGAATGAACATTTTTTGCAGAGCCTCCAGGGCTACGATATCTGACAGTAAATCCACTATTTTAAGCTGGCATCAAGACCCCCCTGATTGGATTAAAGGAGAAAATTGGCAGTGGGGGGGGGCTGAATACCATTGTTAAATATCTGGGTATATCATTCGCTATTGATCCTTCGTTGAAGGATATGTGGGAATGGATGTTCCTTAAGATTGAGAAAAAGCATCAGAAGTGGCAGACCCATCTGTTGTCTTTAGCAGGGAGAATTCAAGTAACTCAGAAGTTCTTGGCTTCTTATACTATTTATTGCTCTTCTGCTTGGTTGTTTGGCAGTGCACAGTTTGAAAAAATTCAGAAAACTCTCAGAGACTTCCTGTGGTCAGATGGAAAAGTCTGTGGCATCCTGACTACCAGGCAGACTTGTTGGATGTTGAGTCTTGACTTACAAAATACTATGTCCACATGGATCGGTAGAGTCTTACAATAACTCTCAAATCATCTCTCTAGTATGTCTACAATCAATCACCTTTATAGTCATCTAGAAGGCAATTTTGTGTAACTGGTAATTGAATTCCACTTCAAATATGGAAACTAGTTTGCCCATCAAAAAGGGACAGATACTAATCATGCAAAATATGTATGTACATAAGGAATAGCTTCATTACACAAAGGAAATGTGGCCGTTCTTTAGTTTTTGTCAGAATTGCTGAAAACAGTTCAAACAAGAAGTGACGAAAGGTGAAGCCTCTTGTAAAACAAGCAAACAACTGTGTTGTCAGATTTGCATTAACTATGGAATGTGTGAGTAATGTAAATTTTATACATGCAGTTAGACTTGGGCAGCAACATCCAATAACCAAAGTAAACATGAGATAAAACAGCCTACATGACCAATTTGGGATTAAGAGTTAAAATGGGTTTAGGATTTCAAACATGAGCAATCTAGGTCATGTTTTGAAGTGAAAAGAAATATCAGAAACTCTAGCCAGGGATTTAAATTGCCCTATGAATCTCACTCTAAATTTGGAAGAGTTCCTAGTTCCTACTATGCTTGGATTCCTTTTGATAGGAAAGTTCATATATTAGATCAGTTACATACTTCACAGTTGATTTATTTGTTAATTCACTCATCTACAAAAGTTTTGATTCAAAATTAGATTGAAGAAAGTTTGAGATTAAAGAATAATGGAAAAAGGATTGAACAGTCGATAAACCTGTATGTATCAGGGCCCATGTACTGGAAGTCCTGCAATGAACTTATGTTCAGAATAGATTTTGTTCCTGATGGTCGACTGAAAAAACTGCTCAGTGGTTTAGTCATCCCAGTGGAGTTCATGTTTATAGGAAGGTACATTCTTTCACTTCGTGATGCAAATAAACTTGCTTTTTTAAATTTTGATTCTTCCAATTCTTCTTTTCTCATCTGTGCTTCTTCAAATTCTGCATTTTCAATGTTTGATTCCTCTAATTCTGCTTTCAAAACTTGCATTAATTGCATGCTTTTCCTGTAGAACAGTGCAAAGAAAATCAGATATGTGTTTAGTAGCACAGACCACAAAACAGAATATTTTCAATCTCCTAAAATATGTCTTATAAGCGAACCTTATGGATACTGTGGAAGGCACAACCCATCCCAGCCTGTATCCAACTGCAACCAAGAAATCCACTGTAGAATACAGAGGTCTTCCCTTCACACACCTCAATCCACAGGTTGTCATATAATTAGCCAAGACTAGCAGAGAACTATGACTGATTGTCAAATGCATACAGTTAATCCTCAACCTATATTGAAAGTACCGTCTAAAGGTAATAATAAGAAATACATAAATAATTTATGCATTAGCCATTGCATTCAGAGTTGTACTACTTCCCTTTCTATAAAATAAATTCACTGCTTAATGCATAAAAGTTAAAACATACAATACTGAAACTCAAAAGCAATCTGGTATACTTCTGATTAGATAAGTTCGGATATAGTTTGATGTGATGGTGTACAAAAACTCCTTCAAAAGCAGCAGCAATTCCTTTCACAAACGCCTTCATTTCACCTTGTACAATCTATCAAAAAGGGTACATGAAATGTCCCAAGTGGGGTTTTGACCAATATTTCTGATTTTTTTAAATTTCCAACTTGAAACCCTAGGACTGAATTCTGATTTTATATGCTTCAAGTCTGATCATACACTTATCATGCTCATATATCATGTCAAATACATCACAATTACATGCCAAAATCATGCAATCAAACCCTGGTTGAATTACACATGATCTACACTAGGGAGATAGCCAAAATGAAGATCAAATCAAATCAGAGCACTGCTGTTATGTAATCAGATTGTTCTATTGTTCAATTACATCAAATTCATGGCTCTATGATAGCCGAAATACATTCCCAAACTGCTGTTACAAATTCAAATATGAATGATGGTTACAACATACCAATTTAGAAGGCAAAGAGCCAATCAAGATGGGACGACCTCCTCCAACTGATCTGCAATCAATAGTGAGAACAAAGGCAGTCCAAAGATGTTAAAGACGTGCCATAAGGCAGCGCTCTCAGCTGGTGATGATTGGCAAGGATAAATGGCAGAGATGAGGAATTGTTCTCTCCACAATGTTGAGATCGGCCTCCCAAGGTGGCGCTCAACTCAGATCTGCCACAACTACCACAAAACCTTTCAACTAGGCTTATTCAAACTGGTGTATACTCTAAATTCTTCCTCCCAGATCGGCGTTCAAGACTGATTTATACTCTTATGCTGATCGCTCCTCTAAAGGATGGCAAACTACCCTTGATGCTGATTGGCCTCTTCCACTACAAGACTGATCTGCAATTAGAGATGAAATCGGCCTGCAACTCCCTTCAATTATGGCGCTCTAAATGTCACAATCTGCTCTCCAAGTCAGCACTCAAACATGAAGATGTTCTCCCTCAAACGGTGATGCAATGAATGTCAATGCCTTCACAAATGTCCTCCACCAAAATGGTGTCACAAATCCAACATCAAATGTTCATGAAACCTTCACAAGATGGCGATCCAATCTGCAAGATGTCTTAAACAAATGTCTTCAAAAAATCTGCTGCGAAAGATGTATCATGAATGCTCAAGAAACCTTCAAACTCTCCAATGAAGTGCAATTAGACTTCCGTTATGAAGCCTCCACGAGATGAGCTAGGTTTTCGTCCAACTCACCTAGTATTCGCAAGGGTTTTCGTCCTTGGAATAGATGCAACAAAGTTGCAGATCCACAAAGGGAAAATCAGAAACAAAACTAGATTCATAATGTCCAAAATAACTTCTCAAACCTTATATATATACTTGAAGTCTTCTCTTCCATAATCTGGCCGACTTAGCAAGAAAACATTATTATTTTATTGGTTTTGGCCGGCCTTCATAAAGACATTGGCACTCAAAGATCAATTTGACTCCCTTTTAAGCCGACCTAGGAAGATACCTTCACTTAGGCCGACCCATCAAATGTTGGCGCTCAAAAATTCAATTGTCTTTAACTTTAAATTTCCTCCTTATGAGCCGACTTAGCATTCTTTAAAATGGCCAACCTAATTTCTTGACTTGGGCCGACCTACACCATACTTGGCTGACGAAACATAGATAATTTTGACGCCAATTTCAAATTAAAGATTTGAAATTCTTCTTCCACTGTTACCTTCTCCAATAGGTTGTTCTTCTATGAGGCCAATTTATTAATTTGCAAGAAATATACCAAAATTATGAGAAAAATATGATAATCCATTTTCCATGCTCAATTCGCCTACCAAAAATCCCAAGATGTGAGGATTGGGCCTCATAGGTCTTCTTCTGTGAACACTCCGAAAAAGGGGACATGTCAGTACAGCTGGGTGGAGTGGGGGGGGGCAAGGACAAAAGGTGTCAAAATTTTGTCCCCAAGACAAGTACGGCAGCCTTGGAGGAGACCCAAAGTTGTACAGTAGTCAAAAACCAAAAAGTTTTTCTTAATAACTCTTCAACCCCAAAGGTACGGCTCCTATTTTGTCTTATTTACAAAGTTTGACTTTGGACATTGTACAGCTCTCCTAGTAAGACAGAATCAGTCCTTTACACTTTATTTAAACTTGTAAATACTTTTACAAAGTTGCAGCAATACAGCCAAGTAATATAGATTTGTATGGTCCTTTCTAGATACTATAAAAACATTGCAACTGGAGATATATATCAGCAAATGAATGATATTTTAAATTATTCCCGCACTACTAAACATCAAAAACCTCCATGATCACTCAGAAACTAACAACCAAACTTCACACAATTAGCTTAAACTACAAAAACTTCACTATTAGCACACAGGTGATTTATGGGTGAAATCACACAAACCAGCTAGGAGGGTTTCCGTCTCCAAAACTAGATCCACCAAAGGGTTTTTGTTCTCAAGCAAATAGAGAGAACTCACATTCTTTCATCAGAGCAAATAAAACGAATAAGCAATAACCGTTTTCTGAAGACAAAACCTCCTTTTATAACTTTTTGAGGGAATAAAATCTTTTTGCTCACTTATCTTGAAAATATAAAAAACATAATAAAGTGTCTTGACAACCATCTTTTTGCACCTTGAGGCTAGCGACACTTTATCTGCACAACTTAAAACACCTTTTTAAATAATTAAATATAAGTTGTCTTTGAAATATAACTAAAAGGCACTTTTCGACAACTTAATTTAATTATTAATTACTTTATTATTTTTTGCACATTAACCAACATCTACAAAAAATATTAAAATAGGCCAATTCCACTTCCTGACAACTCTGTCAAACCTTTAAGTGCATGTCTCCTAAAAAAAATGACACTATCCAAGGATGATGGACTTCTCCAAGGATCTTGGGACTTTCCAAGAATGTTGGAATGGACCCAAAAAAAGGGACATTACACATGTTGATCAAATTATCTGTGACAAATGAAATGCTTCCTGAGGTCTAGACAGGTACGACCTCAACTGAAATCTAGAAGCATCTGTAAGAACTGCATGAGACTTCTAATAAAGGCGGAGCCTTCTTCTTGAAGAATATGTTATTTTCGATCATGATGGATGAGAAAGCGTCCTTGTAGGAGCATTTACTCAAGATCAAGAACATCAAAGATCAGTTGACTGCCATTGGTCGGAAGATGGAAGAAGAGGACATGGTGGTTATCACGCTGAAAAGCTTACCATGTGCTTATGAGCGCTTTATTGAGACCTTGAATATCACCTCTACTAGTGTTGAACTAAAGTTTGAAGAGTCGTGCAATAAACTCTTGCAGCAAGGCAAATGGAAGAAATAGTTTGGTAGTAGTGGTGAGAGAGAGGGTTTCGAACAAGCATTTGCAACCAAGGACAAAGGCAAAGGCAAATGATCACGGAAGAAAGGACAAGGCAACAATGAGGATGCATCAAAGAATCTAAAAAACATCACATGTCATTATTGTGGTAAGATGGGTCATATCAAGAAGCATTGCAGAAAAAGGTTGGTTGATCAAAAATCCAACCAGGGAGGGCCTCAACAAAGGGCTCATGTCGCAAAGCATTTGGAGGAGTCAGCTTTCTATGCATTCATGTCCAAAAGACCATGTAATGTCCCCATTTCCTACATGATCACCAAACAGAGGATTGAGATAGCCTATCCTTATTCCCGTGGGCTAACCCATCAAAACAAGGGAATATTCTGGCAAGATGGAGAATGAATTAATGCAATTTTTGCATTAGTTATCAAAATGAAGACAATTAAATAATAATTATTTATTATTATTTAATTATGGCGTTCAAGAAGGAGAAAATAAGAAATAAATTAAATATTATTATTTATTTAATATTATTTGATTTGAGCTTGGGAAAAAATAAATAAATAAAATACTTGGAATTGTGCGCCCAAGTGAGGATAAGAAAAAATAATAATATACTATTATTTCAAATTGGAGCGCTCATCCTTGGAGGTATAAAATATTCAAAAAAATTAATAAAATAAGTTTTGCCTAGTGGAGCGCTCACCTTGGAGATTTCAATAAATTAATAAAATATTGATATTTGAAATTGGCGCCTTCCTTGGAGACATACGAAATTCGTTGTTTGGCCGATACGAAGGGAAAAGACAATTCAAATCTTTAATTTGGAATTGTTGGCTTCAACGATGAATGAAAGAAGATCCAAGTATAAATTAAGCATGAAGGAGCTCATTTGATCATCACGAACCTTTTGTAAACTTTGGAGTATTGCTTGGCATTTCAATTGTTACGGTGGAATTGGACGAAAACCCAATTTGCATCATTGAGGCGGATTAATACGGAGTTCGCATTTGCACTTCATTGGAGAGTTGTTGAGCTTCATAGATTGATCATTCGAATTTGGTCGGAGACCTTAGTAAGGATTTCATTGAAGATCTTTATTTGCATTTGATTGAAGATTTCATCACTACTTGAGCGCGGATCTTGAAGGAAGACAATTGCACTTGAGTGCCGATTTGTAGAGGCTCCTTTACTTGTTTGGAGTGTCGATTGGAGGTAGACTGATTGCAGATCTGATATAATCCTATCTTTCTCTTAGCTGTCACCATTCTTGAGGAGGGACGACTTTGTTTTGGAAGCAGCTGCCTCTTGGTAGAAATTGGCTAAGTGTTGGACTGCCTTGGAAGACTTTGGGCATCATAATCGCTGTCAAGAAGGGCATGAACTGTAGCAGACCAGCGCTCAGCATTCAACAATCATCCATCTAACAGCGATCAGGCCTGGGACATCAGCGATCAGCATGCAACATTGACCACCTTGATAGCAGCGATCATCCATAGAAGTGTAGCGATCAGCCTGTGGGAAGGTGCGATCAGCTTTGAGAGTCAATTGGCATTGTAATTGGTCACTAATTGGTATGGTGGAATGTTACTTTATCTCTGATTTGTCACAGCGGTTACACTTTATGTACTTGGCTGTCATAAGCCATAATTATTGATGTATTGAAGGAATTGCAAGTCTGATTTATAACAGCAAGTTCTGAGTTGTTCCTCATTCATTATTATCATTGTAAATCTGCATTCCTTGATTGTAATTCACATTCAAAGGCTGCCATCATCTATTTGTTTCATTTGTATTTTGTTAACTCATATGATTGGCATAGCTATAATATAAGTGTGCAAGTAGAAATCAGATTTCAGTCCTAGGGTTTAGTTTGGAAAATTGCAAGATTCGGAAAATTGCTTTCAAACCCTAGAACGGGACATTACAGACCAACAGATCAAACTAAGTCATCTACATAGTACATCAATGCAGGAGTATCACGTCATTTCATCCACAGGAAAGACTGGTTCACGAAGTACACAGCTTGCTCTGATTCAGTGATCTTTGGTGGTGGGGAGTACACTGGTGTTGGCAGAGGGAATGTGCAAATATCCTCTGGAAGGAAAAGTTTAGTTTTTCTCAATGTGTACTATGTGCTGGGAATGGAGCTTAATTTATTCTCAATGAGTCAAATTATGCAGCATTGTCCCAATCTAGATGTCATCTTTAGCAAACATAAATGCTATATAGTTGACAAAGAGACTAAGGAGACTATTTCTCTTGGTATAGAATATCATGGATTGTATCGACTGGTTGACACTAGACAGTGTCATGTCCCCATATTAAGGCATTGTTTAAATTAAAGATTTAAAATGTCATGTTAAATATCCTAGCCATAGGCCATTAATAAATATATATAATATTATATGATAGTATCTATAAATATTTTAAATATTAACCAATATATTATATTTATAAATAACCAATACAAATATTAATATTAATATTAAAATAGCATATTATTATTATTATATAATAATATATAATAATAAATATAAATGTTAAAATTAATATTAATATTAATTATTATTATGATTATAATATAATAAACATATTTATATAAATGAATGTAAATCATACATTATATAATATATTAGATTGCCTTTAAGACAATCCGTCAAGGCAGCAGCAACTAATATATTTATAAAAAGACACGACCTTTGTGAAAAGGTAGTCATTGACCATTTAAGAAAATATAAAGGTAGAGAGTGGAGGAAGCAATGAAAGACAACAAAATACAATGAAGCAAGCAGATATAAAATTAATAATTTATGAGTTTGAATTACAGACATGATTAATTGCTGGGGAAAATAAGATAAGTATGCTACACCTATATTCCCAAAATTTATAAGTTATTTCATTATTTTTTTATACGGAATGATATTAATTAAAGGGATTATAATATGAATGATATTAAAATATAGATTTAAGTAATAAATTGAGTAATATAAGAAAACAATATTATAAATAATATATTATTAACAAATATCAATATTAGTGATTAAATATTATTATAATTATAAATATAAATATGTATAGATGATATGATAGCATGTTATAGTCAACGTGGAGCGAATAACTAACATGATATAGATAGCTTAAACATCTATGAATAACATGATTATAAATGCTTAGAGAATCCATCATCATCAGGATTAAACTCCAATAAAGAGTAATCATACTTGATTTATATAATGAAGGCAAGGTCCTTAGAAACAAACCCATGATATAAGATCATAGAACACATTGAGAGATTGGAGGTAGACTTGTTAGGAAGAAGTAGCATTAATGCATCGAAAGGTTGATAAGACCGGCGGTGGAATGGACCATGTTACATCATACTTAGGCAATGGATAAGACCTGCGATGGAATGGACTATGCTACATCATACAAGGGTTATAAGTAAGACCTGCGGTGGAATGGGCATACGTTACATCATACAAAGGCACTTAATAAGACCTAAGGTGGAATGGGCATGTGTTACATCATACAAAGGCACTACTTGTAGAGGATAATTCATGCAACCTAACAAGAGATAGTACCCCATCTCCACTAGGGTTTGAAAATAAATAAAATTAACATATAATAAACAACCCTAAGTATGAATCCACTTAAGATTGAATAATTAAATAATTTATTTATTTGATTATTTTAATATGATTTATTGATCTTATCTATTACTAATGTTTCCTTTAAGAAGTAATTCTCATGTGCAAGGTGGAAAATAAGGATCTTCTTAAAGGGGACATTACAGACAGGTCAAGGAGTGTGCATTGGTAGCCAAGAGTGTGTCTGACATCAGTACACTTTGGCATCAGCAGTATGGGCACCTCAATTTATCCCATCTCTCTCAATTGACTCAAGAGAATTTGGTAGATGGCCTTCCTGACATTCAACAGCAGATACAGGGTATTTGTGGAGCTTGCCAAGCAGGGAAGCAACATAGAACTCCATTTGATGACGAATAGGCTTGGAGAGCCAAGAGAGTCCTATAGCTAGTTCATGTAGATATTTGTGGACCAATGAACATGACATCGATCACTGGTGCCAGATATTTTCTTCTGTTTGTTGATGATTTTAGTAAGAAAATGTGGGTGTTATTTTCTGAAATTAAAATCAGATGTGTTTAATGAATTTCAAAAGTTCAAAGCATTAGTAGAAAAAACGTCTAGTTGTGACATAACCACTCTTAAATCTGATAATGGAGGTGAATTCTATTCAAAAGAATTCAATAACTTTTGTGCTAAACACAACATAAAACGACAATATACAACACCCTACGCTCCACAACACAATGGAGTAGTTGAGAGGAGGAATCGTACTATCATGGAGATGGCTCAATGCATGATGGAGAACAAGAGTATTCCCAAGAAGTTTTGGGTTGAGGCAGTATATACAACAATTTATTTACTAAACATATCTCCAACATAGGTGGTGAAGCAGAAGACCCCAGAGGAAGCATCGTCTGGGAGGAAGCCGAAAGTTAGTCATCTTAAGGTCTTTGGTTCCATTGCATATGCCTGAATTCCAGATGAAAAGAGAACCAAGTTAGATCCTAAGAGTAAGAAATGAATGCTTACAGGGTACAGTGACAATCATAAGGCTTACAAGTTGATTGATGTTGACATTGACTGCTTGACTTTCAGCCGAGATGTTATGATTGACGAGGAAATTGAGCCTTTCTAGACTTCTCCAGAGTTCAAGATTACCGAAGAACAACCTATTGTGGCTAAGGATTCAGTTGTTCAGCTTCAAGTAGCTCCACCTAACTGAGGGGATTCAGAGCATAAGGAGTCTTCAAGGCCTATAATAGACCTAGATTTCATTGATGATAACCTAGATAAGCATCCAGATGGCACAGGAACAAGTAGCCCAAGTCATGGTGACAACATTGATTTGGATGAAGAGGCTCCCAAGAAGAGATTAAAGTGGTGGGAAAGCACCATTGGAAATGTTTGGGTAAGTGAAATGATCGAGGGTAGATCATCAAGAGGCAAGAGCAAGAAGAACATAGTTAACTTTGCTCTAATGGCCAATATTTAGGGAGTTTATGAGCCACAAGTATTTGAGGAGGCAAAAGGAAAACCTGAATGAGAAAAGGCCATGGCAACCGAACATGAAAGTCTTATGAAATATAAGACTTGGGATCTCTCAAATCTTCCATCAGGGAAGAAACCCATTAGCTGCAAATGGGTGTACAAAGTCAAGTACAAGGCAGATGATACTCTATACAAGTACAAAGCTCGGTTCGTCACAAAAAGGTTCTCACAAAGACAAGACATTGACTACGAGGAGACCTTTGCTCCTACAACAAAGATGAGCACCATTTGATTAGTTCTAGCCATGGTAGCTCAGTTTGGCTGGACAATCCATCAAATGGACGTGAAAAGTGTCTTCCTCAATGGAGATTTGGAGGAAGAAGTGTACATGTCTCAACCATAGGGTTTTCAAATTGCAGGGAAAAAGCATCTTGTATGTTAACTGAAGAAAGCTCTATATGGCCTAAAGCAAGCACCCAAGGCATGGTACATCAAATTGACAAGTATTTGATTGAACAAGGATTCCAACGGAGTCCTTCGGATACAAATCTGTACATTAAAAGCATTGGTAATGATATCATTCTAGTGGTCATATATGTAGATGACATCATTATTACAAGTAGTGAGGCACATGCAATTAAACAAATCAAATCTAATTTGAGTAAAGCTTTTGACATGATTGATCGAAGCCTCTTACATTACTGCCTAGGTGTAGAAGTTTGGCAAACAAGTGGTAGCATTTTTGTTTCACAATCTAAATATGCCAAGAGTTTGCTCAACAAATTCAAAATGACAGATTGCAAAATCTCGTCAACACCTATGGAGAAAGGGCTAAAACTTTCAGCCAAAACTGACTCTAAGACAATCAATGAGTTAGCTTACAAGCAACTAGTGGGGAGCGTAATATATCTTACAGCCACTAGACCTGATTTAAGCTATGTTGTGAGTTTCATTTCTAGATTCATGATAGCACCCAAAGTAGAACAATGGACTGCAACGAAGAGGGTGTTGAAAGATATGTGAAAACTACACTTGACTTTGGCATTTTGTATAGCAGAAGCAAAGATCCTAGGTTGGTTGGGTTTACAGATTCAAATTTGGCAAGTTCTATAGATCACAGAAAATCCACTTCTGGATATGTTTTCAGCCTTGGCACAGGTGCAGTCACATGGACCAACAAGAAACAGCAGGCAGTAGCTCTATCCTCAACAGAAGCAGAATATCAAGGAGCAGTAAAAGCAGCATGTGAGGCAGTATGGCTCAAAAGGATGCTTTCAGACATGATGATGCCTCAAGCAGAGCCTTCACCCTTGTTCTGTGACAATCAAGGGGTGCTCAAACTTGCCAAGAATCCAGTCTTCCATGAGCGTACCAAACATGTGGAACTACATTGTCACTTCATCAGACAACTTGTAGAAGATGGATTGGTTATGTTGCAGTATTGTTCTTCAGAGAATCAAACTGCAAACATTCTTACCAAGCCTTTGGGTCCTGACAAATTTGTAAAATTTTGGGATAAGCTTGGTGTAGTTAGTAGATTGACCATTAAGGAACGGTATTAAAGTATTATTATATTGTAATGGTCAACTTAGCTTTATTTAGGTTAGTCTTAAATGAGACGTTATGCTTTAATTAGTTTTCTCAATTTTTAGCTCAGTTTGTTTTTAGTTTGCTATTATCTCTAGTAATGCATTAGTCAGTTAGTTCCCCATTAGTGTGTGGGGTTTTCCTTAAAGCTCGAGGAAGGCATAGCATTTAGTGGCTTGACTTTTTGGAACAAAGTTTTGCCGGCAACAATTATCTTTCGCAGTTGCAGAGAGGAGTTTGTACAAGTGGTTAGATAACAATCTCTGCAGAGCTCCTATATAGTTTGACAGTCAAAAACTTCTAAGGCAAAAATCTCCCAAACTAGGAGGAATTTGGCAATTTTGTTTGAATAACTCGAGGGGCATTACTAGTCAAAACTAAAAACAAACTAATTAATTATCTCTATTTTCTACACTGGTCGCCTTTCTCCCATTTTTTATTGTACTTAAAACAAAGTCCCTTAGCTCACTTCTCAGCCACCTCCTCATGGGATAGCCTATGGATAGTGGTGGGATTATTCCCTCAATCTCTCAAATCCTTCAATAGCCAAGCTGACTAAGAAAAGAGTCCCCAAGCATTTTTATGAGCCGCAGGCCTATCTTCTACCAAGTGAACGAGAGCAATAGCATCTGCAATATGTTGTGAATTATTCATTTTTACCTTCACCTAGATTTATGGTTTCAATCTTGAAATGAACAAGGGTTGTGTCAAATTTGACACCTCAAAATTGGCGATGTTGTCAATGACAGTCCCTGTATGGACAAGTTTGAAGAGTTTGCCTTGTGGGTCCTAATACAAACCCGGTCCAAATCAAGCAAGAAGATTTTTTTTAAATTCAGGCCACCTAGACATTCTTGTAAATCACCTTGTACACCAGAGATACCATTGGGTTGCTACTACTTCTAAAGCAAAGCTAGCCAAAGTCACATGCTCATTTTCTAGAACATGATAAACATCTAGGTAGCATTCCATCATTCTTGACCATGTGCCCACTCCGTCCCCATGAAATTTGGGCATATCAGTCTTTGAGGGTTTTGGGAGGCCCCTAGAGGTACCCTTTGAATTCTATTGATTCAAGTAATTGTAGTGGATCTGGAAATTATATTGTTCGACCAACTATCAAGTGTAGCACCCATGTAATGTCCCCTTTCTAGATGGCACATAAATGAGCAGTGGTTGACCTATTACCAGGGTTCCCGTAGGTCAGTAGAGTGATTAGAGAACCTATCCAAGGGCAATGGAGCTTTGCTGGGAGTCTTTCGAGCCTTCAATTTGATGTTAGATGATGAATACAAGAGTTAAATTGAGAATATTAGAAGTTTGCCTTAATGTGAATAGTGAATAGTAACAGAATAGTGAAAAATGAATAGTCAAAGTGAATAGTAAAAATAAATAGTAAAAAGTAAAAAGTGAAAAGTGAGGAGTAAAAGTGAAAATGTCCCCATCCTAGAGACCCTCAAGGTGGGCATCCCATTATGGAGAGAATATTTTATTAAGGTGGGCATCCTATTATGGAGAATATTTTATTGTTTTTTGAGAAGGTGGGCATCCCATTATGGAGGTGGAATATTTTATTAAGGTGGGCATCCCATTATGGAGATGGAATATTTTATTAAGGTGGGCATCCCATTATGGAGGGAATATTTTATTAAGGTGGGCATCCCATTAAGGAGGATGGAGGCTATAAAGCAATGTATTGGGCTCTCTTTTGGTATTCAATCATCATTTTCTTAAAACACAAGTGCAGGTTTGGAGCTCTGGATAGAGTTTTCAGTAGGTTGCAGCTCTTCTGAGGACGAAAACCCTTAGAGGACAGTGGATTGGACGACAACCCAATTCACATTACAGGGAAATCTACACTGGGTTTCTGTTTGGGCGTCACTGGACTTCATTACAGGTTGTTATTGCAGCTAGAGTGATTGCAGCAGTAGAATATCAGGGTATAATTGCAGATTGGGTCTACTTATCCGCATATATCCTCATTTCAGTACCTTTACCAGCTGGTCATACAAAACAGGAGTCATATTCAATCAAACCCTAGCTGGGAATTGGGGTTTCAACAACTACATGTTCCATAATTTAAGCGTTGGTTCCCAGGTATGTGATTGTCATTTGGATAGTTTAATATTGCATCTCATAGAGGTCTTTTGGTTGCTGTTATAGTCTGATTTAGTGGAAATCAGACCTCTGAATTTGTAATCAGATTTCTGAATTTGTAATCAGACTTGATATAATCAGTTTAAAGGGGTCCCATTGATGTGCAAGTGTTGTCTTTTATTTATTCAATAGTTCTCTTCCATTTTTCTATGGTTTCCTTATGATTTGGTCCTAAAACAAACAATCATTTAAACTCAAACATCAAACAAATCAGCACTCAAGCAAAGACACCAACTTACACTTCGCTGGTCAAAGACAAAAATTGAAACAAACAAATCAGCAGATTCCAAAAAATCAGAAAATTTGAGATAGACTTGGTTAGGAATCTTTCAGTGGTATCAGAGCTTTAAAATTTCAGTCCAATATCCATTAGGGATCTTTCAGTGGTATTAGAGCCATAATCCTGCCAGCCTGTTGGGCAATGATTGCATTTAATTGGTGTGTATCAGTGGTGCACAAGTCGGTTTGGATTTGGTTCTTAGTCTGGGACCAATGCCTTTGGAGGTTCTTAAATCAGTTTGAACAGGTTAGCACATTTCATATATGGTTATGTGAGGAGTCTAAGACAGCATATGACAAATAGGAAAATCAGTTCAGTTTTACATGATCAGCGTCACTATAGATAGGACAGGTAATTTTGATTTTACATCAACAAATTCAGAAGTTATTGCACCAATTCCTCAATTAGAAGAATGTAAGTCAATTGTTTGACAGAATGTCTTTTGTGATATAATCTGAAATATCAGAATTCCTGAGTGTAAACAGCAAGGGGAACATTCAAATCTTAAATTTGAATCCAGCTATTCTATCTTCCCAACTGTTTGATAAATTGCAATACATTTGGTAATGTTTCTTTCTGGCAAATGCATGTTATATGTTGATGAAATGTCTATTAGATTTTGGAACTGAAGTTGCATAAGTAGACATCATAAACAACATTCCAAACAAGCTAAAGATTCAGAAATACAGAGACTTACAGCAGCATGCCAAGAATTTGATGAACTAAAAAAAAAAATCAAGAATCGAAGGCGGATTAGTTCGGGATATTACACTAAATAAAATGAAGACAATGGCAGATTTGAAAAGTGTCCTTTTCTCAAAAGAATTTAACGATACTTTTAATGGTGATCAGTTAAGGGATTTACAGAAAGAAATGGAAGTAGGGAATCGGCTCTATGTAACTGGATTACATTTGAAGTCCACGAAATTTTTTGATGATGTTCTCTCTAAGTTGGACGAATTAGACACATATTTGTCCAAAGTAGACCAGTCAGATTGGAGGCTTCTGAATTGGGCCTTGCAACCCTCAATGCTCGCTTTGGTTCAACACAGGTCTGTGGAACATCCTTATGAAGAGGTGAGACTTGCAGTTGCTTCTTGTTACAATGAGATCATAAGGATAACAGCTCCTATAGCACCCTATAACGATGACATACTAAAGAAGGTTTTACAGCTGATTGTGAAGAGCTTACATGGGTTACATTATGTCAAAGCCCCTACTTTTGGTAAGAAGGCTAAGATTTTAGAGAGCATGGCAAGAACCAGATCATTTATCATTTTGTTGGATCTCAAATGTGATAAATTGATTCTTCGAATGTTTCAATGCTTCTTAACTGAAATTAGGAAGTATCATCCAAATAATGTAAGGGCTTGTATGCAAACTATTATGTCCTTAATTTTAGATGAGCATGATGATATCTGCAGGCAGTTGCAATCAAATTTGTTAGCCATTTGGAGAAAGGAGCATAATATCTCACCTATGGCTTATGAATTCTCAAAAGGGTTGATTGAGCAGAAAATTGAAAGGTTCAAGAAACAGATGACTGAAAAAGAACTAATCTCTATGGGCTTACAGGTTACAGGATCTCCCAAAAAAAGTAAGAACCAAATGAGGAGAGAGCAGATTTGTTTCACATGTCTGAAGACTTGGACACTTGATCATAATTGTGGGGTTAGTGAGGAAGATAAGTCAGCCAAAGAAGTTTGGACCAATGATGAAGAAGATAGGAATTCCACAATTTTGTCCCAACAGAATGACACGAATGTTTGTAAAGAAATGGAATTGGAATCAGCTATGGATACAGAAAAAGAAGACGGAACAAGCAGGAAAGAGGATGGAGAACAAGTTGCTTCAGGAGAGAGGTACTCTAAGTTTTTTGTTGGAGGTTTTGAGATCGATGTAGATAAACTTTGTAAAGAGATAAGTCCTCTTGATTTAAACTCTCCATTTCTTCATGAAGAATGCATTGACACTTGTTATGAAATTGCTGATATTGTTCCTATTAAAAATGATCTAATACCAGACGGGAATAAGTTAGAGTTCCAGGGTACTTCTAATGAAGAACTTGCATCTTCTTATGACAAAGAATCCCCTGAGAATGGTAACATAGCAGCATCAATGACCATGCATTTAGATCAGTCCAACAATGAGTATGAGACCTATGAAGACATTGATAACACTACTGAAAGATTTGATGAATCATGTAGTAGTAGTTTACTCATATAGGATTGTGTTTTTGAAGCTCAGCATAGTGGTTTTGCTGAGGAAGTGAATGAAAATAATGTTGCTTATTTGATGAACTCAGGAATGGCAAACATGAGCAGCTATGAAACATGCCAAGAAGATGACACTCTAGGGACTGAATTGGAAGGCAAATCAGAAAATGTCTTTCAAGATGAGTCTTTTGAACTATATGATTTCAAGAATCAGCTGAAGGTTAGTGAAGACTTGATTGTGGCAGCCTTGATTCATTATGACAATATTCATAGGGACATTGAAGGTCTTCTTTGGGAAAGTAAGAGTAAGGAAAAGAAAGGAGAAGGGGCAAGTGGAGTCAATAGCACCCTCTTATGCAAAGTCAAAGGAGCATTAGAAAGAATGAAATCTGATTACTTGCAGTTGCTCAAGGATAGGGATCTTGCAATCAAGTTTGCTTAAGACAAAGAGAAAAAAGTTGATGACTTGTGCTTGCAGCTAAGTATGGCCCATGGTGCATTATACAAAGCAGAAGATCAGTTTCCTATAGCAGCCACCTCTATGAAATAGAAAACGAGCAATAGAACTACGGAAATCATGCAACTTGTAGAAGGGATCTATGCACTTGGTAAGGATGAAATAATGTTTGATGATTCCAGTGGAAGCAAAGAAGAGAATCCCAAAAGTCTGATTTGGGACAGTGATAATCTACATCTTTCCCTTGATATTGCAGCTCATACACTTGGGATTACTCATGAAGCCAAGATTACAAGTGTTGATCATGACAGCAGTAATACTTCTTTTCTTCATCAAGAGGTAACAACTTGGTTACATAGGGTGGATAGCGTTATGGACTTTTCCTATGATGATACCCAAATGGAGTGTGAAACCTATGGGGAACAAAAGGTGGATTCATGCCACAATGGTATGGAAATTTCTCATCAATCCAAGGAAAATCGCATAGGCAAGGACACAAAGGTTGAAACCAGTCCTAAATTTCAGTTTGAGAACAGCAGTGATATATTTCACCTTTCCCATAATGTTGCCACTAACAATCATGAAGAAAGTAAGGGTACAATTTCACCTACTGATGGACTACAAGAGGCAAGTATGGTACATGGTAATTTTGATGTTGTCTCTTGTCATAGGACTGAGTTTATACATTTTGATACAGCTGATATAGAATCTACCCAAGTTTTGAATGAAAAATGGTTGGAAAGAGCTAAACAAGCTAAGATTGTGGCTCAACAAGCCAAGCTTCACTTTCAACATATTCATGATATTCGCCATTCTTTTAATGATGAGAGACATGAATTGCCTAACCCAGAGTCTCCAGTTGAGATAGTTGATCATTCCCATGATGGTGATAGTGATTGGGTTGATGAATCTCTTAGTGGTCCAGCCACTCAAGAGTTGTCAGTGTTGATCAGTGTTGGCATACATACTTCACTTTTGAGTTGGTTAACTGTTCCTCTTAATATGGCAGCGATATCTTTGTTGTTTGGTGACTTCATAGTCTTCGATCTCTTATGGACTAATGGCTGTCCTAGTTGGAATCATGTAGCACTTTCTGATTTTGCATTGACTACATCAGTGATTCAGCAGTATGGGAATGTTGAAGGACAATTCTTTTGGGTTGAGTTGGAGTGGGGAGTAATTTTCCTTGATTGGCCTTGGTTTGATTGCATATTTGATATCATCTATGTTTCTAATCAGAGTTATGACAGAGAGGTTTGGTGGCCATTTGTGCTGGTTTGTGCGCGTATGGAGGTTCATCTTCACATTGGTTGGATGTCTTCATGCACGGATGGTTACATAAGGGTACTTGGTTGACAAACTTCTTTTTCATCTCTTACAGTGGGTTCTACATCTTGGTTTGGGATCCGGGTACTGACATGATTGGTGCATTGTCTCTTATGGATTCCATGATGTTGCTTCACAGTTTGTGGTGTATGGTGTTTTTATTAGGGTGGAACAGCGGGTTAGTTGATATTTGCTTGAGAGCAAGCAATCCCGGGAAGGGAGGATTGTAATGTCCCCTTTCTAGATAGCATATAAATGAGCAGTGGTTGACCTATTAATAGGGTTCCCGTAGGTCAGTAGAGTGATTAGAGAACCTATCCAGGGGCAATGGAATTTTGCTGGGAGTCTTTCGAGCCTTCAGTTTGATGTTAGATAATGAATACAAGAGTTAAATTGAGAATATTAGAAGTTTGCCTTAATGTGAATAGTGAATAGTGAATAGTGACAGAATAGTGAAAAATGAATAGTCAAAGTGAATAGTAAAAATGAATAGTAAAAAGTGAGGAGTAAAAGTGAAAATGTCCCCATCCTAGAGACCCTCAAGGTGGGCATCCCATTATGGAGGGAATATTTTATTAAGGTGGGCATCCCATTATGGAGAATATTTTATTGTTTTTTGAGAAGGTGGGCACCCCATTATGGAGGTGGAATATTTTATTAAGGTGGGCATCCCATTATGGAGAATATTTTATTGTTGTTTGAGAAGGTGGGCATCCCATTATGGAGAATATTTTATTGTTGTTTGAGAAGGTGGGCATCCCATTATGGAGATGGAATATTTTATTAAGGTGGGCATCCCATTATGGAGGGAATATTTTATTAAGGTGGGCATCCCATTAAGGAGGATGGAGGCTATAAAGCAATGTATTGGGCTCTCTTTTGGTATTCAATCATTATTTTCTTAAAACACAAGTGCAGGTTTGGAGCTTTGGATAGAGTTTTCAGCAAGTTCCAGCTCTTCTGAGGACGAAAACCCTTAGAGGACAGTGGATTGGATGACAACCCAGTTCACATTATAGGGAAATCTACACTGGGTTTCTGTTTGGGCGTCATTGGACTTCATTACAGGTTGTTATTGCAGCTGGAGTGATTGCAGCAGTAGAATATCAAGGTATAATTGCAGATCGAGTCTACTTATCCACATATATCCTCATTTCAGTACCTTTACCAGCTGGCCGTACAAAACAGGAGTCATATTCAATCAAACCCTAGCTGGGAATTGGGGTTTCAGCAACTACATGTTCCATAATTTAAGCGTTGGTTCCCTGGTATATGATTGTCATTTGAATAGTTTAATATTGCATCTCATAGAGGTCTTTTGGTTGCTATTATAGTCTGATTTAGTGGAAATCAGACCTCTGAATTTGTAATCAGACTTGATATAATCAGTTTAAAGGGGTCCCATTGATGTGCAAATGTTGTCTTTTATTTATTCAATAGTTCTCTTCCATTTTTCTATGGTTTCCTTATGATTTGGTCCTAAAACAAACAATCATTTAAACTCAAACATCAAACAAATCAGCACTCAAGCAAAGACACCAACTTACACTTCGCTGGTCAAAGACAAAAATTGAAACAAACAAATCAGCAGATTCCAGAAAATCAGAAAATTTGAGATAGACTTGGTTAGGGATCTTTCAACTCAACTAGGCGAAGTTTATTTGGTTAATATTCTAATTGAGTCTATCCAATTGCTGCTCATGTTGGAAATAGTACTTTGGAGGTCAACTATATCAGCTTTAACATTGGAATCTACTTTGGGAGGCATGGTGTTGCCTCTAAGTGACGATATGGCGGGTTACCAAAAATATAGACCAATGCAATCAGCTCGACAAGATGATTCTAATAGGCTAACTTACCCACAAGGTCTCAAAATTTGCACCAATCATTTTCTATGGGCCAATTATTCATCCTATGGGATTCACTTAGTAAATTTATCCTATATTACTTTTTATGGAATCTTAAATAACACTCTTGATTTTCATTTCTACCTCTATATATTGAATTTTTTATTATCCCTCCTAGTACACAATTCCTATTAAAATATCCCATTTTTTAACCACATATCCTAGGTACCTATTATTTAATGACATTTTTATACCCCTATAATCTATTTATACCAATCACATGTTCAACTGAACATTTCATTTCCACCACCACTATCACACCCAACTCCAAATGAAAAGTCTTGAAAAAATTTTAATAGGAGATTATGAAAATAAAATTCATTAATCATATTTTTATAGTCTAATAATTTTATATTGACCCCTAATGGAAAATATAATTGAAAAAAAATTGAGGGTAACTATTTTGATGTGAATATGTGGTCATTCTTGAACTCCTTTACATGTTTGGAACAAGAAAATAAATTACAAGTTGTGCATAGGGTAAAACACAAGAAAATAAAAATACAATCGTTCGCCCATCTCATATCTACCCATCAAAACTAAATAACTCCTCTTTAGTGTTATCATGTTGCAATCCTTTAAATAAGGTATCTATTAACCTCTACAAAGATATTTAAAAATGGTAAAAAAAGTAAAGATTTTTTCTTATCATTGCCATGTAACACACTAATTTGATGTTTGAGACCCTCTAGGTGGATGTCCACAAGGAGATACCTTTCTCATTTATCTTATATATTGTCCAACAAGGTGTACATAGGTCAAATCCATCTTTTTGAATCACACTTGTATCTCGTCTATGATGTACAAACACCTTTATCATTTCACCCGCTTAGGACTAAATAAATATGTGTGCAACCCCTACATAAATAGCATAACCAACTCCTTTTTGCACCCTCATTAAAGATAAAAAGTAAAGAGATATTTAAATTTATATATTTTTCCTAACTTTCTATCCCTTAAACTCAACCTCCAACCCCTTTCATTGTCTTACCCCACTACCTAAGAAAAAACATTAATATAATACCCTCTCTACTCCTAATATCTCACAACATATCTATTTTTTAATATTAAATATCTCATTATAAACTACTGTGCTATGATAGTTCCTAACTAGTAATGCCCCTCAAGTTATTCAAACAAAATTGCCAAATCCCTCCTAGTTTGGGAGATTTTTGCCTCAAAAGTTTTTGACTGTCAAACTATATAGGATCTCTGCAGAGACTATTATCTAACCACTTGTACAAACTCCTCTCTGCAACTGCCAAAGATAACTGTTGCCGGCAAAACTTTGTTCCAAAAAGTCAAGCCACTAAATGCTATGGCTTCCTAGAGCTTTAAGGAAAACCCCACACACCACAAAGGCTATCTACTCAAGTACAACTATCGGGTATCAATAGTTTTCCCATTGGGGTAGTTGGTGTTAATAGTCCAACCACATGTTTACCTCCTAACGACAATTCATTGTATACACTTAGGGTAAAAAACTACTAAAAATATAAGGTTTGTAATGTCCCCATTTTCAGAGTGATCACCTAGTGGAGTTGGCTAGCCTATTTCCATTCCCGTAGGCTAAGCCGGAGGGCTCAGGGAATGACCTATTTGGCGAGTTTTCATACTTAGCCAATTTTGTAGGGCAAGTTGATTATGGAAGATGACTTGCAATAATTTTGTGGTATTTTTTATGAAGCCAACATTAATGAAATAAATTGCCCTAATATGGAGCGACCCAATTGGAGAATGGAAAATGAAGGAAAATATGGAAATTGCCTTTGGAAAAATAAAGAATAATTTATGGTGTTTTTCCTTGAGGAGGACGACTTCATGTGAGGTCAAAAATATGTTTTATCATGTGCCCAAGTGGTTTGCCCTTGGAGGAAGGAAAGATGGAAAATAATAAAAAAATAAAATAAAGTGTTTTCCTTGTGGTTTGGGCGCCCAAGAGGAGGTCAGCCCTGGGATAGGGAAATAAAGTGAAATAAAATAAG
Organism: Cunninghamia lanceolata; assembly: GCA_027924645.1. Lineage (NCBI taxonomy): Eukaryota > Viridiplantae > Streptophyta > Pinopsida > Cupressales > Cupressaceae > Cunninghamia > Cunninghamia lanceolata. The sequence goes on along the minus strand of BSBN01000252.1, from coordinate 11,410,740 downwards.
AAATACCAAAGCTATGTCGGCCTTGAGGAAGGAGTGAAAAAAAGCATGTATAAATATAAGTTGTTTGAAGGCATTTCCATCATCATTCAATCATATTCCTTTCATTTGAGATTTATCTCTCTTGGCTGCAACTTTTAGTTCATCTCCTTCCTAGGACGAAAACCCTAAGGAAGCTAAGTGGATTGGACGAAAACCCAATCACATTTTGGAGGTGGATTCATACGGAGTTCACAGTTGCACTTCATTGGAGATTTGTGGAGGAGAAGAGCAGGTTTGCATATTCAGATTTTAGATCAGCTTTGGAGGCGAAGTTCTTGTGGCATTTGAGCATCGTTGGAGCTAAGGTTTTACCCTAGATTTGTGCGCCACATTTGGAGGGTTTGTGCATTCACGCCATATCATTTTGGAGCAGCATCGAAGATCAAATTGCAGCAGATTTGAGCGTCACCTTTTTGGAGGAGTCTTGGACAAAGTTTGGCTAGGGTTTTATGCCCTAGGTTGAGCGCCACTTCCCTAGGAGGGCAACTTCATTATTTGATGTCATTTTTGCTTGATCCATGGTATGTATAACCTAATTTAGGTTGACCATTATAGGAGCAGAAATCTGGGCTATATTTGTCATGTTTGAGCCCATGGATTTGATGTAATTACAAATCAGCATATTCAGATTTGGAGCAGCAAACCTATTTAATCAGAAATCAGATTTGTTTTGCACATGTTTGGCCTTTGGATGATTGATTTTCATGGTTGATATCTTTGTTGATGATTATAGATGTTTGGCATACATTTTATGATGTTTGGAGCATATTTATTGGCTGCCTATGAATGTTTATACTTCTGAAAATAAAATCAGAAAATCAGAGCAGAATTCTAGGGTTTCAGCAGAAAACTAGGGCAGAATTCAGAATTTTAAGGCAGATCCCATTGGGGATATTACAAGGTGTGGGACCGTTGACCCTTTTTGCTGACAAATTCCTACCATTGGGGGAAGGAGAGGGTGGGGGTGGTCGGGGTTCCTAGGGTACTCCTCACAATGAGTTTCTGGGCTGATTATAAGCCCGAGTACTTCCCCTAATTAATTAGTGGAACTTGCACCCAATCTTACAAGTGGCAATCAACCTATCACAAGCACTTCTATGCATCGTGTTGCAAAAAAATAAAAGATCGCGAATTGCCAAGGAGCTAAAGAAAGAGCTTTGATACCACTTGCAAGGAACTTGCAAATATAAGTAAGACCCCGCAAAATATAATATGCAATAACATATCTCAATTAAGAAGTAACATGCACAAATATAAAAGAAATTAGAATATATTAATGTGCAATAACATATCTCAATTAAAAAGGCTATGGTTGCAAGGAGTAGAAGATGCGCGAGAAGCGGGAGAAGTTGTTTTCAAACGGCGAGGAACAGGGACAGCCTAGTTGAGTGAGTGCACGATGATGAGGACAATGAGGAACACATTTTTCAAAGTAGGAGGATGCAGATAAATGGTGTGTCTCAGAGGATGAGGAGGAAGAGGAGCGGCTCACAAATATTTGGTTGGAGGCCTCTCTCAATACCTCTGCCATGTGCTCTGCGAGGCCCAAGCGTCCTACGGCAGCTTCCTTCACTGATTCTGCTATTTTTTCAGCAAAGGCTTCTCCTGTAGGCAATGGCGAGCCCTCTGTTGTGAAGGGCATCAAAGGAAAAGATAAAGCCAACTATCTACGTCGTGGATTTCTCCTCCCCTCTAGTCCCTCTCACGCTATGGGTCTTTCTACAACAAATGCCCTCCCTTCTGTTGTTTCCCCCAATGGCGAATGTGATGCTCAAGGGGCTTTGGAGGCACTAGATGAAGTGCCTTTGGCAAGATCCCCACCTACTCTCCTGGTGGGGGAGTTGTTCGAAGCATTGGCACACGAGAGGGGACACTCAATGGTCAAGGTTTGATCAAATGGCAGGTTGGCGACTCTGTAGGATCCTTCAAGGACACTGTGCTAATGTGCCTACCTCCTATATCTACGCTAGCTGGGACTGGTGGGGCTAGGTAAACTAGCCATTCCTCTATCTCACAAGCAACTTTGGGGTCTGAGTTGGGAGGTAATATTGGGCCTTCAACTTCAAAGGTTGACATTATCTTGGAAAAGGGCAAGGATTGGGTGTTGCAGGTCCCTGACTCCATAGTTGACTAATCAACCTCCAAATTGAGGCATGCACTTGTTGGAAAATTTATCGGGGTTAGACCGAATGTGGACTCTTTCAAATCTTGGGCTCAACGTAAATGGAAGCTTCATGGTTGTGTGGAGATTGCAATGTTGCTAAAAGCCTTCTTTTTTATTTCTCTCTCTCCATGAAGACTGCATTCAAACCCTTGTTGGTGGCCCATGGTTTCTCAACAAATCTGGCCTTTTTCTCAAAAGGTGGACTCTTGGCTTTGATTCGGAAGGAGGAAGTATGGTCTGGAATTGCTAGTTATTTCGGTCAACTTGTAGTGGTGGACCAGATAACCAAATCTAGAAAATATTTATTATTTGCAAGGTTTTGTGTTATGGTTGATGTCGACAAGGAACTCCCATCGTCAATTACCTTATCCTCTAAGTTTAGCATATGGGTGCAACAAATCACATATGAGGCCTCCTCAGTGTTTTGTCACCACTGTCACATGCTGGGCCATGCCTCGAATCAAAGCAAGACATCTGGAGGCCAACAAAGACACAAGGAAAAAGGCTTCTATCCCTCAAGCGGCAAAAGATTCTCCTACAGAATGTTTAGGGGAGGTGGGCAAACCTCTTGCGAACAAGTCTAATTTGGTTGGACGCTCGAAGAGCAAATCTCTTCCTGAGGAGTGTCATTCAAAGGAGATTCACATGGAGAAGAAAAATCTCAAGGAAGATCTTGTTATGGATCCTCAAGCCCTCAAAGCTCTTGGGTCTTGACACTCACCCTCCTTGAATAAGGAAAACAGGATAATGGCTCAGGTCAAGAAGCATATTGGGATGACCGCCAGTGTCAAGGAGTCAAGTAAGGTCCAAAGTTCCTTGAAAAAGTATGGCTTTAAGCCACCTTGACTTGTATGTGTCATCTTACCCCTGTTGTGTGGAGATTGTTGATTTGTTCTTGTTTTGTTGTACTAGCTTGTTTTGTTTTGTGTTGTTGTTCCACGATGTTGTTTGAGCATCTTTAATGCTTCTTGTCTGATCTTTGTAAAAGGGTGGGACCCTTTCAAAGCCCCTCTTTCCGATTCATAGCTTCAGGCAAAAGCATTTACCCCTCTAATCAAAAACCTATCTCAATTAAAAAGTAAAATGCACAAATATAATAAAAATGAAAAATTAGAATATATTAATGTTTGTGTCGCCACTTTGAGGGGGCAATCCTTCAAATATAATATATTCAAGATACTTTACAATTGCTAAGTCATTACAATATATAGAGTCTAACTAAACAAAACTATTACAGCCCCACACACATGGATAAATACAATATATAGAGTCTCACTAAAGACAACTATTAGTACCCATACATGTGGAATAAATACAATACATAAAGTCTTAATAAAGACAACTACTATTACCCCATACATATGAGATAAATATTTTTATTTTAAAGTGATTTACAAAGCATATGGGTCAAGCCAATCCTAACTAATACCTAATACATTTATAGAACAGGGTTCCTACCATTGCAATTTTTTTTATTTTTTTTAAATTTATCGGCGGTCTATTTTGCGGATCCCCTTACCTTGTAGTTGTCCTTATTTGGAGACTGACTATCTGGAGGGAAACTGCAACAAGTCACTGCAGATGTACTCCAAAAATGTGAGAATTTGGCTTTTCTTTGAGACAATCTCTCAAATACAAATACAGACTTACTTTGCGTTTGAGCAAATATAACAATAAGCCCTTTCTTAAATAAGCTAGAAAAGTCTACCCAATTAATATATATGTCAAACCATTATTACAGAACTATTAAGGATCTGGTAGGGGCTTTCTAAAACGCAGAATCAGTAGAACAGGCCACGCATCTTTTCACAATTCCTAAAAAACAGCCATATCAGTGTGACTTTGGTGTGCCTTCAATATGCAAGATCATGTTTAAAAAAATATCATACCCAAATTTTTCAAAGCTCCAAATATGATACAGAACAGAGCATAAATGTTCATTTTCATTTTTTAATTCTTAAACATGGAATTGCGTACCAAGATACGCCTCTTGTGTGATAAAAAATGGGGAGAAGCTTTATTGTTGATGCTGCAGCGTCTCCCGAGAGCCGTCAAAGGCAATTGCATTGGTGCTGCAGAATATGCCATGGCAGAGTTAGTTAATTGTCTATCTTTCTTTGTTAAATCCAAACGGTGCCATTTTCTCTATAACCCAACATTACAGACAGATATTGTCAATGTGGATTTCTAAAAAATAAAAAGGTGCAGGTTCCAAAGAGGCGATTTTTAAGCTGGTAGAAATAGGCCAGGTCTTTAAATTAATATGAGGCAGAGCTTATTGCGAGTAGTAGTATACTGGGCCCCAAAAACTCCTCCCCACAAGTGTGTTTTCTTCATCGATTTAACGCAACGTGTATTTGTAAGAAGAAATTTGGAGAGGACGAGTAGTGAAGAAGGCTACCTCCCTTTTCTTTTTAATATAGATAGATAGAGATTTTAATAATATCCACAAAATTAATACAGTTAATAGGATTTATGTTAGCTTGAATCTTGTTATTATTTTTCCTTTTTTGAAGTCTCATTTTTCCACTAAGAATTTTGATCAACAATTCTTTCAATATTTCTCTCTTCAAACAGGATAGACAACAACCTTCCTTGCAAGTTGTCCCAATATTATCTTAATTGTCATTATATGTGGAGCGCTCTATCATATGGTGTCATTATGTTTCTACCCTCCTCAAAGTGCAAAAGATACATATCCTCTCTTCCCAACTTTCTTTTGGAGCCTTCCATCTACCCATTTCACATCTAAGTTAGTGTTAGCTCATCCTTTGTTGGGCAATGAGCATCTTCATTTTCTATTTGACTTTTACCCCTATGTAAGTTTTTGATCATGTTCATAAGTGGGATTAAACTCAATCATATAGTATTGTTTTTTCCTCCCGAGTTGCTTTGTCCACATGCTTGTTCTAAACTTTTCCCTCACATAATTTTTAACATCTTAATTAGTGTCTAGAGATTCTTGTAAGTTGATACCCCACTTATCATCCATGTCCTCTTTCTTCTATTTAACTCTTCTCTCATTGTTACCTTTAGCCACTTGTCATCCTCCATTTCCTCTATCTCCTTTATGTAGCCTAGGAGATGAATTATCATTGTTGAATCTATCAAAAGGTACATGTATTTGCTAGTACTATTTTGTATGGGATCTTGAAGTTGCTCATGATTAAGCATTTCTAAATTCTCTCATTTTGCCTCCACTTTAGACTTGATGTACTACTAGCCCAAACTTCACATCCATAGTGCACCACTACAACAACTAGCAACCCAAACAAGATCTTGGTAGTTTTCCAATCCCCCAAATCATTGTCTTTGCATCTATTTTGTAGAGAGTATAGTGCTCTCCACCCACCTTGAATTATCTTTGTTATGCAAGCTTCCCAACTAAGCTTGTTAGTGAAAGCTAGCCTCAAGTCTTTGTATTATGCCACTATGTCAAGTCTTTGTATATATGAAGCTAACATGTTTTTTATTCTTTCAACGTGAGAAGATCAAAATTTTAGTTTCGTTGGTGTTGACTTGCATCCTGACTTTATTACAAAAGAGTTATAAGGCTTTTAGATGATCTCTTAAACTTCAAGTTGTTGTAGTTAGAATAAGATCATCTACATAAAATAGTTCTATAACATAATTAACTGACTTGACGTTGGCACTACTTAATCCATCTATCCATTCTTCTAACTTGTCAATATATAGGCCAAATAGAGTGTGTGATAGTAGATAGCCCTGTTTAATCTCTATGTCATTGTGGAAACACTCTGATAAACCCATATGTGCTCTAATTTTGGCCCTTATCTGTTCATAAAATCTATGGACAACAACTCTATATTCTTTTGGTACTCCAATGTCTTCCATATTTTCCCATAGCTTACTTCTACGAACTATGTCAAATGCTTTCTTAAAGTTGAAAAAGTAGCAAAAAACTTCTTAACCTTTGTCGTTCCAATTTTTTTCAATTTAAATATATAAGAGTGATGCAATTATCTATACTCAAACATTTAGGTCTAAAGCCTACTTGCCCTTTTGCTCTTTTTCCTTGCTTTTCAACCCACTTGATAATCTTATGTTCAAGCATACCTCCAAGTAGGTTTTTCATGAGAGGATTGACCATAATAACTTTGTAGTTTGATGGATTGTTGATCTCTCCACTTTTGAAAAGGGGTATGATAAGGTTGGTGGTCCATTCCTCATAAAAGCCTTAATCAACAATGTTGTTGAAAATGCCTTTTGTGTGAGGTGCCATGATGTCACTTCCCCATTTTAAGTGTTCTACCTATAAACCATCTACATCACATGTTTTTTCGCATGCTAGCCTATTGATCCATTTTCAACCTCACTTGTGGTAAATAGCTTCATTTGTGTATTGATTTCTAGAGGGGCATCCTTGTCTTTTTATGCTCATACAATTGCTCTGCATAATCTAGTCATTACACTAATGTGACATTGTTATTTATTTTCTTTCTACTTGCTTGTAACTCTTTCCAAAAAAATTTAGGGTCATGCTTCCCAAGTGTAATGTCCTCCACAAAATAATTTAGCAAATAAACTTTAGATTTAAAATATTTAATAAGATCTCCAAAATACCCAAATTTCTACACAATTTCCAGTAAACTATGCAACTCAAACTTTGGCAATTTTACTCTGAAACACTTGGGATCTTCTCCATTGATTAAAATCTAATAATTACACTGAAATCACAATAATATCACATAGAAAACTCATTGGTTATGATCTGGTACAGCAACACTCAAACTATTACAAACTAGTGGTAAAATTATTCAAACATAGACAACCATGTTTACACAAAATGATCCCAGAATGAAAGATGTAATTCCACTTCTTTTCTAATCTTCTAGAAATCCGATACACACTAACATACACTTTTATAACAGCCCACACAATAGAAACTATAGCAACAAGCACAAACTGAAACAATCTCTAAACTATTCCACACAAAACCCTGCAAATAACACTACAACAATGACAATATTTTGCTCCAATTAATAGATTGAATCCCACAACTCCTGAAGCTGATCTCAATGGATATTATGAGCAGCAATAGACCAATTTACAATAGCAACAACAACCACAACACACAACAACAAATCTGAAACCAAAGCCTCACATAACTTCTACCAAACCTGCAACAAACACACACTAAACAAACTAGTAAAGTTTGCAACTCCTTGAAGCTCCAATGCAATCTCTGAGTAAGATTTCTCTTAGAAACCAAGGGGTTTTCATCCACTGATCTCTACCTTCAATAGGCTTTTCATCCACAAAAGGAATTGTAAAAGAACAAGTGCTCATACAAAAAAGTTAAGAGAAAAATATGATCAAAAGTTATTTTTGTATGCAAATCCCCACATATAAATAGATCCTATCAATTCAAATGCCCCTCTCTTGGAAGATAAATTAAAATAATTTTATTTCCAACAACTTACCTCAAATGGTGCTCGCCTATCATAACTACTACAAGATTCCCAGCTAAAAATAAGCAATAACTCCCCTCTAACAAGCTATCATAGAATCATCTATTTTTAGGACCCTGGAAGATGTCAAATCTCCTCATGGAATCCCATGCCCCATTTGGTGTTGCAATAATAATAAATTTAATATTTAATTATTCTCAAATATCTAGAAAATATAAATCCACGAGACTACAAATTAAATATTAAATTAAACTATTTCCCTCATTATTCTCCTTAGCCCATGGGAAATATAGGAATGGGCTAATTAGAAAGAGGACATGACACCAAGCCTTATCAACTCTCCCCTCCTAGTTTTCATGTATTCTTCCTTTTTTTTTTTTTACTAATTCCATGTACTCTTTTATACTTGCCAACTTCCCTAGCTCTTTGAGATTTCTTCTTGTTCACACTCTTCATCAAACCACACATCCATTGGAAAATTGTCTCTCTTATTCTCCCTTGGTCTAGACCTTTTACACTTGTTTAGTGTCTATTGGACTGTGTTTGTTATTTTGTTGCCAATGTGAGCCATGTGAGGCCTATATTGTCTTTCTCTACCCCATATAAGTTGATTTTCAGTGATCAAGCTTATAAATAGTAAGCTAAATGATTTTTTGATGAAATAAAATCATATTTATAAACTAAAGTAAATAAGTATAGGTTATTCTCAAAATATGTGGATGGAATAGTATCACGCCCTAAAATTGAAATAATTAGTCAAACTAGAAAACATAGTATTTTTAGCCCCAAAAAGGAAACAACCACAACATCAAATATGACTCATAAGAAAAACAAACCTTTACACCATCATGAGTTCAAAGTTTTAAAAAAAAATGTAAGCAACTAAAGCTATAAAATTGGTTGGAAGGGAGGTCTCAACCATTAAGATTACCCCACCCTTCATTAGGTGTCATGTCCCCTTTTCAAAATTAAAATAACCAAGAGTCCCATGGCTTATTTCTTATTTCCCATAGGCTAAGGGATAAAGTTAGGGAAATAATTTAATAATAATATTAAGGTGTCCTAATAACTTTATTTTATAATGATGTAAAAGGGATGACTTATGTATTATTATCTTAAAGTGGGCCTAATGTAATGTTATATAAAAAAGTGTTTCTAGACACTTCTAGAGGGAAATTAGGTGAAAGAAAGAATTTTAAATTGAAAAGATGATTATAAAAGAAAGAGTTGTGTGCAGAAGAAAGCATCCATTGTCATTTGTTATCAAACCCTTTTCTAGAAGGTCGGGCACTTGTGTTCATCTTTTTTCCTAAGAATGAAAACCCTCTTAGCATAAGGATTTAGAGGATGGAAACTCCCTAGATTTTGATTGTTGTGTTGGAGAACAAAAACCCTATAATTCATTTGCAGTAATTCCATCCAAGGATTACCATTGTACTAAAAGCTTGCAGTTTGTCCAGTTTTAGATTATTATTTGAAGATCTTGAAGATTTCTAGTTTGTAGAATTGTGTTGAAGATTTCCATATTTTAGTTTGGTTTTTGGATTTCCAGTTTGGTAAAGATTTCCAAATTTATTTGTGACAGGGATTCAATATTATCATTTTTATTTATTATGATAATAGCAAAGCTTTATTTCTAGTGAGGGATTTATTTCAACCATACCCTTGGAGGGTGTCATACATATTCAAGTGCTCATCATACAATGCAAAAAGGTATTGAATATCACTTGAGAAATCTATCGTACCATCTTTCCATATGTTGTACCATTTCTAAAGATTGCCAAAGTGAATTGCAACATTTGTTGAGGTTGTCATATCTTGTATTCCTTGGATCACATGTGGAGGTTGTTGTAGTCGTCACAACCTATTCTAATTCTCATTGCAACATTTTGGGAAGTGTGTGGAGCCTGTCGTACCTCCTTTCACAACATTCTTTTACTATCATATTTCTTTGTCAGTTGTACATGGGGTCACTAATAGATCTCAACTTTTCACCGTGTATTCATTGCCATTTGTTGCTAATATTCTATGAGTTGGTTCATTAATATTGTATGACATTTGGGTTGACTATAATATATATTCCATTGGCTAGAAATTACTTTTGAATATTGCTATTCAATTCCATAATTTTATAAATGTTATGATATCTTTTCATATTAGTATTTATGATAGTTATTACAATAATATTATTGAAGTATCGAGGGTTTCTATAGTGTTGTTATTATTTCCTTATAATATTCAAGTTTGTAAATTAGAAAATTAAAAAAAGTAGGGTTTTTAAATATTCCAAAAGGGATATTACAGTGGTATCAGAGCTTTGATCTTGTCATCTTGTGGGGTTAGAGCTAACATTTTTAATGTAGCCCAGTGATAGAGAAATCAAATTTTATTAAATAGAATGGAAAAAGTTAAAAAATCAAGAAATAGAAGAAGTGGTAGAAATGGGGGAAAATGGAAAGAGGGCTCTATCAGATGAAGAAAAAATGGAGATCCAGTACAACACCATTGTCAGTATGAGTTAGGGCCAGCAACATATGACAAATCTTATGGCACAATTATTACAAACAATGCAGAATCTAATTATTCCAAGGCCTAACTAAACCCCTAATGGTGAAAGAAGTGCTACAACTACTACAAATAAAAAAAATTATTGTGGGCTCCACATCAAGACCTGTCCAATCAAGATTATTATAAAAGGAAGAACTTTACAGCCTACCTTTTTTAATACAAAGCTCTTGGACCAAAATTACGTGCAAAAATGTCTCTCACAAATTTTTGAAATCTCAAGATGAAGAATAGGCCAAGGAATGAAATAAACGCAAATCAAATTCATAGAGATCTACAACACAGGTTGGGTAAGTTGACTATTCCTACCTTTGATGGTATAAACAATTGTGCATCTCATGCTTGGGTTGAGAAGCTAAACACATATTTTTCACTTAACCCTATGTATGAGGAAGAAGTTATTGAGTTTTCTACCCTTCATCTGGAGGGCATAGCACATGAATGGTGGTACCATAAATTTGTTATCCAAGGGCATAGTTTGATTAATACATATGATGAATTAGCCAAAGGCTTTAATTGACAATTTGATAGAAAGGGTTCTAAGATACATTTCAGGGAGTTGCTCTGTTGAGACAATATAGCATAGTGGACAACTATGTAGTAAAATTCTAGAGATTATTCATAATGGTTCCTGATTTCTCTGAAAGGAGGCATGCTATTCTTTTCATGGAAGGTTTGACAAAGTCTCTCAAAGGTTGGGTAAAAGCCTTCGATCCACTATCTTTGCAGGAAGCTATTAAGAGAGCTCTAACATTGGAACCCTCAGTTTCTAAGAACAATATTTTCAAAGACACCACCAATGGGACAGCATAAGAAATCATTTTAGAAGGGTACATCTAATCAAAAATATTTTCCACAGAAGTCAAGTAAAGATGCAGAAACCAAGAATGAGCTCAAAATAAATAAATTATGTTTCTCTTGCAAGGAGCCATGGGAACCTAGACACATGTCTTGGTAAAGGTTAGGTACATTACATAGAGGTAATTTTAGATAAAGAATTAGAAACAGAGGAACCTAAACCAAAATTTGAAGTGATTGAATGAAAACCTGAAAGAAAGGAAGAAGGAGAGTCTTCAGGAAGCACCCTTGCCACCCTTTCTAGTGCTCCTAAGTATCACCTCTTTAGAGTTTTTGGAGTTATGCGTTGGCATAGAATTATAATGTTCATTGATAGTGGGCCACCCACAATTTTATAGATGAGGGATTGGTATCTAGAAGAGGATTAGAAACAAAGGACTTCAAAGGATTCAATGTTATTGTAGCAAATGGATTCACCATTCCTTGCACCAAGAGGATTCAATAGTTGTACATCACTTTAGGCAGACATAAGGTACATTATAACCTCTATGTTGTAGGCATAAGAGAGATAGACATGGTCTTAGGTATGCAATGGTTACATTCCCTTGAGGAGTTTACTCAAAATTATCAAGCCATGGAGTTAAAGTTCAAATCAAAGGGGAGGGATGTAGTGTTCCAAGGCATTTCAAATGGAGCCCCAAGAGTTGTCTCAACAAAGAGGATGGAGAGATCATTTCGGAGAGGGAAAGTAGCTTGGAAAACATAAAGCTTAGTGGCAACCATGGCTTCACCCACAGGTATGAAATCCTATCATGTGGATATATAGACCATTTTGGATAAGTATAGCATGGTGTTCAATGACATACCCCCAGGACTGCCACCTGATAGAGGATTTAAGCATATATTAGAACTTGAGAAGGTTCCAAACCTATCATTAATACTCCATACTGCCATCCCAGGAGGCACAAGGAGGAAATAAAGAAATCGATTAGGGAACTTTTGGGTATGGGTCACATCAGACCAAGTTCTAGTCCCTTTTTTCTTTGATAGTTTTGGTTAAGAAGAAGGATGGCACAATGAGGATGTGCATTGATTACAAGGAACTCAACAAGAAGACAATTAAAAATCAATATCCCATTCCCAGGATCAATGAGTTGATAGATGACTTGCATGGGGTAGTATATTTCTCTAAGATTGATCTTAGATAAGGGTCCCATCAAATGAGAGTGAGAGAGGAGGATGTTCACAAGACAACCTTCATGTGTCATTATGGACACTATGAGTTTCTAGTCATGTCCTTTGGCTTGACTAATTCACTTGTCACTTTTCAATCTTGCATGAATCAAGTATTCATCAAATAGTTGAGGAAATTTGTGTTAGTATTCTTTGATGACATTTTTATCTACAACAAGACTTGGGATGATCGTTTGAGCCATCTAGATGAGGTACTTGGATTTCTTGAGTATCAACCTTTCTTTGCCAAGGCATCTAAGTGTGAGTTTAGAATGATAGAGATTTTATTTTTGGGGCATATCATTAGTGCTCAAGGTGTTCAAGTAGATCGACATAAAATTAGTATCTAGGTTGTGACAGATTTGTGGTCAAGACTGACCACAACAGCTTGAAATTCTTCTTAGGTAAAGAGATTTTGTAAGGCATATCTAAAATCTATTTATTAATTATGATATTATATTGAAAAAAAAATTAATTAGTTATATTATTTCGAAATAATTATTTAGATAATTTAATATTGTTTACAAAAGTAAATCATGCATTTGTCATTATGTGTTGTCATATTCTTTATTTCATTATTATATTTTGGTGGGAGATATTCTGAAGTGGGAATCTTGAATCATTACTTCTTTTCAATTTCAAATCAAGAAAAGTTAATTTTAGAAAAAAAAAAAAAAAAAGAGTGGCCAAGTGGGAATTAATGGAATTATTATTATTTCTTGATTCTCCTGAATGGGAAGAAATGGAGGAGGCTATTTAAAAATCCATGGGAGGAGTTATGGAGGAACATTTTTGTAGTGAATTTGGATTAGTAATCGATAGGTAACAAACATGAAGGAAAAAGATTGGAGAAAATATACTCAGGTATGATCTTTGTTATTCTTTATGCTTTCTTCTTGGAAAGTTTGATTATGCAGATCTAGAAGAATTGTGGATGGGTTCTTGGTTTTGGGAAATGGTTTCATTGTGTCAATTGGGGATGCGAAAAATTAATTTTCCCTTTTGTCAGATTTGTCAAGTAGAATGAGGCATGTCTATATATATATATATATAGTGCAACTTTCTTGTCTTGTGAAATATTCTTTCGATTGAATGTTTATGTCATCCCTATTCGCATTTATCTTGCCATCACGATGAGCTTGATTTTCCTTTGGGATAATTTGTCAAGGGTTCATGTGCTTGTATAAGCTTATGCATGTCTTTCCAAACTAAATTCTCGATCACATCTCTAATGTGTATCCAGTGATCATTGCCTTTCAACCTCGGTTCTATGAGTTTTATTATCAAACAGTTCATAATCTTTGTATGTATAACTTTGAGGGAATTTGCATCAATCTCATTTGAATAAAGCTTAGGATAACTTACTACAACATTGCCCATAGATTTGACTCTTTTAAATGCTATGAGATTTATGTTCTTCTCTCATACATCTTACTAGTTGGTCGGCATGTTAAGATAGAAATGGTAATATCTAGAACTTGCACTTGACTATGGTCCCACGCCTGGCATTTACTTAAAGGTTTCTAATGTCTTATCTCCTAATCCTTTTGTGTTTATCCTACTATCATCAGACCTCTTTCCTTAGGCATTTTTGAAATAGTCTATGCATGTGCATGTCTACTTTAGCACTTGCAACATCTGAGATAGATTCCCCTTCCGTTATAACTTGATGGATGTCCCTTCTTTATTATTGAAATCTGATATGGTGCATATGTTGCAAGTATGGGCCTAACTGGTGTTGTCATTGATGTCAACATACTCCTGTTGCATTAGTGAAAAAGATTGGATGAGTTGAGTGCTGAGGATATTGAGAAAATTAGTCTTAATCAGGAACAAAGAAGAACAGTGAAGACAATAAGGTAAAGATCCAAGATAAGATGACTACCAGAGGATGCGTTTCAAAGGGTTTGTAGATATGAGTCTTGAGATTATCCAATAAAGATTTCAGAGGTCTGCATGAAGATATGAAGGAGTTATGGCCACTTAAGTAAAATCGGTTTCGACAGGTGTTCAGAGGTGACAGAGTGTCACAGATAGGTCCGGTGAGATCTGGAAATGCATTATCCTATTCTGCGGATTTGAGGTAGTGTTGAGTAAGTCTTTGTGAAGTGTCAAATCGATTGGTTCATGGTTTGAAGGTTCGCAAGTATCTATTCCTTTGTGACAATGATGATAGACTGTGTTCTTGAGGTTCCGAATGAAGGAGAGAAGGATTTCAGTAAGAAGATGAAGTGTGGATGTTCTTGGTGATTCAGGCAATCTTGTGGAGGTCTTTGGATCGTGTCTAATTCATGTTGGTGGTCCGCATTAGAGTTGGAGCTTGCAATTGAAGAATAACTCTCGGATGATGGTGTTCTTCTTGAGACTGGCCGACTGGATGAGTTACACGTCTTGCAGATGTTCTTGTGGATGTTTGTCGACTTAGATGATTATTCCCAAGTCGATGCCTTGTATAAATAAGGGATTGTGAAGTCATTCCAAAGTGCGTGTCTTGTGGAGATGTGAGTGTGGTAGTGAGGAAGAGAGCGAAAAGCAGAGCAGATGTTTTGGGCTTAAATGGAATTGATTCAAGCATGGTGAAGATGCTATTCTCCAGTTCAAGTATGTGATACTTATCATGCTGTAGACAGTGAGTCTATTGTAGGCAGTGAGCCTCTTGTGAGCAGTGTGCTTGGGAAGTGAGCCCTAATTGGTATGTGCCATTTTGTTCCTTCTATTCTTCTAATAGAGAATACAATCTTGGGTTAATCACCCCGTGGTTTTTCCCTTAACTAGGTTTTCCACATCAAAATCTTGGTGTCTTATGTGTTGATGTGTTTCTGCTCTTGATTTAAATGCATTATGTTTCATGATTGATTTATTGATATGCTAAGAGGAGTTAAGTGTGTAATTGGAAAGAAAGTTTTGGACAACTGATTCACCCCCCCTCTCAGTTGTCTGCCCTAAGACTAACAATTGGTATCAGAGCCAATTTCCTCTAAAAGGAGCTTAATCGCTTGAGGAGATCCAGGATGTCGTCCTACAAGAAAGATAGTCTGAAGTTTGAAGGAACCAATTTTAATCTTTGGAAAAGTCGCATGAAATGTCACTTGCAATGTATGGGAATGCAATACTGGAACATGGCTTCAACAAAGTATACTCCTCCACAAGGTGGTCTGAAAGCACCAAATGAAAACACAGATGTTGAAAACAATCTGCGGACTATAGAAGCTCTTCTAAGCGCATTATCTGATTCAGAGCTTTCAAATGTTGTTGACCTACCAACTACTTTCAAGATTTGGGAAAAACTTGAACTTCTGCATGAAGGAGACAAGTATGTTAAATGTGCAAGGTTGCAAAGTCTAAAGGGAAAATTTAAAAATCTGAAGATGAGAGAAGATGAAAATATCACTACTTTTACGCCAAGAGTAAATGAGCTTGTTTGTGGAATTAGAAATGTTGGTGGAGTCTTGGATGAAGATGAGATTGTTGGCAAAATTCTCAGATCCCTTCCTGCTTCTTATAAAATCAAGGCTGTTGCCATTGAAGAATTCAGAGCCCATACAGCTGTCACAAGAGATCAATTGGCTGGTAAATTGGCTACATTTGAAATGACCGAGTTTGGAGATGACCCCCCCAAGACTGAATCTGCATTCAAAGCCAGTGCCTCTGTAAAAGGAAAACAAAGGTTTGATCCGGGAGAGAACTCTTCAAGGAAACTATCATGGTATGAAAAAGCAAAAAGGGACTTGGAAGAAGAAGAAACTGAAATTGCTCAGCTTGAAGCCCTTATTGCAAAAAGACTGCCAAGAGGATCTGGTAAGTATGAAGGAAAATTGCCTTTTAAGTGTTTTAGTTGCAACAAGATTGGTCATTTTGCCTCAAAGTGTCTGGAAAAATTTTCAAGGCCAAATCCTAATAGATCAAGGTTCCAAAAGAATTGTTACTATGTCCATGAAGAGGATGATAATGAAGGAGTAACAGATGATGAATCAGAGACAGGAAACAAATCTGGAAGTGATTGGGTGTTTATTTCCATCAAGGAAGAAGGTCCAATGCCCTCTGAATCTGTCAATCATAAAGTTGTAGAAAGAGCTCTGGCTGCCCAAGTTGAAGAAAAGGATGATTGGGTCATTGACAGTGGATGCTCTCATCATATGACAGGTGACAAAAATAAGTTCTTAGATTTGGAAAGGTATGAAGGAGGAGTGGTAAAGTTTGGTGATAATTCTGCTGGTAGAATCAGAGGTAGACAAACTATTTCTTTTGATGGAAAGAACAAAACCAGTAATGTTCTGTATGTTGAAGGATTAAAGCACAATCTTCTTAGTGTTGGACAGTTGGTGGACAAGGGCTATGATCTCCAATTCAAGAATGGAAAGTACAAGATCTTTGAAAGTTCTAGAACAGAGATTGCATCCAGTACTCAGACAAAAGGTAATATCTTCCCTCTAGATGGTACTAGTAAGAGTTGTCTATTTGTGCAAGTTGATCAGAGTTGGTTATGGCATAGGAGGATGTGTCATGTGAATTTTGATAATATCATCAAGATAAGCAACACTCAGGCTGTGAGAGATCTTCCAAAACTAGTGAAACCTACAAATAGTTTGTGCAAAGAATGTCAATTGGGAAAACAAAGCAGAGTCTCATTTAAAAGCAAAGAACAATCTTCTACCAGGATATTGGACTTGGTTCATATTGATCTATGTGGTCTGGCAAGAATCAGGAGTGTGCAAGGTGATAGATACTTCATGTTACTAATTGATGACTACTCCCAGATGATGTGGGTAACTTTTATGAAAGAGAAATCAGAAGCTTTTGAGAAATTCAAAATATCAAGGCTATGGTAGAGAATGAAACTGGATTAAAATTAAAGTGTCTAAGGTCTGATAGAGGTGGAGAATTCACATCCGGTGAGTTCATAGAATTCTATGAGAAACATGGAATAAAGAGGCAATTGTCTGCTCCTAGGACTCCACAGCAGAATGGAGTAGTGGAGAGAAAGAACCGGACCATCCAGGAAGCATCTAGGACAATGATGATGGAAGCAAATGTCCCTCAGATCTATTGGAGAGAAGTTGTCAGCACTGCAGTCTACACCCTAATCGAGTTCAATTCAGAAGCAATACCGGTAAGACTCCTTATGAACTTTGGTTTGACATCACTCCTACTGTGAGGTATTTCAGAGTTTTTGGTAGCAAATGTTACATCAAAAGAGATGAATATTTAGGCAAGTTTGATTCTAGAAGTGATGAAGGAATATTCTTGGGTTACTCTACTCAAAGAAAAGCATACCGGTGTTATAACAAGAGACTGAGAAAGATTATAGAAAGTACAAATGTGAAGGTTGATGAAGGAATTGAAAAACCCTCAAGGTTTTATGAATATGATGAAGATGATCAGAATGGTATTCTAATTTAAGGAGCCCAAGCCCTTCTGCAACTTAGATTCAAACTAATCTGATAAATTAGGAAGAAGAGATGAGTTTCAATGAGCCTGATCAAGAATTAGAAGCGCAAGAAACTCCCAAAGTTCCCAGGTATGTAAGACTAAATCACTTTGAAGATTATATCATAGGTGATAAAAGAAAAGGTGTACAAACATGAAGGAGAATTGCTCAAGATTCATATGAGTATTGTCTGATTTCAAAGATTGAACCTAAGATAGTAAATGAAGCTTGCAATGATGAAAACTGGACTAAAGCAATGGAGGAAGAGCTGATGCAAATTGAGAAAAATCACACTTGGGATCTTGTTCCCAAACCTAAAAACAAAAATGTTATTAGAACAAAATGGGTCTTCCGGAACAAATTGAATGAAGTTGGTGAAGTAATTAGACATAAAGCCAGATTGGTCTGCAAGGGTTACTCTCAAATAGAAGGAGTTGATTTTGAAGAGACTTTTACTCCGGTGGCAAGAATTGAAGCAGTCAGATTATTTCTTGCTTTTGCTGCCTTCAAGGACTTCAAAGTATATCAAATGGATGTCAAGTCTGCCTTCTTGAATGGTGACTTGGAAGAAGAAGTATACATTGAGCAACTGGATGGATTTCAATTGTCTGATTATGATGATATGGTCTACAAGTTGAAGAAAGCCCTGTATGGTCTAAAGCAAGCCCCAAGAGCCTAGTATGAAAGATTGGATAAGCATCTTTTGAAGATTGGTTTCAACAAAGGTACTGCTGACAATAACTTGTATTTCAAAATTGATCATGAAAACATCTTGATTGTTGAAGTGTTTGTTGATGATGTCATTTTTGGAGGAAGAGATAGCATGTGTAAAACTTTTGCAAATCAAATGAAAAGTGAATTTGAGATGTCCATGCTTGGGGAAATGAATTTCTTCTTGGGCCTACAAATCACTCAAACAAAGAAAGGAATCTTCATTTCTCATACCAAATATGTGAAAGAATTGTTAAGGAAATTTGGGATGGAAGACTCAAAACCAATGAATACTCCCATGGCAACCAGATGTAAATTGGGCAAAGATGATGACTCTCCTAAGACTGATCAGAAAAAGTATAGGTCAATGATTGGAGGATTGTTGTACCTCACTCAAACCAGACCTGACATTATGAATGCTATGAGTCTTGTTGCTAGATTTCAAGCTGATCCTAGAGAATCTCATGTCATGGCAATCAAGAGAATTTTTAGATATCTAAAAAGAACAATTGAGTATGGATTGTGGTATCCCAGAGATCATAATTTCTCTCTTCATGCATACACATATGTGGATTGGGCAGGAGATGTGGATGACCAGAAGAGTACCAGTGGTGGAGCATTCTTTTTGGGGAAGAGATTGGTTTCTTGGCTGAGCAAGAAGCAAGAGGCAATATCTCTATCCACTGCAGAAGCAAAATATATTGTAGCAGCAAGTAGTTGCACTCAAGTTTTGTGGATGAAGCAGATGCTAAGAGACATCAGAGTGGAGTATAAGGAGCCTATCACAATTTTCTATGATAATTCAAGTGCAATAAATATATCTTAGAATCCGGTGTTGCATTCAAAGACTAAGCATGTATCTATCAAGTTTCACTTTTAGAGAGAGCAAGTGAACAAGAATGAAGTCAGATTAGAGTTTGTGCCTTCCAAGGATTAGATTGCAGATATCTTCACTAAACCTCTACCTAAGGAATCTTTTGAGTATCTCAGGGAGAAGTTAGGGGTTATTGCCCCACCGGTGATGAAATAAGGTGCACTGGAGTGCATCAGTCTGGTAGATATCATAGTCATATCTTGTGGTTCGGATTGATGATAGGGAGCTGCCACTCAGGGGGAGCAGTTGGTATGATTCTGAAGAGTTGAAGTTGCAAGTATGAGCCCTTTGCCATTTATGTCAAAGGGGGAGAGAAGACATGTGAAAAACAAATGGTTGATGATTAAAGGGGGAGTAGTATTGGAAGAGAAGACATGTGGATGGTTGTTGCTGATAGGGGGAGCTGTGACAGTAAGGAGTTTTTGTCTTGATGGTTAAAACAGTTTTTCACATCATATGTTGCCATCAATGACAAAGGGGGAGATTGTTGCAAGTATGGGCCTAACTAGTGTTGTCATTGATGTCAACATACTCTTGTTGCATTAGTGAAAAAGATTGGATGTGCTGAGTGCTGAGGATATTGAGAAAATTAGTCTTAATTAGGAACAAAGAAGAATAGTGAAGACAGTAAGGTAAAGATCCAAGATAAGATGACTACCAGAGGATACGGTTCAAAGGGTTTGTAGATATGAGTCTTGAGATTATCCAGTAAAGATTTCAGAGGTCCGCATGAAGATCTGAAGGAGTTATGGCCACTCAAGTAAAATCGGTTCCGACAGGTGTTCAGAGGTGACATAGTGTCACAGATAGGTCTGGTGAGATCTGGAAATGCATTATCCTATTCTGTGGATTTGAGGTAGTGTTGAGTAAGTCTTTGCGAAGTGTCAAATCGATTGGTTCATGGTTTGAAGGTCCGCAAGTATCTATTCCTTTGTGATAGTGATGACAAACTGTGTTCTTGAGGTTCTAGATGACGGAGAGAAGGATTTCAGTAAGAAGATGAAGTGCGTATGTTCCTGGTGATTCAGGCAATCTTATGGAGGTCTTTGGATCGTGTCCAGTTCGTGTTGGTGGTCCGCATTGGAGTTGGAGCTCGCAATTGAAGAATAACTCACAAATGATGGTGTTCTTCTTGAGACTGGCTGACCAGATGAGTTACACGTCTTGCGGATGTTCTTGTGGATGTTTGCTGACTTAGATGATTATTCCTAAGTCGATGCCTTGTATAAATAAGAGATTGTGAAGTCATTCCAAAGTGCGTGTCTTGTGGAGATGTGAGTGTGGTAGCGAGGAAGAGAGCGAAAAGCAGAGTAGATGTTTTCGGCTTAAATGGAACTAATTCAAGCATGGTGAAGATGCTATTCTCCAATTCAAGTATGTGATACTTATCATTCTGTAGACAGTGAGTCTATTGTAGGCAGTGAGCCTCTTGTGAGCAGTGTGCTCGGGCAGTGAGCCCTAATTGGCATGTGCCATTTTGTTCTTTCTATTCTTCTAACAGAGAATACAATCTTGGGTTAATCACCCCATGGTTTTTCCCTTAACCAGGGTTTCCACATCAAAATCTTGGTGTCTTATGTGTTGATGTGTTTCTACTCTTGATTTAAATGCATTATGTTTCATGATTGATTTATTGATATGCTAAGAGGAGTTAAGTGTGTAATTGGAAAGAAAGTTTTGGACAACTGATTCACCCCCCCTCTCAATTGTCTGCCCTAAGACTAACAGCATATTATTATAGTGCAAGCCTATTTTCAGAATTGCTTCATTTAACATGGCCTTTATTCTTCACCTGTGTGCATTTTATCATAATGCAATCCTTTTTACAGATTGCTTTATTTAGCATCACCAATAATCTCCACAAGAATATTTTATCGCTATTTAAAAGATGGAAATGGTTCACATCTCTCTCAACAATTTCTCTTGGTGCCCGTAGGTCATATATGAATATAGGCGTAGTAATATCTAATACTTTCTACTCTTGCATTACCTTATATTTATCTCTTCAAATTTATTTCCCATATAGTTATATGATTCTTTAAGATTATAAAAAGAATCTTTCTTATTTTAAAATTTCTAAATCGATCATAATTTCCTTCTATTCTCTTAAAACAATGAATTTATCTAGTTTTATTAGAATATGAAATTATTTATATAGATATATGAATTTATCTTGTTTTTTTAAATATGGATTTGTCTTGAATATATAGAAGAAATTATCTTATTTATATATAAAGAATTTATCATGTTATATAAAAGAAAAAAAACTTTTGTCTTGCATACATTAAAAAAAATATGATTTTCATCTTGTTTATTTGAATAAGAAAATATCATGTAGAAAGAATTAGATAGAAATTAGTTTTGGAAAAATTATAACTGTCCTTTGATTTTGTTATTTATGTCCACATTTACTATCTTGGATATGAGATATCTTGTATTTGTAGTTGTCTTAATGAATTTATTTATTTAAGAATTGCATATAAGTACATTTTATGTTGAAGGATCTTTTGATTAGCATAATAGGAAGTGTTGACATTGTTTGTTGTATTATATTGAATTTCCAAATCTGGAAATATTTATAGTTGTTCTTTGAACTTGTTTATCACTGTTTATTATTTAGTGACACATGAATTTTCTTTGATAAATATAATTAGATGTTTGTTTTCGTAAAGAAGAAAATCTATTGTTATCTCGCATGAATTATTACACATAGTAATAATTTGTTTACGAGTTTGAAGAATATCATTTATGTTTGTGAAACTTTATGAGAATGTTGAGAAATAGGTAAATCTTAATCTTTTACTGTCCTCATGTATGTTTCAAAATGTGAATGTGTATCTAAGTTTGAGAAGGTGTCGATATTGTGAGATTAACATTCTAGAAGTTTTGAGTTGAGTGATACTGTCATGTGGTTGCAAGTTAAAGTTCCAGAACTACGAAGTCTTTGCGCTATGCGTACATAGGCAAGGCCATCATGAGCCCTCAAGACATTAGGTCGGACCTTAGGGCCTTAGTCTTGTTATCTAGTACAAATTGATATCTCTTTTGTATATTTAATGACTTTGTGAAACTAATGTTTACATTTAGTGTGTAGATTCTGGTCTGATATTTGAGCAGGATACTGGAGCTAATAAAGTTTATTCTTACTTTGTGAATGGATGACTATTTGGCATTTACTGTAAATGTGAATAAATTTGTATAACTGTATATGAAATGTTTGTATCTTAAATTTTAGTTACGATGAACGATACTATACTTATGTTTTATTTTGAAGAATATTAAGTTACAATAAGTAAATTTTCTCCCATAATTGTATTTCTTTATTTATTTCCTTACCAAATTAATTTATTATTGTTGATTATTGTTAATTTTCTGAGTGGGCATTACAGATTTGAATGATAGACAACATAAATGGGTGATTAAAATCCAAACTTATGATTTTGACATTGAGTATGTTAAGGGTAAAAACAATGTTGTAGTTGTTACCTTAAGCAGGAAACCAACTCTATGTGCTATGTCTGAAATCTCTATTGATTGGAAGGTTATTATAATAGTAGAGTATGCGAAGAATGCATTTGCTACATATATCCTTGAGGGAAAGATATAGGATGACAAGTACAAGGTAGTAAATGATCTCATCCTTTACAAGGATAGAATTTATCTCATCCCAAAATCAAAGGTGGATGATAAAGTCTTGAGAGTAGTTCATGATACTCCATTATCTAGTCACCCAAGGTACTTCAAGAATTACAAGTAAATCAAGGAGATATTTTCTTAGAGAGGACTCAAGAGAGATGTGTTGATGGTGGTTTTAGCACACAGCAACACAGATGAAATATAGGGTATCTCACCTCTCTTGAAAGGAATCCTATCCCAAAACCTTAGAATAGGATTGCCCCTAGGTTTATATAGCTAGGTCTTAGCTTGCAGGAATAACTTAGTAGAATGTATTGGCTATACCAACAAGGGACTTACATGCAACTGATAGGGTTTGATGAAACTATGACAACAAAGTGTACAATACCCTATGAAATTCTTAGCAGATTTCAAATATGATTGTTGCTCAGAAACCTAAATCTAACAATTGTTTATAAAGAAAATGCAAAAGTTTGAAGGGTTTAGAAAAGAAGGTAAAATCCTAAGTGACAATCACAATGAAGGAAATGTTGTTGATATTAGAAAAATGCTTTCAATAAACCACTTTCTACTTTATCAGGTTGCAGATACCACAATTTTATAGAAAATGATGCAATCACCAAAAGGAATCTTAAGATTTTCAAATCACATTCATTCATTAAATACCCAAACAATGGCATAATTTAAATTATGAAATGCAATCGAACTGAATTCAATAGAAGGGCCTAGGCTAACTATGCACAATAACTTACAATCAGCAAGCACCAATAGTATGGACCAAAGCACTCACCAAATATCTTCAACATTCATTCAACATTGCAATAGCACATTTATTTAATCCCAGATTTGAAGTGAACCATGAAAACCAAAATAGATAACACAATATGCAAATTCCAGTAACCTGCAAAGCTTGCTTTGTATTAATCAGAATTTTGGCATAGTCTCAGCAATTCACTATCAAGAGTCTATTACAAATGAGAGAAAGTGGTGCCCTTTTATAGAGGAAGCACCATACCAAGTTTTTGATGGATGGTGGAGATTATCTCAACACCAGTGGCCCAGATTTACATTGCATTTACTGAAATATGTCGGTTAGTTGCATTCTCAGATTTGCTTTTGTCCTCTAGGAAAAAGACAAAATACAACCTTAAAATACATTGAATATAGACAAAATGAATACCCATTTGGCTGTACAAGACAAAGAGCCAAATTTCAAGACAAAATAAAGTCAAAATAAGGTCACATGACCCTTGAAATCTGAACCTGACACAAAGTGACGAGATTTCAAAATTTAGTTGGAATATTCTATTGATCCTCGTCATCCAGGTTGACTTTACTTTTCTTAGCTTCCCTGTTGTTATTGGTTGTAAGTGCTGACAATGCTGGATTTATGTTTGTTGGATCTAGATCCTTGATATAGTCTATTCTGAACCTCAACCGGTCAACCTCCTGTGAAAATTTGTAGTATACTGCATCTCTTGATCTTCTATTTCTTTTAAATTCCACAAATATTGCCCAGAGATCACTAACTTTCTCTAATTTCCCAATCATATTAAGTGGTGACTCTCCATGAATGACATGATGCTGCTTATCTTTACATTCCTGCATATTGACTGGGGCCATATCATTAAGATCAGAATTTGTATAGGCTCTTAATACATCATTTATTTTATAGATTACCTCCATAATCTGGGCTCTTGTTGTGTCGAAAGAATCTCTAGCCTTATAAAAAATATCCTTTCTCAATCCAATTAATTCCAACCATTGTTCAGGCTTATCTAATCTGTCCTGAGTCAAAATGCCTTCTACTAATAAAACTTCATAAAGAAGATTAGCCATGGACTGCACTCTATGATGTGTATGGGAATAATAGTCTTCATATGCAATACAATCATTATTGATTTCCTCCCAATCTGACTTCAATCTGCAAAAATCCTTATGTAACTTAGTTGCAAAAAGAATCACTTCACAGCCTTCTGCATAGACTTTATGAAACAATTCATTTGTGGCTGCTATAGTAGTCTTAATTTTATCAAAATTTGTTAACTCCTCTTTGGAAAGAAGAGAGGGTGCTGCCTCTAGTTCCCCATCTGCATTCATTGGTTTCATCAAGAACTTGATACAAGCCCCGAGTTCTTCGTTTTGTTGTTTCAGTTGTTGCTTTGTCAGCTCATCTTTATTTAGTCAGTCCAGAATGGTGGACACAGACCCTTTGAACTCGTCAATTTCCTGCTCTCTTGATGTAGGCCCCAAATTTATTATTGTGACCGTATAGTTTTCCAGTCGTATATCCTCCTTATTGGCTTTCTCCGGAGGGATAGCCACTTCTGCAATACGGGATCCAGTTGTATCCTTGTATATCCTTGATTGAATCTTGGCCTTCTTCTGTTTCTTTGGTTTTTTTAATCTGGCAAAAAATGCATCCAAATCTAATGATATTACCTCTACTTCTGGATGTTTATTGCCTAGTCTCTGTTACAGTCAATCTGGTGCAATGAAAGTGTCCTTGGGAGAGTCAATATGACTATCTCCCTTATTGAAAGAATCTTCATGAATGTCCTCTATTCCTAGCTCCTTCTTTGTCTTTTTGTCCTCACTTCCTGATCATTATCTGTTGTATCATCTTGAGGAGACTCTGCCTGCTCCATGTTCTGCAAATTTTTTGAGACTACCTTCTGAGCTATTTCCAAAATTGAGTCTGTTACTACCCCCTCTGTTGCACTATCTGTTATTTTAACTACCTCGATGGTGTTAGAGTCAAGGAGAGGTTCATTTGTTATACCTTCAACAGTTTACTTCTCCCGAGACTCTAATTTTGCACATACTTTTTCTATACTAGGTGATTGGGGGACAACTAAGGGTACTTGGGCAGAATCTTTAGTGACAGTAATAGGATGGGACAAAGAACTACTAACCATAACAAAAGAATTGGTGGAAATTGGTGGCAAATAAACATGAGATAAGTTGGCAAATGAGGCAAAGCCTAGAGATGGTGGCACAAAAGGGGAAGAAAACATGGAGGAGATAGAGATGGGCGAAGAAAGGCTGAGTGATAGCAAAGAGATGGATGGTGTGAGGATGGTAGAAATGGGTGATAGAGATAATTGTGTGGAGAAAGAGGTGGAAGAGATGGGGAGAGGTGTGGAGGTGGATATGGAAGAGATAGATGGTAGAAACATAGTGGAAATGGAAGGTAATGGAGAAATGGAAGAAACGACAGAAGAAGTGGTAGGTGGGGAGAGGGAACTAGGTGAACTTGAGTCTACTACCAAAGGAGAGGATGTTGTGACAATGGTGGATGGGGAAACAAGTGATGAAGTGTCAAGAGTAGTGGAGGAAGAGGCTGTAGAGGTCATCACTTTTGATTTCTTAGGTTTGGATGTCTCCCCTTTTCCATTGGGCATATCCTTTCTTTTAGCAGTCTTGGTCCTAGGAGGATTCTCTTTCTTTTGCACCTTAAGAGGAGCTTTCCTAGCTTTCCCCTTTTCTGCTATAGGAATGTTCTCTTCATCATCTCCTTCAAGTATATCTTCAGCAGTAGTATCTTGAATTACCTCCTTTGTTGGATCAGGGATTTCCATGGGCTCATCTTCTTCATCACTACTGACCTTTTCTTGAGCGTATTATGTATAAGTCAGGGTTGTACCTGCTTGCTCTAGAGTTGCAATTTGATTTCTGACCCAGTTCTTGCTTAGCTTTATTGGATTTTTCATGGCCTCATCCAGTGAGCTCTCTTCTGAGTCATCCCAATTAGGGAAAGGAATGGGTTGATTAAATAGTGCTTCCCATGGCCTATTTTGTATCAAGTTATCATCTTCTACCACTTGATCTGGGACTTGCATTATGTGAAACCTCTTAATAAAATCTAATGACAATCTAGAGTAATTCCTTTTCAGCACTTCATAATCATCTCCATAGTTTGCCCAAAAATATTCGAGGTGTTCTTTATGGAACAATTTTTTGCTCACATGCCTCTGCATCACTTTGAATGGATCAAAATGTCTCCTCCTGACATGCAGATGGAGATTCAGCAACTGTAATTTTGTATAAGAGTGTTCTACTATTCCAAGAGTGGTACAAGAGTAATTGCCCTTTCCTAATAGGATTGGGAACTTGATGGAGGTTCTATGCAAGTGTTTCAATTTCTCTGCACATGGAAGGAGTTGTCTCATCAATTCAAGGAGCACTACCTTGTCAGTAGGGTAGCGTGGCAGCCTGTATGGTGCTCCTGTGAAACCTTGAACTCTCAGATAAGTAAATTTTTGGAATTGAATATACCATCTCCCATAAAGTTGAACAACATTTGCAGCTTCAGGAGTTAATCTCATTGCAGTGTTATTTTGGAGGATTCGAGTAATGTACATAGTAAAGGCATCATTAACTCACTTATAATGTACTAGAGATTGGGAGTTCTCAAGTTGTGTGTAACATTCATATACTTTAAACTGTCCATTTGCATTTCCAGCAGTTCCTAACCTAGAGAGTTCAGGATATACCACCTGTCTTGCAAGAGCATACACTATGTAAGATGTCCACCTGAAGGTTTCATTTGTGTTAAAGGAAACAAAGGCTTCATGAACATTGTTGCTGAGAATCTGAGCCTAATGTATCTTCTTGTCTCCATGCAAGATCTCCTTAATATATGCGAATATCCACCCTTCAAATGTGAAAGCATTGGGCAGTCCCATAATCTTGCTTAGAAGTGTTATCAAATCTCCAATTTCTTCCTTGAAATCACTCCTATATAAAGTGTAAGGGATTTTTTACAGAGTTGACCTCTTATCCTTCATCCAACCTTCATTTATCTATTTCCTACAAGCCTCTAGGTCTTTCTTATACATCTTGTTAGCTTCTTCTTTGTCCATCATGGAGAGCTTTAGAAATATGTCAAAGATTTCTGCAATAGACTGTGCACTTAGGTTTGCCAAAACCTACCCATCCTCGGTTTGAATAGTTCTGGTTACTTGGTCATATCTACTAGCACAAGCTACAATCATTTCTAGGCACTACACTGATGTAGGAAATGCAGTTGCTTCACCTATCCCATTTTCTTTGATCTTCTTGGCCAATGGAGTGGGATTAGGTCCTAGGACTCTGGTTTTGAATTCTTCTATGTCTATGTGTCCCAGGTATGTATCTCCAATGTTTTTCCATGCTAAAGTAATTTTGGTTACTGGAGGGATCCCTTTGAATTCGTACTTCATGTTAGTAGCATGAGCAGACATTTATTCTGCAAGACTGGACCTAATAAGTAACCTTTGTAATTCAATTGTCCTAGGAATTCTAGACTTAGGCTTTTTAGACAGTCAGTTGATTACAATTTATATCCTAAGTCAAGAATTGTTTAAAAAACCCTTGAAATCTACTTAACAAGTTAAAGATCTACATGATACCTTATTCTCTAACATTTATTACACAAACATACAAAAGAAGCAGTAAAAGCAGTCCAGCGGGCTTTTATGGCCCTACTGGATTTGTGCAATAAATGCTAACCCTAGATGCACAATTTCCTGAATTCATATAAAAACATGCAAATTTCCCCCACCTTTATCTCTAAGATTAAGTTACTTGATCAGATAAGCCATTTTTCCTTAGAAAAAATCTTAAAATTGCATTATGCACATAGTTTGTGGGGTTTTAAGTCTCTACCGAACAAAGCGGGCATTTTGGGTGCTACTGGATGGCGGGGAAATCAAGGGTCACTGAACATGTGCAGTGGAGGTGGATTTTAGCGCAACCTATTTAAAATACTCCCGGCGGAGATTTCTGGTGCAATGGGACATGTAGAGGTTTGCGGTCCTACTGGATTTATCTAGTTACATGACTTTTTAACGCTAAGTCCCTCATAAGGATTTGCCTTATGCTAGCGGAGGTTTAGGTTTGCACTAGATAAGCGGGGTTTATGCCCCCTATGGGATATATGCAGTGAGATGTTAATTTCGTGCAAGTCATGAGGCAAGAATTTTAGCACAATGCGTATAATACCCAGTTAGTAGTGATTTTGCCTCCTACCGAACATATCCTTTTGAAAGTCTTTTCAGCACAAATCTGACAAGGAAGAATTTTAGCACAAAATGGACAAATGAACCTAGCAAGGAAAATGAAGGGCACAGGATCGACGAAGTTTTCAAGTGGTACTAGATATATCCAGTTGGACCAAAATTTAGTGTCAATCTAGTTGCAATGTGTATTAGCACTAAGTGTTTAAGAAGGCCTGGTGAGGAAATCCTGATACACCAGACATGTCTGGTTGAACTCATTTTAGCGCAAATGTGATGACGTCATGTTTTAGCACCTAAGTCCTTGGTTTGGGAAATGTCCTGCAATAATTTCAATGTTTGCCGAATGTGTTCTATGAAGCTTCTTTTCAACGCATTTCAAGACTAGGGTTTTAAACATCGTGGAGACAATGTATACAAGTTATCAATGATTTTTTAAAGGATTTCAATTTCTTTGTCTCCTAAGGATTTTTTTTACTTATCATTTGGTCATTAAACGCACAAACAGTGTTCGATATCCAATCCTAAGTCGCAATGATTGAATCCCTTCATCATGATGTACACAGTGACATATAAGAAAACCCTAAATTTAAAGCAGATGATATTTTGAAGGATTCCACAAAAAGAAATCAAGTAATCTAAACAAGGAATCCATGACTGCAACAAAACTCAAGGTGACCAAACCCTAAATCATAATGTTTTTAATGTAAAACAAAGTAGGCTCACGACACCAACCTGTAAATGCTAAACTCAAATGGATGAAAAGGTTGAGTGTGCCTAGTTCAAAAGCACTCGAAGGTTGATTCGAATCTCAACAAGTCGCAAAAAATCGCTCAGGAGTGTGGAGGTCTCAAAAGTTTTGAATGCAAAGTAAAATGAAAACAAAGACATTGAGGGTTTTATGTCACTGAGAATTCACCATTAATGGTGAGCGTACGACGATAGGGTGGCGCTCACCCATCATTCTGCGGAGTTTTGATGTTGTCCAAACCTTACGGGGATTTTGGCAGAGACCGAACATATCTAGCAAGGCATAATTTTAGCGCAAGTCCAGTCACTTTCCCATTTAGCACAACATCCAAATGAATACTTGTCAACGAAATTTTTGGCACTTACCTAACTAGCGAGGTTTTTGATGTCTACTGACTATGTCCAGTGCAATGATTTTTCCCTGTAAGTCCAGTATAAGCATTTTTTAGCGCAAAAGAGACTTCAGTGCCAATATCCACTGCGAGTGGATTTTAGCGCAAGTGTAGTGACAAAGATTTCTAGCACAAAAGACTTTAAAGGATTGGAATTGGGTAGCAAAATGACTTGTTTCCTATCAAGTTGGTTTCTTTGATGATTTAATCATGTTCTTACCAGATAAATTCAAGTTTTGACTCCCATATGGACCTATTTGACCTTGCCAATTGAACATCTCCTCAAAAGGAACTGACTGGGACTAAGCCAGAGCTCAAGAAAATTAGAGAAAAAGGGGTCTCCATTTGATAAAATGGGGCGTGTGTGCAAGGCACAACAAATGGAGACTCTACTGGGGAAATGTTCCAGAGCATTTCTAAGATAAACATCAGTTTCGAACCTAGAATCTCTGTATTTCACACACGTCAAACTAAACAACATGATACAATATCAAGAAAGCAGAGATCTCTAACTCATAACAACCATTCATATCCCAAAGGCCTGATTGTGTGCAATTGCATTAATTCCCTTCCATCGGCAACCAAGATTATCAATGCAGACTTGTGTTAAGCTACGTAAAGAATCAACACCTCATGAACTTTTTTGGAAAGGAGGATGAAAGGACGAAACAAAATGTGTATGGATGGATGGAGGGGGACTAGATATGATACGAAAGTGACATCAGTTGCCTTTAAGTGGAAATGACATATTTTGAGCAACCTACCATGATGCCTGTTTACCAGGTTTTCATCATGGTACTTATCCAAGGCGCCACCGAAGGTGGTTTTCGCCTTTGGATGATTTTTTTAAAAATATATTGAGAAGGCAGAAGACGTATGGATGAAAGAACTCAACTATCTAGCTCCATGAAGGAATGCAGTCCATGTGAAGTATTAAATGTCATTGCATAGAAACCTTATCAAGTTATCATGCTTATCGACGTTGGTAGGGATAAGTGAATTAGAATGTACATTGGGAAAGGTCAAGAGGAAGGAAAAGGATTATGCTGTGGAAGATGACGGATTGAGGAATTTCCCAAAAGCATAGACCACAGGAAGGTGAGACAATATATGTAAAATGGATGAAAATGGGGAATGGAGGGATAAGGAATTAGTGTAAGATAGGAGAAGACCATGACCAATGGCTGCACACACTAACATAAATACAAGAACTTGGGTACGAAAAAGGGGTGTAGGAGATAATGGAAATGCTTACTGGTGAAATGTCAGAAACCTGCATAAACTTTTGAAACTTTCATGATTTTCTTTATGCTTCTTTCATTTGCGGGATGAAGGAATTTAAGACTTTGAATGGAATGAGATTTTGTATGGATGGGATGGATGGAAAGTGGATCATCTGGAATTTGGAAATACAAATGCGCCCGATGACTTGCCCTTTTCTTGCTTATGTAATTTTTTGAGATTATTTTATTTTCTTTGACTGTTTCAGTTAGGAGACATGGATCCAAATTGTCTTTTGAATATACTATGATTTTATTTTCTGGCATTAGATGGATTTTAAATGAGGACTCCTTAGGCAAGAAGTAACTGGAGATTTGTTGTATGAACAAGGCATCCAGATATGAACTTCCAAATCCCATGGGGAAGGGAAATGGAGTGAGTGGAAACTCCTTGTTTAAATGGTGTGCACATTTGTTGACCATGACCAAGGATCCAACGGAGTGAGTTAAGGGAAGGTTGATGAACAGATGGATAAAAGGCTGAAAAATGGAAATGGGACGTGCTGGAACAATAATGGTGGGATTAATGAAGGAGGGTATATGTGGTCACATGCCTTTGGGGTATGTAGGATCATGAAAATGGAATGGTTGTAAGATCATGAAATAAAATGGCCATACATGCCATGGGTATATGATGGGAATTGCGATAAGAGTTTGTGGATCAATAAAAAATGGAGGGAGTACCAACATTTTGAAGCCATTTTACCTTGGGGAAAATACTCAGAGTTGGATGAGCATGAGGAGATGCCAACATGTGCTCAAGATATTTTGTCCATAGAGGCCAAGAGCTTGACTTTGACAGTTCATTCATCAAAATATACAATGACAGTGGACCATTAAAGTTTTGGACACCAGACTTGAGTGTATTATTTCATGAAGACGATGGAGCAAATGAAGGCAGTTGTGATCTGCATGAAAGGGTGGATGAAAAGATAGTTCATGATGTGAGATTTTAGGATTTTCACTTAACCCAAGTACACAAAGATTCCTTTGGAAGCATCAGGATAATCTTAAGATGTGGGAAGTGTGAGACCCGAAGATACTTCAAGTGGGTTAAACTAGCAACTCTTTTTTCATGAACAAGCATCATACCGTCTAAGAGTAACAACGGAACCTACAAGAAGATCTGAGTGGAAAACCAAAGTTTCTCAGGGAAATCCTCCAGATTACTTACCCAAAGAGAACCATTTGTCGGTCTACACAGCTAGCCATCACATTCAAAAAATAGAGAACCCCAGCAAAGCAAATGTAGAGAACAACAACAAAGCAAGCAAAGCAACTACCCTAGACAAAGCAAACTACTCTAACAGCTAAGGAAAACAAAGACAAGAGCAGGAACTAAACTAAAATAGAAAACTAACCTAACCAAAGCAAAACAAAATAGAATAAAGACTACTATGTACACAAAAGAAGGCACAGGGGCCTCCTAAGCCTGAAAATAGTGCTTTAGGAACTGCCCATTTATAGGCAGCGAGAGTTCCTCACCAGTGAGTGTCTTTAACCTATATGTACTATCCCCTAAGATCTCAGCTATTTGGTAGGGGCCTAACCACAGTTCATCAAACTTGCCATGTTCGCCCTTTTTCTCATGGGCTTTGTCCCAATACAAGACCAAATCAGAGATACGAAAAAGCCTTGACCTTGGCTCTCTTGTCAAACCAGTGCTTTACTACACCTTGGTGTTTGGCAAAGTTTTCTATCGTAGCATCGCATTTCTCTTCTAAGTGTAACAGCTGAGTTAAGCGGTCTAAAATTTTATCATCTGGGTCTAGGTAGTCTTGTATGAATTGCAGCAAAGGAATTCACAAATGGATGGGAAAAAAAGGTTCCAATCCATAAACTAGGTGATATGGTGAAGTACCTAAGGCAACCTTATGTCTGCCCATAAAGAAAACCTGAGTTGGGTATGCCAGTCTCTGGGTTTTTTATCAAGCAACCTTTTAATGACTTCAAGTAAGTTTTTGTTTGTTGACTCAGCTACTCCATTTCCTTGAGAATAGTAATTAGATGAAAACTTCAAGACAATACCATAGTCAAAATCTCAGATTGAAAAGCGTAAAGAAGAGAATGCAGGCCCATTATCACAAACAAGAGAAAAAGGACAACCAAACCTTGTAATGATATTCCTTTCAAGAAATTCAATCACCACCTCAGTTGTACATTGCTCACAAGCTTGTGCTTTAAACCATCTTGTACAGTAGTCAGTAGTGGTTAGAATGTACCTATGGCCCACAGAAGAAGGTGGATCGATCATACCAATGAAGTTGAGGCCCCACTGTGCGAATGGGCGTATCTCCACCACCAGTTGTAATGGCATAGCGGCATTGCTCTCTCTTGTAGCAGCAGTCTGGCATATATGATAGGTTCATGTATGCACGTGGGCATCTTTGAATAATGTAGGCCAATAGTACCCAGCTTGAAGGATCTGGTTTGTAGTAGAATGAGTTGAATCATGGCCTGTCCTAAACTTTTCATGAAAGCTGGTTAAGACCTGAGTCACTTCTGTTTTGTCCAGGCACCTCAAGTAGATTCCTTCGTGATTCCTCTTGTATAAGACCGATCCTTTAACCATGAAACTATTGCTTTACAATCTTAAATCTCTTCTTTGAACTGAATTTAGGTGGGGTGGACATCGTTGGTTAAGGAGGTAAAACAGAATATCACCATATCATTCATCTTTCAAAATGTCCTCCAACACATACTGCTGGGACACCAACCCTAGATCTATCTCTACCATTGTCTTAGTAAGCGCTTGTCCTATACCAATTTCATAGGTTGTATCTCCAGATCAAACTCTTGCAATATCGTGACCTATTTCCCTCTTTGTTCGCCTAATTCATTCTGCATCAACATTGCTTTAACTACAGCATCAAGAACAACAACAGTCACTCTGCTTCTCAGAATATAATGATGAAATTTATTAACTGCTTTAACCGAAGCATAGGCATGTTTCTCCATATTTAGGTATCTCAGTTCAACATCCTTTAGTGGGGTACTCATAAAATCGATTGGGCATTCATCATTGATTCCCCTTCTTTGTGTCAACATAGCGACACAAGTGTGGTCTGAAGCAAAGGAGTATATGCAAAATGGCAAGGTATAATCTAAACTCACCAGTACTGGAGCATTAGCTATGGCCTATTTAATTTCCACAAAGGCAGCCTTGGCCTCTATTGTCCACTCAATCTTAGCATCCTATTTTAACATTGCATTTAGAGGTCAGACAATCTCAGCAAAACTAGTAATGAACTTGCAGACGAAGTTGATCTTCCCAAAATAAGACTTTAATTCCTTCTTACTGGCTGGAGGCTGAATCTTGAGGATATCTTGGACTCTGTCAGGGTCTATTGATATACCATCTTCTAAAATCATGTGTCCTAATAGCTTACCTTCAGTGACGCCAAAGATGCATTTCTTGGGATTCAATGAGATTCCATAATCTCTGCAGTGTTGCAGTACTTTCCTCAAATTAGAAATGTGATCACCCCTTTTCTTGGAGAATATGGTTAGATCATCCATGTAAATGATAATACATTTACCTACCAAGCCTTTGAAAGCAATGTCCATGGCACGTTGGAATGTCACCCCTGCGTTTATCAGACCGAATGGCATCCTTCGATACACATAGATTCCCCATTTACAAGTAAAGGAAGTTTTAAGTCTATCAGCGTATTCAACCATCACCCAGTTGTAACCTGAATATCCATCCAAGAATGACATCATTTGCGACCCATTGACTATTTGCAACACTTCGTCAAGAGATGGCAGTGGATAGTTGTCTTTTTATGAAGCTCTGTTCAAATTTTTGAAATCTACACAGTCATATTTCACCATTCTTTTTGCATATTGGTACCAGATTCTCCAACCATGTGGAGTGCCTTAGTGGGAAGATAATTCTTGTTGTTAGCAGCTTTTGAACCTCTTTGAAAATCAAAGGGTCAAGAAGAGCATTGACCAGACGTTGTCTTTGCCTAAATGGTTTGACTCCTGGCTTGAGAGGTATGGTATGGGTTATGATAGATGTGTCATACATCTTTAGGTCCTCATAACTCCAAACAATGACATCATGATAATCCATTAGTGCCTGAATGATTCCTTCTCTTTCTTTAGGAGTTCATATCTTCCCAATGAACATAATTTTGACTTCCTCTTCTGTGCCCAAGTTATATGGTTCACACTTCCCACCGGTTGAATTGACCTGTTTCTTATGAGTACCAAACTGGTCTGAATAAAAAATCCTTTCTAGCTCCACAATACCACGGGGGATAGTGTTAGTCTTCAAATTCAAGACTCCTATATCTATTTTAGCTGGCTCTGCTTCTTCTTCATCAATTATCTGTGCAGCAAACACGCCTGGGGATGTAAGAAAATCAATGATGTGTTTGTCATCTTCAAAAACCTGAAAGTGAGTGATATTATCTGGTACAAATGGAGTTGAAACCAATTCAATAGTCAATTTCTTCAAATCAAACATGGCAAGAGGTTCCAATGAATTAGCAGCTTGTGCTAAGGCATCAGCAACATGGTTTTGTTTTCTTGGGATTACTTGGATATTAAAACCATCAAAGCATTCCACTAGATCCCAAACTCTATTTTGATACCAGTTTAGCCTCTTATCGTGACAAGAATACTACTGCCTAATTTGTTTAACCACTAACTCTGAATCACCAAACACCTGAATTACTTTAACCTTTTTCTATCGTGCCATTAACAATCCATGCACCAATGACTCGTACTCTGCAACATTGTTTGTGTAGGGAAATTGTAGTATGTATGTAGCCAGATAAGAATCCTCGTGGGGTTGATCAACTCAAAAACTGCTCCAGAACCTTGCCTAGACCTCGAGCCATCAAACCTTAGTGACTAGCTTTGAGAACTTTCAATCCCTTTTTTAGGAGTAGGTTCCTTTGTAATCTATGGGGCAGTCTTCTGATCAGCTACAGGACACAGGTCCATCTTTCTCTTCCTTCTGGGCAGAGGTCAATTTTAGGTGCTTCTGAACTTGATATACAACCTATTGACACAAGGAACAACCAAATTCTGAATGTGATGTATTATGAATATGGCACCAATTTGGCAGTAATAGTTCTTCCATTTGTATTTTCCTTCCAACTGCCAACTGATCACACATGAACTTCGCAACAAAACTTCTGAATCCCTCAAAAATCCTTGGTTTATCGTCAGAGGAAGACCCCTGATAAGATTGAACACATGCCTCTACACTTTCTTGACACTTAGTAAGTGGTAGGTCTGGGGATCGATCACAAGTTAGCATAAGTATTTCCTCTACCTAGTTTACATGAGGAAGATAGACTCCCAGGTCTACTTTTGAATACAAAATTCCATTCATCTGGTTGTACTCCATAATTATGTGCTTCATCTTGGGCTCTCTCTTGATATGAATTTGGCTAGCGAGCCTTTCCATGGCAGCCACATATGAGAGAAGTCAGTGGCCATATATCCATTCGATGTTTTGGAGCAATCTCTACTTAGTAACATGCCATATGTATCCGAAATATGAACCACTTGGATGTCTATATACTGTTGCACTCTTGGATCAAATGCTAACTGCATGTGAATTTGGTTTAGCTCTCCCATCACATATAATTATGTTTTGTCTAGTTGAGTAACCTTTTTGGAGGACTTGGCAGGAGTTAAACCCAGGACCTTACAAAATGATCAAGGCATCACATTGGTGGAGGCCCCTGAATCTACCAGGCAGTTATGGAGGTTTTTCCCAAATATCCTGAGGGTCAGTAAAAAGGGAGGGGATTCTCTCTTTTCCTTGTAGAAGGTCACCTTCTGTTCAACATATGTAACATGGACTCTATCTTTTCCTTTGTTAAGATTTTCCTTTTGTGGGATTTCCTTAGGGGAAGACTCAACCCTAACATTTGCTCCAATATCTTGAAGGAAGGTCATCCTAACCTCTGGGACTTTCATGAATTCAAATATTGACAAACTGACCTTCATCTTTTTAAGCTCATCTACCACATATTGTCCTAACTTAGCCATTTCAAACCTCTGAGAGGACTCGATCGATTGACTCTAATTTACAGCCTGAGATACCACCTTAGGAGGCTTGGGATTATTGGAAGCCTTTGGGTCAGGTGGGACCTGATAGTTATTTGGGGGTATGGAGGTAGTGAAAGGACCCTTTGGTTTGTTACTTCTGAGGTTGTATGGGGTTCTATTGTACTACTGGTAAGCATGCACTTCTTCAGCCTCTTCTTCCTCAGGTTGATTTTCATCTTGGAAAGGGAAAATGTAACTATCTAGCACAAGGGCAGTGCCATACCTTTGAGTGGGTACCGGTTCATACCCCATGGGTGGAGTCTCTTGGGCTTTTGTATTCTAGACCTCCCTCTGGAAAATATTGGATGCTATCTGGAATTCATGACAGTCTAACTCAAAGTGTACATTCATGTTGTGGATCCTACACCATGAGGATAACGCTGCTTCCGCCAACATCACCCGACCTGGTGAATGATTTTCTGCATTCTGATTCTCTAATGGTGAGGGGACTCCACCATTATTCGGCCAAGTATTCCATGTTTGATTGGTCTTTTGGTAATTTTGATTCTGGTACTGGCTTTGACCCTGATTTCTTTGCTGCAGATAAGCATTCTAGTTTCTTAGGTGGGTCACCTTAGCTGTAAGCTTCTTCATCTGCTCTGCCAACTCCCTGATATTGTCATTGTCATCCTTGGCTTTTAAACCTCAGTTGATTGAAGGAGAGGAATCTGTACCGATGGTAGTTCTGAGACTGGAGCTCCATGGTGAACAACTAAGGCTTGTGTTGCTGTAGAGACTGGAATTGGGTTCATCACTGGGGTTTGGTTGGCTAGGGCCTATTGATCAGAGGTATTTGGTTTGGCATGGCCGTGGGACCCATATGATTCGGTGGCCATGTTGCTGCCCTAACTGTGTGTTCACTATAATGGCTTCAGCATATGCCTCAGCTAGAGTGGCGGGAGGCAGGTTAGCTCTTCTGACAAACATGGATGCCAACTTATCCAGTGTTGCATAGTAAATGGGCAGAGCTGTCGGTTGAGCAAGGTCAAAGGGAGCCTGAAGACGACTGTATGCCTTATGAAATTAATTGTTGAAAGAACTTATCAGTTCCCCTTTGGCTCTATGAATCTCCACAAAGGACCTGTAAAGGTCTGCAAGGGTGGTGGGCATCCTAAAGTGGTTTAGAAATGCATTTTTCAAACTCAGCCATGAATTGATAGAAGCTAAAGGGAGGTTAGCAAACCAGTAATAGGCTTCATCCTGCAGTGGTTATGGGAACAACCTGCAGACCACATCTTCATGTTGTACTTGGAGCATGAACATACTGCTGTCAAAGATCTTAACGTGTTCATCAGCGGTTCTGTTAGGGTCATTAGTGCAGAACTTTGAGTAGAACTTATCAGGGTTTTTGGGCATGTCATGGTAATTGTTGGAATTGAGTGGGGACTGATTATTGATAGCAAAAAAGGTCATGTTTGGGGGATTGACTTGAAATGTAGTTGGGTTTCTAGGGATAGATTGGAACCTGAGAGTCCTAGGCACTCCTTGATCTCTTATGGTTCTTCTAAATTAGGTCAAGGATAGCAGTTCTTCTCTAGCTGAACTAGACTTGGTGTGTCTTTGTCTAGCCCCCAGTGTTATTCTCTAAAATAGAAGGGTTTATATAAGGTTTAAGCAGGTTCAGCCCTCCTTCTAGCACCAATTCTGTTGATGGTGGGTTTAGCACACAGCAACGCAGATGAAATACAGGGTATCTCACCTCTCTTGAAAGGAATCCTATCCCAAAACCTCAGAATAGGACTGCCCCAAGGTTTATACAACTAGGTCTTAGCTTGTAGGAATAACTTCAGTGGAATGTATCGGCGGTACTAATAAGGGGACTTACATAAAATTGACAGGGTTTGTTGAAACTATGACAACAAAGTGTGCAATACCCTATGAAATTCTCAGCAGATTTGGAATATGATTGCTTCTCAAAAACCTAAATCTAACAATTGTTTATAAAGAAAATGCAAAAGGATGAAGGGTTTAGAAAAGAAGGTAAAATCCTAAGTGACAATCACAATGAAGGAAATATTGTTGATAGACAAATGCTTTCAATATACCACTTTCGACTTTATCAGGCTGCAGATACCACAATTTTGAAGAAAATGATGCAATCACCAAAGGAATCTTAAGATTTTCAAATCACATTCATTCATTAAATACCCAAACAATGGCATAATTTAACTTATGAAATACAATCAAATTGAATTCAATGGAAGGGCCCAGGCTAACTATGCATAGTAACTTACAATCAACAAGCACCAATAGTATGGACCAAATCACTCATCAAATATCTTCAACATTCATTCAACATTGCAATAGCACATTTTTTTAATCCCAAATTTGAAGTGAACCATGAAAACCAAAATAGATAACACAATACGCAAATTCCAATAACCTGCAAATCTTGCTTTGTATTAATCAGAATTTTGGCATAGTCTCAACAATTCACTATCAAGAGTCTGTTACAAATGAGAGAAAGTGGTGCCCTTGCTTTGTATTAATTAGAATTTTGGCATAGTCTCAGCAATTCATTGTCAAGAGTTTGTTACAAATGAGAGAAAGTGGTGCCCTTTTATAGAGGAAGCACCATACCGAGTTTTTGATGGACGATGGAGATTATCTCAACACCAATGGCCCAGATTTACATTGCATTTAATGAAATACATCAGTTAGTTGATGTAGGAAATGCAATTGCTTCACCTATCCTATTATCTTTGATCTTCTTGGCCAATGGAGTGGGATTAGGTCCTAGGACTTTGGTTTTGAATTCTTCTATGTCTATGTGTCCCAGGTCTGTATCTCCAATGTTTTTCCATGCTAAAGTAATTTTGGTTGCTAGGGGGATCCCTTTGAATTCGTACTTCATGTTGGTATCCCGAGCAGACATTTATCTTAAAAGACCAGACCTAATAAGTAACCTTTGTAATTCAATTGTCCTAGGAATTCTAGACTTAGGCTTTTTAGACAGTCAGTTGATTACAATTTATATCCTAAGTCAAGAATTATTTAAAAAACCCTTGAAATCTACTTGTTAAGTTAAAGATCTGCATGATACCTTATTCTCTAACATTTATTACACAAACATACAAAAGAAACAATAAAAGCAGTCCAGCGGGCTTTTATGACCCTACTGGATTTGTGTAATAAATGCTAACCCTAGATGCACAATTTCCTGAATTCAGATAAAAACATTCAAATTTTCTGAATTCAGATAAAAACATGCAAATTTCCCCCACCTTTATCTCTAAGATTAAGTTACTTGATCAGATAAGCCCTTTTTCCTTAGAAAAAATCTTAAAATTGCATTATGCACATAGTTTGCGGGGTTTTAAGTCTCTACCAGACAAAGCGGGCATTTTGGATGCTATCAGATGACGGGGAAATTGGGGGTCACTAGACATGTGCAGTGGAGGTGGATTTTAGTGCAGCCTATTTAGAATACTCCCGGCGAAGATTTCTGGTGCAACGGGACATGCAGAGGTTTGTGGTCCTACTGGATTTGTCTGGTGACACGACTTTTTAATGCTAAGTCCCTCATAAGGATTTACCTTATGCTAGCGGAGGTTTAGGTTTGCACCAGATAAGTGGGGTTTATGCCCCCTAAGGGATATATGCAGTGAGATGTTAATTTTGCACAAGTCGAGAGGCAGGAATTTTAGCGCAAGGCATATAATACCCAGTTAGCGGTGATTTTGCCTCCTACTGAACATATCCTGTTGAAAGCCTTTTAGCGCAAATTTGATAAGGAATAATTTTAGCGCAAAATGGACAAATGAACCTAGTACGGAAAATGAAGGGCACGGGATTGGTGGAGTTTTCAAACGGTACCGAATATATCCAATTGGACCAAAATTTAGCGTCGATCCGGTTGTAATGTATATTAGCGCTAAGTGTTTAAGAAGGCCTGGCGAGGAAATCCTGATACACCGGACATGTCCAGTTGAATTCATTTTAGTGCAAATGTGATGATGTCATGTTTTTGCACCTAAGTCCTTGGTTTGGGAAATGTCCTGCAGGAATTTTAATGTTTGCCGAATGTGTTATGTGAAGCTTCTTTTCAATGCATTTCAAGACTAGGGTTTTAAACATTTTGGAGACAACATATAGAAGTTATCAATGATTTTTTAAAGGATTTCAATTTCTTCGTCTCCTAAGGATTTTTTTACTTATCATTTGGTCGTTAAACACGCAGACAGTGTTTGATATCCAAACCTAAGTCGCAATGATTGAATCCCTTCGTCATGATGTACATAGTGACATACAAGAAAACCCTAAATTCAAAGCAGATGATATTTTGAAGGATTCCACAAAAAGAAATCAAGCAATCTAAACAAGGAATCCATGACTGCAACAAAACTCAAGGTGACCAAACCCTAAATCATAATGTTTCAAATGTAAAACAAAGTAGGCTCACGACACCAACCTATAAATGCTAAACTCAAATGGATGGAAAGGTTGAGTGTGCCTAGTTCAGAAGCACTCGAAGGTCAATCCGAATCTCAACAAGTCACCAAAAATCGCTCAGGAATGTGGAGGTCTCAAAAAAAGTTTCAAATACAAATTGAAATTAAAACAAAGACTTTGAGGGTTTTATACCACTGAGAATTTGCCATTAATAGCGGGTGTACGACAATAGGGTGGAGCACACCCATCATTCTGCAGAGTTTTGATGTTGTCTAGACCTTGCGGGGATTTCGACAGAGATTGAACATTGGCAAGGCACAATTTTAACACAAGTCTGGTCACTTTCCCATTTAGCACAACATTCGAATGGATACTTGCTAGCAGAATTTTTGGCACTTACCCGACTAGCAGGGTTTTTGATGACTACTAACTATGTCTAGTGCAATGATTTTCCCCCGCAAGTTCGGTATAATCATTTTTTAGTGCAAAAGAGACTTCAACGCTAATATCCAGTGTGAGTGGATTTTAGCGCAAGTGCAGTGATAGAGCTTTCTAGCGCAAAAGACTTTAAAGGCTTGGAATTGGATAGCAACATGACTTGTTTCCTATCAAGTTGGTTTCTTTGATGATTTAATCATGTTCTTACCAGATAAATTCATATTTTGACTCCCATATGGACCTATTTGACCTTGCCAACTGAACTTCTCCTCAAAAGGAACTGATTGGGACTAAGCCAGAGCTCAAGCAAATCAGAGAAAAATGGGGTCTCCATTTGATAAAATGGGGCGTGTGTGCAAGGCACAACAAGATGTCCTCAAATATATTAGAGAGTGTATCACTTCCATTAGAACAAAATAGAGTAGGTATTCCCAACAAGTTTATTGTAGCCCTTACCAATACCCAAATAAAAATGGGAGAGCATCTTGATGGATTTGATCACAAGTCTTCCAAAGGCTTAGGCTAAGGATTGTTATTTGTTGTAATTGACAAACTCACTAAATATGCTCATTTATTTTCTATATCATCATAATTCAAGGCACCACAAGTGGTTGGTTTATTTTTTAGAGAAGTAATCAAGCTTCATGGGTTGCTTAAATACATAGTGAGTGACAGAGATAGCAGGTTCCTTAGTTTATTTTGGCAAGAGCTCTTTCATTTGATAAGAACTTGGTTGACTCCTAGTACCAATTAGCACCCTCAAATAGATGGGAAATACAGATTGTGAATAAGTGGATTAAGGGATATTTGAGGAATTATGTAGCAAGACAACAAATAACATGGATCAAATGGCTCTATCTAGGAGAACATTAATATAATACCTCACATCATATGTCTATTGGTATGAATCTATTTAGGGATTTGTATGGCAAAAATACTCTTTATTTTGTGAACTTGGTCATCACAGACAATAGATGTAATAACCCACCCTAATTTTTTTCTTTTTGGGAAACAATGATATTCCAAAGAAATGCAACATTCAATATCTTCCACACTATTCTGATCACCCAGTTCCTGGTGAGGGCAAGGTGAGAGCATACAAGTGCTTTAGACTTAGCAATTAGACTACTGAACACCAAATACATCATCTATTTGTTCATTGGGCATCTACTTGTTTAGTGGGCATCACCACTTATTCAGTGGGGGTACTGAAATGATAAGCATAGGCACATCCACTTATTCAGTGGGAATCCTTTACAATGAACCACTTATTTAGTGGGGTAAGAACATATATAAAGAAATGTTGGAAACACAGTTGTCGTTGCACCAAAAGGTCAACCTATTAATGCCCGATACAACCACTAGAGTTAATGAATCCACAAGAGGCGGTTAAGCTAGGTCACGAATCCTACAAGAGATGCTGGCTCACTGCCAACAATCCCCCCCAGCATCACTCGTGGGAGCTCGCCTCACTCGCGGGGGAGATTCGAACCCGGAACCTTTGGCTCCGATACCAATTGTAGGAGTACAAACAACACTGAAAGGGGGGGTAAATTAGTGTTGTATCTAAAACAAGATTTTAGATCTTATCAAAACTTGACAAATAACTTTATCAAAGAAATGAATAAAAACTAAATGTTCAACCATGATTTTACACAAGACATGAGATCAAGGCACAAAAGATTATACGAGAGGAAAACCCTCTTGGGGTAGAAAACCTCTCAAAAATGCCTCACTGGCTTAAGTATGAAAATTAACATATACAAGGCCTCACTGGATGATAAGTGTCTCACTGACAAAACTAAGGTCTCACTAACCTGAACAATGACCTTGAAACATGACAAGATTATTTAGGGGGTTTCCCTAATTCATTTCATTACAAAAACCTTATCTCTCCTTTAACTTTTACTTCACAACTATCTTTCAATCACAATCTATCCAATTTGATCAAAAACC
The DNA here is from genome assembly GCA_027924645.1 of Cunninghamia lanceolata. NCBI lineage: Eukaryota > Viridiplantae > Streptophyta > Pinopsida > Cupressales > Cupressaceae > Cunninghamia > Cunninghamia lanceolata. Next base: position 11,366,578 of record BSBN01000252.1, on the reverse strand, counting down.
AACATATCATCATCACTGCAACATAATCTTTGAAGCATTACAATTACCATTCTCTACAAATAATCTCTTGATACACTGAGATTCACCTGGCACAATATTTGCAAATAATCCCCTGTCTCACTGCATATTATTTTTATCACTCATATTTCATATCTGCATAATACCATCAATATATTCTTCAAAATTGCTTTAATCATCGCTTCTGCATATAGATACTGACTTTAACAACACATATATACAGTAAAATACCAAACACCATTGAACAAATACCATATATAAAAACCTCTGGCCGTCACACTCAAAAAACACAGAGAAAAGCAAAGTAAAGCCATCTTTTTAGACTTTTATAAAGAAGGCACCCATCAAATTTAGAAAGGTTAAGCGACCGTTGGGCTTCAAGTACCTTTTAAAACACATCCACATGATTTGCACTCCCACCAACCTTCTTTTTCATCTTTCTCCTGCTCAATAAGATCTCCTGCCATAAGCTTTTAAAACAACCTTGTGCCACCGGAGCCCCTAGGATATCAAGGCCGGTCATTCAATGGACCGAAGACCCTCAAAATGTGACTTAAGTCACTTTTAACCTGCTCAGCCAGTCAACATCAAAATAGAAATAAAGTGCTTGATGGGCAAAACAGGGTTTAATAAAAATGTGTTTTAGGACTTTTAATTAGGGTTTTGACTCCTTGGATTCATTCCATTACACAAACCCTTATAGGAAGATTTCTTCATAGATATACACTAATATGAAGATTTCACAGAAGCTCAGTGTAGAAAACATTAAAGGCCTTTTTACACATTATAAACCCATTGCTACAGAGAAAAGAAACCTTATTCACTTTGAAGAAATGATAAAGACTTTAAGACCTTGTCTTATCCTTGCATTGCTCATGTCATAATAACCTTGAGACCAATGACGTTGAATTGTCTCATAATATAGGGTCTAACAAAATGCCAACTAAAAAGATTGATACAAGTGTGCCCACGAAATGCCAATCAAGGATACCAAATGAAACCAAAGATGCTATCATGTACCTGATACCCAATGAAACCAATGATGCTATCATGCACTTGTAGAGCATAACACTCACTGTAACCAATATATCTGAAGTGCATGTCTCAGCCAAACAAGGAAACCATATATACAAACAAGGATGCCATATACCATATGCATCATAGTATCATGTAACATAAAAAATATGGAACATCATGAGCATCAAAATGAAATACCAAGGATCATATTGTTATAATGTCATCATGAGATCATGAGAGCATGTGCCAACTGTATGTGTCAACTGTCATAACATCATCATAGTACCATACCATTACCATTACCATATAGAACCAATAACCTTGGTCAACATTACAAGACACATACCAACTGCCTGTAGAGAATAGTAAATGCCACAACCAACATGTTTGATGTCTCTCCAACATAACATTATGAGTATTAACAAGAACATCATTAAGAACATGAGTTCATGCATCAAATGCTAAACATCATGAATACCAAGTCAACCAAATGCGAACTATCATGATACCCAAATGCTACAACTATCACTGTGCCAAGAACATGAAGCCTCCATGAAGTCCAGTCAAGCATGAAACATCATTCCATTTTGACATCAATGAAAAGACAACCAAGCCAAACCTAACAAAACTCCCCCTTTGTCTTTGGCATTGATGTCAAAACACATAGCCTTGAGACATTTGGCATTGGCAACCCATCAACAAGCAAACAAATCACCTTTTCAATTTATCTCCCCCTTTTTGACAATCAATGACAAAGACAAAGGGGGAGTTTTGTTAGGTTTAGCTTGGTTTTCTTTTTATTGATGTCAAAATGGTATGATGTTTCATACTTGACTGGACTTCATGGAGGCTTCATGTTCTTGGCACAGTGATAGTTGTAGCATTTGGGTATCATGATAGTTCACATTTGGTTGACTTGGTATTCATGATGTTTAACATTTGATGCATGAACTCATGTTCTTAATGATGTTCTTGTTAATACTCATAATGTTATGTTGGAGAGACATCAAACATGTTGGTTGTGGCATTTACTATTCTCTACAGGCAGTTGGTATGTGGCTTGTAATGTTGACCGAGTTTATTGGTTCTGTATGGTAATGGTAATGGTATGGTACTATGATGATGTTATGATAGTTGGCACATGCTCTCATGATCTCATGATGACATTATAATAGTATGATCCTTCGTGTTTCATTTTGATGCTCATGATGTTCCATTTTTTTTGTTTTCAATCAGCTGCACACATGGCTGCAAATTCTCATCCACCTTTACATTAGTGTTTTCTATCACCTTTTTGAGTCTCTTGTTGAAACATTTGTAGGCTTTACTATGTGTAGAATAGCCTAGAAAATGCCCTCATCACACCTAGACTCAAAACTTCCTAAGTTATCACCATCTCTCTTGATAAAGCATTTACTACCAAAAATTTTAAAGTAACCAACATTAGCTGTCCTACCATACCATAATTCATAAGTTGTATGGTTAGATTTTACCCTCAGTTGAACTCTATTTAGAGTGTATACCGCTGTATGGACAACTTCCTTCCAATAAGTATTGGACAGTTTAGCATCATGAATTAATGTCCTTTCCATCTCCTTCACAGTCCTGTTCTTTATTTCAGCCACTCCATTTTGTTGTGGAGTTCTAGGAGCAAAAAATTATCTTTTGATCCCATGTTTCTCACAATACTCTATGAACTCCTTGGATATATACTCTCCACCATTGTCTGATCTTAGACATTTGAGTTTGAAATCAGATTCCTTCTCTACCATCTTCTTAAAGACCTTGAATCTGTCAAAGGCTTCTGATTTGTGTCTCAAGAATGTCACCCAGGTCATTCTAGAAAAGTCATCAATAAAGAGCATAAAGTATTTTTCACCACCTAAAGCCTTAGTCCTTGTAGGACCACACAAATCTGAATGAACAAGTTGTAGAGGCTTAGAGGAAATATACTCTTTAGATTTGAAGCTGACCTTAGTTTGCTTACCAAATTGGAATTCTTTGCAAGTTGTATTATTTGGTTTGGAGATGTAAGGCATATTCCTTACATTTTGATGTTTGCTGATTCTCTCAAGATTATCAAAGTTTACATGGCCAAGTCTCCTATGCCATAGCCAACTCTCCTTAATTTGACCCATGAAGCAAATGTGTCCATCTGCACTTCTATTTTCAGTCTCATGTAGATTATATATGTATCCACTTGTTCTTAATCCTGCTGCCACAACTTTTCATGATTTCTTTTTGATTTCACAACCATGAGCATTAAATACAACACTGAATCCATTATCATAGATTTGATTAACACTCAATAGATTATGCTGCAAGCCTTCAACATAATAAACATCATGTAAAGGAGTCTCATCATCTAAAATAATAGTACCTTTTCCTTTGATCAAAATGCAATCATTATTGCCAAACATGATTGATCCTTCAGTAAGGTCTTCAAACTTGATGAATTCACCTTTGTCTCCTGTCATATGATTAGAACAACCACTGTCTATAACCCACTAATCCTTCTTTTTGGCATGAAAAGCAGCTTGAACAATCATAGCTTTAATTTTCTTACTCATCATCTTAGGCTTCCAAACAAGCATTTTCTTATTAGCATTTGAAGAGTACCTTTTGGAAATAATATTCATCCTAGTTTGCTCTGCACTTGTAGATTAGGTCTATAGAATTTGGCTATATGCCCAAAAATTTTGCAATTAAAGCATCTTAATCCTTTTAAGAACTCAAAAGGATTTCTTCTCAAAAGATTTGCTCTTCTTCTAAAATTAGACCTGCACTCATTTGCTTTGTGCCCATACTTGTTACAACTAAAACAATAACCAAGGAAATGCATATTATACTTGAAAGTATTACTTCTTTTGAAGTTTGCTACCATTACAATACTTTTGTGGTTGATGTTAGCATGTTGAGAACTATTGGTGTATGAGCATTGTCCTTCCTCAAACCCTAGACCTGATTTGTCTTTGAAACCTTTTTGTTTTTCCAATAAGTCTTCAAGTTTATCACTGTTGTTGCACATATCAAGTCTTCTTCTTAGAGTCACAATTTCAGCTTCTAGATCATGATATTCTTTAACTTTGGCATCTAGCTCCTTGCTTGTAACATCAACAACCCTGTTGCTCTCTTCAAGACACAATTTTAGGTCTGCAATTTGTTTTTCATAATCACTAACCTTGCTGATCAAAATTTCATTGTCCTTTTGAAATTGATTTCTTTGAACAATTGTCTCCTTCTTGAGCTTTTTGACCATACCAAGAGCACACTTCAATTCACCTTCAAGATCAACTACTTCTTCATTTTCAGATTTAACTTCACATTTTTTATTTTGATTTTCATTTATAATAGCCATGAACAAAGTTTCTGCACCTTCCTCAAGTGACTCCTCTGAATCACTATCAGTTATGTCAGCATTTTTTATGAACAAGCTCTTCTTCTTTTTGAAGTTGTTTTTCTTTTTGAAGTGAACCTATTTCTTCTTGAATTGTGGCTTATTTTCTTCTTCATCACTATCCAAATCTTTATATGGACAATTTGCAGCATAGTGTCCTATTCTTCCACACTCAAAGCATTTAAATGGAAGTTTACCTTTATATTTTCCAGTTGACCCCTTTTTCAGTTTGCTAACAAATGAAGATTCTTGATCCTCATCCAATTCTTCTTAATCAACCTCTACTTCCTTTTCTTTTCTGATTGATTTGAATGCAGATTCTTTACTTGTAGGAGTATCACTACATATCCTCATCTCAAAAGTTGTGAAGGTACCATGAAGTTCATCAAAGGTCACTTTGCTCAAATCTCTCTCCTCTACTGCAGACACTTTGGATGCATATTTAGGAGTTAGAGTCCTCAAAACCTTAGTTACAACAGCTTTTTCTTCTAAGGTATCACCCAAGCCCCTAATAGCATTAACAATCTCTTTAACTCTCAAGAGATAATCAGCCATCTTCTCATCATCACTCATCTTGAGACTTTCAAATTTTTCTCTATAAGACTGTAATCTTGCCTCCTTGATTTTGTCATCTCCTTGATAGATATTGGATAATTTATCCCATATGGCTTTAGCTGACTTGCAGTCCATGACTTTGACAAGTATCTCATTTGACAAACCACAACATATTGCATTTTTGGCCTTAGCATTGTTTTCATATGCCTTCTTCTCATCAGGAGTAGATGGAGGAGTTGTGGCTTTATACTCATTTTCTATGGCAGCATACACATCATATCCCAAAGAAGACAAATATGATTCCATTCTATACTTCCATAAAGCATAATTAGACCCATCAAATAAAGATGCCTTGTATGTTGAAAATCCTTCTTAACTTCCCATGACTAGTACTCACACTTATAGGACCTACCCAAGCTGATTAAGCCTTTATTGGGAACCAATCTTTGATACCAATTGTTGAAAACACGGTTGTCGTTGCACCAAAAGGTCGACCTATTAATCCCTGATACAACCGCCAGAGTTAATGAATCCACAAGAGGCGGTTAAATGGAATATTATTTTCTTTTGTCTCTTCATATTTCTCCTCAATAATAATTCTCTTTTATAGATTTTCTTCAAATATTTTTTTTTCCAAAGTCTAAAAGTTCACTTTATGTGCACCACCAAAAAATATATCAAATTCCCTTTCCAATGAACTATTACACTTAAGCTATTTTTTAATATTTACAACTTAATATAACTTAAGTGAAATAATTAAACAATTAGCTCAATAATTCACCCAACTTTGTGAGAAATCCAAAAATGAAGCAGATGGCACATTAAACCACACCAACAGGATCTTGAAGGTTTAGGATGAAGAATGATGCTAACTAGGTGACTTACTAAAAATAGATGGCTTCTCTAAGAAGTTTGGAGAGCAAACCATAATGCTGAAAATGCTTCTAAAAGCATCATTGTAATCCTGAACACCAACTGAGCTCAATGTCATAGCAAAACATCACAAAGAATTGAACTTGTGCTCTCCAAGAATTATGGAGTTCCCTAACCATGCCAAATAGCCTATGTGAACTTAGTAAATAGGCTATTGGTAACAAACTTGGCTAAACACCAATTGGGGACATTACAATAGACTGTCAGGAACAAGATATTTAGTCAAACAGAGTCAAGGAATTTTGGAGCAACTCAAGGAAAATCTCTAATGAGCACAAAATTAGTAGATGTATGAAAATCAACACCAAACTAAGAGCAATTTTGAGGTTGGAGACATTGTTTTCATGAGATTGCATCCCTATAAACAATCTTCTCTCATGATAAGTGGAGCTAAGAATCTCAAGCCTCACTTCTATAGGCCTTATAGGATTAAGAGAAGGATTGGGGAGGTTGCTTATGAGCTAGACTTGCTAGAGCAAAGAAGGATTCACAATATATTTCATGTTTTATACCTAAAAAGTGCACTTGGACATCACATTATACCTTCAACTGAGTTACTTCATTTGGATAATGAAGGTAAATTGATCTTGGTTCTAGAAGCCATCGTCGACATCAGAGAGAAGAAGTTGAGACATAGGAGCATAACAAAATATCTAGTGCATTAGAAAAATCTCCTAGTAGAAGATGCTACATGGGAGGGTGTAGAGGTTATTGAACATCCTAATCTACAATTGCTTGATGGAAAGCAATTTTGGGAAAGGTAGAGTGTCATGTCCTATTTTCAGAATTAAAATGATCAGGAGTCCCATGGCCTATTTCTTATTTCTCATATGCTAAGGGATAAAGTTAGGGAAATAATTTAATAATAATAATATTAAGTTGTCTTAGTAATTTTATTTTTATAATGATGTAAAAGGGATGACTTATGTATTATTATTTTAAAGTGGGTGTAATGCAATATTATATTAAAGGTGTTGCTAGACACTTCTAGATAGAAATTAGGTGGAAAAAGGAATTTTAAATTGAAAAGGTGATTATAAAAGACAGAGTTGTGCATAGAAAAAGCTTCCATTGTTATTTGTTATCAAACCCTTTTCTCAAATATCAAGCACTTGTGTTCATCTTTTTGTCTAAGGATGAAAACCTTCTTGGTGTAGGGATTCAAAGGACAAAAACCCTCTAGATTTCCATTGTTGGTTTGGAGTACGGAAACCCTCTAATTTATTTGGATTAATTCCATCTAGGGATTACCATTGTGCTAAAATCTTGTACTTTGTTCTAGTTTTAGAATATTATTTGAAGGCCTTGAAGATTTCTAGTTTATAGTGTTATTGTGAAGATTTCTAGATTTTAGTTTGGTTTGTGGATTTCCAGTTTGGTAAAGATTTCTAGATTTATTTGTGGTAGGGTTTCAATATTATATCATTTTTATTTTTTGTGATAACAAAAAATCTTTATTTTTGTTGAGGGATTTAGTTTATCCATACCCTTGGACAGTGTCATACATATTCAAGCATCACCATACAAGGTAGAAATACATTGACTATCACTTCAAAAGGTTGTCATACCATCTTTCCATCTATCGTACCATTTCCAAGGATTTCTAGAGTGATTCATAACATTTGTTTAGGTTGTTGTACCTCAAATTCCTTGAATCACAACATGTGGAGGCTATTGTAGGCATCATACTCTATTCTAATTCTTATCATGACATTTTGGGAAGTGTGTGGAGCCTATTGTACGTCCTTTCATAGCATTCTTTGACTATTGTATTTCCTTTTTAGTTGTATGTGGGACCAATAATAGATTGCAACATTCACATTGTCTTCATTACCAATTGCTGCTTGGTTCATTGATATTGTATGACATTTGGGTTCACTATAATATATTCTATTGGCTGGAAATTATTGTTGAATATTGCTATTCAATTATATAATTTTATAAATATTATGATATCTTTTCATATTAGTATTTATGATAGCTATTACAATAATATTTTTGAAGTATTTAGGGTTTTTGTAGTGCTGTTATTATTCCCTTATAATATTCAAGTTTGTAAATAAAAAAATTACAAAGAAAGGTAGGGCTTTTGAATATTCCAAAAAGGGACATTATATTAGGTGGGTCCTTTCCATCTTCTACTAGATCTCAAATGATGAGAGTGGTCTCCACTCCCTCCTCAAGGCCTTTTTGTAGCTATGAATCCTAAAAGTGAAGTGGAAAAACATGAGAACTCCTTGGTAGTGAAATGGTGAGAGCTAGACTAGGAAACTTGCCCTGGTCAATGGGGGAGCCCACTCACACCATTGAGTAGACACAAGAGAGTAGTAAGTAGGCAATGGCCATCCCCTCTAATAGGACAGTAGGAGGAGACTACCCAAAAGGTTGCTTGATTGGTAGTAGAGAAAACCTTTATAGTGGCTCTACAAGCGATGCCAAGAGGACTCTAAATGGTCACACCTCTACCCTTGGCGAGGACTATATAGTGATCTAGAAGGGTTTAAATAAGTTGAACCTCTGATTGGCATGAACTTAAATTTGCATGAACACATTAGAAATGACCAATGACTTGGAGTGAGTAGTAAAATTGGAATCAACAACAAAATTAGCAAATATGGATGCATTCCTATCTTTCTAGATACCAAAAAAATCTCTAGTTTGGAAGCATACCATAGCTAGGATAATTTAAGCAAAAATTTTGATCCATTTCCCAAAATAACACTATGCCAAACCTATTATTAAAGTTTTAGGTCATCAAAGATGGAGTTAAAATCATATGTTTTTTGACATGTGTTTTTAAATAGTGGTTTTGAACATGGACCAAAACCCATTCAAAAGGGTGAAAAAGACATTTATTGGATCTAATAAAACATGACTACTTTGATCACTATTCTCATGTGCCTACCTACCACCACACCACTCCTCCCCATACCACCTCTCAATGTGAGTTGTCACATAACCACTAGGGCTAGGATGAAAAACACTAGGTTTGGCATGAGAAGTGTTAGGTTGGGAGGATAAGAACATAGTTAGGTTTTCATTTTTTCATTTTTCTTTTCAATCCCAAACAATTGTAGGAACTTAGGCTTGAAGTCTATGTAGTGTCATAGAAAGAGGGCCATATAAATAACAAGATGAACATGGGTATGAAATGAAGGGTGCCAACATTAACACTGGCATTCTTGGGAGGCCTCATTACCATTGTCTCTGAGAAAAGCATTGCATTGACACATCCATCCTCTAGTTAAGCATTTTTATAGTTTAGTAATCGTGGTACTCACCTAAGTTTGTGGGGGTATTTTCTAGATATGTTGCTATCACTCCAACTTGGTATTATATGGGTTTGAAGGTTTCTCTTTATATACCATTATTACATATGGGCATTCATATATATATATATATCCTAAAGCTTGTTGTAGGACTCAGTGGTGAGGGTGTGTTCATTGTCTATATTCCAATTGGCTCAGATTGTGGATAGCTATAGGTCTAAATGATATAGCTCGAATATGATATAATTAATGTACACTTTTATATGCTTGCTCTAAAGTTCTATTTTACTAATGATGGATAGGTGGTGGATGCTTAGGTATAAGAGAAAATAAATGGGATCCCTACATGGAAATTTTCACCTTTTTTGGTTTTCCAATAATGGTAGACTGCCTCCTCTATTTAGAAGTTGTACTTTTTATTCTCTATGCTCCCTTACTCAAGGGTTGAAGCTAACTTAGCTATAAAGTTCTTTTTTGATATTATATATAAATGTGAGTGAAACTAAAGTCCACAATTTACCAATTATTCACATACATTATTTATATGTACACATACAAGAACCCATACATAATTTTAAATAACATGTACACATATATGTCTGTATTAATTTTGTATATATATACAAATAATGCATAGATTCATGTATATATACACACATATACATATATACATGCATAAATACATATATGCATTATATAAAAATATACCAATAATGTGTGTGTGAAAATATGCATTATTTGTATCTATAAAGATAATGCATGGTGTGTATAGACGTGTGTGTATGTATGTATGTATGTACATACATATACATATACATATATATGTTTGCACATAGGTGAACTAGAGTAGAATATAGTTAATTGGCAAATTTTAAGACACTTGTTTCATCAATCCTAGAAATATAGCACTATGGTGAATCAATCCCTAATAACTTTAACATCACTTTTCCATCTTCAAAATCTAACTAAATATTTCAATTTAATTTAACATTTGTTGTTTCAAGTCCCACCCATTTACTAAGGTTAGATTTTTTGTCATTATGATTTTATTAATTGTCCAAAGATATTTTGTAAAAGATGCTTTTATTTCTTTATATATATAACATTTGAATATATGCCAATATTCCATATCCAAGACGAACTTTATATATGTATGTATGTATACACATACATACATACATACATACATATGTATGTATACACATACATATATATGTATATATACATATACATACATACATACATATATGTATATATGCATACATATATGTATGTGCATATATACATACATATATGTATGCAAATATATACATACATATATATATATATGTGTGTGTGTGTGTGTGTGTGTGTAAAGCTCATCTTGTAAATGAAATATTGAAATGTTATATATAAAGAAATAAAAGCAACTTTTACAAAATATCCTAGGACAATTAATAAAATCATAATGACAAAAAATCTAACCTTGGTAAATGGGTGGGATTGGAAACAACAAATGTTAAATTAAATTGAAATATTTAGTTAGATTTTGAAGATGGAAAAGTGATGTTAAAGTTATTAGGGATTGATTCACCATAATGCTATATTTCTAGGATTGATTAAACAATTGTCTCAAAGTTTGCCAATTAACTATATTTTGCTCTAGTTCACCTATGTGCATACATACTTGATCTTTGTGGGTGTAGACCTAAACTAGATGTGTAGATTTGAACTATAAGTCATGGGATTGAAGTAGCAAGAAGTAGAATATCATGATTTTCTCACCTCGATCTTGTAATGTCTAAATCTAAGTAAGGATTAATAGTGGTTAGGAACATATTTAGGAATTTATTGAATTGTGAGGGTCACATTCTCCTCAAACATACCCCTTACAATGCTAAGAGAAATATCAAAGGGAGCAAGAAAACATGCAATAGACCTGGGATGATGTATGCCAATGTAATTCTCTCATAAATACTCTATGATAAATGCTCTTCAATAACTCCTAGATGATTTCAAAATGAACGAATGAATGTCCTTAAATACAATAACTTAGAACACAAATCTTGACACAAACATGCACTAGGTCAACTCATAATGGCTAGTGAAAATGTCACTAAGGTGTAAATTTGAATTTTAAATTCTAAAAGTTTAAGGTTAAGATCCATGACTGCAAAAAAATACTTGGGTCAAGTTTGCAGCTACGAATCTAAACTTGAGTGATGAAGAGTAGATCAAGGGATCAAAATTAATCCTTGGGGATGAGTGATAATGGGATCAAGATGTGGTGATGTCATGAGCCAAATTCACAAAAGAATGTGTCACTTGTATACTAATCATTGCACTTAGGACACCTAACTAAAGTAGGCCCAAAACATAAGGGAAAAGGGCATGGGTATGTAATTTTCACTTTACATTTCCCCCTGCTTTGATGTGCATACAAACTAGTAGGCAAATGCATCTCAAAGTAAAACAAATTAGCTAGCATGGAAATTGATATTTCTCAAACACTCAAAGGATACATATTTGTATAAAGTATGCAAATCATTCTTGAATTCTTCTCACAATGAGAGCTTCATCTAAAATTTGCATAATAGAAAAAACATGAAATGAGTATTATTTGTCACACATTTTAAATAGGCATTAACTAAAACTTTCTTGAAATTGAACTATCGTCAAAAAACTAAATTTAAAGGGAAGAAGGGTAAGAAATTATGCCTAATACAAAATAAAAATCTCTAACAAAATAAAAAATGTAAAAGGATTCTGACTAATTGGATAAGGTGCCAAAGGACCAAGTGCAACAAGATTTGACTCTATAGATAACATGATAAGGGCTCCAACTATGTAGAAGATTTTGACAACATAGATGGGTTGATAAAAGTCTCTCCAAGGTGGGAATAACTATGTGCATGTCACTATAAAACATAACTCACAAAGGCATATTAATGGCATATAGCCCTACATCTAATTGGTTACATACAAAGGATGAAAGGAGTTGGAGGAGAAGAGAAAAAAGATATGCTAAAACATGTGAACATAGTAAAATATATCATCATATGATAAGCATGTAAGGACATGTTGGTACCAGTTTTGAGACCCCTAGAAGTTTTTTCTTACAATCATGTTTGTAACCAAGAATGAAGTTTTTCTTATTATATTGTCAATATCAGCTATTATCTTTCTCGTCAAAAGCCAAGTCTTTAGGTGTTGGAATTGTCTTGTTCCCATTAGAGTATATGCAAAATGTTCATCATGAGGAATACCAAAGATCTAAATTTTGAAGAGGCTCCAATAGAGGTAGAGTGAGAAGAGAAGAAGGCTCCAATACAAGCCAAAATAGAAAAGAACAAGGTTAAGGAAAATACTATATGCAAGACAAATCTCCTATGATACACTAAGATAAGAGCATATAGTAAGGAGGTCATTTTTCAAGCATAAACATGTCACTGCAAAAAAATATTAGATTCAAGTCAGAGCTCTAGTGAAACCAATAAAACAAACTTTCTAATTTTAGAAAGTCTATTTTTTAGAAAAAACTACTTTTTATTTTTGGTTGTTTTCTTTTTGCTTTCTCATTGTGCCTTGGATTGAGGAGAGAAGCTCAAAAATCAAAACTTTCTATTTTAGAAAGTTGCTTTTTATGTTTTTTTTTTCTTTTTCAGCAAATGGTGTTGAATGGCAATGGTAGAAGGTTATCAAGGTTATCAAGGTAGTTTCAAGACTCATCATGTGAAGATAGAATTCAAAATGATGAAGGGAAATAAGAAATGGAATTTTTATCAAGGTCACTATTAAAAAATAAAAAATGTAAGAAATTTAAAGGAAATTCAAAGTTTTGAGTTAATAATTCAAAAATTTCTTCAAATTAGCATTGAGAACCTAAAAGTTTCACTTGGTGTTAAGTGATCAATATCTCCAATTGGTGTCAAGTGGAGAATCTTCCACTTGACACTAACTTTGAAAACTTTCACTTATGGTATCTAAATGTTAATTTCCCCAGTTGGCGTCAAGTTATGAAAATCTCCACTTGGCGTCAAGTGGAGAAACTTCCAGCCGACACCAACTTTGACAAGTTCCCCTACTTGGTGCCTATGGTTGAAAAGCTCCACCATGGATTAACATAGAATGTTTTAATTTTAAATCAAATATGGAATGAAGACAAATTGGGTGCCCAAGTTTTCTTGGATGCCAAGTAAGGGTGGAAACAATTTTAAAACATATAATTTTCTTATTTCGGTGTGAAGCTTCACTTCATACTTTACAATTTCAAAATCTTCTTGCTAAGGTGTCATATAGATCTTCCATATCCAATATTTTTGCAGGTTTAAGAATCCATCCATTCTAGAAATCAAAGGCGCTAGTGATCAAGGACTCTTTTTCATCAAAATTTCATAATACACAGTGCTTTGTCATCACTTTTTAAGCACAAGCTTGATTGTTGATAGTTAAACCAACAAATTTTAGCACCATTCAAGAAAATCCAAGGGGATGTAGTAGTGATGAAGATCATTCCTTCTCAAAATCTTAGTCTATTTCATCCTCCGAGCACAAATTTGTTTATTTGTAGGTTTATTGTTCAAGTTTCAACACCACATAGGCAAAGAAAAGGGTGCAACAAGATTTTAATGCTCAATCCACATCAATTATACCAATTTCCAATGATTTCATGCTTACCAAATCACTACTACGATGATTGTACCTACAAAATGTTCCTTTCTAATCTATTACAGTGATTTCATACTAGTAAAATCACTATTTCTGAGTTGTGACAATGAAGGAGAGTGTTTTGAAATCATGGAGTTGTATGAAGACATTATAAAACCTAAGGGTTAACAAATGGCTAATTTAATGTCTAGACATCCATCAAAAATAGCTAACACAAGGATAAGCACCCAAGTTTTATTTTGGTACCAATGTCATAATTCTTCCACTTTGGCGGCAACCATGAGATAGTTCCACTTTTTGTGCTCCAATTCCCAAAATCTCCACCTAGCACCAAGTTATAAAAGTTGCACTTTTTAGTGTTAGTGCCATAAAATCCCCAGTTGGTGTTAATGAACCAAAACTTCCACCAAAAAATAAATGGGTGCCTAACCTCCATCAAGCACCAAAATAACATATTTTTCTTGTCAAAATGAAGTGGGAAACAAAACAAAAGTGGCACCCAAGTTAGTATATGGGCCCAAGTGAAATATGAACATCAAATAAAGCAAAATAAAGGATAAAAAACAATGAAACTAATTCCTCCATTCAAAGTGACACCCAAGATGAAGCATATCAATATTTTATTATTTTCAAAGAAGACAAAGATCAATTAAAGCAAATTAAAGACAAAATTAGAAGATCAGAGCCCTTGATTAAGATAGGCACTCAAGATGAGAAGTAGCAATGGAAAGAAAGTAATATTTTATATTATTTTTAGAGGATGAGGATAGAATTATTTTCAAAGAAATTATTTTTATTATTTTTGAAGCTTCAAGAAGCTACAACTGGAAGGTTATAAATATTGTCATTTACACATACAATGTAATGAGATTTGATGGTGGACTTAATGCTGCAAAGATTGTCATCCAATTAGATGTGTTAAGTCTTTTATGTGTAATGAATGCAAAGTTGAAGCTTGCTTTTGTTGCCAAGATTTTCATTCAAGTCAAGATTCATGTCATTGTAATCATGCAAGAAGAAGAATAAGTAACAAATAAGTTATGTGTTAACTTTGCATAGCATTCACTTTCAATCTTTTGGAGAATCTTTGCATGTCCCAAAGTGTTTACTTATCCTTCACTGTTATATTGTGCTATGTTCAAACCAAATCCATTGTCAATGTGATGTTGATGATCTCTGATTTAATCATTGGATAAACATTATTGTTGAATCTTTTTATAGCTCAACATTGTAAAAGAAAGAAACCTCTTTTTGTGAGATAAGAGTTCTTTAAGTCTTGTGCTCTAACCTTTGAGATAAAAAAAGATAGGTTAAGTTTTATTTAAGGCATTTCATCATTGTGAAAAAGCCTAAAGAACAAATTGTACTATGCACATAGTAGCAGGCTTGTTTATTATTTTAGATTTAAAAGTAAATCAAATCAAGGAGCTTCCCTATGAATTTGACGAGAGGATTGCCTCATCCATTGTTCTATTTGTGTTGTCATAAAAGTGACAAATTAAAACACCAATAGTTTTTAGCACGGGCCACTATGGGGCATGAGTTGCTAAAATTCATATCTAACGAAGGATCAAACTTTTGTTTTGCATGTTCAACCCCACTTGAAGATTATTCATAAATAGGAAGGTTCAATCAAGCACTCTCAAGAAGTAATGGGAGATCATAAAAACAATTAAGAAGAAGTTTCACCTCTTCCATTATTGTGGGGAAATATAATTGTTCCTCTATATCTCTAAGATTGACATCTATTTCCTCAAGGATCTAGGATTTTTTTCCTAAGTTCAACGACGATGGTTCACAACATCCAGATGAACATGTTTCAACTTTCATCACAACCTAGAAAATCTTAGGAGTATCGCATGAAGATGTAGCTGTTTGACTTTTTGTTGAGATCCCAATTAGATGAGTTACAGAATGGTTTCATCACCTTACTCTTGGATGCATTACTAGTCGGGATCTCATGTATGAAAAGTTTCTAAAACATTTCAAACTAGTAGAAGATGGATACCTCTTATTTGCTTAATTGATGAACTCCAAAAACATTCACAATGAAACTATGCAAGAGTTTGTAGTTCATTTCAATCATCTTGCTTAGAGATTGGACATGATATGAGCACACATGAGCAAAACAACTCACAAGAGAGATTTTCTCAACAAAGGCAATCCAAAACATCTTCATAAAAAGTCTTGTAAAGGAATAAAAAGATGCTTCTAGAAGAAAGAAGCTTCAGAAATCTCAACACAAACGTTATTATATTCTACTAATCAAATATTATATCTAATGAGAAGATTATATTATACTATACTAACTAATCAAATATTATGTCTAATATAAATTCCTCCCCTATTTAGAGGAAAGTGTCCCCACTTTCAATTTAAGATGGGGAAAATGTTGCTTAAAAGATGCTCATGAGATCCACTTGTCTTGGGTTGATAGGGCATCCTTATGACCAACCAAGTATGTAGTGGTAGTCTCGTGCCTAGTAGAGTGCGTGTGGACCTCAAAAATGGTATTTGCATCCAAATGATGCTGAAAAATCTAGAATATTATGCCTAGGATGAGAGAGAGAAATTTCTTCTTCTAAGTGAGGTGGCTCATATCACTTAAACTCGTTAACATTAATCACATCATGGATTCCAAGCTAGGATGGGAGGTCAAGTTTGAAGGCATTATATCCTATCTCTTGGATAATGGTATAAGGCCCATAGGCTTGAGCTTATGGTGTTGTTGACCTTTTAAACTTTGCTTATTCACATAAAGCCATACTTTATCCCAACTATGAAGTTAGAAGGGAGGAAATTCTTATCATGAACTTCCTTATACTTAGCCTGAGAAGTCTGAAGAGTTTCCTGCACTTGTGCATGAATCTTTACTGGATTGTGAATAAACTAAGAAGATTGTCCATGTTCCTTTTGTTGGTGTGATGAAGAAGTTGGAGGAAGAGCAACTAGAGTCTCATATGGAGCAAGAGGTTGATATCCATAACATACCTCAAAAGGAGAACGACTATGGAGACATGTGTAGCCCGATTATAACAGTGTTGCAAAACATGAAGATAGTTACCCCATTGTTTATTCTTGCTATAGTAGATCCTAATAGAATGAACTAAAGTTTGATTAACCACTTCAATATGGCAATCTATTCATGGATGAAAAATTGTAGAATATTGAAGTTGACCCCCTAATAGCTTCCAAAGTGATTTCCAAAAGTGACTCAAAAATCTAGAATCACGATTAGAAATATTAGAAAGACACAAACCAAATTGACACCATACATCATTGAAAACTAATTCAACAACCTTAGGAGCATCAATAGTTTTATTGCAAGGGATGAAGATGGCCATTTTTGAAAACTAACATGCCACCAAAAAAATATAATCATGTTACTTGAAGGTAGTAGGCAACCCATTAATAAAATCCATAGTGAGATGGAATAAGAATAGGTTGATACAAACCAAGTTTACACTTAGTAGTCTTAGTGTGGCTAGAAAGAGAGCATCGATGAATGAAATCTTCCACTTGCTTCCTCATGGAGGGCCAATAGAAGTACTGCTATAAATGTTGTAGAGTTTTGGTGGTGCCAAAGTGTCCCCCATTAATGAGACTACACAATTGATTTAACTTATATAACCAACCATCTCTAATTGTGTAGTCAAAGAAAGGAGTTTAGTTGTGATAGTGGGATGTTGTAGAGCATGTATAACTAGTCCAAAAGATGCATCAAAAGAATACAAACATTTCCAATCCTCATATGCAACAAATCTAACATGTAGGATATGTAATGCTTTGGCTGGAGGGAAGCTCAACAAATCAACAACTTTATCGGTAATGCCCCTTTTATATTTAATGACTAAGTAGAACTGTTGAATATACAAGGCCCATTTCAAATGATGTTCTTGAATTTCATACTATGAATTAAAAAACACAAGGGGTTGATGATTAGTATGAAGGATTGTTTCCTTACCAAGAATGTAGTGTATCCATCATTTCAAGGCTTGGACCAAGGCATAAAACTTCTTATCATAGGTGTTGTAATTAATCTTGGATGTGGAGAGGCCTTCCGAATGATAGGCTATAGGGTGTCCTCCTTGTTTAAGAACAAATACTATAACATAGTTGGAGGCATTAGTCTCAATCTTAAAGGGTTGCTAAAGATCTAGAAGAATAAGTGTTGGATCTGAGAAAAGTGCATCCTTAAGCTTTTGGAATGCTTGATCTGCTACTATAGTCCATGAAAATTTATTTTGGTTGGACAACTGGTGAAGTGGTCAAGCAATATAGGGAAAATTTTGAATGAATTTTCTGTAGTAATTCATGCCCCCTAGGAAACTCTTTAGATTTCTAGTACAATGAAGGATAGGCTAATCTTTGTGAGTTTTCACTTTGTTAGGGTCCGTACACACTCCATTTTGGTCAATAAAAAAACCTAGGTATTTGATAGAGCATTGACCAAAGAAGGATTTCTTCATCGTGGCTTGAAGTTGGTGTTGTCATAGAAGATCTAAAGTAGTGTGAACATGCTGAATATGATATTCTAAAGACTTACTAAACACCATAATATCATCTAAATACATAATGATGAACTTTCCTAAGTGAGCTCTTAAAACATCATTAATGAGCCACATAAATGTAGCAGGAGCATTTCTCAAGAAAAAAAGCATCACTAACCATTCATAAAGCCCAATTTTAGTTTTGAAAGTAGTTTTCTAGCAATTAGCAGGATCCATTTGTACTTGATGATAGCCTTAGGTGATAACCATCTTTGTGAAATTCCAAGATCCCTTAAGATGATCCAGATGGGCATCAATCCTGGGCAAAGGATATTTGTTATTTACAATGATTTTATTTAAATCTCTATAGTCAATGACCATTCTCCATTCATCCTTCTTTTTAGGAATAATAAAGGATGGAGAGCCAAAAGGAGAGGTACTAGGATGTATCTTCCTTTCTTCCATAAGTTTTTTTGATCTGCTTCTCTATTTTTGCACTTTCAATTTGTGAGAGGTGGTATGCTAGAAAATTTGACAAGGAAGACCCTAAAACAAAATCTATAGAATGATTCATAGTTCTAAAGGTGGTAAACATTTTGGCTCTTCAAAAACATCTAAGTAGCTCTCCACTAAAATTCTCATAGCAAGGGGTGGCAACTTATCCTAATTATCCTCCTTAGCTTGGTGAATGATATAGAGTGTTGAGTATTTTAGTAAGTTTACATGTTTAACACCACACTTACCTATAATGAAATGGGATATAGCACCGGAAGTAGAAGTAAGATTATACACCTTACCATCTTTTTGGATCTGGTAGGTGTTTGGGGATCCATCATAAATTGCATTACAATCATACTGGAATGGTTGTCCAAGAAGGAGATCTAAGCAATCCAATGGTGTTACATCACATTCAATTGTATCTTGGAAAGGCCCAATAGCAAAGCTCACTACACAAACCTTGTTGAATAACTTATGAGGCCCATGTTCCTCTACCAACCTAGATGGTATGGTTGAGGATGCTTGTATGTGGTGAGTTGAAGAGTGGTGATCAACCTTTCACTAACCAAATTCTTTTTGCTTCCATTATCAATGATCAAAAGAGCCATAATATTCTTGATTTGATAGTTCTATGTGAGAATAGACTCACGAGAGGCCTTAGAGTAGTTCTTAGTCATGAGAACAAGGGTAGGGTTAGGCTCTATAGGATTATCAACCTCCAATATGGGTGAATCCTCCACCTCTTCCACATTCCTTTGATGATCTTCTACATGGAGTGTCTTTCCTTCTCTCTTACTTTGGAGTACCTTACACTCCTTACTGGAATGACCCCAATGCTTGTGATAGCTACAAAATTGTTTCTTGCTACTAGTGGTAGGGGATGATGACTTATTTGGAAATATTGATTGGCCACTAGGGTTATTGGAGGTTTTAGAGGTACCCTATTGCATCCCCTTTTTAAGCCCTAACTTATTTTCTATTTCCATTGCAAGCTTAAAATCCCTATCTAAAAATTTAGTTTCAAACATAGCCAACTCTTTACAAAGGAAAGGAGATAGACCAGAAATAAATTTAACAAGTATCTCTTCTATATTTTAAATATTGAGCTTGACTTGAAGCTTGTTCAAGGTATCAATATACTATTGCACTGATTGACCCTAAGCTTGCCTGAGTTATAGCCATCAACCTAATATGTTCCATAGATAACTAGGGGGATGTAATCATTCCTTAAGAGCTACTTGTAGATATGACCACTTAATGATCTCCTTCGCTCTTTCTGCAAACATTATTTGATGATTTTTCCACCAATCCAAGGCTAAATGTGACAGATGGACCTTAAATCTATTCGCACCTTTTGGAGGTTAATCAGATCAGGTCGTGTTTTGAAATATGCCTCAAGACTATGAAGCCAAGAGTCTAGCTTTCACGATCAAAGCTTCCATCAAATTTGGGAATGAAAACCTTCATTTCAAGTTGGAAGCCAAGGGTTTGAGTGGTATTCATATTGGCTTGAGGGCACTAGAGTGTCATTTGAAAAGCTACAACCAGATCTTGCATGGCTTGGTTTTGGCTCTCTGTTTGATTTTACAAAATTTGTTGGAGAGTACTCATGTTCATTGACTCTTTAGAAGTCTCTTCTCACTGAGTATCTCAATTAGGAGCCGCTACAAGATGATGAGTAGAAAGAAAACAAATTATCAAGGGTTTTTTAGTAGAGTACCTTATGGAGGGTGTAACTTTTGATCCACAACTTCAATTTTGATGATTTCTTTAAATTGAAGATCTTAACGAGCTAGACACTTAAAACTAATCGATTAGTTTGGTGGTTGTTAAAATCCTCAAAAACCACTCAGAAGGCCCTAAAAATGAGTTGCAAAGTTTTGTAGTGTGATACTTGAGAAAAAGAGAATCTAATCTCTCTAATAAGGGTTAAAGCTAGAAACCCTTAGGGAGATTAGATCTTGGGTTTAAAATGAAGATCTAGAAGGGACACCAAATGAACCCCTCAAGGAGTCTAGATTTATAGCAACCAAAAAGGGAGGGAGATGGTAAAGATTGATCAAAACCTTCAAGAAGACCAAATTCAAAGTTGTGATCCTTCGACTTTTATACCAATTGATATTAGCACACATGAACAAAACAACTCACAAGAGAGATTTTATCAACAAAGGCAATCCAAAACATCTTCACAAAATGTTTGTTAAAGGAATACAAAGGTGCTTAGATAGAAGAAAGAAGCTTCTAGAAATCTCAACACAAAAATATTATTGTGTTATACTAATAAAATATTATATCTAATGAAAAAAATTATATTCTACTATACTAACTAATCAAATATTATGTTTAATGGAGAGGCTATAAAGGGGCTAAGCCTTATCAGGACACCACTTTAAAATCATCTCCACAAATTCTTCTAAGCTATTTCATAAACACTTTTCCTTCAAAGATCACTTTCTTTCTCAAAATGGGTGAAGTAGGCAAACTTGATGTAGCTCAATTAGTGGAAATTAATTAGAAGATGATATGCTCTCTATAGGAGAATTAAAAAGAGAATCAAGCCAACCTCTTGAAAGAGATGGTGCCATACACAAGAACTCTTCTTAAAAGATGAAAGTTATTTCAAAGAATCATTATTGTTCTTTTCATGATACACATAATCATGATGCAAATCAATTCTTAGAAGCACAAAGAATGTTATAATTGACTTCTTAGTCTAAAGAGAGCAATCAAGAATAATCGAGAAGCTTGAATTTATCACTCAAAATCGATGGTGACTCTATAGTGGGTTTTATTCAAGACAAAGCAACATGTTACCAACATCTAGATCATTCACTCATAGTGCTAACTCACACCTAGAATCAGAAAATTGAAGACCAGAAGCTAAAAAGAAAAGCGAAAGTGCTAGAGGATAGTGAGCTCTTTTTATCTCAAGGTTTTTCAAAGGGGGTTTCAAGTTTTGATATCCTGGACTACATGGTAAAAACCAAACTTCAAATTTCACAGCTAGAATTCTTTCAAAATAAGCCTGAACAGTTGGAAAGAATAGTTAGTTATGTTAAGGGTGAGGTAAAGACAACTCATACTTCTCAAAATTTAGTACACTCGTGCTGAAATAGAATTAGAAAATCATATGGGCTTGATTGAAGAAGACATGCAAAGTAATGAATCGGGAGAATATAAGCAAAGTTAAGAAAGAAATGATGAGTTAAATGAATTCTTTTTATCATTTGAAAGATTCTTTGATGAATCCATAGTTGATGAGATAGTTGACGAAACAGAAAGGTCAAATCAATCATTCGATCTGCAATTTGAAGATGATGCATCCCTGGAAGCTTATATCATGACAGAAGCAACTACAAAAGACCCTCTACTAGGCTTAGACACATTCATGCAACATCTTGAAAGTGGATCATCTCTTGTTACTATGATTTTTCTCTCTTCACTGCCAGCATCACCAAGGAAACTAGATCAAGAAATGGAAATTAAACATTCAAGGTTGATAGATGAATTGATGACAAATGGAGAAGCATTAGAAAAGGGAAATGGTACACATAGAACGTGAATAAATGGTTGATATTACAAAAGTTGAAGATGATATCTCTAAGCATGCTAAAGAAGATATGGTTATGGATGAAGAACTTGCAGAAGCAGAAGAAATATTAATTCATTCATGGGACAACAATGGATGGCCAAATATGACTATGGTAGAAAATTCTTATAATAAACTTTTTTGGACATATCTATGCAACCAATGTGTTTTGATGTGGATGATTGGTTAGACTTGGAATCAGATTGGGATTTTTAGACAATGAGAGTGACAAAGGATATCAATGTCAAGATGCAACTATGGAATTAGGGGGGCAAGGTGCAGGAATATTTGTAGAACAATTATAGCCTTTCCCATATCGAAGTGTTATAGAAAGCTTCATGATTGAATTTGGACAGGCAACAAGGGATGATGAATAAACAACTTATGTGCACGTTACTATTGCTATGGATGTAATATTACCTCAGGATCTTCCAAGGCATCTCAAAAAAGAAGCATGGCATTTACATCTCCTAGAAAGGTTAGAGCGTATGGAAGAAGAAATGGCATGACCCATCTTTATCTCTCATTTTGTCATGAACTTCTCATTTCATGATCGTGTTTATCCACTTGAACCATGGTTTTTCATCATACCACCATGAAAGATTCCAAGTCAAGCTTTGTTGGTTGATTTCCCACTTCTCTAAAGAGGTTGTTATTTTTCTCAACTTGTCAGTAGTTTTTGTTTAAATCCAGTATATTCGAATTTGTTAGTAGGTAGGCAAGTATTGTTTTTGTTTCCTTCATAATATTGTAATATTTTTTTTTCCAATTATATTATGTGTTTGCTTAAGCGTTTGTTTTAGTTTTGTTAAATATAGTGTGTTTGTTTTTCGCTCAACTCTATTGCCTGCAAATAAGACATTGGTCAAAATACCTAGAGATTTTGAAGTTCTTATGGCCCAAGTATGTGTCATGGTCCCCAAAAAGAGCCATTGTTGGTACCACTGGAAAACTTTGCTCACAATCATGTTTGTAACCAAGAAT
Source organism: Cunninghamia lanceolata (assembly GCA_027924645.1). Taxonomy (NCBI): domain Eukaryota; kingdom Viridiplantae; phylum Streptophyta; class Pinopsida; order Cupressales; family Cupressaceae; genus Cunninghamia; species Cunninghamia lanceolata. The sequence continues at coordinate 11,343,181 of BSBN01000252.1, read as the reverse complement.
GAAGCTTTTCTTGTTATATTGCCAATATTGATTGTTATCTTTCCCATCAAGAGCCAAGTCTTTAGGTGTTGGAATTGTCTTGTTCCCATGAAAGTATATGCAGAATGTTCATATTCATCATGAGAAATATCAAAGATCTGAATTTTGAAGAGACTCCAGCATAGGCAGAGTGAGAAGAGGAGGCTCTAGTATGGGCGAAGATAGAAAAGAACAAGGTTAAGGGAAAGGCTATATGCCAGGGAAATCTCCCCGGTACATTGAGATAAGGGCATATAGTAAGAGGTCATTTTCCAAGCATAAAGATGCCATTGCAGAAAAAATCAGATTCAAGTCAGACGCTTCAAAACCCAGAAAGCAAACTTTTAGAAAGTTTCTATTTTTTATTGGCCATTGAAACCCCCAAAACATTGAAATTTGGTGGGTGTGACATGTGTCACATTATTATTGGCCCACAGGTGGATTCATCATATTGGGCAATCCAAACTGCTCGCTATTCTTATATACTTGCATTAAGATATTGGTTGTCGATTTTAAGGGCTTCACTCTGTAAGAGGCGACAATCGTGGTGTAGTATGCTCATGGATCTTAAGGGATTTCTTGAATATTTGCCCATTCATTATCAGTTTTGAATAAGTTTTGCACAGTGAGTCATGTAGAGTGTTCGTTGTTATGACATAAACATGAACTCGAAATACAGACGATGAGCATAAATTTAAACATGATAGGGATGGTTGAAATTGGTTTTTGCATTGAAGCTACTATGCATGAACCCGAGTAAAACGTGAAGAAGACCTTATTAACAAAGCATTCCATATCATTTGCATATCATGAAGTCGATGATAATGTGAATTTTTCTTAAGCCTGAGAGTCTCAAATGACGAAGGTTAATTATATTTTAATCTAAAATTTTAAATAGACTGCACAATAAAAGTGAATGGAGATAAATTAAAAACCATGAGCATGAGGAACTTTGACACAGAACCTAATTTTGCAAGAAATTGAATCAACTGCAAAGAAAGGATTTATGCTATTAGAAAATTCATTTTTCTGGATTCTATGGGTAGACTGGCTAACTGTTGCGTGATCCAGTTTAATTGGTAGATAATATTTTATGTTTTTTCTTTAAAGAAGTTGATGCTCTATTTCTTATTGTTGCAGGATTTTTAATAGATAATGAGGACCATTACAAGCATAATGAAGAACATGAAGACTTGAAATATTATATGTATATTGCCAAAGCAATGTGAATGAAGATAAATGTCAAAATTTTATTGGCCAATGAAGACATTCTTGCTCATTAATGGGTTAATAAATCATAAGAAAGTAGAAATGAATAAAATTTGGTTGGTTCCAAAGGTAGGTGTCAAAGTGAACTTTGATGGTGCTTCATGGGAATCATAAAATAGTGGGACCAAGGTACTTATTAGCAGATGGCAAAGGAAGATTCTTGTATGGTGGTACCTAGTTACTAAATTTAATAATGAAGTAGAATGAGAGGTGTTAATTACTAGTCTTATATTGGCTTGCAAGGAAGGATACTGCGAGTTAGAGATTCAAGGCAATTCACAAGTTGTAATAACTATATTAAAGAAATGCAATAGTCCAAAATAGAGGATGAGATTGTATCTTGAAGAAGTAAGTATGTGAATTAATAAATTCAAGGTGGTCAAATATCTCTATTGTTTTGGGGAACAAAACTCTATTGTCGATTTCCTAACAAACAATGGTGTTAATAGTTCATTAATCTTGGCTATAGAGAGTATGGATATGCACGATAGGGAGGCCCTCAATAATTTGGTGCCATGAGATATTATGTATTCATTTTATATCCTCTTAAGTACCTTGCATGGCTAATGGTTTCTTTGGTGACAATGACTTCATTCATATTTATGATTATTGTTATGGGTATTTTTGCATGATAGTTTTCATGTGAAGGGATTGTTCTTGAAACTTTCTGTAGTGAGTAGGCTAAGCATTATTAGATGGAGCATGTTGCCCTTGCATGTTATTCTGATGGTAGTATGATGCATTGTTAGGAGTTTTTTGATAGAGTGTTGGCTAAGAGGACTTTGGCATTGCTTGGGTTTCTATTTCATGGTAGAACTTGGTTTTTAGTCATGGGATTCTTTGTGCGAAGGACATGTTTCAGACTTCTAGCTAAAGAAAATATTTTGTTGTAAAGATGTGCATGTTTTTAATTTGGTTAAGGTTGTTTTGGGTTTGGAGGGGGTAGTAGATGCAAGTATTTTCAATATGTGTGCTTTTACAATGTGGAATTTTAGCAACAAACTCAAGGAGGAAGTGAGCAATGTAGAAATACATGAATGTATTTTGGATATATTATCCTTTTATGTGTTGATGAATTAGGAATTCGAGGGTATTCTTCCTCCTCCGCTTTAGGATTTAGGTATATTTGTTCTTGTGGTGGCAAAAAATAAGGTGTTTGTTATTGAATTTAACACACTTAGTTGGGATGTAGGCCTTCTCATGGATTTGTTTCAAGAAGTCAGAATGGTGATAAAACATTTGGTGATTTCTTATCACAATGAGATTCTGGAGGTGACCAACTATTTCTCCCTTTTGGCCTATGCAAATGACACACTAACATGGGTGACTTGACAACAAAAGTTGATTGATGCTATTTGGTTGGTAGGGCTACAAATGTTTGCAACCTCTTCTATTATGGCAGAGGTTGTTATGATATTTGGTAAGGGCATGGCTTCTAGAGCTGGTGAGCACTAGCGCTCTATCTAAGAGGGTGTATATGTTCCTCAAGGGGGAGTGTATAATAGTTGAAGGATTTATGTTTACGAGGATAATAAATAATTTGTATAGGTTTCTGTTATGCAATGTTTTTGTTGTTGTTGGTTTGGTAGGTGTTAGTGATAGTGTAGGATGGTAGATTTTTTGCCCTTCTTAATTGTTTGTTGTTATAGATTTTTTGTTCATGGTATGTTTTGTTGGTTGTGTCTATGCTAGTAGTTGACTTCCTTAGTTGTATAGTTCATGATGCTTTTTTTGATGTATGGGTATTTTGGTACATGTCACCCAAGCTTGGGTATGCATAGGATATCAATATTTTTATAGCTTTGTATTATGCTTGTGATGAAAAGGGATGAGGCCCCTTAATATATCCTCATATATAATAATATTATATTTTTATTATAGTTATGAGGATAGATATTATATCTATAATAATTATGATATATATCATAATTGTTAAATATATCTCTCTCTATGCACGTATATATATCTATTCTTGGAACATGTTGCTTTCTTAAATATGTAAAATTGAATGCTTATTTTAAATAAGCCCTTGCAAGCTACATTCAATGATTATTTTCTCATTGAAGATGAATTTGAGCTATTTGCAAATTGGAATTATAGACTTGGAGGTTAAACAAAAATGAATTTTTGTCTGGAAATGTGCCATTTGATGAAGGACGTATTTGATACATGGATTAAAGATGGTCTATTATGGGACCTATTGAAGGAAGATAGTTGCAAAGGACATGTTTGTTGATTTCAATGCCCTTATTTGCCACATGAGATTAAATTAGCTCCTATCACTTTGAATCTAGGGCTTTTGCTACCTTGAAACTATGAATTTAAATATTGAAATTGTAAAATTGAATCAAATGATTGTGACCAACTTGGAGATGAAAAAATTACTTAGTTTTTGGCTGAGAGTCTATTTAAGATAAAAAAAATATTGTAAAGGGTTGAAAGTCAGTTTTTTACATCTTTATAGATAATATTTCAAGTTTTTTAAAACTTTTTTTTATCTTTACATTGGTTTGGCACTAGTTTTCCAAACATGAGTTATGATGTGTTGATTTCAATTATGCAATTTGACTGAGTATTTGATAACTTAAATTGAGTGATTCATATTATTAATGTCTTGCCAATTGTGGTGAGACATTCTCTGTGGTCAACCTGAGCACTTTGATTCAGTTCTTTCTAAAACATCTTTAGAATTAAGGGTTGTGAGGATTTGTGTACCTAATCTACACATAAATATGGTGATTTGTTTATTCTTCTTCATAGTTGATTTGCCCCTTGGTGATTGCACCTTCTTGTGTTCTTGACAATGTGGATACTATTTAATCAAGATTGGTTCCATTGGACTTGTTTGCTCCACAGAATCAGATTTGGCATTAGCATAAAACAAGTTCGTTTTCACTTTCTCCCTACCCATTTCTTTTGAAATTTCTCTATAAATATGTTAGAGTTAGGAGTTGATTAGGATTTGATTAGAGGTTAGAACAAGATTTAACTAGTGATCTATTTTAAAAGGCCAAATTCATTTGATTGCAAGTATTTCCATTATTTATTTGCACATGAATATAAAGAATGAATACAATGGAGTTAATGTGTGGTTAGTTAGAATTGATTACTACATTTTAATTTTCTTATTTGTGTTTAATTACAATATGATGTGTGCTACTGTTATCTTGGTTTTCCACCATAGGCCCTTGAATGAAACAAAAAAATCAACCTTTGGTTACCCAAACGTGCCAAGACCTCATGATATAAACCTTGGGGAGATTTATCTCCTTTCAAGAGAGATGGAGAAGGTTTCTTGTCAAACACACATCAACAAATTAGCACTAGAAAGAAGACCTATTAACCACAAGGTCAAAGGGCCTGTTTTGGGATCTAAGCATTGAAAATTTCTAAGTACATTGTCTAAATTGTAGATTTAGATTGGCAATTTGGAACCTAGAATGATTATCACTAGATCAAATTCCATTGAGGGTGCATTTGAGCTATTATACCTTCCCTAGCACATAAAAACCTAGGTCTAAACACACTCAATTTGTCAATATTTCACCTAAAGTTGTTGTTCGTTTTGTCAACCCTTTTGTTATCCCTCAAAATTAACCAATGGCTACTCAAGTTGCATGGTTAGGTGGAAGACATTATCCTTTAGCCATAGCACATCCAACTCATGACTTACCCAAAAATCCTAAGAAATTTTCTTTAAAATAAACACATGGTTGTATCTAAACAATTGAAGAGCATATATAAGATTTTAACTATGTTGTGATAAGAAATCAAATAAAACATAAGGATGTAGCTTTCTATTTGTTCCCTTATACATTAGATGAGGTTGCTTTTAGTTGCTATCTTGGTTTGTCAAATGGATTAATAACCACTTGGAATGGGTTGGAAATTGCATTCATCAATAATTTTAAAATACCTATAGATATGATTGCTCTATACCTTCAATTTGCTACTACTCATAGACAACCTAGGTAAGTGCATGGAAATGGGGGACCAAAAGGGGGTCAAAAGTGGCCACTTTTTTTTCTAAAATAAGAGAAAAACTAATCTTGCATGAGAAATTGAAGATAGCCACACTCAAAATTAGAAGTTGTGATAAGAACAAGTTTTGTAGTGCTCCGAGTCTCGTTTCAAAACTACTAATTTTTTCTAAAAATGGTGGAGATTAAGAGGTTCAAATAGGGGGAGCACACAACATGCTCCTGTTTGTCAAAAAAATATAACATAGTGTCTAGTGTGCTCCCCCTAAAATGTTAACTTTTTAAAGTATTAGACAAATCACAATGGTGGAAAATTAGCTAACACCATGTAGTTTATGCCTATTTTTTCTGTTAATTTTTTTTATGAATATATGATTTTTTTATGAATTTTCAAAGTGGACACATCCTGAAAAATGAAAACTGAGCATGCTCCCCTCCAAATTTTTTGAAAATTAATCAAAAATATTTTTTTTCAATGTGTATATAATTGAGTGTAGAATCTAAAAATGTAATTTGTTTGAAATTTTGATAAAGGTGTAAAAAATGACACCAGAAATGAAAGGAAGTAAGGTATGCGGAAACACTTCCTAACCTGATCTACTGAGGAAAGATTTATGCAAATTTTAACTTCTGCAATTACAGATTATGAGATGCACATTAATAGAAAGGTAATAAAAACATCCAAATGCAAATATATAACTCACAACACAATATATACGTGGGGAAAACCCTTTTGGGTAAAAACCCCACAATCTAAAGCTGCCCAATATATTATTCAGGAATCAAAGAGATTACAATATACTTACAGAGCAAGCTTTCGCAGGAGTATAACCAACTAGAGATCCAGAGGTAACTAAACATCTATAAGACTCTTACACACAACGTCCATCTCAAGCTTCTAATATATAGGAGATACAATACAATAAACCCTTAACGGTAATTACAAAACCATGAGCCAAGACCACCCAAAGGTGGTGTCCAAATTATCTCCAATCAAATATGTCTTGTGATGTGCCAAAACACACACCAACACGTGTAACTCTCCCCTTTACAACTCTTTTAAGTGTCCTTGACATGTTTTCACATTTCCCAAAAACAAGAGGTCCAACTTCCAGAGGCCATAACTTTTGATTCGGGTGTTTGATTAATGAACCGTTTGATGCTTCAGAAAGCTCATGAAGAGATCTATCAAGCTATAACCCGCTTGACCAGTTATGACAAATTTTAGGACATTTAGGGACCTCCAAGTTCCTCAAATTGAGTTTAAAACTATTTTTGACAGTTTCAAAATATAGAAACTTTAATATCTCGCAATCCAGGTATGATCTTGAGTCGAAACTCACCCGAGATGTTTAATTAGAAGTTCCACATGTTTTCAAAAAATTTTGGGTCCATCTGAGATCAAATGTAGAGTTACTATATATAGTAAGTCCTATCATTTTTAGCCCTTTTGTAAACTTGGAAAATTCTAGACCATTCTTCAAGATAAAGGGTATTTGAAAAGACCAAAACTAGGAAGAATAGTAACATTTCATAGTTGCAAGGTTGAGACACTTTTCCTAACATTCTCCCACTTGTCAAACACCTTGCAAGAGCAAAGGGAGTATCAACATCATGATTTAATTTCTAGGGGCCAAGAGGCCCATAGACTCTAAACACCATCTGAACTTCTCTGTGCTCACAGGTTTTGTCAAGGAATCTACAACATTAATCAAAGTGTTAACTTTCTTCAAGTTTACCTTCCCATCCTCTACCATGTTACAGACAAAATGGTACTGGACATCAATATGCTTAGTCCTCACGTGGAAAGTAGGATTCTTTGCCAAACATATGGCACTCTGACTATGACAACAAATAGTAATCTTCCCTGCATCAAACCCAACATCAGAACACAATCTCTTAAGCCAAATGGCTTCTTTACAAGCATGAGTTGCTGCCATGTACTCAACTTTAGTAGTGGACAAAGCAACCACAGGTTGCCGATTACTCATCCAACTAATAGCACCACTAAACATAGTGAACACATAAGCACTGGTGGATCTCCTGCTGTCAATGTCACCTAGGCCCAATCTGAATCCACAAATCCTCGAATACAAAGTGAATATCGAGGTCCTGTAGGATAACCATGATAACATAAGGAATACTTGGAAGTACCCACAAATATTTGAACACTCTCTTCATTGCATCCCCATGTACCTATCTAGGATAAGCCATAAACTGACTAAGGACTCCCACTGCTTGGGAAATGTCTGGTCTTGTACAGACCATAGCATACATCAAGCTGCCAACTACACTAGCATAATGAACCCTACTCATATCCATCTCTAAAGGAGAATTCAGACAATCTGCAACAGATAACTTTGTCCCCATCATAACAGGAACTATCAACAGTCTACAAGCTGCCATGCTGAATCTCTCCAACATGATGTTCACATACTTATTCTGGCCTAACCAAAATTTTCCTCTATCTCTTCTGATTTCCATTCCAATAATGTACCTAGCTGCCCCTAGATCTTTCATCTCAAACTATGCTGACAATTGAGACTTCAAATCAGAAACCAAACTTTTACCATTCCTAATGAACAACATATCATCAACATATAATGTAATAATGAGAATGTGATCATTATCTATTTTAAAGTAAACACAATGATCTGATTTCAATCTCAGAAATCCCAAACTCAACACAAAGGCATCAAATTTTTGGTACCACATCCTAGGAGATTGCTTTAAACCATACAAAGATTTTTTCAACTTGCAAACCATAATTTCTTTACCTTTTACCACATAGTGCTCTGGCTGTGACATATAGATTTCTTCCTCCAAGTCACCATGAAGGAAAGTTGTCTTCACATCCATCTACTCAACTTGTAAATTGTATGCTACAACAAGTGATAACAAGAATCTGATAGATGTCAGCTTTGCAATAGGAGAGAAAATATCACCATAATCTATTCCCTCAACCTGGGAATAACCCTTCATGACTAACCTTCCCTTAAATTTCTCAACACTGCGATATGAACCAAACTTATTCTTGAACACCCATTTGCATCCAATAGGTTTACGTCCATCAAGTAAGGGCACCAGATCCCAAGTATTATTTTTCTTCAAGGAAGCCATCTCTTCTTCCATGGCCTCTTTCCAGGAATCTGCATCACTCATACCCATATCCCCACTTATGGTCCTAGGCTCATCAGTGTTAGAAATCAAAGTAAAAATACAACTGGAATCATGCAATAAATAACCAAACCTATCAGGTTGTCACCTTATCTGTGTGGACCTCCTCAAAGGTTGAGGTTGAGTTTCTTCATCTTCTTCTAAACTTTCAAAGCTACTAGAGCTCTTCTCATCACCAGGTCCAACATATGTCTTTGGTTCAACTTTCTTAGGGGTGGAAGGAAGCTAAACCACATCCTCTTTCTATTTTTCTTTCTTTGGTTGTAGAAAAACAAAAGAAGGATTGAGCTCTTTGAAGATCACACTTTTGCTATACCGAACTCTCTCGACCACTGGATCCTAAAGCTTGTACCCTTTCACACTAATGCCATAACCGATGAAGATACACTTCACAACCTTGTTCTCTAGCTTAGACCTCTTCTTCTTAGGCACATGTGCATATGCCTCACAACCAAATACTCGAATGTGTCTCAATGAGGCTTTTTACCAGACCACACCTCCATAGGTGTCTTGTCAACAAGTGCCGATGTAGGAGACCTGTTAACCAGGTAACAAGCAGTAGCAACAACTTCAGCCCAGAACTTTTGTTCAAGGCCAACTCTACTTAGTATACTCCTTCCCCTCTCCATCAATGTTCTATTCATCCTCTCTGCAACTCCATTCTACTGAGGGGTATACGGAGTTGTCTTGTGCCTCTCAATCCCCTGTTCTTTACAAAACTTATCAAAACCTGCTAAACAAAACTCACCACCATTGTTAGTCCTCAAACACTTAATCTTTCTATCCTTCTGATCCTCTATAAGAGCTTTGAACTCTTTGAATCTATTAAAGACTTCAAATTTCCTTCTAAGGAAATACACCCATGTCCTTCTACTGTAGTCATCAATGAATGAAACAAAGTAAATATCTTTTGAAATCGAAGGAATATTAATAGAACCAAACACATCAGAATGAATCAAGTCCAACACCTCAGGAGATTTGTGAGAAAGGTAAGTGCAAGAAGATGGGGGGTCAAAAAGAGGTCTTAAGTGGCCATTTTTTTTTCCTGAAATCAGGAAATATTGACCTTGGATGAGAAATTGAGCATAGTTACACTCAAAATTTGAAGATGCAACCAAAACAATGTTCGTAGTGCTCCGAGTCTACTTTCTAAACTACTAATTTGTTTTTGAAAATGGTATAGATTAAGGAGTTCAAAATAGGGAGCCACAGAAATTGGTGTTGTTTCTATCAAAAAAACATAACGTAGTGTGTTTTGTGGCTCCCTCAAAAGGTTAGCTTTTTTTTGGTATTTTTAAAATTGCTTTGGTGAGAAATTAGCTAACAACATGTAGTTTATGCTTGATTTTTTTGATAAATTTTTAATGAATATTTATTTTTTTACTAATTTTCAAAGTGGACACATCCTAAAAAGTAGAATTTTGGCCGTGCTACCCCTGTAAATTTTGAAAACTAATTGATTTTTTTTTAATATGTGTAGAATGGAGTCTAGTTTATAAAAATGTAATTTATTTAAAATTTCAATGAACACTTAATTTATAATGAAAAAAAGACTAAACACTGGTTTTTGTCTAAAAACGGACACACAAACAAAAGAAATTAAAGATGAAAGGCTTAACATTGTCAAAATGTGAAAAAATTACATCGTTAAATAGCTAAGAGAAAGCCTAACATTACCCAGGTGTTCGATTTGTTTGACCTTGAAACACGTGCAAATCTAAGGGTTAGCATGAACAAAATTATGTGAAATCTTGTAGAATTTGCAAAAACATGTCTGTGGACGTTGGGAAGGCACTCCAAGCCTTTAGGTTGGAAATCCAAAGCAAACCCCAAGCCTAAGGCTTGGGATTCCCAAAGCAAAATATAACATGAGCGCGTTATAATGCGCTTGCGTTATGTTGTGCTTTTTTTTCCCTTTTTGCATGTTTGCCGGTGTTTGCCTAGTTCGACATAACACGAGCGCATTATAACGCGCTCGCGTTATGTCTCCCTGTGAACGATTTACGTTCAAGTTTCGTAAGTATGTTTGATGGATGTATATATGTATATATGTATGCTTGCGGCTATGTATGTTTGGTTGTATGTATGTATGTACTGTTCGAAACAAGGTGGACTGAGAGGGGGGTGAATCAGTTATCTTAAATATTTTAACTTTCTTTCCTTGTTAACAATTAGTGCAACATCAAAACATATAAGCATACATAACCATAATAGTAGAAATAAAATCAACACACATAACACAATAATTTTGACATGGAAAACCCTGTTAAGGGAAAAAACCACGGGGTGACTAACCCAAGATTGTATTATTTGTTAAAAGAATAAGAAGTACAAAATGGCATTTGCCAATTAGGGCTCACTGCCCTAGCACACTGCTCACAAGAGGCACATTGCCTACAAGAGACTCACTGTCTACAAAGTTTATAAAAGGTAACCAGATGTTTGAACTGAAGAGAGGCATCCACACATGTTGAGGTTCAGTTCTGGTTAGGCTCAATATACTGACCTAATGCACTTCATTCTTCCTCTGCTTTAGTGCTGCTGTTCTATCACATACCGAACTTGTATTGCTGCTTCCACACTTCTCTCTGCCTTTTATCGCACATTATCTCATCACACACACACACACCTTCATACCGAAATCCATTTGGTATGAATATCTGCATCAAGGATTTCAACATCTATCTAGTCAGCAACCGGAATACTTAAGATATTTCCAAGACACTGATCTGTCGGCAAAATCCATGCTTAATATGTGATGCGTATCAAAGACACAGACATAGAAGTCATCATTCATGTCGGCCAACCATGTATGATCTCTCAAATAGCTTGACTATCATCAATTTCTTATCCGAATTAAAGTCTGATGCTCTGCCAATCAGTTCTTCCTTAGTCTACTCTGCTTGTCAGGAACCCAACACTTAGATGCTCATATCTTTTCACTCTTTCATCACCGGAGGCTCAATCTCTGGTATGTAGCAGTCATGGTACTCCTCTTAACTTCCCCAAGTCTGCACTTTATTGAGGTACATCCTCTGAGAGATCTGAACCTGATTGTTAGACCTTGCTGCATGCTCTGTTCTTGTTCACCAGACCAAAACACTCTTCAATCTGACTTCCGGTATAGACATACTTTGTACTACAGATGTGTGGCATAAACTTTGTTTCCATCAATGACAACAGTAATGAAGCCACATAGTGTCTCTTGCCAACAATCTCCGCCTTTGGCATTGATGGCAACACTTAGTGAAAAATGACTAAGTGTCATAGCAAACTCCCCCTTGGCTGATGCTCTATCTTATGTACATTTTTACTGGAGCTCACCCTTTGCTGGATTCCACATTTTTCACTACTCTTTACTCCCCCTTTGACATCAATGGCAAAGGGTGGAATCCGCACACCAAAATTTGCAAAAACTAACCTATACATAGTCGTATAAGTATATATACATGTTATACTTACATATACTTAAGTATATCCACAAAAGTGGTCTTCAACTGGACAAATTCTATTGCCCAACTCTGCTTCATCCTATCCAAAATTGAGATGTGACCACTCAACAAAAATGCAAAAGCTTCTGACCTCTTTAAGTCTATCAGATCACTGGTCTGGGCTGTGGTCTGAGCATCAATTAAGGCCTCATGCATTGCCTCTAACTTAGGGATAATTATCCCTCATAGCTCACTCATCCTACTTATTCTATTCTTCTTTTCCTTTTCAAGCCTCTTTATTTCATTTATAGTGGCAATAGCTTGGCACTCTTGATTCATTATGGATGAGGTGAGAGGATCAAAATTTTGAGATAAACTTGATAGTTTACCCTCTTGTTCTTCCACCTTCTTTGCAATGTCGTATGTCACTATGGACCAAGATAGACAAAATTTGTATAATTCTCCACCATCTTTAAGAGCATTTTCTAGTCTCTTTATCCCAATATCTAGATTTCTCCTATCATTTGCTATGAGTCCCTGTACTTCAGAGAATCTCTTTCCCAAAAACTCTTTCCAAACTTTCTCTTCTGCTGATTTCTCCAAAGAATCAAAATGTGTGCTAACAGAATTAACAAGAGATTTTAAGTTACCAGATGAAGAGGCCGAAAGATCCTTTTGGAAGGATGGCATGATCTTCTCCAACACATCGGATGCAATCTCTATCAGCTCATAGTCTTCCATGTACGACTTCAGAAGCTTTTCTTTTGCTTTAGCTTGAGCAAAAGATGCTACCTTCATTGTTTGGACCAGAGAGAGGGAGTCAAAATTGAGTGGTCCTTGAAATAGTTCCGGTTCATCTATTTCCATCATCTCTTTGGTCAGGAAGTTTTTCATTGCTTCTGCAGTGTCTCTTGCCAGAGACAGAGTCTTCTTTCCTTTTGCAGCCTCAGAACTGTCATCAGAGATCTTCTCTGTGTGTTCTTCTTCTCTTCCCTTTTTCTCCTCTACTTGACTCAATTTCTCTTCTTCTCTTCCTTCTACTTTAGTTTCGGAGTCAGCAGGGGGGTCCAGAAGAGAGATGTTTACTTCTTCATGGACTTCCTCTTCCGGAATAAAGAAATCCAAGTCCTTAGTCCTCTCTTCACCTATCTCCTTTGGCTCTTCTACATTTTTCTCAGTAGACTCTTCTTTTGGTGTACTTAGTCTTTCGTCATCCATGGCAGAAGGTTCATCATCTATGTCCTCTATAACAAGAAGATTGAATCTTTTAAATGCATTCCAGAGGATGTCTTCAGTCTCTTTTGCTACCTGATCAGTTTCTCTGAGCATAAGTTTGTTCATTCTTGCTTTGCTCCGGAACTCATCCTTGCAGTCCTTGAAGATCATGGTCATTTGTTTTGGAGTAATGGAGGGATAGAGCTGAATTGAAATGTGTTCCCGGATCTCAAATCCTTTTCCTTGGCATTGTCTTTTCTGAGTTCAAGTACCTTCTCTAAACTTTTGGGAATTAGAGAGATGATTTCAATGAATGCTTTATTATAAATGTTTAGGTACTTAACTGTAGCTTCTTCCAAGATCCTTTTGTCTGTGTCACTGTACTCATCATAAAATTTTGTCATTGGTTGCAGATTCCCATCCACAGTGACTGCCTTGATGACATCATCAATGGAGAGAGTAGGCCTTTCAACAAATTCTTCTGCCTCTTCTTCTTTGTTTGTGCCGGCAGAGGATTCCACTGATGTTTTCTTCTTCTTCCTCATTTTCTTAACTTCCTCATCGGTCTCTGTTTCTTCATCATCTTTTTGGCTTATATAAGACCTTGTGGCCTTGGTTTTTGTTCTCTTTTCTCCCTTTCTGGATGTCTTGGCTTCCGGTTTGGAGGATTTTGAGCTCTTAGAGGTGGTAGGTGCAGAACTCTTAGAGGATCTAGTCTGGGAGGGGGCTTGCACCGGAACACTTTCTTTTTCTGCTTCTTGTCTCTCTTTCTCTACTCTTTCTACTTTCTCTCTATTTGTATCAACCTCTTCTTTTGATATGCCATATCTTTTGGAAAATTTCCTCTACCTCCCTTCTCACTTTTCTTTTTATCTCCGGTTGTCTAAATTCAACATGTATTTTCACTCTTAATTCTTGAAAGGTTCCAAACCTTTCTGCCTCAGGGTCCTTAGGTTGACTCAGCAAGTGTTGGACATGCAGCTCTAGGATTTTCTCATCTACCTCATAGCCCATTGGCATAATCCAGACTGTTCTGGGTTCCACTGCCTCCATTAGGCATTGATCTATATCTACCATGAAGCATACTGTATCCTTATATTTTTCAACTAGTGTCTGAGGAATTCTCTCTTTGGCCCGCATCATACTTTGGAAGTTCTTGAAGTATCCCCAGAGTGCTGTACTTTGAGCCTTGGCATCACCAAGTCCATACATATAATCTCTGATTTGTATGGCAACTGGTCTGTCATTTTGCCATACCCAACCACTTGATCTGGGTAGCTCATTCATATAGTAAAAAAAGAGACATAGTATTAGGCCACCATACTTAAATGAGTTCTTCTTATCCTTCTTTATCTTCTGCAAGTTTTCTAATAGTTGGTTCAAGAGAAGATCGCATAGATCATAATCTGCATTCTCCCTTAGCATTTGATATGCACTGTATATTGCAGTTCCGGACACAGAATTCTCCCTACTGGAGTGATATATTTTGTAGCCAATTATCATAGAGGCAAATTTGATATCCGGATCTATGATATCTTCTATTTTCATTTCTCTCTTGTCAAACTTTGATCCAGTAGCCTCACTTACTGTCTGGTTCTTGACAGATTTGAGAGCAGGCAACCCACCGGATGAGTGCAATCTGATTATTGCCCTAATGGCATCTTTTGTTATCTTAAATGGCCTCATCAACCACTTGAAGTTGTCATGTATTCTACTAAGAACATACCGGACCCATTCATCTTCTACAAAATAGGGAAAGTGGATGCAATGTCCAAAATGTTTGTCCCGGAGGGCCTTGTATTGAGGTTTAAGTTCAAATGTTTCATCTATTAATTGTTTGTGATAGATATCCATCAGCTTGGATTCTCCAAATTCCTCAATATTGGCATGTATGTATACCCTAACATCTTCTACGTGCAGAACCCCATGCAGAATGCTAGAGAAGGCACCTAAGGGATCAACTTCTAGGGATTTGTAGGGATGTTTCTTGAACTTTGGGCGCGGCCTATCAGTGATCTTAACAACGTTTGGAGTAGCCATCTTTGTAAAAGATTAATTGAGAGATATTTAAAAATGGAAATACCTTTTTACGCTTCTAGGGTTCACAATATGAGCTGGAAAAGATCATTGGTTGAATCAGGTTTTGTGGTTGATCTTTGAGAAGGTTGAAACAATCTTGATGCAGAGCTCTTCCTTTCTTCTTCTCGAATGCAAATGTGCAAATGATGAATAAAGAAACCCTTTTATCTCTGCGTAAACCCTAATTTCCTAATGTAATAAATGCACAACTTAGGTTATTCCGATTGCCTTGTTCTTCCTTGATCTGAGAGAGATCTTTCCGAATCACTGAGGTGCACTTGAAATTAATTTTAGTGATAATTGACAATGTATCTCCTCTCCTCCAATCAATCCATTTATCCGTAGATCAAGATGTTTCAATTTGAATCATACCAGATCTAACTGTGAGAACCCTGCTTTTACCGGATGGCTGTTAAACCGGATCAATCTTGGATGATTAAACTCTTCAAAACTCCTTACGGATCTTTCATATTTTTACCAAGGGTTATTTAGATATTTCTCTGAGAAACCTTTAATCTGCAACATTCCAAAAAGCCAAATTTAGGCACCAATTGACTGGCTGGGGGAATTTACTTTCCTTTGTGACTCCCCCTGAGCTAGAGCTCATCTATTTTAATTTCTAGAAGAATTATCAACACCAGATTCTGGTGCGGATCCATCCCCAACATTTTTTGTATTCCTCTTCACCCAAATCTTGTTCATCTCCCTTTGAACTTCATCCGCATTTACTTTGCCTTTTCCTTTATCTTGATTTTGATTATGATGCACCGGACCCTTTTTATCCTGATTCTTACTTTTTTAGAATTTAGCAATATGACCGGATCTATTGCAATTGTAGAAAACAATATTTCTTTGCATATTTGTCTGATATCCTCTTGATCTGCATTGATTAGCCATGTGTCCCATTCTATTGCATGCAAAGCATCTACCATTGAACGAATTATTTATTTGCATATTTCTGCATTCATGAGATTTGTGACCATACCTTTTGCAGTTGAAACACTGACCGGGGAAGGATGAATTAGTCTGATTCATTCTTCTTCTACACTGAGTTGATTTATGACCGAAGTTGTTGCAATTGTAGCAGTATCCATTGAAGGATGGATATCTTTGAGCATTTGGTTGCCTTACCGGAGGTCTTCTAGGCCTGTTTCTTTAATTTCTTGATCCTAAGTTCTTCTGACCAGATCTGAAGCTTTCAACTTTCTCATAACCCAAACCATGCTTGTCATCTACCCTCTTTAGGCTTTCAAGAAGAACTTCAAGTTGAGATGAACTTATCTTGAATTTTTCTTTGTACTCATTTGCTGTTTGAAGATCTTGTTTAAGAGTGTCTATCTGATTCTCAAGTTGTTCTTCATTATCTCTAGCTTCTTCAAGATCAGATTCCAGATGCCTGATTATTCTGTCCATTTTATGGCAGTCCTCTAACTTCTCCTTGAGAGATTGTTTTAGATTATCTTCACTTTTTCTTTTCTCTTCAATTTCTTGGGTGAATTTCATAACTCCTGATTCCATTTCATACCTTACCATAACGATCTCTTTTGATAGCTTCTCACATAGCTTGTTTTTCTCATTCAGATCTTCATTAGTATCATTGGCTTCACTTTGGCTTGCTAATTGTTGAAGAAGTTCCTTTCTCTTTTTCATAGAGATACTCAGTTTTTCTTTTAGCTCATTTGCGAAATCATTAGCTTGTTTGAGTCTTTCTCTCAAGTTATTGACTTCAGAGTGAGATTGCTCAAGACCATCTAGGGCAGACTGAAGTTGTTCCTTCATACCATATATATCCATTGAGATTCCCAGATCTTCCTCAAGCTGTTAGGCTCTGTTTGGAAGAACTTGGCTCTGATACCAATTGTTGGAAACAAGGTGGATAATTGAGAGGGGGGGTGAATTAGTTATCTTAAATATTTTAACTTTCTTTCCTTGTTAACAATTAGTGCAACATCAAAACATATAAGAATACATAACCATAAGAGCAGAAATAAAATCAACACACATAACACAGTAATTTTGACGTGGAAAACCCTGTTAAGGGAAAAAACCACGGGGTGACTAACCCAAGATTGTATTCTCTGTTAAAAGAATAAGAAGTACAAAATGGCACTTGCCAATTAGGGCTCACTGCCCTAGCACACTGCTCACAAGAGGCACACTGCCTACAAGAGACTCACTGTCTACAAAGTTTATAGAAGGTAACCAGATGTTTGAATTGAAGAGAGGCATCCACACATGCTGAGGTTCAGTTCTCGTTAGGCTCAATATACTAATCTAATGCACTTCATTCTTCCTCTGCTTTAGTGCTGCTGTTCTATCACATACTGGACTTGTATTGCTACTTCCAGACTTCTCTCTGCCTTTTCTCGCACATTATCTCATCACACACACACCTTCATACCGAAATCCATTTGGTATATATATCCGCATCAAGCATTTCAACATCTATCTAGTTGACAATTGGAATACTCAAGATATTTCCAAGACATTGATCTGTCGGCAAAATCCATGCTTAATATGTGATGCATATCAAAGACACAGACATAGAAGTCATCATTCATGTCGGCCAACCATGTATGATCTCTCAAATAGCTTGACTATCATCAATTTCTTATCCAAATTAAAGTCTGATGCTCTGCCAGTCAGTTCTTCCTTAGTCTACTCTGCCTATCAGGAACCCAACACTTAGATGCTCATGGGTAAGTGCAAGAAGATGGGGGGCCAAAAAGGGGTCTTAAGTGGCCACTTTTTTTCTGAAATCAAGAAATACTGGCCTTGGATGAGAAATTGAGCATAGTTACACTCAAAATTTGGAGATGCAACCAAAATAATGCTCGTAGTGCTCCGAGTCTACTTTCTAAACTACTATTTCTTTTTTGAAAATGACATAGATTAAGGGGTTCAAAAGAGGGAGCCACAGAAATTGGTGTTGTTTCTGTCAAAAAACATAACATAGCATGTTTTGTGGCTCCCTCAAAAGGTCAACTTTTTTTTGGTATTTTTAAAATCACTTCGGTGAGAAATTAGCTAATAGCATGTAGTTTATGCCTGATTTTTCTGATAATTTTTTGATGAGTATTTGATTTTTTACTAATTTTCAAAGTGGACACATCCTAAAAAATAGAATTTTGGCCGTGCTACCCCTATAAATTTTGAAAACTAATTGAAAATTAATTTTTTCTTTTTTTAATATTTGTAGAATGGAGTCTAGTTTCTAAATATGTATTTTTTTTGAAATTTCAATGAATAGTTAATTTACAATGAAAAAAAGACCAAACAGTGGTTTTTGCCCAAAAATGAACACACAAACAAAAGAAATTAAAGATGAAAGGCTTAAAATTGTTAAAATGTGAAAAAAAATCACATCGTCAAATAGCTAAGAGAAAGCCTAACATTACCTAGGTGTTCAATTTGTTTGATCTTAAACATGTGCAAATCTGAGGGTTAGCACGAACAAAATTATGTGAAATCTTGAAGAATATGGAAAAACATGTCTGTGATTGTTCAAAAGGCACTCCAAGCCTTTGGGTTGGAAATCCAAAGCAAATCCCAAGCCCAAGGCTTGGGATTCCCAAAGCAAGACATAACGTGCTCGCGTTATGTTTTGCTTTGCATTTTTCCTTTTTCGCAAGTCTGTTGTTTGTCATGTTTGACATAATGCGAGCGCGTTATAACATGCTCACTCTATGTTCCCCTTAAATTTTTTTTTCTGTTCAAGTCTATTAATCATGTATGTATGTATGCCTATAAGTATGTATGTATGTATGTATGTATATATCTATGTATCTATGTATGCCTATATGTATGTATGTATCTATGTATGCCTGTATTTATGTATGTATAGTGTGAAGGGCAGAGGAGGGTAGAGATGGGAGTGAGCCAGATAGGGGAGGAGAGGGGTGGATAAGGATTGAGTGATTAAGGTTTAAGGTTGAGGGTTGAGCGTTTAGGGATAGGATTTAGAGTTTAGAGATAAGCAATTAGAGTTTAGGACCTTGAGGGATTAGGGTTTAGGGTTGAGGCTTTAGGGATAGCGTTTAGGGTTAAGGGTCGAGGGATTAGGTTTAAGGTAGAGTGTTGAGGGTAGAGGGATTAGGGATAGGGTTTAGGGTTGAGGGATTAGGGTTTAAGGTATAGTTTAGTAGTTCTTGTGGATAGAGCCAATAAACAATGGGAGATTATTTGCCTGTTTCACAATAATATACCTTCCCTAAGTGCGGGGTGGACAGCAAGAAACATAGATGTACCCCAATGCAAATCTTTTCTCATAATGATCATCCTTCTGATTTCAACTGTTAATTACTCACTGTGGATGTACCATACGCAAAGCTTTTCTCATAGGGTTTAAGGTATAGTGTCGAGGGTTTATTGATAGTGTTTAGGGTCGAGGGATTAGGTTTTAGGGTTGATGGATTAGGGTTTAAGGTATAGTGTTGAGGGTTGAGGGTTTAGGGATAGGGTTTATGGTTGACGGATTAGGGTTTAGGGTTGACGGATTAGCATTTAATGTCAAGGTTAGGGTTAGAGTGTCGAGGGTAGAGGGATTAGGTATAGGGTTTAGGGTTGAAGGTTTAAGGATTGAGGGTTGAGGCTTTAGGGATGAGGGTTTAAGGCTTAAGATATAGTGTGAAGTGTTGAGGGTGTAGGGATAGGGTTTAAGTTTTAAGGGTTAAGGGTTGAGGGATAGGGATTAGGGTTTAAGGTATAGTGTTGAGGTTTGATGGTTTAGGGATAGGGTTTAGGTTTGAGGGATTAGGGTTTAGAGTTGATGAATTAGGGTTTAATGTTGAGAGTTGAGGGTTGAGGGTTGAGGGATAGGGTTAATGGTCAAGGGATTAGGGTTAAATAAGAGTGTCAAGGGTAGAGGGATTAGGGATAGGGTTTAGGGTTGAAGGTTTAATGATTTAGGGTTGAGGCTTTAGGGATGAGGGTTAAGGGATTAGGGTTTAAGATATAGTGTCGAGTGTCGAGCGTGTAGGGATAGGTTTTAGGGTTCAAGTTTTAAGGGTTAAGGGTCGAGGGATCAGAGTTAAGGGTTGAGAGATTAGGGTTTGACGTTGAGGGTTGAGTACATTGAAGTTCGAGGGTTAAGGGTTTCGGGATAGGGTTGAGGGTCGAGGGATTAGGGTTAAGGGATAGGGTTGGAGGGTTTAGGGATAAGGGATTAGGGTTTAAGGTATAGTATTGAGCCCGTTGAGGGTCTAGGAATAGGGATAGCGTTTAGGGTTTAGGAATAGGGATAGCATTTAGGGTTTAGGGATGAGGGATTAGAGTTGAGGGATGATGGATGAGGGTTGAGGGTTGAGGGATTAGGGTTTAGGGATAAGGTTTAGGGTTGAGGGTTGAGGGATTAGGGTTTAAGGTACAGTGTTGAGGGTTTAGTCATAGGGTTTAGGGTTGAGGGATTAGAGTGAAGGGTTGAGGGATTAGGATTTGACGTTGAGGGTTGAGGGTTGAGGCTTTAGGCTTTAGGGTTTAGGGATAGGGTTGAGGGTCAAGGGATCAGAGTTAAGGGTTGAGGGATTAGGGTTTAACGTTGAGGGTTGAGGGTTGAGGTTCGAGGGTCAAGGGTTTAGGGATAGGGTTGAGGGTCGAGGGATTAGGGTTAAAGTAGAGTGTGTAGGGTATAAGGATTAGGGATAGGGTTGGAGGGTTTAGGGATAATGGATTAGGGTTTAAGGTATAGTATCGAGTCAGTTGAGGGTTTAGGAATAGGGATAGCATTTAGGGTTTAGGGATGAGGGATTAGAGTTGAGGGATGACGAATTAAGGTTGAGGGTTGAGGGATTAGGGTTTCGGGATAAGGTTTAGGGTTAAGGGTTGAGGAATTAGGGTTTAAGGTATAGTGTTGAGGGTTTAGGGATAGGGTTTAGGGTTGAGGGATTAGAGTGAAGGGTTGAGGGATTAGGATTTGACGTTGAGGGTTGAGGCTTTAGGGTTTAGGGATAAGTTTGAGGGTCAAGGGATCAGAGTTAAGGGTTGAGGGATTAGGGTTTGACATTGAGGGTTAAGGGTTGAGGTTCGAGGGTCAAGGGTTTAGGGATAGGGTTGAGGGTCAAGGGTTTAGGATTAAAGTAGAGTGTGGAGGGTATAAGGATTAGGTATAGGGTTGGAGGGTTTAGGGATAAGGGATTAGGGTTTAAGGTATAGTATCGAGTCAGTTGAGGGTTTAGGAATAGGGATAGCATTTAGGGTTTAGGGATGAGGGATTAGAGTTGAGGGATGATGGATTAGGGTTGAGGGTTGAGGGATTAGGGTTTAGGGATAAGGTTTAGGGTTGAGGGATGAGGGATTAGAGTGAAGGGTCGAGGGATTAGGATTTGACATTGAGGGTTGAAGGTTGAGGCTTTAGAGTTTAGGGTTTAGGGATAGGGTTGAGGGTCGAGGGATCAGAGTTAAGGGTTGAAGGATTAGGGTTTGACGTTGAGGTTCAAGGTTCAAGGGTTTAGGGATAGGGCTGAGGGTCGAGGGATTAGGGTTAGAGTAGAGTGTGGAGGGTATAAGGATTAGGGATAGGGTTGGAGGGTTTAGGGATAAGGGATTAGGGTTTAAGGTATAGTATCGAGTCGGTTGAGGGTTTAGGAATAGGGATAGCATTTAGGGTTTAGGGATGAGGGATTAGAGTTGAGGGATGACGAATTAGGGTTGAGGGATTAGGGTTTAGGGATAAGGTTTAGGGTTGAGGGTTGAGGGATTAGGGTTTAAGGTATAGTGTTGAGGGTTTAGGGATAGGGTTTAGGATTGAGGGATTAGAGTGAAGGGTTGAGGGATTAGGATTTGATGTTGAGGGTTGAGGCTTTAGGGTTTAGGGTTTAGGGATAGGGTTGAGGGTTGAGGGATCAAAGTTAAGGGTTGAGGGATTAGGGTTTAACGTTGAGGGTTGAGGGTTGTGGTTCGAGGGTCAAGGGTTTAGGGATAGGGTTGAGGGTTGAGGGATTAGGGTTAAAGTAGAGTGTAGAGGGTATAAGGATTAGGGATAGGGTTGGAGGGTTGAGGGATTAGGGTTTAAGGTATAGTGTTGAGGGTTTTTGTTGTCAAATGTAGATTTATGGGTTTGATTATATTGATTGCCTCTCTAGTTTTGGGGTGTGGATGTTTTGGAATCAATCAAGAAGTCTTCAAGAGACTTTGTGGAAGTGGATTGGCAATCGCTTGACAAAACCCCTGCTATTTATGCTTGGATAAGGATTTGTCACAAACTAGAACTTCTGCTTCCAAAGAAGATCTGTCTTTCTTCCTTGATGGGCATTTTCTATCAAGAACATGATTATGAGGGCTTGCCCCTTCATTGTTATGCCTATCATATGGTGGAACAACTGGCAAGCTCTTGCAGGAAACATGAAAAATTTTCCCTCAAAAACCTTGTGGTCATTCAAGTCTGAAGGGGAAGGTTTGGAAAGAGAAACGCACAAGATGTGATCAATCTATAGCAGGACAAAACGAGAGCACGTTATAACGCGCTCACATTTTGTATTGCTATAGAAACGGTAAAAAAGTGTTGACACCCGTGATCCAGGCCCACATGCTCTATTTTTATACTGATTCTGTGCGTGCTCTGACAAAAAAGAAGTGCTTTCATGCTGTTGGGAAGTTCACATGCACATTTGACACATTGTACCACCTTTGCATGATCTTTCCACCACCTTTTCTACTTTGCCAACTTGAGAAGGAGGAAATAAAATAGTTTTCACACCAAGTTTGATATATATCTATTCAAGTTTCAATTTTTGTAGTGTTGTAATGTTAATTGTGATTCAATTTGAGGAATTTAACATTGAAAAGGAAGCAAGTGGTGAAAAACTCAAATTGTTGAGGAGTTTGATGGAAGAAGAAAAAACACTACATAATTGGCTACTCTCTCCATTCGAATCTTCATTTTTTAGGTATGTCAAGTCTTTACATGCATGTTCTTTACATTTTCCTTAATTCAGATTGAATTACTTTATCATGCTTTATCATACATGTTTAAAATAGACACATTCCCAATCAAGAAAGCAGCCTACAATCTCACATGATGCCATGTATATTTTCTACACTTGGGCTCTTTAATAATTATGTGTAATAAACAGACCTTAACATACCATGATGTCAAACTATACAAGAATAAATCCTTACAACATAATAAAAATACAATCCCACTATTATCTTGTATTCATTTCTTAGGAAGTAATATTGGTCTCTTTATCATGCTACAGACAAATTCTCTGTCATGCCGAGGAAACGATCAAGAATTAAACCAACACAGGAAGAGATAGAAGCTAAGAATGCAAAGAAAGCAGTGGCTATGAGGGAACTTCGTGAGAAGAGGAAATTGAACACGATAAATGAAGACATACCAATTGAAGAGGAACCACAACCATCACAAAGAGATATGGTATTGGCGGCACAAAGAGAACGAATGCAAAAACTTTGTGCTATGAGAGATTTGAATACCATAGTTGGAGACACGGCCTCTACCGCAAGTCAACATGTAGGGACACCATCTACCACATCTCAAGTTAAGAGTACATCATCACTCACATGTGATGAAGGAGGTATGTCATCGTTCCCACCTCAACCTTAAGGTATGTCATCTATTCCATCTTCGATTGAAGGTATGCCATCTAGCCCATCTCATTTAAATATTGATGAAATTCTTAATGTTGAGATGAATTTACCTAACTTAACACCACCTAGAATTTTGCATAGAAAGCCAATGTATTTGATTGAAATTGATGAGAATATTTTGCAGCCAATGGAAGGCAAGATTCCAAAATGCACTTGTAGAAGATATGCTCATAAGATTTAGAGATTGTTCTTTGAAAAGTTAAATGAGACTGCAAGATGTCAACTATTCATTGAAATGATGCGAAGTATAAAGTATAGGTCCATCATGAAGATTCTTAGGTTGAGAACATCAAAGGCTTCAAGTGAAAAATCTATTGTCAAGAATCTAATGAGTGTGTATGAGAGTGTGGGTAACACCTCACGTACAAAAGATAGTAATGCAACACGACGTGTGATTACATTGACTATAGTAAGTAGTCAAATGAGGAAAGCTCATCTCATTAGAAAGACTAGTCAAGAATTGAGAATTAATAGGAAAAATGTATCAAGATTCGTTGGAAGATGCCAAAGAATTAAGGACACTAATGCCAATGAATTATGGGCATTCTCCGGAAGACTACCACGAAAAGATAAACCAATTGTTGAAGCATTGAGATCACTAATTGAAGACTTTTGGAAGAATTACACAAGGGTATCTCTGAATCAAAGGGACGTGGTAAGAAGGAGAATTGGTAGTTAGAATCGTGAGCCACATCCAAAGCATTTTTTGGATGAGACTCAAACACAGTTTTATGGTAAATTTCTAGAGAAGTATCCTCAAATTAAAATTTGTCAAAGATATTTTGAAATGCTAAAACCTTTCTATGTCAAGATAAATCACACACGCACTACTTGTTGTTGTAGATTACATATTGAATTTTCTAACCATTTTGATGCTTATAGGTCTATATGTTTAGATATGCATACTAACAATGTTTTGCAGGGTTGTGCCATATGTGCCCCACCAACATCTTCAAGAGACTTCATATCAATAATTTTATGTGAAAGAGAGGAAGGCCAAATATTCTACAAGCAATTATGCTTGGATGGCACACGTCATCGTTGCGGTGGCTTGCAACATTTGCCAATATGTGAACATATGGAAAAAACACATGCGGTTGGAAACGAACTAGTAGAGTTTGGCAAGTATAAAATAGTGGCATACAATACAAAAAATGGTAAAGAAGCAAAGATGTGTGAATTAGTTATTGAAAAGATTCCAGTGTATCAGTTTATGCCTATATTTCATGACAACATAGTGTATGAGTATGCAAGACATGCCCATAGAGCTCGATGGTTGGACTAGCAATTCAAGTTATGCAAGGACACATTTTTGGTTGGTAGCATTGTTTCAATCGTCGACTTTGCAGAGAACTACAGTCTATAGCCACAGCGTGAGGTGTAATCACAATATTACAACTCCACACAGGTTTCTATATTTGTGCACATCGCATTCATTCATGCAAATGATAGTATAGAGGATGACAAAAAGATCATAAGGGAGTATAATTTCTATATTAGTGATGATCGTACGCATTCTACGGAGTTCGTGTAAGGTTGCTTTCAGGTGTTCTACAATGATTTGGCTAGAAGGGGCATATCGTTCAGTCAGCATATCATATGGTCCGATAACTATGCGTCACAATTCAAGAACTCACAGAATTTCTATTGGCTAAGTAGGAGGCATAATTTTATAGGTATTCAGCATATTTGGAGCTTTTGTGAGGCCGGGCATGGAAAGGGGGAGCATGATGGTGCAGGAGCATGTATCAAAAGAGCCATAGCACGAGAAGAGTTAAAGTATAAAGACAATGCAAAGTTGATAGATGCAAAATTGATTATCGAGTGGTGTAATGCTTCCATGGGTCCAGGTAATGAAGGTAAGTCTTCAGTTCATAGATTTTTTTGGTTGATAGATGATACTAACATTGCACCATATGAGGACTGTTGTACACTGATAGGATCAAATGAGATGCACTCTTTCAGAAGCTCAATTGCAGGTTCATGGAGTATCCATACGCGAAAGATGTCATGCTTTTGTTCTTCCTGTATAATTCAAGTCTGGGATGAGTGCGAGTCAAAGGAGTGAGTTGACAAATGACAGTTAAGTTATCTTAGCCCATTTGACACGTATCGACCCCCGACGGCATTGGAACTAACACAGATGGAATCATCAGTTGACTTTGACCACATATCAGATTTAGTTCAACCAGGTAATATAGGGCACGTATATGCATCTAATTTCATCTAGTTCAACCAGGTAATGTCATCTTACTTTGTAGTGTTTTTGTAATGTTGACTAATTTCATCTAATTTGCTACACATATCAATGTAGGGCACGTATATGTAGTTATTGCAGATGAAGATAATGAAGAGGGAATAGATTATTACTTATATCATTGTGCTGAGGCCAAAAAGAAATTGGAGGCCCCTGTTACAGATGGAGAAAACATTAAATACCTTACAGGCTCAGTGGTTATTACTGGAACATGGCTTAGAAGGTACCCACATAAGAGTGTTAATGTTTGGCTATTTCAGGACTTTGACATGCATCAGAAGATTCTTCATTACTCAAACTTTGTCGTGGCATCCAATGTTCATTTGATAAAGTATCGGGGTAGACCTTTGAACAAAATCTTGTGGAAGGTGCGTGAGTCTGACCATGAAGCAATACTTGACACAATAAAGAGTAGAGCAGACCCAGATGGTTCATTGGATTAATTTGTAAGTATTCACATTGATTTTGTAAAGTCATGTTACATTGAGTTGTAAGTATGCACATTAATTTGTAAGGTTTGTCTTTTTTTAATTTCCTGCTGCATTTATACACATATACACATTTTTACATCATGTTATGCATTTTTGGTGTCCTGCTCCTGATGTGACCAAACTGACTATTCCAATGCATTGGGATGGGTACATTTATGCTATGCATGGTCCTGTTTTTCACCCAAACATGTCGAAACAGTCTGAGCTACATTGTACCGACGATATCCTTGAAGAGTCCAAAGTGCAAAAAGGTAGCAATCTTTGACGAGATGTTACTCAAAAAATGTGTCACTTAGAAACATTCCATCTAAGGCAACACGATCACATAGAGTGTTTATACAATAACCTCTCTTAGTTTTTTATATCTCAGAGGCATTTGCCCGTGGTGAAAGGTTTTCTACTACCCCAAAAATCATCAGAAGGAGGTAGTGTAAAGTTGCAAAGGGGTGTAACTTTCGTCCTGCTCCTGATGTGACCAAACTGACTATTCCAACGCATCCGAATGGGTACATTTACGCTAGGCATGGTCCTATTTTTCACCCAAACATGTCGAAACAGTCCGAGCTACATTGTACCGACGATATCCCTGAAGAGTCCAAAGTGCAAAAAGGTAGCAATCTTTGACAAGATGTTACTCAAAAATCGTGTCACTTAGAAACATTCCATCTAAGGCAACATGATCACGTAGAGTGCTTCTACAATAGCCTCTTTCAATTTTTTATATCTCTGAGGCATTTGCCCGTGGTGAAAGGTTTTCTATTGCCCCAAAAATTGTCAGAAGGAGGCAGTGTAAGTTGCAAAGGGGTGTAACTTTCATCCTGCTCCTGATGTGACCAAACTGACTATTCCAACGTGTCCAGATGGGTACATTTATGCTAGGAATGGTCTTATTTTTCACCCAAACATGTTGAAACAGTCCGAGCTACATTGTACCGACGATATCCCTGAAGAGTCCAAAGTGCAAAAAGGCAGCAATCTTTGATGAGATGTTACTCAAAAACCGTGAACATTCTGTCTGAGGCAACGTGATCATGTAGAGTGCCTCTACAATAACCTCTCTTAGTTTTTTATATCTCTGAGACATTTGCCCGTGGTGAAAGGTTTTCTGCTACCCCAAAAATCGTCAGAAGGAGGCAGTGTATTAAGTCAGGATGAAAGCCTATTCACTCTAGGCGCCAATCTCAAGTTGCACAATCATGAATGGGTGCCTAGAGCAATAAGGTGCTACATCATGGTTCTAGGACCTTGAAATGGTGCCCAAGCATGTAGGAGGAATTTTCAAGGAGCCAGAATGTTTTGTAACTCTAAGGAACTAGTCCAAAGACTCTATGGTGCCAACTTGATACCATTGAGTCAACTTTGGAACTCAAACATATTGAAACAAGGTCTAGGAAGCTAGGTGCCATCTCTTGCCAATTCAACCTCTCAGATGCACCAACATTGGAAAGACTCTTAATGAGCACCTAAGTTTGAATTGATCTTGTGATTGAAGGTTTGGTGATGTATTGGTGCAAGATGATCTTCAGTTGAAGCAATCTAAGTTCCAGGAAGGATTTAGAAGTTATCAACCTCTTCACTAAGTTAGACGCACTTTACAAGCTTTCTTACCCAAGAGTTGCACCTCATTAAGACAAGGCACATCTTAACCTCCAGGACTTTTCCAAAGAAGTGCTTCAGTTTATTAGCACCTTTGGACCTTGTTTTGCATTCTGAAAGAGAAAGTGCACTTTGGAGGCATTTCTAACCCAGATTGACGCTTAGGTATAGTCATCTCTTTGGAGCATTACAATGTGTTTTAAAATGAAGGAGGACATTTCATAAGTTGGGGAATTGATCACTGAAGACCTTGGAGTGTTTGAATTACTCTAAGCAAGAAGGCGCATTTCCATGGAGTAGCATACTCTAGATAGTGCCTAATGCCATCAAGGTGCAATTCCACCCTCACTTTGGTGCCTATCATCAAGAAGGGGCATTGGGCATTCCTTGAACAGTTCTGAGCATTTGAAGTTCATGAAATCACCAAGGAATGTTGGGCACCATGTGTATCCTCAACAAGCTTGAGTTTGCACCTAGACAAGTTGGCACTTATTCATGTTTTAACTTCCCTCTTGAAGTGCCTAACTTGGGAAAAAGTTATCTTGTTGTTAGTCAAGTGTTTGATGTGTTTTGGAGACTCCAAAAGACTTCCTCTTGCTAGGCGCTCTTCTTGGCAACTACAACCTTCAACTGGCGCCTAGATCCTGAAGAAAAACACTTGCAAGTGTGGGTGCACTTTCCTTGTGATGGAGCATCAAACTGGCGCCTAGAAATCATAATGCATGAAGTGAGCGCCTAGGATCCTATTGGTCCAATAGGTGGTTTTGGGATCCGTGTCAAGTTATTGGATTAGGTTGCCAACTCAGAATGATTTTCATGCACTTAGACTTCAAGGCACCAAAACTAGTAGGAAAATATTTGGGGGGAAACCACGTTGATAAAAGTTGGGTAAATTTAACCTCCGAGTCTGATTAGGATCCATATAACAACAATATTTATATCATGTCCCTTTGCTTTATGAAACAAGCAGTATGTGTCAAGTCATAGGGATAACACTATGGTCCTTAGAAATTTCTCTATGACTTTTGATAATATTATCTACTATTATGTGGATGCTTGATAGTATTATCCTGATCCATTGGACTAGTGTGGCTATGAGGTTGGAAAGTGTTGCAACCTCCATCCTTTAAACTTCTCCACCTTGTTATGGGTTGTTTTGAGTATTTTCACTTGCTTTCTCTTCAAGAATATTTTCTAATGATACATGATGTGTCATAGATCATTCAACTTGATAAACAACATGGAGGGATTCTCATGCCTCCTATACTTATTGCAAGTTTCTTTATAGATAGCTCACATCATTGTCCATCTAGGTGGTCATTTCCCTAAATATTATGATAAGATAATCCTGTTAATGAACTTTGGATTGAATTAGAATCAACATGCTTTGTCTTGACTAGAATAGTTGGGATGGACAAATATCTATTGATTCTAGGTTGGGTTGTTAAAGGTCAAGAAGTTTTGGTGTCTAATGCCCTCTAAATCTAAATATTCAAAATCATAGTGGTTTAATAAGTTACAACAAACAGTCAAGTAGACAATAGACTATAAGGAACAAGGACTGCACATGAATCTAAAACAACACCAGTCAATAAGGACATCACAAGTAACTCAACATTACTTCCAGAGGCGTTCACAAAAATAAAGGGGAGAACACAACTAGAGAATGCTAGACTGTAGTAGGGATGAGTGTCTGATGCAGAGCACACAGTGGAAGCATAGAATTATCAACTTTTGAACCTTCAAACTTACTATTGGCGAGACAACATACCATCGATGAGCTTAAAATTTCATCGGTCGATAGGCTGATGCCACCATGACTCCATTTGATTTCACTTTTGACAAACATCCCATCATTGACTCTTATTGGTCAGACAAACCGCTATCGGTGACTTTATATCCTTTCACACTGATGTCTTTGTCACTCTGATACGAGACTCTAAGTCCCTCGCCTATCGGTAGGACTTAATACCATCGGCACACTCAAAAACTCCTCTGCTGACACACCGATCTCACCAATGACAACCTTTGGACCACATCTGTCGATGAGACTCCAAACATTGGTGAACTCTAATCTCGTTGGGCCAATACACCGATGGATTTCAACTGTCGGTGTGACCCCCTTCATCGGCGAAGCTCTCAACTGCTCTTCCGATGCGCTGATGGGATTATCTTCTGATACACTGATGTCTTCGACTTCGAACCGCACTCGTCGGCAAGATAGACCACTATCGGCGAAGCCTAACCAAGGTTTGCCGATACGACCAACTCTTGATGTTGATACAAGGTTCTTTTGAAGGCAAAGGGCGCCTAGGCTTATGGGGCTCAATTTGATGTATTTATTGAAAGCTCAAGGTGAATTGATGCTTATTGAAAATGCCACTTAGTCCTTCATTTGCATTCTAGGCACCATTTCCTATTGACTTATATACTCCTCCTCATGCTAGGGTGCCATAATGAAGTGGTTTAGACAATAGGTGCACTTTACTTACTAGAGGCTTGTTCTCCTTCCACCTTAGGTGCACTTTTATGGTGGAATATGTGTCAATGGGTGCCTTGTCTTAAATGAATTCTCTCTCTAAGTTGGGTGCCCTTTTGAGGCTTTATGAGTTGCAAATTGCGCCTTAACCCTTCATGCTTGTTACTCAATGTTTGAATGTTTAAGAAAGTCTCCTTTAGGCGCTCATCTTAATGACTTTTTCTCAAGGCACAATCATCCTAATGACTTGGATATTCATCCTAGTGTTTCAGGATATTAGGCTACTAGACTTAGTCATTTTCAGGATTTCAAACATAAAGAATAACATGATGATTCATTTTTTTGTATTGCATATAGTTGACATTCTATGCTACTCATAAAGAATATTAATATTTTCTGTTCAACATGATGATTCATTTATTTTTAAAATACAACTTCTATCTTTTAGTTCCAAAATGAGGTTTAGGTGATACTTGAATAACAATAGCTAGCTTATTGGATCAACAAACATCCTATGTAATACAATTGGACTTTAAATATTTGAAGTAGCCATCTACAAATATCCATTCAAACGTGGATTTATAATGCAAGTATGGACGCCATCAATAAAAAAGTTTTGTATTAACCAAATATCCATATAGGCATACATCAATATCTGTCGATATAAGTATAACATATATACAAAATAGCCATATAGGCTTACAAGAATGCCATATAGGCATACAATGTCAACTATAGACAATACAAAATATATGTCCACAAATGCCATATAGGCATACAACAAAGGAACACAATAAAAAGTCATTCCCCTCTGGCTGGTGAAGAGAATAGATCACAAGCAGCCTTTGATCTTCTAGGGGATGGAGATGCGCATATGGGTGGTCTACTATGAACCCGAAGGCTACTCCTCCTATATAGTTCTTCCTGCATCTTTAGCTGTTACAATAAAAAGTATAGACATTACTATATAGAAATTACATGTTATAAAAAATGAAACATTTAACAAAATAATCACTTACCGCTAACATATAATCTATCTCCTCACTTGCCTTAGTAGCAGGAATAGGCCCTGGTGGTGTCATGTCCTATAGAAACCATCCAGATAGAAATTAAACTTCAAATCAATAATCTTTTGATTTTTCAAAAATAGACAACTATAACAATAAATGTAAATTGAAATTTACTAATCTGCCTCATACCCCTGTCAATGCCATGGAGCTATAAATCACAGAGGCCACACCATGCTCCATTGCCCTCTGAACATGGGGAGGTGTCTCCGTAGCCTACATCATCTGGAAATAAAACAACATTATTCAATTACGAAAATTTCAATAGTGATGTAAATCATGGCTCCTAACATACACACACGTTCATCTAAACATGGAAATACACACAATAAAACACACAAGTCACATACAAAAATCTAGTAAGTACAATTCATTCATTAAACTATTTATTTTATTACCTTCGTAAAGCTTTGAAGTCCACCACCGGTGGCAGGTGTTGCCATGAAATCTACAATATTAACCTATTCAACATCCAAAATCAGATATTAGAATACCATTCATATAACGATGCTATTCACATGTAATATTTATAATTGTTTACTAGTTACATACCCTGATAGTAGATGATCTAGTGTAAAATGCAGGTGGCGAACCACTGAAAACTGCATCGATGCTATGACCTTGAAATTTTATTAAAATCATCAATTTAAATTAGTTAATCTTGCATTTCAAAAATGAAATTTAATAAATTAAATTCAATAAAATTGCTAATATTTACCTGAGTATCAAGGCCGAAAGTCTCACTTAGGAGGGTATCTGTCATCACCATCTGCTCAGCTGTAGATGTAGCCTGTGCACTTGCATCCTGACTATCCATGGGGTCATAACCACAGGCTGACCCGCATTTCTGACAAGTATGGGGTGGGACCCTACTCCTCGTACTATCTCCCAACCCACTATGTGCTGCAGGACCGGCATGCTCTATGATGCTTTGGGTCAAGGCACTAATGGACTGAAGTGTATCAACCTCAACACTCTCCTTCACAATGGAAGGGATAGAAACATGCTCGTGGGCTAGTCTGCTGATTACTCGTCTCACTACCTGCTATGGGTCAAAACGTGCCCCTGGTCTATCTTGTGCTGACCCCCCATCTCTACCCTGGAAGTCCCGCATATCAAAATAGTTTGGCACTTTATTGAGGACAAACTTGTAGTAGAGTTTCCTCAAAAAGTATTGCGGGACCTCATTATTATTGCATGGAGGATGGTCAAAAACCATCCACCACCTTTGCCCAAAATTGTCCCTTATCGCTTGGTTGTTGCACCAATGGATAGGGAACCTCTTGCATGTAATGGGGTGAGGTTGATTTGTTTATGGGTTTGTGAAAATCAAACACAAGTCTAATTTTGTGATTTGTAATTTTTTCACATCTTGGTATGACAGCTTGTCTGCATAATAATCTCTAAACTCTCTCCTCTTATCCATCCAACTAGTTATTTGCTTGCTAATTTAATTTACATTTGACAACATAGATTCAAGAGATTCAGCAAGTGTGGACCTATGCAAGGTTGAAGTGGAAGTATCTTTCAACCTTGCAATTATATCTTCAATTTCTTTTTTATTATTTTCAATTTGCCCCATTATATTTGTTTGTGTTCTAGAGGCATGTCGAGGAATGGATGGAGGAGGTTGTTCCGCAGGTATTTCCTCCTCAGGATTTTGTGGATTTTGAGGAGGAGGAGGAGGTGCATTAACATTTCCTGACAATTAATGAAATATACATCAAAAAACAACTCAAACCTACCTATTTAGAAGCAAATTCAAACAAAAAACAAATAAAACTCACTCCTTTGGCGTGCTCGACGTCGTGGCGGCATTTTGGCGATGAATCAGCAAGATTTTGGTGTTGAATTGTCTTTTCTAAAACGCGAGCGCGCTTCCTAGGGTTTGCAAGCCGTGGGGATAGAGGAGAAAAAAAGAAATGAAATGAAATGACTAGCCTTTTTTTTTAATTTATAGTAGTTAATAACGTGCTCACGTTATAACGCGAGCGCGTTATGGTTTGGTTTTGACGAGCCTTAAGCTCGTCATTACCAACCCATAACGCGAGCACGTTATAACATGCTCGTGTTATGTATTATTTTTTTTTTAAAACCATTTGGCCACTTTTTGGCCCCCCATCTTTTTGCACTTACCCTCATATCTTTTCACTCTTTCATCACCAGAGGCTCAATCTTTGGTATGTAGCAGTCATGGTACTCCTGTTGACTTCCCCAAGTCTGTACTTTGTTGAGGTACATCCTCTGAGAGATCTAGACCTGATTGTCAGAGCTTGCTGCATGCTCTATTCTTGTTCACTGGACCAAAACACTCTTCAATCTGACTTCTGGTATAGACATACTATGTACTGCGGATGTGTGGGATAAACTTTGTTGCCATCAATGACAACAGTAATGAAGCCACATAGTGTCTCTTGCCAACATGTACATGTATGCATGCTTGATGTATGTATATATGTATGCATGTTTGTATGTATGTATGTATTTATGTATGTATGCATGTATGTATGTATGTATGTAAGGGTTTTGGGTTTAGGGTATATAAGGACCTGGGCCCGTATAGTTTTTAGGGTTGAGGGTTGAGGGATTAGGGCTTAAGTAATAGGTAGAGGGTAGAGAGTAGAGGTTAGAGGGTTGAGGGTTACAGTTGAGGGTTAATATTCAAGTTGTTGAGTGTATAAGATTAAGTGTGTAAGGCATGGGGATTAGGGTTTAGGATATTGGGTTTAGGGTTTACAATATAGATTGAGGGTATATAAGGCATAGGGTGACTTGGGTTGAGAGCACGTATGGTTTAGGTTTAATTTAAGTATAGGGTTGAGGCATAATATTCAGGGTTTAGGTATAAGGGTGAGGTTATAGGGTATAGAGATGAGGGTTTGTGGGTGTAGGCTTTAGGGTTTAAGGTATAGGGTTAAGGATTGCGGGATTAGGGCTTAAGTATATGGTTGAGGGTATAGGGTTGAGGGTTTAGGGATAGGTTTTAGGGTTTAAGGTTTAAGGATTAAGGGTTGAGGTATAGGGTTTAGGGTTTAGCAGTAAGGGATTAGGGTTTAAGGTATAGTGTCGAGGGTTGAGGGTTTAGGAATAGGGATAACATTTAGGGTTTAGGGATGAGGGATTAGGGTTGAGGGTTGAGGAATTAGGGTTTAAGGTATAGTGTTGAGGGTTTAGGGTTTAGGGTTGAGGGATTAGGGTTTAGGGTTGAGGGATTAGGGTGTAAGGTATAGTGTTGAGGGTTTAGGCATAGGGTTTAGGGTTGAGGGATTAGGGTTGAGGGTTGACAGATTAGGGTTTAAGGTTGAGGGTTGAGGGATGAGGGTTGAGTGTCGAGGGTAGAAGGATTAGGGATAGGGTTTAGGGTTGAAGGTTTAAGGATTGAGGGTTGAGGCTTTAGGGCTAAGGGTTAAGGGATTAGGGTTTAAGATACAGTGTCGAGGGTCGAGGGTTTATGGATAGGTTTTAGGGTTTAAGGTTTAAGGGTTAAGGGTTGAGGGATAAGGGATTAGGGTTTAAGGTATAGTGTCGAGGGTTAATAGGGATAGCGTTTAGGGTTTAGGGATGAGGGATTAGGGTTGAGGGTTGAGGGTTGATGAATTAGGGTTTAAGGTATAGTGTTGAGGGTTGAGGGTTTAGGGTTTAGGTTTGAGGGATTAAGGTTTAGGGTTTAGGGTTGAGGGATTAGGGTTTAGGGTTGAGGGATTAGGGTTTAAGGTATAGTGTTGAGGGTTAAGGGTTTAGAGTTGATAGATTAGGGTTTAAGGTTAAGAGTTGAGGGTTGAGGGTTAAGAGATAGGGTTGAGGGTCGAGGGATTATGGTTAAATTACAGTGTTGAGGGTAGAGGGATTAGGGATAGGGTTTAGGGCTAAAGTTTTAAGGATTAAGGGTTGAGGCTTTAGGGCTGAGGGTTAAGGGATTAGGGTTTAGGGTTTAGGGTTGAGGGATTAGGGTTTAGGGTTGAGGGATTAGGGTTTAGGGTTGATGGATTAGGGTTTAAGGTTGAGGGTTGAGGGTTTAGGGATAGGGTTGAGGGTTGAGGGATTAGGGTTAAAGTAGAGTGTCGAGGGTAGAGGGATTAGGGATAGGGTTTAGGGTTGAAGGTTTAAGGATTGAGGGCTGAGGGTTAAGGGATTAGGGTTTAAGATATAGTGTCGAGGGTCAAGGGTTTAGGGATAGATTTTAGGGTTTAAGGTTTAAGGGTTAAGGGTTGAGGGATAGGGTTTAGGGATTAGGGATAAGGGATTAGGGTTTAAGGTATAGTGTCGAGGGTTGAGGATTTAGGAATAGGGATATCATTTAGGGTTTAGGGATGAGGGATTAGGGTTGAGGGTTAAGGGATTAGGGTTGAGAGTTGAGGGTTGAGGGATTAAGGTTTAAGCTATAGTGTTGAGGGTTGAGGGTTTAGGGTTGAGGGATTAGGGTTTAAGGTATAGTGTTGAGGGTTTAGGGATAGGGTTTAGGGTTGACAGATTAGGGTTTAGGGTTGATGGATTAGGGTTTAAGGTTGAGGGTTTAGGGAGAGTGTTGAGGGTCGAGGGATTAGGGTTAAAGAAGAGTGTTGAGGGTAGAGGGATTAGGGATAGGGTTTAGGGTTGAAGGTTTAATGATTGAGGGTTAAGGCTTTAGGGCTGAGGGTTAAGGGATTAGGGTTTAAGATATAGTGTCGAGGGTCAAGGGTTTAGGGATAGGTTTTAGGGTTTAAGGTTTAAGTGTTAAGGGTTGAGGGATAGGGTTTAGGGTTTAGGGATAAGGGATTAGGGTTTAAGGTATAGTGTTGAGGGTTGAGGCTTTAGGAATAGGGATAGCATTTAGGGTTTAGGGATGAGGGATTAGGGTTGAGGGATTAGGGTTTAAGGTATAATGTTGAGGGTTTAAGGATAGGGTTTAGGGTTTAGGGTTGAGGGATTAGGGTTTAAGGTATAGTGTTGAGGGTTGAGGGTCTAGGGATAGGGTTTAGGGTTGACAGATTAGGGTTTAGGGTTGATGGATTAGGGTTTAGGGTTGACGAATTAGGGGTTTAAGGTTGAGGGTTGAGGGTTGAGGGTCGAGGGATTAGGATTAAGGTAGACTGTCGAGGGTAGAGGGATTAGGATTTAAGGTTTAAGGGTCAAGGGTTGATGGATAGGGTTTAGGGTTTAGGGATAAGGGATTAGGGTTTAACCTATAAGGTTTAGGGTTGAGGGATTAAGGTTTAAGGTTGAGGGTTTAGGGATAGGGTTTAGAGTTTAGGGATAAGGGATTAGAGTTTAGGACCTTGAGGGATTAGGGTTTAGGGTTGAGGCTTTAGGGATAGCATTTAGGGTTGAGGGATTATGGTTGAGGGTCAAGGGATTAGAGTTAAGGTAGAGTGTCGAGGGTAGAGGGATTACAGATAGGGTTTAAGGTTGAACGTTTAAGGATTGAGGGTTGAGGATTTAGGGTGAGGGTTAAGGGATTAGGATTTAAGATATAATGTCAAGGGTTGAGGGTTTAGGGATAGGTTTTAGGGTTTAAGGTTTAAGGTTTAAGGGTTGATGGATAGGGTTTAGGGTTTAGGGATAAGGGATTAGGGTTTAACTTGTAAGGTTTATGGTTGAGGGATTAAGGTTTAAGGTTGAGGGTTTAGGGATAGGGTTTAGAGTTTAGGGATAAGGGATTAGGGTTTGTGACCTTGAGGGATTAGGGTTTAGGGTTGAGGCTTTAGGGATAGTGTTTAGGGTTGAGGGTTTAGTGATAGGGTGTAGGGTTTAGGGTTGAGGGAATAGGGTTTAAGGTAAAGTGTTGTGGGTTTAGGGATAGGGTTTAGGATTTAAGTTTTAAGGGTTGAGGGTTGAGGATTTAGGGTTTAGGGTTAAGTGAGACCTAGATGGCTAAGGATGGATGGAGAGGTAGACAAGGAGTGACTAAGAGATGTAGAGAGGGGAGAGGTAGAGAGGTGAGGGGGAGAGATAAGTGAGATATAGCGAGGTGAGAGATAGAACATGAGCTAATGGAATTAGAGGTTAGAGATATTGCAAAGGTGCTATTAAAGGTGAGATAGACACAAATATTTATAGGCACTCCTTTCTATCATATTTTGAAGTATATCTCACCTCTAGCTACTTGGCACTTCTTTGCCATGACAACTCAGTGGCACATTATAAAGAGACTACATTTAGTTAATTCACTTCATACGTTTCAAAATAAAATACCTAGAGCACTACAAAAAGAAGGATGATGATCCCTTAAATTATGCACATGGCAATCCCTCCACTTCTGAAGCATCAATCTACTGGTATTTGGATCAAAGAACCCTCAGTAACACATGAACTCTCTAAACTCCTTTATGCTTTAGACACATATTTTTCTATGGATCAATCTATAGCAGGACAAAATGCGCTTGCATTTTGGCTTGCTATACAAACTATAAAAAGGCTTGGACCCCCG
Source organism: Cunninghamia lanceolata (assembly GCA_027924645.1). Classification (NCBI taxonomy): domain Eukaryota; kingdom Viridiplantae; phylum Streptophyta; class Pinopsida; order Cupressales; family Cupressaceae; genus Cunninghamia; species Cunninghamia lanceolata. The sequence continues at coordinate 11,305,109 of BSBN01000252.1, read as the reverse complement.
TGATCCAGGCCCACATACTTTGTTTTCTTTTGTTTATGCGTGTGTTCTGACAAAAAAAAAGTGTTTTCATGCTGTTTGGAAGTTCACATGCATATTTTGCACATTCTACCACCTTTGCATGAACTTTTCACCACCTTTTTCTACTTTGCCAACTTAAGGAGGAAATAACATAGTTTTCACATCGAATTTGATATATATCTATTCAAGTTTCATTTTTTGTAGTGTTGCAATGTTAATTGTGATTGAATTGTAGGAATTTAACATTATAGATTATTTAATAGTATTGTTGTTACTAATTCTATTTGAGTACATTATTCAATTTAACGTTGAAAAGGAAGCAAGTGGTGAAATACTCAAATTGTTGAGGATTTTGATGTAAGAAGAAAAAAACACTACATAATTGGGTACTAACTCCATTCGAATCTTCATTTTTTAGGTATGTCAAGTCTTTACATGCATGTTCTTTACATTTTCCTTAATTCTATTTGAATTACTTTATCATGCTTTATCATACATGTTTATATCACTTGTATGGTTTACATATTTTTTTATTTATATCAGTCTCGCTTTTTTGATTTTATAGTTCATTTGCCTTGTCTATGCTTCCACATTTTGCATACATGCCTTCTATTTTGCATACATGTCTTACATTTTTCATTTATAGTTCATCATAGTTCTTACTACCCAAAGAGCTTAGTCATCACACACAAATGTCGTTATAATAGACTATGTTTTAAATCAGTTCATGGTATGCATAATAAAATATATCTCAAAGGTCAACATTAATTAAAATAGACACAATCACGATATCATTGTTAAGTCCCTTTGCATAATGAACCTTATAATACAAATGCAATAATGTCTATCTAATGAGATTCAACCTAAAGGACCTCATACAAAATTCCATCATGTGTGTTTCCTTTAAACCTGCATATATAGCCTTAAGTGTCTCTAGGTGTCTTTGTTTCTAACTAGATAATAGGTGTCTCTACTTGTGTCTTAGGTTTATACTATATGTAAACTAGGTAGATAGAGACTAGAAAAAAGGTATTTAATCTAATCTAGGTGTCTTAGGTAGATACTATATATCAACGACCTGTCTAGAGACTAGAATAAGGTATAATCTAGAATCATCTAGGTGTCTTCTAGTTAGATACTATATATCAACTACCTATCTAGAGACTAGAATAAGATATAATTTAATCTAGGTGTCTTAGGTAGGTACTATATGTCAACTAGGTCTACCATAATAGGTGTCTTAGGTAGAACTATAATCTAGGTGTCTAGGCGACTTAGGTCTAGACTACGATAAGGTATAAAGACTAGGTGTCTTAGGTCTACCATGTCTATAAAATCTAGATACAAACTATACAATAGGTGTCTTAGGTGTCCTATATCTACTAGAATACATGTGTCTTAGGTCTTAGGTGAGGCCACATGAGCTTCCACCTTCACATGGTTGGCCTTGTTAGTATAGAATATTTATATTTCTTGAAGCTAAGGGAAGCTCTTTTTCTTAATAGGAAAACTTTATCGACTTCAGTGTCCTCATGATGTTGACGTTGATCACAAAATATGGTGTTAAGGTCATGTTGATGTTGATTGATGAGTTGTGGTTGTTGTTAGAAGTTTAGGAAGTCTAAAGGATGTCACAGTGGTAGTGTTCATATCACAACTGTAGAGGTTTAAACATTCAAAACTATTAAGGGTTTTTAAGTTAAATTTATTAGTTATGTTTTAAACCCTAAGTGTATTGTCTTTAAAGACCTAGCTTGGTAAGTTTTGTTTGTGTTATACTCTCTATTTAATTTGTCTCAGATAACCTTCTGTGTTCTTCATGTGGTCTTCAACACTTAGGTTGTATTATGTTTAGGGTTATCTAGTCCTCAACCTCCTAGAAACCCTAGTCTTTACTTTTATCCAAAATCTAAGTTAATACCATACACTTGTACCGGTGATATTGTACCGACAATATCCCTGAAGAGTCAAAAGTGCAAAAAGGTAGCAATATTTGACGAGCTGTTACTCTGAAACCATTACACTTAGAAACATTTCATCTGAGGCAACACAATCATGTAGAACCCCTCTACAATAACCTCTCTCAGTTTTTGATATCTCTAAGGCGTTTGCCCGTGGTGAAAGGTTTTCTGTTGCCCCAAAAATTGTCAGAAGGAGGTAGTGTAAAGTTGCAAAGGGGTGTAACTTTCGTCCTGCTCCTGATGCGACCAAACTAACAGTTCCAATGTGTCTAGATGGGTACATTTAGGCTAGCGATGGTCCTGTTTTACACCCAAACATGCCGAAACAGTTTGAGCTACATTGTACCAATGATATCCTTGAAGAGTCCAATGTGTAAAAATGTAACAATCTTTGACAAGTTATTACTCAGAAACCCTAACAGTTAGAAACATTTTGTCTGAGGCAACACGATCATGTAGAACCCCTATACAATAACCTCTCTCAGTTTTTGATATATCTAAGGTGTTTGCCCATGGTGAAAGGTTTATATAGGTTTGAAATAGTTATGTATTTTACATGGTTTAAATAGATAAGACATTCATTATATATGTTTTGATCATATGAATTATATCTCTAATATTCTTTGACGAGCTGTTACTCAGAAACCTTGACACTTAGAAACATTTCGTCTGAGGAAATGTGATCATGTAGAACCCCTCTACAATAAACTCTCTCAGATTTTGATATCTATGAGGCGTTTGCCCGTGGTGAAAGGTTTTCTGCTGCCCCAATAATTGTCAGAAGGAGGTATTGTAAAGTTGCAAAGGGGAGTAACTTTTGTCCTACTTCTGATGCGACCAAACTGATAGTTCCAATGCGTCCGAATGGGTATGTTTAGGCTAGGCATGGTCCTATTTTACACCCAAACATGCCGAAACAGTTTGAGCTACATTGTACCGGTGATATCCCTGAAGAGTCCAAAGTGCAAAAAGGTAGCAATCTTTGATGAGCTGTTACTTGGAAACCGTGTCACTTAGAAACATTCTATCTAATGTTACGGGATCACGTAGGGTCCCTTTACAATAACCTCTCTCAATTTTTGATATATCTAAGGCATTGGCCCGTGGTGAAAGGTTTTCTGTTGCCCCAAAAATTGTTAGAAGGAGGTAGTGTAAAATTGCAAAGGGGTGTAACTTTCGTCCTGCTCCTGATGTGACCAAATTGATAGTTCCAACACGTCCGTATGGGTATGTTTAGGCTAGGCATGGTCCTATTTTTCACCCAAACATGCCAAAACAGTTCAAGCTACATTGTATTGATGATATCCTTGAAAAGTCTAAAGTGCAAAAAGGCAACAATCTTTGACGATTTGTTACTCAAAAACTGTGTCACTTAGAAACATTCCATCTAAGGTTACTGGATCACATAGGGTCCCTCTACAATAACCTCTCTCAATTTTTTATATCTCTGATGCATTTGCCCATGGTGAAAGTTTTTCTGCTGCCCCAAAAATGGTCAGATGCATCTAGTGTAAAGTTGCAAAGGGGTGTAACTTTCGTCCTGCACCTGATGCGAGCAAACCGACAGTTCCAACGCTTTTGGATGGGTACGTTTAGGCTAGGCATTGTCCTGTCTTGCAACCAAACATGCCAAAATAGTTCAAACTACATTGTACCTGCGATATCCTCACACATTGCCTTTGCTATAACTGTTATAGTCTTCACATGTCAACATGCATCTTATGGCTGTTAACATACTTATTCTAGCAATCAGCATAGTCATATATGAACTGCTTGTTCTTTTATCTTGGTTCACCTTGACTTTGTTCTCTAGTACTATCTCTATAGGGTTTGTTTTAGTCCTTCAATGCATTGTTCCATCACTGCAATCTTAGACCTATATTAGGCTTGAAATAGACCTCTGTTAGGCCACTCTCCTAAACCTTAATATCATCTTCATGTTGTCATATCCATGCTGTTCAACCTTCATCTTCTTCCACCTTTAGGTCACTATGTTATTAGGCTTGAACTTAGACTTCTGTGATATTTGAAACCCTCTACACTTCATGGCTCTATCATTATGTAATGATCTACATTGTCATTATGTAATTATTTACACTACACCTATCTTGCTTATCATATTTCATAGCAATCTTGCAAAGAGTTGGGGTAGTGGTATGCAACCTTCTGCGAGATCAATACAATGTCGTAACAAGGCTTTCAAGATTAACAAGTTTTTGGGTAGGGAATTGCTTTATGTAATTAGAGTCAAATTGGTAAATGTGATGACATGATACATATTAACATGGTGAGATGCAAAGTATACATTTATAATATTAACCACATTCTCAAAGGGATTGTTGATGACTTATGGAAGCCTATAGCCCCAATGTTATGTTGCATACTCAAATTAGGTAAGACTCAATGTACTCTCATAGCCTCACCTTATATGAAAGAGGAATTACATTTAATAACCACAATGGTCATCAGGTGCACATAAGCATATGATTTTGACTATCTTATTCAAGACAACAAACATACTCTTGGCATCCCAATATGGTATAATAATAAGGAATTAAGAAATATTTCAATTGAGCAACTCATAAAGAATATGGATCAGCATACCAAAGAGTAACCATAAGAACATCCTTTTGGAACATAGGGAATTACAATATCCCCTTGGTCACTTGCAAAATTAGATAGAGTTGTTTGTGAAACTATGAGACATGATCCTTAGTGTTGTGCAAATGGCACATGATCCAAAGGGTTGTGTAAGAATTATAGGGTGTCTTTTGATTTGCACAAAATGATTCCTATCACTATGTGAATTATGCATGGTACAAGGAACCATGAACTTTGTGTTGGATCAAGTGGCATTGTTTAGGTGGCACATGATGCAAGGACTTATGCACGAGGTTGTACATCACTATGTGAGTGACTAAGGCTAACATGCAAGATTGTACAATAGCATGTAGATCATGATGTGAACAAAAAAACTTGCTTTCCATTTATCCATTTAACCAATCTTCCTTTCTCTATTTTCTTAGGCATGTATAGTTTTGAGAGACTAAAACTTTCAACCCAAAACTTAAATTCTCTTATCATCAATTGGGATGGATTCTTTGACAATTAAACTTTGAAACCTAGAGGCATACAAAAATGATCTACACTGCACCATTCCATATTACATAATGATCAACAAATATGATTTGTATTAACCAAATATCCATATAGGCATACATCAATATCTGTCGATATAAGTATAACATATATACAAAATAGCCATATAGGATTACAAGAATGCCATTTAGGCATACAATGTCAACTATATGCAATACAAAATATATGTCCAGAAATGCCATATAGGCATACAACAAAGGAACACAATAAAAAGTCATTCCCCTCTGTTTGGTGAAGAGAATAGATCACGGGTAGTCTTTGATATTTGAGGGGATGGAAATGTGTATGAGGCTGGTCTACTATGAACTTGAGGGCTGCTCCTCCTATTTAGTTGTTCATGGATCTGTACCTATTACAATAAAAGTATAAACATTAATATATAGAAATTACATTATAAAAAATGAAACATTTAACAAAATAATCACTTATTGCTATCTAAAAATCTGTCTCCTCATTTGCCTCAGCACTAAGATTAGGTTGTGGCGATGTCATGTCCTATAGAAACCATCCAAATAGAAATTAAACTTCAAATCAATAATCATTTGATTTTTCAAAAATAAACAACTATAACAACGAATGTAATTTGAAATTTACTAATCTGCCTCATACCCCTGTCAAAGGCATGGAGCTATGAATCGTAGAGGACACACCATGCTCCATTGCCTTATGAACATCAGGAGGTGTCTCCGTAGCCTGCATCATCTAAAAATAAAACAACATTATTCAATTATGAAAACTATAATAGTGATACAAGTCATGGCTCCTAACATACACACACATTCACCTAAACATGGAAGTACACACAATAAAGCACACAAGTCACATGCATATATACAAATTAGATGAAGATTCGTGACTATTGTGTGGTATAAGGGTCAACAAAGGAGGGACCATAGTAGCATCAAATTTTAGTTTTAAGAAGTCAAAGAGGGAGTGAAGGTGTTAGTTTAGGTTTAGGTTGGTAGTAGGGTGGGGTAGGGTTGTGCTCAAATTTTTGTTTGTTTGGTAGTCATGGAGGTAGGACAATGCCTAAGATAGAGTTTGTGGGTTTGCGAGACAATGCCTAAACTAGAAATCACATAGACATTAGGTAAGTTTATGGGTTTACGGGAAGGAGGATTATCAAGAGTTTGTGGGATAATAGGAGGGACGAAAGATACTAGATAGGAGAAGAAAAACCTTATTTTAAAATTTCTTATCATTTTCTTTGTCTTGAGGTTTGTCAGGGGGTGGGTTGGAAGCAAACTACGTCTAGGACATCTGGTAGGGGTATATTAGGAAATAGGTAGGGTAGATATGGGTTGGTTAGTAGGTTGGGTGTAGTGTTGGGGAAGTTTCTTAGGCCTACTTTTAGAAGTGGATGGGGAAAGGTCCTACACTTTTTCTTTTACTTTATCTTGGAAGGGTGTTAGAGAGGAGATAGAAGTCAATAAGGAAGGTGAAGTAGTAATAGGTGGATATATGGTGGGGAAGATAGGGGCATAGCTAGTGGAGTAGGTGAAGTAATAGAAAGAGGTTGTGGGGTTGGGGCAACAATGCGTTTAGAGGCATAAGATAGGTAAAAGTGAAAGAGAGAATTGGTATGAGGTTGAGGTGGACCAGAAGGGGTTGACAAAAAATAATTTAAGGAGAAGTGTCTTAAGGTAACAACTAGTTGGTATGGGCTATCAGAAATGGTGAAGACATTACCATCATGGGGAATTTTAGAGTCAACAAAGGAGGGACCTAGATGATGTTGGAGTCAATCATATGCTATATAAGATGTCATAGGCTCATACCCCTCTCTGGTGTCATGTCTTGGGGTTTAATTGGTGGTAATTGGATGAGTTTATTAGAGAGAATTTGTCAAAGAATAGTGTGGAGGGGATCAACAAGATTTGGTAGACATGTATGGAAAATGTGGTAGCATAGACAAGGCAGTGAGCTGTTTGAAAATATGCCTCAAAGAAATGTGGTCTCATGGTGATGTCCTTGTCTATGTATTTGCTTGTCATGGCATTCCATGAGACCACATTTCTTGGAGGGATTTTTTTCAAATAACTATATTGTAATTGAATTTTTGTCATCTATCAACATCTAGTTATTAGTTATGCAATTTCTAGTAATGCTTTGAGTTTGAAAGATGTGCAATGAAATGTAACCAATGATATGAATATAAAATAAAAAAATTAGTAAGTACAATTCATTAATTAAACTGTTTATTTTATTACCTCTGTGAAGCTTTGAAGTCCACCACCACTGGCAGGTGTTGCCATGAAATCTCCAATATTAACCTATTCAACATCCAAAATTGTTGGGAATTAAGGTGTCTCAACCTTTGCAAATTCCTAGCATTATTTATTTATTTCCTAATATTGTATTTACTTGCACATTTAGTTTGGTCACTTAGTTGAGGTGGCATGGTGACATGTCATCTTACTTGGAATGTGACTTGGATGGTGAAGTCAAACCTACATAGATTTGGGCGTCCCATTTGAGGTGGCACTATTATGCCATGTGTTGGCATCTTGTGGTATGTGGAAGAGGATATTCCATATGACAATATCTATGACGCGTAAGAGCGAAGTTTGGAGATTCCTATGACAAGTGGTGACAAGTGTCGGTGAGTATCTTTGCATGAGGGAAAGGCATCTTTGGGTGCCCAATTTGGGCTATGATATGTTGTAAGAGGAATATGCTATATTTAGCATTGTATGACAGTTTCTCTTACAACATTTAAGGTTGTTATGTTGGGAAAATCTATGACAGCTGTAAGATGCGTTAGAGCATCTGTCATAGTCTATTTTTAGCCTTAGAGCACTCCATGTTGAGAAAGTCAAATCTGCCATGTATGATAGATGTAAGTGATGTATTTGTAGAAAGGACAAGTGTCCTTTGATGTGGGATAATGGCCATGTGGCCAAGGTGGATGCCTATCCCAAGATGCTTCCAGAATATGCCTTGTAATCTCTATATATTGCATAGTTTGGAGTTGTAGTTGCATAGTGTTTTTACATGTACTGTTATGCTTTCAGAATAACTCCAGATTTGATATTTGAAGACTCTTGGAAGAACTTGCATTACAAGTGTATTGTAAACTGTAACTGTTTCAGATAATACATTGTGTAGGTTTTAGAGTGTGGGGTTTTTCACCTAAAAAGGTTTTCCCCACGATACATCTTGTGTCTACTTCTCTCTATCTACATTCTTGTATTATGTTTGCTACTGTAATATCTCTGATATAAGTTTAATATTGCTGCAAAATTTGTAAAGGTTAAAATGAATTTGCATACCTCTCCCCTCATTAGATTAGTTTAGGAAGTGATTTCTGCACACCTAGCTTCCTTTCAGTTGGTATCAGAGCCATGTTAGTTTTGGTCCTAGCTGCTGGGTAGGGGTTTTTTTGTATTGATCTTAGATTAAGTGGGAGTCTATTCAGAGTATTCTGTAATCTTGTTGTAGGAAGGAGATGGCAGGCACATCCGGAAGAATAGAGGTGGAAAAGTTTAATGGCACCAATTTGAAGTTGTGGAAACTCAAAATGGAAGACATGCTCCTTGATTGGGATCTCAAATATCATAAAGCCAAGGGTCTTGTGAGACTCTGCTTGGTTTATTTCATCTTGTTAAATGTTCATGAAGAGAAAACTGTGAAGGAGCTGTGGAAGAAACTTGGTGATGTTTATCAGGCTAAATCCCTGGTAAACAAGTTATTCCTACGGAAGAAGCTATATTATCTAAGGATGGAAGATGGAGGATCTGTTGCTGATCACATGAATGCTTTTAATATGTTAGTTGCACAATTGACATCCATTGGTGTGAAGATGGATGAGGAGGATCGGTGTATGACCTTGCTTTGTTCTTTAATGGATTTGAGGGATCATCTTGTTATGGCCATTGGGAGTACCACATCCACTTTCAAAATGGATGAAGTGGTATCTTTGCTATTATCTGAAGAGATGCAGAGAAAGTCATCCGATTTGGCCAAAGAAGCTCTTGCGGTTCGTGGAAGACCCAAGGAGAAAGGGAAAAAGAAAGACAAGAAAGCTGAGAAGGGTAGATCCAAATCCTGTGGGAGATCCAAATCTCCTAGAAAGTCCAAGGCATTGTGTTGGAACTGTGGGAAAACTAGACATTTCTGAAAGGAATGCAAAGAGGAGAAAAAGAAGAAGAAGAAGAATGTCCTAGGTTCAGATTCTGACAAGTCACAAGATGATGGTGATGCTTTCATTACAGCCTTGGCCACTCATGCATCTGATGATGTGTGGTTGATTGATTCTGGTGCCTCTTTCCACATGACCTCGCATTGAGACTAGTTTACAAAGTATGAAGAGTTTAATGGTGGAAGAGTGTACCTGGGTGACAATTCTCATTTAAAGATAGTTGGCCATGGAAGAGTCACAATCCGATTCTCTGATGGATGAGTGAAGGGGATCTTTGGGGTTATGCACATCCTAGGCTTGGCACAAAACCTACTTTCTGTAAGTAAATTGAATGATGCAGGTGTGCAAGTTGTCTTCTTAAAAGAAGGATGCAAGATGACTAGAGGAGCTATGGTGCTTGCGAAGGGTACTGTATTTCAACTAGAGGCATTCATTTCACAATGCAATAGTTCTTCTGACTTGAAAAGAGTTGCAGTCACTTCATCCCCACCATTGGAACCAACAACTAAAAGATCTGTTGTATCAAATTTTGATGGTAGTGCATTTTGGATACCTAAGGGTGCTCATGCTTTGGAAGTTAAGCTTCCTACTGAGAAGACAATGTTATGGCATAAGAGACTTGGCCACATTGGTGAGAAGGGTCTTAGAACCCTGAAAAATAAAAACCTCATTGAGGGTTTAGATGATTGTAATCTCGATTTCAACTTTTGTGAACATTGTATATATGGAAAGCAAAACCGTGTTCAGTTTTACTCGAGTTCTCATAAGTCTTCTAGTGTATTGGATCTTATTCATTTTGATGTGTTTGGTCTAGTTAATGTTCCTTCGATCTCTAAATCTATATATTTTGTGTCTTTCATAGATGATTACAGTAGAAGGACATGGATTTATTTTCTCAGAAGCAAATCTGAAGTCTTTAGTCGGTTCAAAGAGTTTAAAGCTTTTGTTGAGAACCAGACTAGTAAAAAGATTAAGTGTTTGAGAACTGAAAACGGTGGTGAGTTCTGTTCCACATAATTTGATAAGTTCTGCAAAGAACATGGGATTGAAAGACATAAGACAACTCCATACACCCCACAAAAAAATGGAGTTGCAGAGAGGATGAACATGACACTGATGGAGAAGGCTAGGAGTATGCTTAGTGGAGCTGGCCTCGACCAAAAGTTTTGGAATGAAGCTTTTGCCATTGCTTGCTACCTGGTAAACAAGTCTACTAGATCAGCTCTTGTTGGTAAGTGTTGACATATTTTCCTCTGTCCAGAGTCAAACAATTCACCTTGAATATCCTTTGGATATCCTTTGGAAAATGGCTCTACAAGCTTAAATCTTTCAATTCCTCATGCTCTGCCTTGCAAAGTTCCCCAAAATCTCATCTCGAGAATCTTTGCAAAAATCCTAGAAAAACCCATAAATCTTTTGTCTTCAAGTGCCTTCCTTCATAGGGATTTCCCATTTTTTTATATACTTAGTCATTTTGATGCGGATATGACCCTGACGTCATCCAGATATTTCCTCATCCAGATGCTAAGTTAATATCCCTCATATTCGTGAATGTGACTATGACGTCATCCAGATCTTCCCTTTGACAAAGATCAATATCCCGATGAAGTCACCCTGATCTTAGTTAATATCCCTCATTTTCGCGAATGTGACCCTGACGTCATTTGGTCTTCCCTTCGACAAAATCCTTCATGTCGATAACGTCATCCTAATTTTTCATAACATCCCTGATCTTAACTAATATCCTTGATATTCGCTAATGTCCTGATGATGTCATCTAGACCCTTCATCAATATGATGATGACGTCACCCAGATATTTCCTAATATCTAGCATGTTAGTTAATATCCATCTTCACCAATATGACCATGACATCATCTAGATCCCCTCTTCAAAGAAGCACATATGATGAAGATGTCATCTAGACCTTCTGCCTCCGGTACATCACCCTGCATCCATGTAGCATCCTGATGACGTCATCCAAATCTCCTCTTCAACGAAGCTCTTCATGATGATGACGTCGTCTGGATATTTCCTAATATCCATCATTTTATCCCCCCAGTGCTAATATGGCCCTGACGTCATCCAAATCTCTTTTCAACGAAGCTCACTATGATGATGACGTCATCATGATCCAAAGGGCATCTAGATATTGAAGGTTTTATCCATGCGGATGATGGTTCGCCTTGCTGCGAAGGTATATTTGATAGGTGCACATCTAGATATCGCATGGCTACGGACCACTCAAGCTCATATCACCCTCCTTCTGCGCGGTTGCAAATGATGACATGTGGATATCCAGATGCCGGTTGATTGCAACTTTGACTATGAATATCTCCCTCATTCTGAGGAATTTTTGCATACTTGAAAAGGCAAAAGTGTTTACTTTTGCCTCCTCTTTATTTGGCGAGATTTTTGAGGGAATATTCTCACTTTGAAAAATTGATCCGAATATGCACATCCAGATATCAGGATGGTCACCGACTGAAGATGAATATGCAGTTTTGGCGACAAGACATCTCAGTGACCATCTTGAGGTGTTGCAGAGGCCCTTCAAATGCAAATATTTTGCATTTATGGTTGTAGGTTGATGATTCAACAGCTCGCATTGAAGATCCAAAATATCTTCCATCTTCCCCTGCTCCAGATATTTTATGCCATGAATTCTTGCAGGTCGGTATTCTCTTTGGCAAAGATATTGTTCTGATAGAGCCTATGGGGTGAATTTATTGTAGCTAACTCAGGTCAAGTGCTCAAATGCTATATATGCATCTTTGAGAGATGTAATAATGTGGATACTGGCTGAATACATGTTCATACTGTATGCAAACAAAGCCCTTCTTTACTGTAACCATGCCTTCTAATTGAATATATGCTAGTTATTTTTACCTCTTTGTGTTGATTCTTAGCTCTGTGTAAATCTGAGAATGGTTTGTCTGTGAATATATCATTCCTCCCAACCATTTCTTGCTCCTTACCTCTGTTAGGATCATCTAATCTATGTATGTTTATGAGTCATATTTGGTTATGTTGTGTATTTCCTTAGTTCTGTGAGAGCCCTTCTATTCGTACCTGGTGTATCACTTCCCCTTTTACTTTCAGTTTATCCTCCTTCCCCTTTTTCCAACTGGTGAATAGATTAGGTTTAGTTTTAGGCTCGTTGGATCTCTCATCCAACAAAGGAACCAGCCTCTCTTTAGAGAGTCGGCCTCCCTGCAGGGTCCCACACCTGGAGGTCATCTCAATGTTTCACTAAATTGTTGGAGCCCTAAAGCCTTCAACTCTGGGTGTAAATCTATGTGACAACAATTTTTGGCACGCCTGGTGGGACAAATTTGAAGCTAATAAGTTTGGTGCTATTCTTAGCCTGTTGCAGTCTTGAAAACATCTTGCAAGTACTTGATTTATCAATCCCCACCTTGGTGCTAACAGTTTCTGGCACACCCGGTGGGACTAACTTGATGAGCCTTATCATCCATTGAAGAGTTCTGGTGTGCTCTTTAGTGCATCTTTCCATTCAGGGCAATCTCTCCAACACCATGGCAACTCTACTGAACAAATATATTGGTGAAAGCAGCCCAAGCACCTTAAATTTCATCAAAGATCAGGATTTTGGTGGTTTTCTTGGTCTATTCATCTTTTAGAAGCATCTCGATCACCTGACGACTCTCTCTATGGTATGTATCCAGTTTCTCTCTAGTTGCGGACCTGTTCTACTCTAATTATGACATTTTTATGATCCAACATTTAGATGCTATAAAATGTCAAAATTTTATGGGAATCATGGCTATTCCCCTACCCCTAATCCAAATACAAGTTATTGGCCCCATATCAGCAATACCAGGCCCCAAATGCCTATGATTTTATGCCATACGGCCCTGCCACTGCAGAATATCAACATCCCTATAATGCTTACCTCCCACCTGCTCTTGATATGTCTTCTTGGTAGCCTAATAATGCTTATTATCAACCCCAGGAAGACTACTTTGATCCTAGCTAGTGCAGCTACCCTCTTCATCCATCCCAATATGTTGCCCCTGTGAATGTTGATGCATTCAATAAGCTCATGAGCAGGTTCCTGGAGCTTGATGGACTTTTGAATGATAAAAAAAGAGAAAGAGTGTATAGCCGGCCTCCGTGGAACTATGATCTCAACACTATAAAGTATTGCAGTCTCAAGGAGGCAATCTTAGACCTGCTGAGAGAGGTTGATGAATTTGCAAAAATGTTAGAATGTGAAAGGCAGCAAGAGGCACAAGAATTGTTTTTTCAAGAAAATCTTGCTATGAATATTTGGCTCAAGAACAATAGATGAGACAAGTAGCCCAGTTAGTTCCATCTTTTCCCAGCTTAAAGCATTCCTTTTCTTCTGCACATGTTCAACCTGTTTCAGAGGCAAACCCCAAATTTAAAATATCAAGCTTTAGGCAAGAAAACCCATCTGTGCCTCCAAAGCTGCTTTCTATTTTTAAAATCCCAAGTTTCAAGGTCCTCAAACTTCACAGGAGCCTGTTCCGGCACAAATTTAGCCCCCAATCTCTTGTTTGTAGCCCTTTCAAATCCCCTTATCAGCTAGATCTAGCATGGACAGTTCTGATGAAATTGCTAGGTTGGAAAAGCATGTGTTTACAATCCCAAACTTCAAGCAACCCCTTTGTTCTGCATATGTTCGGCCTATAGAAGAGCAACCTCGACTCCACAAGTTCCCATGCTTCAAAGCCTATATCCCTCCACAGGCCCCTGTTCCTGTGCAAACTCAAATTATCACTCCCTAGGAACAAATTTGTCCAGAACCCTCTCCCCTCCAAACAATTCATGTAGATATTCAAGCCCCTTCCCGTGATACTATTTCAATCTTCACGGGTGGACCTGTTGTCTACCTGGCTAATTGGGAAGATCAGCCAAAAGAGGAGGTGGAAGAGGATGAACTAATGAGGAGCAGTTTGTTGTTCCTACACTCATAGAGGTAGAATTGTTTGAACCTATTGCACCTGTGAGTACTGTTAACCCAAATAAGGGGTTGAGTCCTCTAGACTTTGATTCTTTTGAAGCCTTTTCTCATGCATCGGATCAAGCAAACAAGGTTGAAATGCAAAGAGTGCATGGGGAAAACCTTCAGCTGCAGAGGCAACTTGAGCAAAATCTAGAAGAGTTGTAGTCAAAGGATGGAGGCACAAGGGAAAAGGTTGCTAAGGTTACTCCAAAGGTGGATGATGTTGCCTTGTTTCATGAACTCCCCAGTCACATTGAAAATAATGATGATGAAGGCAAGCTTCCAACAGACCTAGAACAACTTGGAGGTAGTAAACATAATGGTGAGTTGCTGGCATGTGAAGAAAATAAAATAGGCATCCCTATACTGAAAAGTGTAAAGGCTCATAATACAGATCTGTTTAAGGAGCTCCCATATTTTATTGAAAATGATAATGAGGGGATTGAACACGGGCAAGAACAAATTGAAGATTTGTTCTTAGTTATCCAACAAGGATACCAGCTTCTTGATGGGGAAGGTCTCTCTTTTGAACATGTATAGGGCTCATTTTTTGAGCCTAATCTAGAGGGTCATGAGCATCTTGTTCATGAGGTGGAGGTTTCCATATTTCAAATTGAGCCACAAGAACTAGGACATCTAGATCAACAACAAAATGATGCAAAATCATAGGATAGGCATGCGATCAACTCTGTTGATTTGTATGCTATTTCGGTGGGATGCCCTATCAGGCATTTGGCCTAGCTAGAGAGACATCAGAAGGAGTCACCACTTGTCATGCTTACCTCTAAGCATGAAGTTGAGCATCAAAATGAGTGGGATTAGCCCATTTATTCACCACAAGCCAACAACATCAGCAATCAGTCCAGGTGGATAGGTGAGTTTATCTTCCTTTTGGGGGTGGTGTTTTACCAATTTGTCATATGCCCATCTCTCCCTCACCCCTTTTTAATTGCCCACATGCATGAGAAACATTGCAAATTGTTAAGGAAGGGAAGTTACTTTCAAGAACTAGTTAATGACTTTGTTTAAAGTCATCCCTGATTGGTTAGTTTAGGATTAGAGTAGGTTTTATTTCAGTTTTAAGTTTCCCTTCAATAAGTGCTCTTGCACAGGCTGCATTGTCATTAGGAGAATGCATGCCTCTTTCCTTTTCTGTGTTTTGGAGGCAAGTTTCAGTTGTCTTGACCTTTTTCATGCCTCTCTTTTGGACTCCATGCCCAATGGATGCTTAAGGCCACTGATTTATTTGTTTAGTAGGCAAACATCCCTGAGAGGTCGCCAAAATGTTGACTATTTTCCTCTGTCTAGAGTCAAACAGTTCACCTTGAATATCCCCTTGATATCCTTTGGAAAATGGCCCTACAAGCTTAAATCCTTCAATTCCTCATGCTTTGCCTTGCAAAATTCCCCAAAATCTCGTCTAGAGAATCCTTGTAAAAAATCCAGAAAAACCCAGAAACCTTTTATCTTCAAGTGCCTTCCTTCATAGGGATTTCCCATTTTTTTATATACTTAGTCATTTTGATGCGGATATGACCTTGACGTCATCCAGATATTTCCTCATCTGGATGCTAAGTTAATATCCCTCATATTCGCGAATGTGACCATGACGTCATCTAGATCTTCCCTTCGACAAAGTTCAATATCCTGATGATGTCACCCTGATCTTAGTTAATATCCCTCATCTTTGCAAATGTGACCCTGACGTCATTTGGTCTTCCCTTTGACAAAATCCTTCATGTTGATGATGTCATCCTAATTTTTCATAACATCCCTGATCTTAACTAATATCCCTGATATTCTCGAATGTCCTGATGACGTCATCTAGACCCTTTGTCAATATGATGATGACGTCACCCAGATATTTCCTAATATCTGGCATGTTAGTTAATATCCCTCATCTTCACCAATATGACCATGACATCATCCAGATCCCCTCTTCAAAGAAGTGCATATGATGATGATGTCATCCAGACCTTCCGCCTCTAGCACATCACCCTGCATCCATGCAGCACCTTGATGACGTCATCCAGATCTCCTCTTCAACGAAGCTCTTCATGATGATGATGTCATCCAGATATTTCCTAATATCTGTCATGTTATCCCCCCAGTGCTAATATGACCCTAACGTCATCCGGATCTCTTTTCAACGAAGCTCACTATGATGATGATGTCATCATGATATTCAAAGGGCATCTAGATATTGAAGGTTTATATCCATGCAGATGACAGTTCTCCTTGCTACGAAGGTAAATTTGACAAGTACACATCCAGATCTCACAAGGCCGTGGATCACTCAAGCTCATATCACCCTCCTTCTGTGCAGTTGCAAATGATGACACGTGGATATCCAGATGCTGGTTGACTGTAACTTTGACTGCGAATATCTCCCTCATCCTGAGGAATTTCTGCATACTCGAAAAGGCAAAAGTGTTTATTTTTGCCTCCTCTTTCATTTGGCAGGATTTTTGAGGGAATATTCTCACTTTGAAAAATTGATCCAAATATGCACATCCGGATATCAGGATGGTCGCCGATTGAAGATGAATATGCTATTTTGGTGACAAGACATCTCAGCGACCATCTTGAGGTGTTGCAGAGGCCCATCAAATGCAGATATTTTGCATTTATGGTTGTAGGTTGATGATTCAACAACTTGCATTGAAGATCCAAAATATCTACCATTTGCCCCTCCTCTAGATATCTTATGCCATGAATTCTTGCAGGTCGGTATTCTCTTTGGCAAAATTTTTTTCTGACAGAGCCTATGAGGTGAATTTATTGTAGCTGACTCAAGTCAAGTGCTTAAATGCTATATATCCATCTTTGAGAGTGTAATAATGTTGGATACTAGCTAAATACATGTTCATACTGTATGCAAACAAAGCCCTTCTTTACTATAATCATGCCTTCTAATTGAATATATGCTAGTTATTTTTACCTCTTTGTGCTGATCCTTAGCTCTGTGTAAATCTGAGAATGGTTTGTCTGTGAATATCTCATTCCTGCCAACCATTTCTTGCTCCTTACCTCTATTAGGATCATCTAAATCTGTGTATGTTTATCAGTCATATTTGGTTATGTTGTGTATTTCCTCAGTTCTGTGAGAGCCCTTCTATTCAAACCTAGTGTATCACCTCCCCTTTTACTTTCAGTTTATCCTCCTTCCCCTTTTCCCAACTGGTGAATAGATTAGGTTTAGTCTTAGGCTCGTTGGATCTCTCATCTAATAAAGGAACCAATCCCTCTCTAGAGATTCGGCCTCCCTGCAGGGTCCCACACCTGGAGGTCATCTCAATGTTTCACTAGATTGTTGGAGCCCTAAAAGCCTTCAACTCTGGGTTTAAATCTATGTGACAACAGTAAGACACCCATGGAGGTGTGGTCTGGTAAGAAGCCTTCAATAAGACATCTTCATGTTTTTGGTTGTAAGGCATATGCTCATGTGCCTAGGGAGAAGAGGTCAAAATTGGAGAACAAGGCTGTTAAGTGTATCTTCATTGGCTATGGTGTCGGTGTGAAAGGATATAATCTTAGGGATCTTGTGGCTGAAAATGTGTTGTATAGCAGAAGTGTTATTTTTCAGAGAGCTAACACCTTCTTCCACTGTTCTACAACCAGAAGAAAAAGAAAAGAAAGACGATGTGGTTCAGTTTCCCACTACCCCTGACAAGATTAAACCGACAGACCCTATGAGACATGATGATGAGGAGAGCTCTAGCAACTCTAAAAGCTTAGAAGAAGAAGCAGAACCTCAACCTTAGCCTTTGAGGAGGTCAACATGAAACAAGAAGCAACCTGAGAGGTTTGGTTATACATTGCTTGATTCTAGTTCTACTTTTGCTTTGCTTACTAATGCTAATGAGCCTAGAACTGTGACAGAGGCTATGGGCATGAAAGATGCAGGTTCCTGGAAGGAGGTGATGGAAAATGAGATGGCTTCTTTGGAAAAGAATAAAACTTGGGACTTGGTGCCTTTGCCTGATGGACGGAAACCTGTTGGATTGAAATGGGCTTTCAAGAAGAAATTTGGTGCAGATGGCAGTGTTGAGAAGTATAAGGCTAGATTGGTTGCGAAGGGGTACTCACAAGTGGAGGGAATTGATTATGGTGAAATTTTCTGTCCCGTTACAAAGATGACATCTATCCGGTTCCTGTTATCTCTTGCAACAACTTATGATTTAGAAGTGGAGTAGATGGATGTGAAGACATCATTCCTTCATGGTGACATGGATGAAGAGATTTATATGTCATAGCCAGAGCATTACATAGAAAAAGGTAAAGAAAATTTGGTTTGCAAGTTAAAGAAGTCTTTGTATGGATTGAAACAATCTCCTAGGATGTGGTACTTGAAGTTTGATGCCATTGTGTTGTCTATTGGATTTCTGAGATCGAAATCAG
The DNA here is from genome assembly GCA_027924645.1 of Cunninghamia lanceolata. Lineage (NCBI taxonomy): Eukaryota > Viridiplantae > Streptophyta > Pinopsida > Cupressales > Cupressaceae > Cunninghamia > Cunninghamia lanceolata. The sequence continues at coordinate 11,286,437 of BSBN01000252.1, read as the reverse complement.
ATCATTGTGTGTATTACAAGTTTGACAATGATCGTATTCTCATTATTGCACTATATGTTGATGATATGTTGCTGATTGAGAATGGTAAGAATATGATTTCTGATTTGAAGTCTCAGTTGTCAGCACAATTTGAGATGAAAAACTTAGGGCCAGCCAAGTACATTCTGGGAATGGAAATCAGAAGAGATAGAGCAAACATAAAACTTTAGTTAAGTCAGAGTAAGTATGTGAAGACTGTGTTGGATAGATTCAACATGGCAGATTGTAGACCATTGTCTATTCCTGTTTCTTTGGGGACAAAGTTATGTGTTAATGATTGTCCAAAGTCTCCTTCTAAGAAAGAGGATATAAGCAGAGTACCTTATGCTAGTGTTGTTGGTAGTTTGATGTATGCTATGGTCTATACAAGACTAGACATTACCCAAGCAGTGGGAGTCCTTAGTCGGTTTATGGCTAATCCTGGATGGGTACACTGGGATGCAGAAAAGAGAGTGTTCAGATATTTGTGGGGTACTTTCAAGTATTCTGTATGTTATCATGGTCATCCTACAAGATCTATGCATTCTATATGTATTCATGGATTTGTGGATTCTGATTGGGCAGGTGACATTAACAACAGGAGATCCACTAGTGCTTATGTGTTTACTATGTTCGGTGGTGCAATTAGTTGGATGAGTAAGAGACAACCTGTGGTTGCTTTGTCCATGATAGAAGTTGAGTATATGGCAGCAACTCATGCTTGTAAGGAAGCCATTTGGCTTAAGAGGTTGTGTTTAGATATTGGTGTTGATGAAGGACATATTACTATTTGTTGTGACAGTCAGAGTGCGATTTGCTTAGCAAAGAATCTGACTTTCCATGCCAAAACAAAGCATATTGATGTACAGTTTCATTTTATGTGAGACATGGTAGAGGATGGGAAGGTGATATTGGAGAAAGTAGACAATTTGAAGAATGTTGCAGATGCATTGATGAAACCAGTGGGCACAGAGAAGTTCAGATGGTGTTCAGGGTCTATGGGCCTCTTGGGCCCTAGCAGTTAAATCTTGTCATTTCTTTTGGCTCTTGCAAGGTGTTTGACAAGTGGGAGAATGTTGGGAATTAAGGTGTCTTAACCTTTGCAAATTCCTAGCATTATTTATTTATTTGTATATTTATTTATTGCCTAATATTTTATTTACTTGCACATTCAGTTTGGTCACTTAGTTGAGGTGGCACAGTGACATGTCATCTTACTTGGAATGTGACTTGGATGGTCAAGTCAAATCTACATGGATTTGGCATCCCATTTGAGATGGCACTATTATGCCATGTGTCGGCATCTTGTGGTATGTGGAAGAGGATATTCCATATGATAGAATCTATGACGCGTAAGAGCCAAGTTTGGAGATTCCTATGACAAGTGGTGACAAGTGTCAGTGAGTATCTTTGTATGAGGGAAAGGCATCTTTGGGCGACCAAGTTGGGCTATGAAATGTTGTAAGAGGAATATGCTATATTTAGCATTGTATGATGGTTTCTCTTACAACATTTAAGGTTGTTATGTTGGGAAAATCTATGACAACTGCAAGATGCGTAAGAGCATCTGGCATAGTCTATTTTTAGCCTTGGAGCACTCCATGTTGGGAAAGTCAAATCTTCCATGTATGATAGATGTAAGGGATGTATTTGTAGCAAGGACAAGTGTCCTTTGATGCAGGATAATGGCCATGTGGCCAAGGTGGACGCCTATCTCAAGATGCTTCCAGAATATGCCTTGTAATCTCTATATATTGCATAGTTTGGAGTTGTAGTTTCATAGTGTTGTTACAGGTACTGTTATGCTGCCGGAATAACTCCATATTCAACATTTGAAGACTCTTGGAAGAACTTGTATTGCAAGTGTATTGTAAACTATAACTGTTTCAGATAATACATTGTGCAGGTTTTAGAGTGTGGGTCTTTTCATCTGAAAAGGTTTTCCCCATGATACATCTTGTGTCTACTACTCTCTGTCTACATTCTTGTATTGTGTTTGCTGCTGTAATATATCTGATATAAGTTTAATATTGCTGCAATTGTAAGGGTTAAAATGAATTTGTATACCTCTCCCCTCATTAGATTAGTTTAGGAATCTATTTCCGCACACCTAGCTTCCTTTCAAAAACCAGATATTAGAATACCATTCATATAATGATGCTATTCACATGTAATATTTATAATTGTTTACTAGTTACATACCTCGACAATAGATGTCGGAGTGTAATATGCAGGTGGAGAACCACTAAAATTTGCATCAACGCTATGACCCTGAAATTTCATTAAAATCATCAAACTAAATTAGTTAATCTTGCATTTCAAAAATGAAATTTAATAAATTAAATTCAATGAACTTGCTAAGATTTACCTGAGTATCAACGCTGAAAGTCTCACTTAGGAGGGCATCTGTCATCACCATCTGCAAATGTAGCCTACGCACCTATGTCATGACTATCCGTGGGGTCATAACCACAAGATGACCCACAAGCCTGACAAGTATGGGGTAGAACCCTTCTCAAACTCTCCCCCAACCTATGCTGTGCTATAAGACTGGCATGCTCTATGATGCTCTGGGTCAAGGCACTAATGGACTTAAGTGTCTCGACCTCAATACTCTCCACAACAGAAGGGATAGACACGTGCTCATGGGCTGGTCTAGCGAGTGCTCATCTCATTGGCCGTTGTGGGTCAACACGTGCCCTTGGTCTATCCTGTGCTGACCCCCCACCTCTACCCTGGAACTCCCGCATATCAAAATAATTTGGCACTTAATTTTTGACAAACTCGTAGTAGAGTTTCCTCAAAAAATATTGCGGGACCTCATTATTGTTGCATGGAGGATGGTCAAAAACCATCCACCACCTCTGCCCAAAATCGTCCCTTATCGCTTGGTTGTTGCAGCAATGGACAGGGAACCTCTTGCATGTAAGGGGTAGAGGTTGATTTATTCGTGGGTTAGTGAAAATAGAACACAAGTCCAATTTTGTAATTTGTTCATTTTTAACTTGTTCATAGGACAACTTATCTACATAAAACTCTCTAAATTCTCTCCTCTTTTTTGACCAACTAGAGATTTGCTTGCTAATTGAATCTACATTTGATAACATATATTCAAGAGATTGAGCAAGCATGGATCTATGCAAGGTTAAAGTTGCAGGTTCTTTCAACCTTCCAATTATGTCCTCAATTTGTTTTTTATTGTTTTCAATTTGCCCCATTATATTTTCTTGTGTTCCAGGGGCATATTGAGAAATGAATGGAGGTGTTTGTTGTTGGGGTTGTTCTTTAGCAGGTATTTGCTATTCAGGTGATGGAGGATTTTGTGGATTTTCAGGAGGAGGAGGTGCATTATCAATTCCTGTAAATTAAAGAAATTTACATCAAAAAACTATTTGAACCTACCTATTTAACAACAAATTCACACAAGAAAGCAAATAGAACTTACTCCTTCGGCCTCCCTGACCTCGTGGCAGCATTTTGATGATGAATCAGTGACAAATTGTTGATGATATGCCCTTTGATAATGCGAGCACGCTCTCCTTTGTCTCCAAGCCATGAGTTTGTTGTGAAATGATGTGAATAATGAAATGAAACACATGTTTTTTTAATATAGTAGAGCATAATGCGAGCGTGTTATGGGTTGGTGTTGTTGATCCCTAGGCTCGACATCACCAAGCCATAACGCGAGCGCGTTATAATGCGCTCGTGTTATGGCTTAAATTTTTTTAAAAAAAGTTGGCCACTTTTTGGTCTCCCAACTTTTTGTACCTACCCAGAGCTAGAATAAAACTGAACATGGTTTTGTTTTCCATAAATGCAATGGTCACAAAAATCAAACTCTTGAGGTTACAGTCATTCATACCCTCAACAAGATTTTTTTTTAGGGTCCTCAAACCCTTTTCACCAATGTGACCAAGCCTTTAGTGCCATAACATTGTCTTCTCAGCTCGAAGTTTCATCTCCATAGAATGAGCACCCTTAGGTACCTGTTGTCACTAGGATTTGTACCATGTGTTGGAGGCTTCTAGGGCTCCAACAATCCAGTGAAACATTGAGATGATCTCTAGTGTGGGACCTTGCAAGGAGATCAAATCTCTAGAGAGAGGTTGTCTCCTTCGCTGAATGGTAGATTCAACTATTGCTAAGACTAAACCTAATCTATCCATCGTTGAGAAAAAAGGGGAAGAAGGATAAAACTGAAATGAATAGGGGGTGATACACCAGGTTTGAATATAGAACACTCACAATACTAAAATGCACAAAATAACTAGATAAAACTGATAAATCTACATAGATCTCATAGATTCTAATAGAGGTAAAGAGAAAGAAAAGGATTGCAAGGAATTAAACATTCACATACAAACTAGTGTTAGATTACACCGAGCTAAAACAAGCATGAAGAGGTAAAAACAACCAGCATGTATTAATTAGAAAGACACAGTTACAACAGAGGAGGGTTCTATTTGGAGTACAAAAATGTCTCTGTATCCAACCCTCATTACATCTCTTTTACATGTATATATAGCATTTCATTACATTGACCTAAGTTATCCACCACAATATCCACCACAATAAATTCACCCCATGGGCCTATCAGAAAATATACCTACCAGAAGGGATGTCTATCTGCAAGGATTAATTACAGAAAATCTCTTGGATCTTGAAGTAGCTAGGAAATATTTGTTGTCTTGAACACGGGTAGCTGATTCATCATCTGCAACAATAAATTTAAAATATCTAGAGATGAAGTAGCTGAGCAGATCTGATTCTGCATTAATGGTTGAATAAGATATTTCAAATGAACTTTCCCACCAAAATCCCCTATATAGAACTTTCACAACACTTTAAATATTCAAATTCAAATATTTAAAGTTTACAATACATTACAACTCTACATTTTATTTAATATTTAATTTTTCCTTAGAAAAATCTACATTTTATGAACCATTCTGTCTTTGCCTTCTGCATATTCTATCTTTAGTCGGCAATATTACAATTTTTTGAACCATGGCTTGTTTGTCCCATTTTTTTCCTTATCGGAAAAAATCCATTTCTTTGAACTATCCTTGCTTTGTCTCTTTCATATCACTTTTGCCTTATCAGCAAATATCATCTTTTTTGAACTATTCTTGGTCATGTTTTACCTTATCGAAAATCGTTCAATCTTCAAACTTCGCTTGGTTGTCTACCTTATCAACAAAATGTTACTTTGCTGAACCATTTTGCCTCACTTCCTTTTTTCCTTATCAGCAATATCATCATATCTCGAACCAAGCCTTCTTTTCTTTCATTCACCTTTATTGGAAAAGTCTTACTTTGCCGAACCATTCCCTTTGCTGATTCTTCACTTTTCTTTATCACCTTATCGGAAAACTTGAAGAACTTTGAACTTATGAAAAGTTCGCCTTTTGTCGATTTCCTCGATAAGGTGATTTTCTTTGCCTTAGCCGATTTTATGTTTCCTATTTTACCTTATTGGCAAAATCACTAACTTTCAAACCAACAACACCTTGGCCAATTTTTTCTTTTATCGTCCCATTTACCTTTTCGCGAACCTTTTCCTCCACAGCCTCATCCTTTGTCAGCGAACCATGAGGATTTCAAACTTTTGCTTTAAGTTCGCCATTTGGGAAAATCACCGATAAGGCATTCCTTTTCCTTCCTATGCCTTAGATGAATTTGAAAGCCCACTACCTGGCCCTTTGTCAGAAAATTGCCAAGTCAGTGAACTTGAGAAATTCTAAACTTTTGGAAAGTTTGCGGAGTATGAAACTTGTTGACAAAGGGAAAGAGTTATCTCATGCCTTAGTCATTGTTTAACTTAGTTCATGAACATGAAACTCTGTCGACTAAGGCCCAAAAGGGCCAAAAAACTAAGGCAAAAGCTTCAAATTTTCTAGGTTTTTCTGGGTTTTTTGCAAGGATTCTCCACAGGGATTTATGCAAGGAAATACATTGAAATTTGAAGGATTTCAGAAATATAGAATTAAGTTTCAACAAGATTTTCAAGTTGGGCTATTTGATTATGGGGAGAGGAAAATAGGTCAACAATACTTAGAAAGCATGACCATCGGAAGTAGATGCAACAGTCCTCTTCATATAAAGATTCATATAAAATATGTCATGGTTTGGTCGTCGGAAGAAAAAAAGAAAAAAATCAGTGCCCCAGGTACACCATACAGATTTGCAAAATAAAATAATAAATTTTTTTTCCTGCACTACAAAAGAAAAATCTTTTCTATAGTTTTGAAATTTTTTTGATTGAAATAAAAAAAAATTTAACTATAGAAATGCGAGATGAAAATTGCAAGATGAAAAAAAAATACAATAATTTTTTTTTATGTGGTAGGGGGTACGCAGACCCCCTATACCACGTCTCTGCCCCTAATGCAGACAGTATGTTGGTCGGCCACGCCGGTCCCTTCTTCCTCCCACCGGCGTTTGCCAAGACCCCCCCACGGGGATTTTTAAAACAATTTTTTTTTTAAACCTTTTAAAAGGTTTGGTGTGGGAGTGGAGCCCATAAAGGGATGAAAATTTAAACTTTTTTTATTTATTAAAACCTTTTCATAAGGTGCGGTGGGGGTTAAAAAAAAATATATGACAACATTTTTTATTATTAGTTATTTGGACCTTATTAAAATTCAAAACCTCCTTGTAATATGCAACTTGTGTCCGATGGAGATATCAAAACAAATTGAAAAATTTTCACCTACGCGGTCAAAGACAATGAGGTGATGCCAATCTAGTCATATGCCACATTAGTGCCACATGTGTGTTTTCCTAGTCAGCATGATGATGTCAGCAATGATGTCATGCCACGTCAGCACTGTACTAGGGCCCACCAGGGGTCCAGTTTTAGCCCTAGGAGTGCCTTTTCTTCTGGGGGCATAACTTTCACATACGGTATTAGTTTTTTGACTTCTTATAGGCGTCAGAAAGCTCTCTCTGAGCACTAGGTAGTGATATAGGTTTCATGGTCAGATGTTTCTATTTGTGTCAGAATTTGTTGTCTGAAGCCCGCATTGCTCTGATATAGTTTTATGCTCATAACTTTCGCATACGGAATCAGATTTTGGATTTCAGATAGGCGTTGGAGAGCTAGTGCAGTGTACTACAGTTTGTATTATGTAGATTTTCAGTTTGGTGGGTAGAGATAGTGTTGTACTTGTTTGATCACTTTTAGGAGCCTGAGATTCAGAGTGCATTTACGAGTACATTCAGATGGATTTGTTGGTACAAACTTGTGGGAGTACATGTTATGAGACCATCGGCATGGTATAGCAGGTTTTCAGATTTGGTTCTTCTTGATACAGGTTTACAGGTGTTTTTAGAGTTACAACTTTGATGGAGACAGGTATAGGTTGTCTTCTAGTTTGAGGACATGGTTGATACTCATGTGAGACTTGGAGTCTCATTTCAGTGGGAGTTGAGTACAGGTACAACAATGATGATGATTATGGTGTCATGGATATGCAGGCACATTTTTGCATTGGCACGACATGATCATGTATGCGATTGACAGGTATGAGCTATGATGTTTGATTCATGATTACAAGTGGTGTTGTGGTGTTGTTTTTAGGGGATTCTTCTTATCTCCTAGATGCTTGATTAGTTTCTTGACTATGGTATTCATTTGTCGACTTGTCGGCAAATCAAATCTAGAGTTGATTTGGTGTTTGAGTCTTGGAGTCTACAGGTTGTCTTCTTTGTTATCTCAGTTTGTAGTTTACTAGTGTGATGATGAGTTTGTATGTTACATCTATTTTGGATCTACGAGTTATGTAGTTTTGTGGATTAGCTACCCCTTGGCTATAGTGGGATGACTCAGATGTGGACTGTCTATATCCATGAGATTGATTCAGTGTTTATGCAGATTTTGTTAGTTGGCCTTGTCTGTGGTCATTTGTGCATTGGTATGACTACTTTGGGATAAGAGGATGGATAATTAGAGTGCTTGGATAGTCGATTGTTGGGACTTGCAGCATGATTGTCACGATGTCATGGAGAGCTTGGATGCATGTTCTTATGTGAGCTTTTTTGATAGTGATGATTTTATCTTCTTATTTGGAGTTTTTTTTTGGTTCACTAGACCTTTTGGGAGCTATTGATGTTATAGTGGGATTCCTTGATTGGTTTGGGGCCATGGATAATCTTCATTTAGGAGATGGTTACTTTGTTGTCATGGATAGCTCAGTATCACAGTTCAGTGGGAGCTTTGGCAGCATGTTGGATTCATCATACGTGATGGATGATCTTTTGTAGTGGTTATGGGTGTCATGGAGGAGCTCTTGATTGTGAGAGTTCTTTGGCATTTTTAGTTCTGTTGACAGGAGATGGTTATCTTCATATGATTGGAGATGTTGACATCTTGGTTTACCATGGAGGACTTATTTGAGTCTTTGGTTGAGGTGTCAGATTATGATTTGTCAGTCTGACATGTTTATCCTTGATTTAGAGATGTTGATATTATGTCATGGTTTACTCTTGATGCTAGCTTAGAATATTGGAATGATACAAGTTCTCTTGAGACATGATGTATGCATCATTGTACGCTTTGTTGCATATGATCTTCCTACAAGGAGATGATTAGATCATGATGTCATGATGGGCTTCTTGATTATGCAGATGTGTAGTAGGAACATTGATAGTGGTCTTGTTTGTTCTCTTGGTATTGAGTACTTTGATCGTTTACTTGATTACTTCATGATGGTGCTATGTTGCATTTGGAGTTTGGCATGTATTGGTCAGTTACAGGTGCTCATGGATACTTGGAGACTTAGGTGAGGCTAGAGTTCTCTTGTGATTAGAGACACTTGTTGAGATGGTTACTCTTTGGAGGTTTCAACAGATAGACTGAGGAGCCTTACACCTGGATATGGACGTGAGTTCATTATGGACCTAGAGGAGATTGTTCTTGGAGAGAGTCATTGTGACTTGGTGTATCCTGGAGGAGCATTCTTATACCCCACTCTTGGTCTACTCGGCAGTTTATCATCTATGAGGTATTTCCCATCCTTTTAGATGTATTTGCTTTATGTTTCATCTTCTCATAGATATGGATCTTGAGCTACAATTATTGGTTCTATAGGGTTCATTTGAGGGATGTTAGCATGGTTATCTTCTTGTTCATATGGTTTGATTTATGATGTTCATTATGAGGAGTTTAGGAGATGTGATTGGGCTTATTCCTAGTTATGGAATGGTTATGAGTTTGGTCTACCTTGATTAGAGAGGCTTACATCCATGTTGATTACATGATAGATATGTTCATTTGATCTTATAAGATTGAATGGTTGGGTGTTGTTGAGGATTTTCATTTGGGGTTGTAGAGGAGATCATACTTGACATAGATTAGAACTTTGAGGTGTTTGTAGAAGGACATTATGATTTACAGGTTTTCTCTCCTTGTCTTATGGCTATTTCCTGGAGGATCATGTTGATATGGTTGGACTTCGAATAGTTGTGGTGACAAGTTGTGAGAGAGTATGCAGTGATTTATCATGCATGTGTGGATCATTGTGATTATTATTGATACTACATTGGCTTGTTGATTAGCCACTCCTTGGTTTGAGTGTTGATTGATAGACTTGGTATGCCTTGGATCTATTTTTAGATTTGACATTACCCATGTAGTGGGAGTTCCTGGATGTATGTTTTCTTCATTGACAGGTTTTATACATGGAGCTTGTTATTGCAGTATATGGGTTGGATATGTTATTGGCATGAGTTTATTGGTGTTGTTGATACCTATGAGGTATGGATGGTTGGATGTATTAGCATATGCTGTGGGTGCTATTTCCAGTCATGTGGGTTTTTACCTTTGACAACAACTTGGAACCTTATGTTATCACTTGGATTGGATGCTCGTGTTCTTTGGATTGGTGCATCTTCACCTTGGCATGTTCTTTTTCTTCCATAGGTGGCATGTTGGAGGATGACAGGAGTTCTTTCTTGAGATGGTGGTCACTTTGCTTTGTTGCAGGTATCTTGATGGAGCACGAGAGCATGCTAGAGATTCATGTGATTTCATGTTTGCCTGTGATGATGTATTTAATTGATTGACCCTAATGCAATGCCTACAACAAGTGGGAGAATGTTGGGATATGGTGTTGTACACCATTGCATATTTTGATATATTTTATAATGTTGTAATTAAATAATTATTTAGTTGTGATGCACCTAAGTGGTGTGATTAATCACACTATGTAATTATTTGGGTCCACTTTATGTTGTATTGTAAATTCCTAACAGTGAAAAGATGCACCAGAGTCAATAAGCCACACATCCTTAGATGTATGGGTTTCCAAGGCAGTGATAAATGCTTCTCCTTCATCATGAGAAGACTTGTTAGGATCTGAGTCATAGTTCTTCTTTTTATTTTTTTCCTCCTTGCACTCCTTGCGGAAGTGACCAGGTTTTCCGCAGTTCCAACACAGAGCCTTGGACTTTCTGGGAGACTTAGATCTCCTACAGGATTTGGATCTTCCTTTTTATTCCTTCTTCTTATCCTTTTTCTTTCCCTTCTCTTTAGTTCTACCATGAACCGCAAAAGCCTCCTTAGCCACGACTTTCTCCACATCTCTTCAGATGAAAACAAAGAAACCACTTCATCCATCTTGAAGGTGGTAGTGGTACTCCCAATGGCCATAACAAGGTGATCCCAAAATTTGGTAAGGAACACAATAAAGTCATACATCAATCCTCCTCCTCCATCTTCACACCAACAGAGGTCAATTGGGCAAGAAGCATATTGAATGTATTTAGGTGATCAGTGAGAGATCCTCCATCTTCCATGCTTAGAGAATACAATTTATTTCATAGGAATAACTTGTTCACCAGGGATTTAGCCTGGTAAGGAACACAATAATGTCATACATCAATCCTCCTCTTCCATCTTCACACCAACAGAGATCAATTGGGAAAGAAGCATATTGAATGTATTTAGGTGATCAACGATAGATCCTCCATCTTCCATGATCAGAGAATACAATTTCTTTCATAGTAATAACTTTTTCACCAGGGATTTAGCCTGATAAACATCTTCAAGCTTCTTCCAAAGATCTTTTGAAGTCTTCTCTTCATGGATATTTAGGAGTACTGAATTAACCAAATAGTTTCTTATCAGACCCGTAGCCTTCCAATCAATCAGATCCCAATCTTCTTGTTTCATGCCTGATGGCATGGTTTCGGATAATACGAGCCATAGATCTCTATCCACCAATAAGTCCTCCATCTTGAGTTTCTACAACTCAAAGTTGCCTCCATTAAACTTCTCTATATCAAACCTCCCAGATGTGCTCTCCATTTCTTTCCTGCAACAAAGATTTCAAAATCCTCTGCACAAGCTCCCACTCAAATGAAGATCAGCTCAAAAATCCCTCTCTACCCAACAACTAGAACCAAAGGTGATCAGGCTCTGATACCAACTAAAAGGAAGCAAGGTATGCGAAAATGCTTCCTACATTGATCTACTAAGGAAAGATTTATGCAAATTTTAACTTTTACAATTACAGATTATGAGATGCACATTAATAGAAAGGTAATAACAACATCCAAATGCAAATACAAAACTCACAACACAAGATATACGTGGGGAACCCTTTCAGGTAAAAAACCCCACACTCCAAAGCCGCCCAATATATTATTAGGAATCAAAGAGATTAAAATATACTTATAGAGCAAACTTTCATAGGAGTATAACCAACCAGAGATTTGGAGGTAACTAAACATCTTTAAAACTCTTACACACAACCTCCATCTCAAGCTTCTGATATATAGGGGATACAATACAGTAAACCGTTAACGGTAATTACAAAACCATGAGCCAAAACCACCCAAAAGTGGTGGCCAAATTATCTCCAATCAAAGATGCCTTGTGATGTTCCAAAACACACACCAACACATGTAACTCTCCCCTTTATAGCTCTTTTAAGTGTCCAACACATTTTCACATTTCCTAAAAATAGGAGGTCTAACTTCTGGAGGCCATAACTTTTGATTCGAGTGTCTGATTGACGAACCATAATGAAGGGGGTAAATCACAAAACACATAGAAACATAAATTGCACACAAAAAATAGAATGTATTTTATTGATTTGGACAACTCATTACATTATAGAAACTCAAATACAATCAGATGAATCAATCCTCCACAGGCTGCAACACATTACAACTTCCTATCACAAGACTCTGGGATATTTAGCCTTCTGTAACCCTAAATCAGCTAGGGTTTTTGTTTTCCCACCTATTCTTAACTCTACACTTTCCCCCTTATCTCTACTACTACCCAGGGTTCCCAAAAATAGTCATAAATAGCCCTTTTTAGCGGCCTCTAGCTAAATTTCAAAATTGCAACTCCCTCTAAAAGTAGGTCAACTTCCAGGAAGCATAACTTTTGATTTGGGTGTCCAATTGATGAACCGTTTTAAGTGCCAGAAATCTCGCGAAGTGAAATATCACATCAAAAATCTATAAATGGATTTCCATCAAATTTTCAAGATGTTATGGGATGTTTTAGTGCCTCATATCTGGTTTCAGAAAATTTCAAGGGTTTTCCAGAAAATAGAAACTTTAATATTTTTCAGCTCACAAATGATCTTTGCCTGATTCCTTCGCCAAAGGTCTTATATTTCATTTACAAAGCTTCCTGTAAATTTTTGCTTCAATCCATGCCCAAATGCAAACTTTCCTGAAATGGCAGTTAAACTTTCCAAAAATAGCAGTTTGCTATTTTTAGTAGTTTGGAAAAACTGAAAGTCCTACATTATTATTCAAGCGATTATAGAACCAAAAATAATAATTATGGAAAGAAATGAAAACAACTTCAATGATTTTGAATAAACATTTTTTTGGGTGATGCCAGATTGCCTTTACACCACTGGATGCTCCTGCATCAGACACCCAGGGTAATTTGAGAAGTGACCCTGTCACGTCTCAGGTGTTTGTTTGAGGAAAACCCAAACAATCAACCTTTGCCTTAGACAACCAAGAAGAATATTCAATAGGCCTTCCCTTCCATTTCACTAGATATTCTTCATATTTCCTGTTCTGAGTACTTCTTCCCACACGACTATCCAAGATCTCTTCTATCTCCTTCGTTGAAGTAGATGCGAGAATTCTCCACTGTTCTTCTGTTGGTTCATCCTCTGTGCCACCTTCATGATATTCTATTAAATCAGCAATATTGAACACAGGTGAAATGTTGATCCCGCTTGGCAACTCTACCTCATATGCATTTCCTGAATCATGCTTCTTCAGGATTTTACATGGTCCAAATTTCTTCATTTTCAGCTTGTTATATGTTCCAATTGGGAACCTTTCTTTTCTCAAGTGAACCATGACTTCATCTCTTACCTGGAACTCCTTATATCTCCTCTTCTGATTTGCCTTAGCCTTGTACTGAATATTCATCTTATTGATGTGCCTTCTCACCTCTTCATGCAAATTCTTCAGATGTTCTGCAAAATCTTCGGCTTCAACACTTGTCTTTTCTCCTTTGTCCAGCTTCCTTAACTCTAAAGCATTTCTTGGACTACTCCCATAAACAATTTGGAATGGTGATTTACCTGTGCTCCTATTGAAAGAATTGTTGTAAGCAAATTCTACCTATGGTAAAATTAAATCCCATCCCTTGGGCTTATCTCCTACTAAGCATCGTAGCCGGTTACCCAAACTCCTATTCCCCACTTCTATTTGTCCATTAGTCTGTGGATGGTGTGCAGAACTAAACTTCAAATCTATCTTCAACTTCTTCCACAATGTCCTCCAGAAATAACCAACAAACTTGGTCTCTTGATCTGAAACTATGCTCTTAGGTAGACCATGTAATCTCACCGCCTCTTTGAAAAATAACCCTGCAATATGAACATAATTAGTCTTCTTACAAGGAATGAAATGTGCCATCTTTGAGAATTCGTCCACCACCACAAAAATGGAATCATGTCCTCTCTGTGTCCTCGGTAAACCAAGAATAAAATCCATACTAATATCGTCCCATGGCTTCTCTGGTATAGGTAATGGATGATATAGCCCTATATTCTGACTTCCTCCTTTTGCCATCTGACACACTCTACAACTTTGCACAAATTTCCTCACATCCTGCTACAACTGTGGCCAATAATAATTCTCACCAACAATAGCAATGGTCTTATCTCGACAAAAATGTCCAGCCAATCCCCCACTATGCTTCTCCTTAATCAGGTTCTCTCTCATGGAACTCCTAGGAATACACAATTGGCTTCCTCTAAACAACATGCCATCTTGGATTATGAAATCCAACCATTTTGTCCTGTCCAAAGTAATAGGTTCCGAACAAACTTTCCAAGCCTCTATAAAATTTGGATCTTTAGAATATAAACTTTTGAGCTCATCGAACCCAACAACGTTTACCTTCATTTTTGTCAACAAATTCTACCTTCTACTCAAAGCATCTGCAACTCTGTTAGACTTCCCACTCCTGTGCTTCAAAACAAAAGTATAGCTCTGCAAAAACTCAACCCATTTTAAGTGCCTCTGGTTCAACTTTCCTTGACTATTAAGATATTGTAAAGCCTGATGATCAGTGTATAAAACAAACTCTTTTGGCAATAAATAATGTCTCCATTTCTTCACAACCTAAACTATTGCATAAAACTCCTGATCATAAACAAAATACTTTTTCTTGGCATCATTAAGCTTCTCACTAAAATAGGTAATGGGCTTACCTTCTTGACTCAAAACAACTCCTATAGCACTGCCACTAGCATCACAATCTACCTGAAATACCTTATTGAAATCTAGACGTGCCAATACAGGTTGCTCTTTGACTTTCTGCGTCAATGTATCAAAACTCTTGTTTACTCCTTTAGTTCATCTAAACTCTTTTCTATCCCCTCTCATTGTCTCAGTTAGGGGTGCACAAATTCTACTAAAATTTCTGATAAACTTTCTGTAAAAACTTGCCAAACCATGAAAAGATCTTACCTTTGTAGCACTCCTTAGCTTAGGCCATTCAATGATAGCCCTCACTTTTTCTGGGTCTATCTTAAGACCTTCCTTTGAGACAACAAATCTAAGGTATACCAACTCCTTTGCAAAACTACATTTCTTTAGATTAATCAGCAACTTCTCCTCCCTCAACTTCTCTAAAACTCTTCTGATATGCATCAGATGCTCATCCCAAGTCTTGCTGAAAATCAAAATGTCATCTAAAGAAACAATAACACAACTTCCCAAAAACTCTTTCAAGACCTCGTTCATGTGCCGCATGAATGTGCTCAGTGCATTGGTTAGCCCAAATGACATGACTAACCACTCATACAAACCTTCCTTTGTCTTAAAGGATGTCTT
This sequence comes from Cunninghamia lanceolata, assembly GCA_027924645.1. NCBI lineage: Eukaryota > Viridiplantae > Streptophyta > Pinopsida > Cupressales > Cupressaceae > Cunninghamia > Cunninghamia lanceolata. Next base: position 11,271,089 of record BSBN01000252.1, on the reverse strand, counting down.
CCATTCATCTCCTTCTCTGATGCAGATCTGATGATACCCACTCTTCAGGTCAATCTTCGTGAAGTACTTGGCTCCACTCAAACAATCCATTATGTCATCCATTCTTGGCAATGGAAATCTGTACTTGATCATGATCTTGTTGATGGCTCGACAATCTGTACACATCCTCCACTCTCCATCTTTCTTTGGTGCTAGTATTGTAGGTACCGCACATGGACTTAGGCTCTCCCTTATCAGTCCCTTCCTCAACAACTCTTGAACTTGTCATTTGTTCAACTCTTCATTCTATGGGCTGCCTTATTCGGCAAACTGGCTCCTGGTATCAAATCCATTTGATGACTTATCTTCCTCACTTGTGGTAAAACTTATGGTACATTATCAGAGATAATATCCTAAAATTCTTCCAATAGATCTGAGACTTCTGCTGGGACATCATATTTCTCTTGACTAATCTTAGGAATCAATGTAAAGCAATGACACTCATGCTTCATACCCTCCAAAAATTTCCTACCATCTACCAAGCAAATTCTAGCAATAATACATACCTTTTCTTCCACCTCCTTCAAGGGGAATATGTGTTTACACGACCATCATGGAAAGTGCACTTATCATACTGCCACGGTCTCCCCAACAGCATATGACATGCATCCATCGGTATGATATCACACAACACCTCATCATGGTAGCCCCCAATCTTGAACTTCACTAAACACTGCTCATTGACCAAAGCTCTATGGTCCTACAACCATGCAATCTGATATGGATGTGGATGCTTTCTACTTGTCAACTTCAACTTGTCAACCATCTCCTCTGAAACAAGATTGTTAGTGCTTCCATTATCAATAATAATATCACAACACTTACCTTCACATTTGCACCTTCTATGGAATAAACTCTTTCTCTGATTGGGTTCTTTCTCCTCATTCAACAAAGTTTTTCTAACAACTAGGGTTTCTCCCCTTTCAACATTTTCAGAACACTCTGACTGTGCATCTTCATCTACATGTACAACTCGTGCATTACCTTTAGGTCTTCTATTCATCCTTCCTTGATGTTGCGGACACTCGTATGCTCAATGTCCTTCTTCTCCACATTGGAAATAGGTTCCCCTAAAACCTTCTCTTCTAGGTCCTTGCCTAGGTCTGCCTCTTCCTCTTCCTCTTTGTTCACCATTATTCTGGTCATGAGGGCGGTAGGTATTATGTCCTCTCTAATTTTGATTGGTGCTAGCTTCTTCACTTTTCTTTGGATCTTCATTTAGGCCTCCATAGGGTCTTCCACCAGTCATTCTGCCTTGACCTCTTCCCCTTTGCTTGCAGCTTCTTTTCCACTTTCAGGGAAAATTGGTATGCATCTTCTATGGTGGTCATTCTGACCAGGCTCAGCTCCTCTTGAATACTTGGCCTCAACCCATTAATGTAATGGGCTACCTTCTCCTTGTTAGCCTCTGCATAGCCTATCCTGATAGTAATCTTATAAAACTCTTCTGTTTACTCCTTAACAAACTTGTTACCTTGCTTCAGTCCTTGCAGCTTCTTCAACAACTCCATCTCATAGTCCACAAGAATGAAATTCTTCTTTAGTTTCTCCACCATCTGATCCCATCTGGTGATCTTTCCTTTTCCTCTTTTGTTCCTCTCTAACTGGACCTCCTTCCACTAAATACTAGCATGGCCCTTCAACTTTGTTTTTGCAAACTTGACCCGATCTGGGTTCTCCACATCTTCATACTCAAAATATTCCTCCATGTCATTGATCCAATCAATAAGCTGTTCTAGATTCAAATCTCCAGAATAGGTAGAAACTTTGATCCTGGGCCTCTTTCCAATCTTCAAAATGGCCCTCAACAACCTAACTTCTGCAAGATTTCCTGCAGCTTCTTGTTCTTCCTTAGATAGCTCTTCTTCAGCTTCATCCTCACTTTCTTCTCTTATTCTCTACTCAAACCCTCTTCATAGCTCCTCCTGCAATGCATTGATCTGCCTTTGCAGGGATCTAAAACCCTCTTCCATGAAAGCATTCCTTCCAATACGATTTCTTCATGGAGGCATCTTGATCTCTGCAGCAAACCCACAACCTCAAGTCCTGGTGCAAACTAGCTCACGGTCGATGATCAGTCTACACACTCAGGAACCCTTGCTTTGATACCACTTGATGAAGGGGTAAATCACAAAACACACAACATAAATTACACATAGAAAATAGAATAATATTTTATTTATTTGGACAACTCATTACATTACAGAAACTCAAATACAATAAGAGGAATCAATCCTCCATAGGCTGTAACACATTACAGCTTCGTATCACAAGACTTTAGGATCTTCAGCCTTTTGTAACCCCAAATCAGCTAGGGTTTCTATTTTCCCACCTATTCTTGACTCTACACTTTCTCCCTTATCTCTACTATTGCCCAGCATTCCCAAAAATAGTCATAAATAGCCCTTTTTGGCAGCCTCCAGCTAAATTTTAAAATTGCAACTCCCTCCAAAAGTAGGTCAACTTCTGGGAAGCATAACTTTTGATTTGGTTGTTCGAACCGTTTTAAGCACTGGAAAGCTTGTGAAGTGAACTATCATGCCAGAAATTCGTAAATGGATTTCCGTCAACTTTTTGGTACGTTATGGGATGTTTTAGTGCCTCATATTTGGTTTCAAAAAATTTTAAGGGTTTTCTGAAAAATGGAAACTTTAATATTTTTCAACTCACAAATGATCTTTGCTTGATTCCTTCACCAAAGGTCTTATTTTTAATTTACAAAGCTTCCTGTAAATTTTTGCTTCAATCCGTGTCCAAATGCAAACTTTCTTGAAATGACAGCTAAACTTTCCAAAAATAGCAGTTTGGAAAAAATGAAAGTCCTACATCATTATTTAGGTGATTATGGAATGAAAAATACTAATTATGGAAAGAAATGAAAACAACTTCAATGATTTTGAATCGACATTTTTTTGGGTGATGCAAGATTGCCTTGACACCACTAGATGCTCCTGCATCAAACCGTTTAATGCATTGGAAAGCTTGTGAAGAGATCTATCAAGCTATAACTAGATTTATTGGTTAAGACAACTTTAGGGGTGTTTAGGGGCCTCTAAGTTCCTCAAAAATGAGTTTAAAACTTTTTCTGACAGTTTCAAAATATAGAAACTTTAATATCTCGCAATCTAGGTATGATCTTGAGTCAAAACTCACCCGTGATATTTACTTAGCAGTTTCGCACCTTTTGGGAAAATTTTAGGTCCATCTAAGCTCAAATGTAGAGTTACTAAAAATAGTAAGTCTTGCCATTTTTAGCCCTTTTGGAAACTTGGAAGTTTCTAGACCATTCTTCAAGATAAAGGGTATTCGAAAAGACCAAAACTGGGAAGAATAGTAACATTTCATAGTTGCAAGGTTGAGACAGTTTTCCTAACAAGAAATACTAGACATAGGTTTTTTGAAAAAAAAACACATTAGCAAAGGACATTGAAGATGGAAACCTTAATGTTATCATATTTTTGAAAAAAATACATGGTTAGAAAGCTATAAAAATTTTGAAGTCATCCTGGCATTTTTTCATATTAACATTGAAAAACGTGTAAACCATTGGGGGAGCACACACGATATTTGGTCAAAATTTCTAACTTTTGTGAAAAACATGTCCTTGGCATCCAAAAGCTACCTCCAACCCTTTGGGTTTGAATTCCCCAAAGTAGGCAAAAACAAGAGCGTGTTATAACACGAGCGTGTTATAATGTGAGTGTGTTATAAAGCAATTAAAATGAATTTTATGCACATATCTCTTTCCCTATCTCTATCTTGTTTTCTTTATGGACCCCCCCTCTCTCTCTCTCATTCATCTTCATCTCTTTGTGTCCATTTGACTTCTTTTTCCACCTACTCCCCTCTCTTTTTCACCTCTTAACCCTAGCTTTCCTAGTTTTCATTTTCCTTTCCAATTTTCTTTTAGATCCCACCAAATTTTCCCTATTTTACTATTTTCCACCTCTTCTCTCATCATTCTTCCCATCCAATTAACTTTCATTTTATCTTGTTTCCATTTCATCCTCCCAATTTATATCCTCATACCTCTTCGCATGTCCTAGTTTTCATGTTTCCATTTCCTTTGTTGATAAGGGAGATGGAGAGGGAGGAAGAGGGAGAGAGGGGGGAGATGGAGGGGAGATAGAGTGGAGAGATAGGGAGAGAGAGATAGAAAGAGAGTCCTAGTTTTCTTGTTTCCATTTCCTTTGTCAATAAGGGAAAGGGAGCGAGAGAGGGGGGAGATAGAGGGGAGGGATAGGGAGATAGAGGAATGATAGGAGAGAGAGAGGTGAGAGATAGGGAGAGATATATGGGTAGAGAGAGAGGAGACATATAGCGAGAGATAGAGGAGACATAGGGGAGTGATAGGGAGATAGAGAGTAAGAGAGATGTACAGAGACATAGGGAGAGAGATTGAGAGGTATAGGGATGATAGAGATAGGGAGATAGAGGTTTAGGGTTGCTCAGGTTTAGGGGCATTATTTAGGGTTTAGAGTTTAGAGAGAGAGAGAGGTTGGGGTTTAGGGAGCATAGACCTACCCTAAGTGTGGGGTGGGCATATTTAGGGAATTGAGAGATAGATGGACGATAGAGATAGGGAGATAAAGGTTTAGGGTTAGGGTTTAGGGACATATAGAAAGAGATAGAGAGAGCTAGAAAGAGATAGCTATAGAGAGAGAGAGAGAAAGAGTTTGTGAAATGGTAGAAGAGAGGATGATAAATAGCATTTTATCTAGTTTAAAACGTGCTCACATTATAACGTGAGCACATTTTGAACTAGTTAAAATGATGTCTAACGACCTGTAAAACGGTATGTCACGTGATTTTCGGTGCACATGCTCTACTTTATTCTCTGTTTTGCACTTTTTCAGACATTGAAAGAGATTTTTCATGATTTTGAGGTTCTCCCATCATTGGTTAACAAAATTGATGCACTTTTTGTTCTTGTTTCAATGCACAAGATTCCAATTATATGTTTTAAATTTAAATTTGATATTGGAAATCATTTTTTCATGTTTTGAGGGATTGCAACACTAGATTGAATAAACTAACTAGTTTTTTGTTTTACATTGACAAAAAACAATGTAATTAAGCATGTTTTGTATTATAACTTGATAAATTATCAGATATTTTTTATGTTCTTTTGACCGTTGTTTTAGAGTGATATAGAATTCAATACAATGCCAAGGAAACAAGAAAAACTCTAACACCGAAGGAGCATGAAGCCGAGAATGCAAAGAAAAGAGAATGAATGAGATAATTTTGTGACAATCAAAAATTGAACTTCACAAATGAAGGTGAACCGTCATTGCCGATTGAATTGGATGATGAAGCATTGAAGAGAGAGAAGGAATTGGAGAAACAAAGGGAATGAATGAAAAAACTTTGTGCAAGTAAAAAATTGAATGTGGGATAACTTGAAGGTATCTCAACTTTGCCATCTCAATTCGATAATGTATAAAATGTTCAATCTCTAATTGAAAATTATGACGCATTTGCAAATGTTGTAGTAGATGATACACCAATCGATCAAGTGTTTAGTGATCAAAATTTATCTTGTGAATCAAGTTTGCCATTGAGAACACCTCCTAGAATTTTGCATAAAAGCTTAAGTTTTTGATTGAAATTGATGAGAATATTCTAAAACCAAAGGTTGATAAGATTACCAAATGTACTTGTATAGAAGAAATGTGAATTAGATATGGAACATTTTTTTCAAAACATAAGTGAAACTAGAAGATGTCAATTATTTGTTGAGATGATGAAAAATCTAAAGTTTAGGCCAATCATGAAGATTATTGGCCTTAGAATATCAAGTGCTAATAGTGAAAAATCTATTGTAAGAAATCTAATCAATGCATATCAAAACATTGGTTCCACTTCATGCACCAAAGGTAGTAATGCTACACGATGTGTCATTACATAAACTATTGTGAGAAATCAAACAAAGAAATCTCACTTGATAATAAAAACAAGTCACACACTAAAGATAAATAGAAAAACTTTGATGAAAGTCGTTGGCAAGCGTGAAAGAATTGAGGACCTGAAAAGAAATGAACTATGGGCATTTTTTGGTAGAGTCCCACAGAAAGATAAAGCCATAGTTGAATCCTTAAAATCCCCAATTGAGGAGTTTTGGTCTAATAACACAAGAGTATCTCCCAATCAAAGGGATGTTGTAAGAAGGAGAATTGGTTGTCGAAACTGTGAGCCACATCCAAAATATTTTTTAGATATGACTCAAACACAAATTTTCTCCAAATTTGTAGCTACTTATCCTCAAATTCAAATTAGTCAAAGGTATTTTGAAATGTCAAAACCTTTTTATGTCAAGATAAATCACACACACACAACTTGTTATTGTAGAGTTCACATGGAATTTTCTATGCATTATGATGTTTATCGACAAATATGTGTATCTTTGGATAACAATGATGTTTTGCAGGAGTGTATGATAATATGTGTATCTTTGCATACTAATGATGTTTTGAAGGAGTATATGATAGAGGCTCCACCTAAATCGACAAGAGATTTCATTTCAAGCATTTTTTGTGAAATGGTAGATGGACAAATGTTTTATAAGACATCATGTTTGGATGGAACATGTGATAGTTGCGGTGGTTTGCAATGTTTGAGAACTTGTGTACACATGGAGAGTGCACATGCAATTGGAAATGAATTAGTACCTTTTGAAAAATATAAGACAGTGGCATACAGTCTAAAAGATGGTAAAGAAGCAAAAAGGTGTGAATTGATTAGTGAAGAAATACCAATATCTATATTTATGCCTATTTTTCAAGAAAATATAGTTTATGAGTATGCAAGGCATACACATAGAGCTCGATGTTTGGACTTGTAATTCAATTTATGAAAGGACACATTTCCTCTTCATACAATTGTGTCAATTATTGATATTGCAGAAAATTATACATTACAACCATAGAATGAGGTTTAATCATAGTACTACAACTCCACTCAGGTTTCTATATTTGTGCATATAGCATTCATTCATGCACTTGATAGTACAGAGGAAGATAGAAAGATATTGAGAGAGTATCATTTTTATATTAGTGACAATCACACACATTCTATAGAGTTTGTGCAAGGTTGCTTTCAGATGTTAAATGGTCATTTGAGTAGTAGGAACATCATGTTTGATCAACATATCATATGGTTAGATAATTGTGCATCATAATTTAAGAATTCACGAATGTTCTATTGGTTGAGTAGGATGCATATATTTAGCGGTGTTCAACATATATGTAATTTATCTAAGGTTGGGCATGGAAAAGGGGAGCATGATGGTGTTAGAGCGTGTTTTAAAAGAGCTTTAGCATGAGAAGAGTTGAAGTACAAGGACAGTGCAAAGTTGACAGATGTAGCATCCATCATCGAATGGTGAAATGCTACAATGGGTCCATGTAATGAAGGTAAGTATATAGTTCATATATTATTTTGTTTGATAGAAGAAGCTAACATTGCAAAATATGAAGATTGTTGTACAGTGACATGATTGAGTTAGTCCCACTCTTTTAGAAGCTCAAATGTAGCTTCATGGATTATTTCTTTGAGGCAATGGTGTGGTTTTGTTCATTGTGTATGGATTTTTCTTGGAATGATTGTGAGTTAAAATGATGGATCGATGAATGACATACTAGAGCTTTAAGCCCACTTCCCACATATCAACTTCTAGGAGCATTACAACTCGTGCAGATGGAATCATCAATTGACTTTGACCATATTTTAGATCTAGTTGAACCAGGTCATATGTTAATGAAATTATTATTTATTTTAGATTATGATGCAGTATTTTTTTTTATCATTTATTGAATTTTAATTTTTTTTGTGGAATTTATTGTAGGGAATGTATATGTAGTTATTGCAGATGAAGATAATGACAAGGGAATAGATTATTATTTATGTTATTGTGTTGAGGAAAAAAAGAAATTGATAGCCCCTGTCATAGATGGAGAAAACATTGAGTATCCTACAAGATTGATGGTTGTTACTGGAACGCGGCTTAGAAGGTATCCAATGAAGAAGTTTGATGTGTGGTTGTTCAAGGAATTTGACACACATAGGAAGATTCTTCATTATTCTAACCTTGTGGTATCAAACGTTCATTTGATAAAATATGGGGGTAGACTATTGCATAGAAACTTGTGGAAATTTCACGAGTCTAACCATGAAGAAATACTTGATACCATAAAGGGTAGAGCAGATCCAGATGGTTCATTAGTGATGCAGGAAGATCCTAGGTTGAAGAGCAATCTTGCATCAACCAAAAACATTTGCTTTCTTTTCTTACATTTCAGTCATTTGTAGTTTCAGCATTTTCCACCATATTTTACCGCATCTTCATTTTAGAGCTCATGGAGTAGGATTTAGATTCTACACTATGTCATCTACATCATATTTAGATTGCATGAGATTTGGAGTTGTTTGTGGAGAGTTATCACTAGCAGAAGATCAATAGAACTTCTAGAATAGAGCATTCGTCAGTCAGCATGAACAAACAAGATTTGCAGAGCTTTCCCATGACTTGTGGAGCCAAATGGAACATCACACAAGGCAATTTGGGACCAGATAGACCTTCATTGAGAACCACATCACATTTCATGCATTTGTGGAACATTACCATGAGTTGTAGGCTGACCTACAAATTTCATCTTGTATTGGGGTTTGAGACCTCTTGATGTCGATGAAGAGCATTCTTTGAGCTAGCAAATGATATATAAGCATTCCTCAGATGTATTAGGAAAGTAGTTAGTTCATATCTGATAATAGAATAAAAGGATAGTTATTTTCGAAAGGCACTTCAATGCCATATCTTTCATGTATGTTGTAATTCGAAAAGCAAGCCTGTAAGCTAGATTGTAGCTCGCATGTTGCTGGAATATAAGAATTATAATTGTCTGAGATATTGAGCATACAAATCTTCCATTGCATTCTATTCTTGTGTAATCTTGTGTTGCTTTAGTTGTGTTTACTCTAGTTGCATGGTTGGACAATCCATTCTCTAGACCCTCCATCCGTGACTGCACCAAGTGTTATCAGAGTGAAGTTTGTGAATCCTTCAAGAGTGAAGGCATTCTAGAAGATCCTGTTGTGAATAGATCATTGAACTGAGGCAGTCTACTTGTGTTTGTCAACAGAGTGCCGATTGTGAGGTAGTTGCAACCCTATAGTCAGATCACCGAATTGAGGTAGTTGCACCAGATCCTAGGAAGAGATTCTACCAAGGAGGATGCCTGCTATGACCAATGTTGCTAGAAGAATAGAAGAAATGATAGAGATGATGAGAACAATGAAAGTTAGATGGGATGCTATAGAAGAAGATAGAAGAAGAGGACTAAAACCTAGACATGAAGATGAGAGTGATGATGAAGAATTTCAAGCTTCTAACCATAATGAAGAAGCTCTAGAAGAAGAATAATCATAACAAATAAAGATGTTGAAAGCTATTTCTAAGATTGGTAATAGACCTATAGTAGAAGTATCAAACTATGCTAGAAATTTAAACCCTGAGGGATTAATTGATTGGATAAATGAAATGAAGAAATATTTTGAATATTAGGAAATAGAAGATCCGGAAAGAGTGAGATTTTCAAAAACTAAGTTGAAAGGGCATGCTGCTAATTGGTGGAAAGAAGTTCAATTGGATAGAAATAGGAGAGGAAAAGAGAAAATCATAAAATTAGATAGGATGGTGATAAAATTGAAGAATCAGTTCATACCTACTAACTATGAGTTGGAATTGTTGAAGAGATTGCAAAACCTAAGACAAAAGGAGAAAACAGTGGAGTACATTGAAGAATTTCATAAGATGATCATAAGTACTGGACATAGTGAAGAAAGCAAGGAGAAAATGGTGCGATACATAAATGGACTGAGGATGAACATTCAAGAAGAACTATGTCTGGTGAGGATGACAACAGTAGAGGAAGCATATCAATTTGCACTGAAAGTTGAAGACAAACTAAATAAGAGACATGAGCAAAGACAAAGAGGTAGAGGAGGAAAGTTTTAGAGAGGTAGAACACATTCTGGAGGAGAAAGACCTTATGTGGTGCAAAACAAGGAGAATAGTCCATACTAGAAAGAAGAAAGAGATGGTAATTCATACCACAGAGGGAGAGATGATAGAAATTTCTACCACAATAGTAGAGGAAATCATAATTCTTACTGCAATGAAGGATACTAGAGAGATGAAAGAGGATTTGACAAGAGATCATTCAAAGGAACCCATTTCAAGTGTGAAGGTGAAGGACACAGAGCATTTGAATGTCATCAAGGGAGTAGTAGCAAGAGGACAGAGAATAGTACAAGAGTAGCTTATGCAGAGGAAGAACTAGTTGGATCACCTAGTTTAGTGGGAAAGCCGAAGAAAGGAGAGTCATTAGTCATGAGGATAGATTTATTTCAAGAAAAAACAACTGAGGAACCATCGCAAAGGAAAAGTTTGTTCCGGACAAGATGCAAATTAGGAGGTAAATGTTGCAAGGTTATCATTGATAGTGGTAGTAATGACAATTTGGTTTCAGAAGAGATGGTGACGAAACTAAATCTAGAAAGATTGAAACATTCAAAGCCCTACAAGTTAGCATGGATTCAAGATGAACACAAGGTACTGGTGAGTGAGCAATGTTTGATGCAATTTCATATAGGATGTTATGTTGATGAAGTATTTTATGATGTTATGCCAATGGATGTATGTCATATATTGTTGGGAAGACCATGGAAGTATGATAGAAAGGCAATGCATGATGGAAGAAGGAATACTTATACTATAACATCAAATGGGAAGAAACATATCTTGATACCTTTGGAAGAAGAGCCTAAAAGTGAAGTATGTGGAAATGCTAGAATCTGCTTGGTAGATGGATGGAAATTTTTGGATGGATTGAGACATGTGAGAACATGTGTTTTGCATTGATTCTGAAGAAGTGTGGTACCCTAAGTGCAGAAACTACCGCAAAATAAGAAGATTGACTGCCAGAAGAGATAACTGAATTGTTGTCAGAATACCAAAATATCATATTGGAGAATGTGCTTGAAGGATTGCCACCAATATGGAGTATCAATCATTATATGGACCTTATACCTAGAGCTAGTTTGCCAAAAAAAGTGGCACATAGGATGACACCAACATAAAATGTGGAGCTGAATAGACAAATACAGGAGCTGTTGAGGAAGAGATTGATCAGATAAAGTTTGAGCCCATGTGCGGTACCTGCAGTACTAGCACCGAAGAAAGATGGAGAATGGAGGATGTGTACAGACTCTAGAGCAATCAATAAGATCACTGTCAAGTATAGATTTCTATTGCCAAGGATGGATGACATCAAGGATTGTTTGAGTGGAGAAAAATATTTCACAAAGATAGACCTAAAGAGTGGATACAATCAGATCAGGATTAGAGAAGGAGATGAGTGGAAGACTGCATTCAAGACAAATGAAGGATTATATGAGTGGTTACTTTCATGAGGTTGATGAATGAGGTTTTGAAGAGATTCTTGGGTAAGTTTGTTATTGTATACTTGGATAATATTCTAATTTTTAGTAGAACAAAAGAAGAACATTTGTAGCATATTAGACAAGTACTTCAAAGGTTGAGAGAAGAGAAATTGTTGATAAACATCAAGAAATGTAGTTTCATGAAGATAGAATTGGTATATTTGGGATTTGTGATTTTTGTAGAAGGATTGAAGATGGACCCTAAGAAAGTCAGAGCAATTGTTGAATGGCCAACACCTGTGAACATTGGAGAGGTAAGATCTTTTCATGGACTAGTAGCAAGTTTTTACTGGAAGTTCATCAAAAATTTTAGTACTGTATGCACACCAATGACAAAGACAATTAGAGGTGACCAGAAGGATTTTAAGTGGACATCAAGAGCACATAAGAGTTTTGAATTGTTGAAGCAAAAGGTGATAGAGCAACCTGTTGGTGTTCCCAACTGATGGTCTGAGTTTCCCTAAAAAGTAGCCAACTTTTATGCTCAGGATTCTTAGGTCAGTGGCCAATGAACATGAGATAATTATTTGTTCTCCTTTGCACTTTAGGCTCTGCTAGACCTAGGGGGTGTTCCCTTGATTCAATATCTATATAACAAATCCTTATTTCACTAGATATTGACAACTAAAGCATATATGTTCTCCTATATGTAAACCAAAACTATATAATCACTTCAAAGTTGGCTAGCTTTGGTAATTACTTCACTGAATAGATTAGAGAACATGAAACTAAACCCTACTAAAAACTAACAAGTTGATTTTCTTTTTTCTTTTTTAATGTATGTGATTGTCTGATTATTGATATTTGGTGAAAATAAGCCCAACCCTGATCGGTGCCAATCCTGGGGTTTGGAGTCAATCTCTTACAATGCAGACTAGTTCTCATAAGCATCACAAACATGCAGATTTAGAGGATTTACTATGTTCCTTGCCTTATAGAAAATAATCCATGAATGGGCATTTCCAATAACTCTTCTTACAGATATCCTGATTGCAAAACACACCTCCCCATATCTGACTTAAAGCATTTTATTCTAATCTTTGATTAGAAGCAGAAAACCAGACATGCAATATAGCAAATGTATATTTATGAATTCAGAAACCATTAGTATCTTCCTTCAAAAGAGAAATGCAAACAACACAGGAGATAATTATTGGAAACACATGCTTACATGCATTTTTCATATAAGCTCAATTTGAAACTGATAAAATGCTTATAAAAAACATACATTCAACAATGAAAGAAACTAAACTCACAACTCAGAAATATAGCCAACCTCCAGAATTGTATTCTCATTATCAAAGTTTCCCAAATGTTTCAACCACCTTACAAAGTAGTACTACATGTTCTTTTATAGGCACAAGAACGTAGTACTCAATATTCAATATCCTATGCCGGTTACATGAACCTTCCATTACAAGCCACCGCCCATAGACTTTGAGAAACAAATTCAAATTACATATATATGAAAGAGAAAAGACAAAAATACAATTTATCTTGGAGATTACAAAAATAATTGGAAAATGCATTATCCTTTTGCATGATTGGATCTTCATTCGTCCAGGACATACTTCTCCATCCAAGCTATATATAACTATTCTATGGGCCATTGAAAAGAAATAAATTTTGTTATTTTGTCATTGTGCCCTGTCTACCTTGCATCCAATAGAATTTTTGATTCTTTGCAAAATGTATCCAGGTTCAGTTCCAAGGCGTACAACTTGTCCAATGTAGGAGTTCAACATGCTCAAATTAGGATCTCCTTCTACACAACTCGAGGATACCAACTGGCTAGCTAGATTTTCAAAATCATTTTTCCACCTATCCATACCTCTTATTTATCCATCACCTTCCAAAATGCTTTGCATTATCCTCTTATCCATCTCCTCAATGGGTTGTCTTTTTTCTTTCAAAACAATTTCAACTGGAAAGCCACCACTTCCTCCAATATCAACAGCATGTTAAGAGTCAATTTTATCTCTGATGGGACATCCAAGGCAACCCTTGAACACTTATGCAATTTCCTCATTTCCCCTGTTCGTGGTAGCCACACCTTAATCATGTTGTCTTAATTCTCCTTATTTTTCTCATGTTGATCCTAGGCTGTTCTTATGATTGCATATGACTTCCATGTGTCCTCAGTCTTGGCTATAATCTTGTTGGGTGAATATTTTGTCGTTTAGCTAACTAACAGCAAAATGGTTATATCGCCACAGCTATGATGAGGTCTCTCCTCTTAGCAAGGGGAGGTTCCCTCTAGATGATGATTTATTTCTAATAAAAAACTTTTAACACTTATATAAACTAGAACTATGCTTGGGGTGTTTTCATTGCATCCTATTCTCTTTTTTCAGAATAGATGTTTTTCTCTTCAAAATGGTAACTTCAATAGAAATGATATTTGATAACTTTTGAATTGAGACAAACCATAGAAACACAAAGTCTTCTATTGCTTGACTTATTTCCCACAAATAAACTTGATTGAATTCAAATGTAGCTCAAAGTCTCCACTCTCATCCATTATGATATAACTAGATTGAACACAATAGTTTACAACACAAAGTCTTTAAACAATTCTATTCTGATAAATGTAAACACAAACTTCCGTAATGAGAAAATAACACAAAGTCTATTTAACCAAAACAAGAACACTTCTCTCAATTTTCAATAAAACTCCACGTTTCCAGAAATGATTCAATATAACATAATACCAATGACATAAGAACACTGATATCATAAAACAATATGATTCAACTCAAAGTTTGATACTCAAACTGCTTGCTTATATTGATATTCGCTTGAAAATTTGATAGACATGAAAAGCTCAAAGTCTTGATATGTTCCTCGACGAGATTCTCTACGTGATAGCCTAACTATCTGACTCCATTCTTCACCCTGAGGAGCTGGCAAGATCCAAATGAAAGCATGCTCGAGCTAGAGTTGAAGCCGACCCAGCTTCTCCTAGCCCATAGAATTTCCCTCCCCTCTATAGTTCACCCCCGGTTCTCCAGGGTGGGAGGGAACTTTAGCCTCAATTCGGCAGAGTTTCCTTACAATAGATAAAGGATCCCAATTACAATAGAGGCCCTCTTTATTTATAGGGAGAGGCCTTGAGAAAATTTAGGAAAAACCTAACTACTTTGACTTATTCAACAAAATAGTTTTATTTGACTTGTGACTTCTTTTGTCTCACATGTAATTACATTTTGAGAAAATACATGTGAATATGTCCAAAACAAAATACAAATTGCATATACAAAAATGAAAATCAACTAAGGAATGAAAAAGAATTTCAAATGCCACCATCATTCTTTTTCAAGAAGCTTTGATACATGGTCTGCACTACTACTATCTCACATACATCAGGCCTGACTGTATTATCTGAAATGTTGTGAGCCCTGAGAACTGCATCCTTAACTGCCTTTATCACTTTCTCATGTTTTTCAAGATTATCCTTTAGATTTTCAAAGGTTGAGTGATGATCATAAAGGCTATCCATCGAAACCACCATAAGCACTTCATCTTCAAACTTCTGCTGAACCATCTTCTCAAAAGCATCAATCATCTCCTCTGTGAGAGAAATTTGTGATCCTCACCTGTTAGAGTGCATGGTATTTGCTCTAACCTGTGTAGGAGTAAGACATCACTATCTTCACTATTTTCTCGTACTTGGTACAAATCATCAAGTAAACCTCTGATCACATTGATGCGATGGGTAATGGATTCTTTAGTCTTGAGATAAGACTCTCGGTTTGAAATGAAACCAATGACAATCAAATTCTTTATCTTGATCTTTTTCATCTCAATCCATTCCTCTAAACTATCCTCTTGATCTTGAAGTTCTTGAGAAAGTGAATCAACAATATCATCTAGCTCAGCTTTTGCCTTTGCTATTTTTTCCTTTCTTTCCATTGTGGTCTTCAAGAAAACTCTACCTTGTGCCAACAACCATTCCACAATGTCACCAACCACTCTTCCTCTGGCTTGAGCTTTCTCAACCTTTTGAATCAAAGGGTCTTCTACAGTAACTGCCATTGGTTCCACAATCTCTGATGATTTCACTATCTTCTGAAGGACATCAGCAAGCTTTTCTACGTTTTCTTTGTATTTCTCTTTTTCCTTCTTTACCTCATCATATTTTACAAGCAATGAGCTTGCTATAGCTTGAAAATCTGCCTTACCTTCATGAGCCAGCTTACCTAACTCAACTCTTGAAACAATATAATCATTCTAATCAAAGGTATCTGTAGTAGCATCATCTGGTGGTTTAGCAATTTCTGCATACCTGATTCCTTTTTCATCAATTAGCCTAGAAACAACTTTAGGATTCTTCTTCCAAGTCTTTGGTTTAACAGGCAGTAATTTCTCAATGTCAATATCATTTGGTGAAATAGCCTGATTTTTCCTTTTGGGAGTATAGGCAGACAACCATGGAGGTAGTGTTAGTGTATTAACATTTGGAGAAGAATCAACTACGTGCTTAGCGGGATCCATACTAACACCTGTTATAGTAACAATAGGAGAAGTGTTGATGAAAACAACACCTGTATCAACATTTTTCTCTGAACCATCAAGTAAATGATCCAGAATAGTTTGTTCCCCAATATCAAAAGAAGGAGAAGATAGACTAGGAATAGAACCAGAAGAATCAAAAATAGTCCCAAAGCTTGTTCTCATAGAGGGAGGAGTATTATCAAAAGATACAACGATAATAGGAACATTAGAAACTATTGGAGGATTATCAAAAATAGAAACATGAGGTAAGGGTGTAGAAACTTGTGGCTATGATGGAAGACCTTTCTGAGGAGACTTTAGTGAGCCACCAAGTTGTTCTTGTTCCACATCCTTTTCTTTTTCTTGTTCTTTATCACCTTCTGCATTGGGTTTTTCACCCATTTCCAATTGCTTAGTATTATCAGGTTCCTCAACATTTTGTTGTTCCATCTCAGTATTTTCAACCTCCATTTTATCAACATCTGCTTCTTCAGTGCCTAAATCTACAATAGTGGAAATTCCTTCAATCTCTTTTGCCTTCCCTCCTTTTGAGACAAACTTAATTTTTGGTTTGTGCACCTTAGAAGGAGCATCAATTTTGTTCTTTGTCCTATTTTCTACCTTTTTTTTGGTCTGCTCCTGAGTCTCTGTCTCTAATTTGGTGAGGAATTCTTTCAAACTGAGACCTTTTCTTTGCAACCATATATTGGTGTTATCCAGTATAGGTTGAAATCTCTTCTTGATAGAAGTCTCTTCTTTCATTGACCATTTGACCTCTGGCAAAGGTGAGGCTTCAACATTGTTGATGTCATACCCAGGGTCTAGAACATCACCTTCATCTTCCATACCTTCTAGAACATCAGCCAATCCTAGTTCCTCACTCTGACTTAGATGAAGTCTGCAATAATCTAGCTTCCTGATCTCATTCTGAGTTCTCAGATCAACCCAAATATCTTCAACCATAGGAACATGAAATACTGCCTTTCTTTTGATCTTGTCTTGAACCCTCTGGAAATCAAAGCGATCTCTTTTCTTGAACTATTTTGTCATTACCAACTGCATTTCTGATTCAACTGCCTTAGCCTTAGTGGCTGATTACACTGAGTATCGACTAATTTCCACCGGAAACTTAATTCCTGACTTTTTCAGTTGCATCTATTTATTATGCACAACAATCAATTGTCTACATAACTCCATCAGAATAATCTTATCATTGGGATATTGTGGAAGCATGTATGGATATCCAGGATAATATCCAACTCTTAGGTAAGTGAAAGTTGGAAATTGCAAAAACAAACAACCAAAAGAATTGACCACTTCCCAAGCCTCATCTGATACTCTCTTCTGCTCAAGCTCACTATCTCATAGGCACATAAAGACTGAAAAGAAAGCATCATTAACTCTATGGAAATGATGAATTGATCCTTTGAGAGTAATTTGTGGATAGTATTGAAAAACTGGAACTAATCTCCGATCACCATTTTGAGTTAGACCTGGAAAAATCCTCATACTTGCAGCATCATATACCAAATATGAAGTCATATAAAACTTGAAAGTTGTATTGACTTTCACTAATTGATCATTCAGAGCATTACTGATCTGTTCTCCCCATAAAATCTTTTGTTGTCCCTTGAGAATCACCTTAATATATGTAGACATCCATTCATGAAACTTGGATGAAGAAGGAAGACCTCTGATCCGACTCAACACTGTAATCAAATCAGTTGCCTCCTTGACAAAATCACTTCTTGGGAGATCTTTAGGCCATCTGGACAAGTTGCTCCGAGGAGTCTTTAGCCATTTACTATTAATATGTTTCTTTGCAGCTTCAACATCTGCATCATAATCTTTTTGCCCTTGAGCAAAATCTATCTCACCAACATTCTCAATAGGAGGACACATAAAGATTTTGTCAAGAAACTCTGCATCTAATCTCATGATTACATTTCCTTGAGAATCAGACATAGTCCTGGTATCCCTATTATAGTGGCTTTCCACTTGAAGAACAAATTCTGGGTTATGTGCTGCAATAGGAAAAGAAGCAACTAGATGAAAGTTACTGTTGATAATCCTCTGCATGTATCAAGGAGGATTGGATTGCTTTGTTCTATCCATGAACTCATCCATGTCTACATGACCAATCTCTGTGTCTCTTGTCTCATCCATATTAGACTGTAATGAAGTCACGGGGAAAACCCCTTGGTACTTATACTTCATGATTTTGGCCTTTGATGGAGACGGCTCTGACATCAACTTTGTGAAGAGAATTGGAAATGGTGTCAACCGCAGATGCTTGATGAAACTGCAAAAAGTCATGATCTCGAGTTAGGGGAAAAATGGACAAATTAGGGTTATTGCGAATTGATGATCATGAACACGGGAACATGCATTGAAGGGTTTGAGAGCGCGTAAGTTGAGAAAACAGGCGAATGCAAGCTAAAGGTATGAAAAGGCAAAATTTCCTAGTGTTAGGAAAATTTGTAGGGTGACATGCATGGGCGACCAAAATAGCCACTCCTGCATGTGGGGTAAGTTGTTTAGCATGCACGGTCGGTCAGAATGATTGACACTGCATGTTGGGAAAAAACCATGTTCGATGTAAGGGCGGTCAAAATGACCGCCCTTGCATCAAGGTAAAAATGCAAGGCACTGTGTGTATAGGCGGCGAAAACACCTGCCAGTGCATGTCGGAAGAATAATGCTTAGGTGTTAAGTCAGTTGAAATGACCGCTTGAGCATGTGTTTATTGAAAACTTATTACATGTAGTAGCGGGCAAATACGCCATTCTAGCTCCTGATGTTTTAATCATTTAAGATCTTTATGTAGGGGTGACGGTTTTAACCACCCCTGCATATTAGGAATAAACAAAAAGATCAAGCGCATGTATTGGCGGCGAATTACACCACCGATACATGTTGAGTACATAGGTTTCATGTAGGGGTGGTAAATTTTACCACCCTTACACAAGGTAGAACAACTGAGATATGGTCAGTGAAAACTGCCACCATCACAACTAACAAAGGACTCACAGAACTAACGGCGAAATAGGCTGACAAAGCATTAATTTTAAACCAGTTTTTAACCCTAAGTCTTCAGAAAACACGAGATCTAAGATTTATAAAAACTGGGGTTTAGCTTCGCTAAAATCGATGAATTTCGCCATTAAAACAATGATAAAAGGAAACCTAGGTTTATCCAAAACTAGGGTTTTAACAAAAATGACTAACAAAAACATAAACTAACAAACAACGATTTATGTAAAAGCTAAATGAAAAACAAATAGTTTTAACAAGAAATATAAACAATCATTATTTCTCACGAAGACCTTTAAACAAGAAACAAAAAATGAAAGAGAAGAAACTTACCTCATACAAGAAAACAAAACCCTAAGCGCTATTACAAAGTTGAAAGAAATCCGCCTGAATCCACAATCCACGTGTTTGAAATGATCTCAAGGAGACTTCAACAGACGGTTGGAAGATTTAGGGAATAAGGAGAAACAAAATAAAACAAGTTTAAACCTTAAAAAGGTCTAAAAAGGTGTATTAATGGCAACACGAATGCCATTAATACACTTCAGTTCATGCGATCCGACAAAATATGCTTGGGCGGAGGAATCTACCAACAATACATATCAATATGCCACTTGTAAAAGTAGAGATAATGACCGCTTGAACATATTTAAACTTTGATAGGAAAAATGCATGGGTGGCGATTTTTACCGCCCATGCATTTCACTCAAAATCAAAACAAACATGTAAAAGCGGCAGATTTGACTGACCTTGCACATCCAAACAACAATAAACATGCAAGAGCGGTGGTTTTGACTGCTAATACACATGAAACCAGAAAATTTTCTAACACCCTAAAATGGTCAAAATTGATATTTTGACAAGCTTATAACTTAGTCGATTTTCATGAACTTCGAGGAAACGACCCAGGAGAATGTTACAAGCTATTCTACGATGTCAAATGACTTCGCATAAGCCAAAAGAACTATCTTGATTTGTGAAGTTAGAGTGTAGGCTACGAAACAGATAAGTTTCATAGGGGTCGTCCTACAAAATGAGCACAGCTAATTTTGAGGACAACAAATCTTAGACAACCTGTGGTTTATCAAAATTGTAATTAACTCTTTGACAATAGTTTTCTTTTCATTTTTCAAATTCCTCACCTCCTCTTTCAGCTCTTTTATTTATGAGAGAAGAGCCTCCCTATCTATTGGAAATGATTCTATAGTTTGTATGAGAGAAGGAACACTTTGAGCTGAAGTAATTGGAGACAACATCAATTGCTCCTTATATTTTTTCAATTCTGCTGCAACTTGTCCATATTTCAAAAGGATCTCATCATAGTCCCTTTGCAACTTATTTGTTATAGCTGCAGCAAATTGGGTTGTTTGGACATTCAATCTTGTAGGTTGAGGGGCTGGAGTGTCTGACACTCTTTATTATGACATCCTCTGTCAACTCTCCTAAGCCAATCCTCAGCTTATTATTATTTGGGGCCAGTGCCCATATTGCCCGGGTCTCAAACCTAGGGTTAAATCTTGCACCAGAGAGTGCCTTCTCCACTTGGTCATCAGATACATCTATATCATTCCTCGTGACTGTATCAAAAGCAATGGCATCTACTAAGGTCCAATATGGAAGCAATAGCAGGCGACTTTTCTCCCCTAGAGCTCTTCCTTAATCAAGGGTCATTTGGCTTATTTCTTGACTTGCCTCACTCAACACCCTTTGAGTTATTTCCTCATATTTTTCTGGATCAGCCCCACTCTTGGCCTCTTCTATTTTCTTCTGAAATTCCTCATTCTTGACCTTCAATACATATCCTTTGAATTTAGGGGTGTTTATGAAAGCATCATCTTCTAAGAATTGTGAACATACCAACACTTTGATATCCTCTCTGTCTACTTGGTGACTAAGGATTGAGCTTGCCAATCTATTATCAAGAGAAGCACAGGGTCTTATTCTTGCAGGGGAATTCACCTATTGGGAGATTTCTTATTCTTGCTCATTTATCTCCTCTTCTAAATCTATCAGTTCAACTTCCTCTTCATGCTCCAAATCAATGATTTTTACCTTCTTAGCAAGAGGTGCATTAGGTGATTCACTTCTTCTTCTATATGCCCTACTTGAACTGCCTAGATCATATGCAGGCCTCTCCTCCCCTGTTGGAGTAGTTTCAATCAAGTCATCTACTTTGTGAAAAATCCTCTGGATCCTTGTTATTGGATCAGTCTCTTCTGCAAATGCTCTTGGATATGCAAGGTTCAAATTCTTTCTCATTCTCTCCCCCTCCATTATTGTTTCCCACCTTATCCTCAAAAAGTGCACTTCTCCCATTATGGCACCATTTCTCACTGTATCTTCATCAAATAGAACTTGGTGGGTGAACTGGGGTCTTTTGATGCCAAGCCTCACCTTATTTATGAATCCTTTAGGGTCAAACACCCTTGGCTGCTCAAACCCCATCCTGTAAACCATCAATACTGAATCAATTTGATCCAGGCCATCCTTATTAGCAACCAAAAAATCAGAAAACTTGATGGAGGTAGGAAAGAAAGATCCCTTCTTGTGCAATCTATGATGTTCCTTATTAGACTCATTCAATTGCCTGATTATCTCCAAAAATGCAATTCTCTGAGGCACATATTTTGGCAAGATATATGGGGCAACCTTGCTCCCATAGACTTTGATATAAGTGGTATTAGTATGCAAGAACCAGTCTCCCCAGTTGTGCTGAATACCCAACTCAGGGGTCCTGTCCAGTGGTTTCAAAAAATCAAGAACATCAGGATGCATTCTTTTTCCCTCTGGCTCCAGGAAACCTAGTAACCTCCTGACAAAATTCTCTTCAAAAATTACATAATCTACATCTGTACAATGCATATCCATCATGCAAGTCCACATCTATATAGGGAGCAATATACCATTTGAATCTTTTTCCTTAACATGCAAGTCTTTATGCCACAACCCCAATCCAACATACAAAAACATGTGGCACATCATTGAATACCACTTTAATTCCACTTTTGCATCTACAATATATTGTTCTTAATTTCAGTGAACTGCTTGTACATTCTATCAGCTATATACGTTGCATAATCATAGGGCTCTGTGGTTGAGATATCCTGTATGTTTGCTACCATCATCATCAAGGAAATTAGCATTTTGTCTAGTGCATCTTTTCCCATTACCTGACACAGAGTATGATATGTCTTTGAACAAAGTAATGCATGAATTGTGACACATCAAAGTGTTGACTGGACAACTAAGAGGGGGAGTGAATTAGTTGTCCCACAAATATTAATCTTTTTTGATTTTAATTTTCTTTAACAACTTTCAATCAGATAAACATTAAATCATGAATCAATAACACAAGAGCATAAATAAATTGATCACACATAACACCAAAATTTTTACGTGGAAACCCAGTTAAGGGAAAACCATGGTGGGGGTTAACCCACAAGATTTGTACCCTGTTAAAGTCCTTAGAAGAAAAGAGAAGGCATATGCCTTCGAGCTCACTACCCAGAGCTCACTGCTCAAGAGAGGCTCACTGCCTACATAATTTATGTTTAATATAGAAAGAATTAACTAATAAATAGCATCTACTTCATGCCTGGTTTAGTTTCATTGAATGCTCACAAAATTTTTTGCTCTACCCCAAATACTTCTTCTTTAATTCTTCATCCTAAACATCACTTGTTCTTCTGCTTCTCCTCTACTCTACTTTGCCCTTGATCCTTTCTTTGGATTTTATTGTTTTCCCACAAGGATGATTTTCCACAACTCATCAACAAGTATTTATACGCTTCATCAACCTTGGAATGAACATCAAGGTCGGCACTACAAGCATCTGACTTAATGTGAATTACTAAGCTGTCAGCCAAACATAACTGGGACTCAAATCTTCCTTGATCAACACACCATGCTTCATAGAATTGCTCTTAGATCATCCGCAGTACGCTTGAATCATTTGGTCAGCCAAGACTGGGAAGAACAACAACACCAAGAAGGAAATCTTTATTGACAAGCTCAAACTTCAATGCGGACCTCCAACATAGCAGTCACATAATCCAGAGACCTCCACAAGCACATTGAATTCAACAAAAACATCTGCACTCCTCCAAATCATCAGAATCACTTACATCTTCCTCTGGAACCTCAAGAACACTATCTTCCATGACTATCACATTAGAAAGATTGCTTGCAAACCTCTAAACCATGAACCACTTGAATGGATGATACAAACTGACATCCCAAACATGCCTTTAGATCTGCAGATCATCATTTGACATATTCAGAATAATCTGAGCCTCTTTCCTATCACTCTGTCTCTTTTGAACACTGCAAAACTGGTTCAACTCAGATGGCCATAGCTTCTTCAAATCTTCATGCGAACCCTTAAAAACATAACTAGAGCTTCTTCAGACAATCCTCTACTCAGGCATATGGTCCGCATACATTGATCTTCATTAATTTTCTCAATATCCTCAACAATCTAGTCTTCTATACAGGCAACAAAATGAGATACAGTTGACACTAATGGCAACAAGGATATGTTGACATCATTGACAACACTGCTTAGGCACATATCTGCAACACAAAGGGTTCTTCCTCCTGGTCTGATATCTTCACCAATTTTCCATCAATGCCCTTTGGTATGTGCTTGGGTAGATTAAAAGCTCTGTATCCACGTTGAACTCTTTTATATTCCTCCTTTAGAGTAGCAAGATCAATTCTTTTGCTAGCATCCAGGTTTAAGCCAAGCACACTTGAGATGTAGGCTTTTGTGGTTTTAATCATGACAGTGTTATTCCCTGCCAAGATGAACCTAGACGCAGGATCATATCTCTGTGCAACTACCCTCATGAAATATGGATTTGGAAACACATTAGGGCATATCAGTTTAGCTAAGTCTAGCTTCCATGCATTGCAAACTGGGCCCTTGTATTCTCTTCTATCATACTAGTGCTTGAACATAATCCATCCTAGCATAGGCAACTGGGCAGCTCGACAATCATAACACAGGTCCAAAAGTTTGTCATTTGGCCCACTCAGACCATGTATGTTTATAGGTCTCCATGAAGACCCAGGGAGTTGGACCATTAAGTCTTCATTTAAGCTCTTTTTGAAGAAGATGCATGGCTCACTTGACTCATTTTGAAATTACTTTGCACAAACTAGGGTTTTTCCTTTTTCTATTGACTCTCAGAACTATTCACAAAATGATAATTCAATTGAAACGGGCACAACTAGTGAAAGCAACTTACTAGTTTTCTTGCTCTGTAGATGCTTCAAAATCTCTGTATTTTCTTGTTCAACCTTCGTTGTGCGCCTAAACTCTTTTTGTGCCCATGAAAATGATATGGAAAACCCTATTTTTCATCCTTAAAGAAGCTTTCAATTTATGGCTAGCTACATCAATGTGCGTCACTTCGGCCTTTACTGCAATTCGTGTTTCAGAGCAGCTTCCAACGTTCGTTGCAGTAAGTTTAAATTTTGGCCATTGATTTGAGCTTCTTTCTGTGAGATCAATGGTCATGAGTTACCCACCAAATTTGAAAATCTGAGCTCTTTCATTGAAAAGCCAATGAAATAACCCCATGTTGGATACACTTTTCTTGCTGACTACTCTACCTTTTGCCCAATATGGACACGTGGCTTCATTTTGCAGTAGCACGGTGAGAAATGGGCCACCACCTTTTGGCTCTGTGCGAGTGCACTAAAGCCTCCACATATCCTTCCCTATGCGAGATTTTATTCTTCCTTTGAAAGCTGGCCACGTGTCACAATATTGCGGCCGTGCGGTAAATCTTCCCCTTTGATAAGATTCCTCTGCGCTTCTGCGCTGCTGTTAGATCTTCCATTTCCTATAGCTTGGTTCTCTATCCAACACTTGGCAATGCTTCCTTCATTGATTCGGAATCCTTGATCTTATGTTTGTAAGCCCAAGCATCCTCGACAGCTGTCTGCATTTTGCAGCCCTGCAGTAAGAATATGACATCACCTCCAGCGGTCTACGGGCTTGCAGTAACCTACCAAGTGGCATCCTGGGAGCCTTCAAAGACTTTAGACTTAACAATTTGATGTGATAGGCTACAGACGGTAACATTAGGTAAAAGGGCCTGGTTAATTCATGACTTAAAAGACTAAGGTTATAAATTAAGTAACCGGTAACCTAGGATAGATAGTCAACGGGAAATTATAACATAAAGTAAAACACAACTGTGTGACTTAGGGCTTTAAGGGAAATAAAAATGAATACTTACAGAACTGAATAAAAACCCTAGACCTAGGTAGGTGTTACCATTGGCGACTCCGCTGGGGAAAAGGCTTAGTTATCCATTTGAAAAGAGTCAAGCCATTGTTAGAATCTAATCATCAGGGTCAGATATTGAAGGTCTTCATACCTGGAGAAGGAAGGTGTTGCAACATGTTTAAAGGCTTTTAAAAGGTGCTTTGTTGGTGAAGTAAATCCAGAATATAATTGATCAAGCAGGAGCTTTTGGCTTCTTGATGTTTTGTCATCTTTGGAGAGGTGGCGACTCTGTTGTTAAACCTATTTGAAGCTGCAATATATTCCCAGGTACTTCATCTTTTTCATTCAATATGATTAGATTAGAACATCAATCTTTGTCATGTCCTCAAAAAAGGTTATTCTTTGTTGAAAGATACAAAGCCCTAAATTTCAATGGTATTGGTGGTTATCCAAATGTTGTCCCTAGTGAAATCAGAAAGTATTTACCAAAATATAGTGGAAAGCATTCTGAATCAGCAAATTGACATATGCAAGATTTCTATGATTTGATAGGAGATTATGAGGTTGAGGTTGAAGATGTTGTCATTAAGCTTTTTTTTTCAGTCATTGAAGGATGATGCTAGGGATTAGTTTTCAGATTTACCTTGTGTTCTATTTATTCATGGCTAGATCTTGAGATTGCATTTTTAGAACAATTTGGTGAAAGGACTAATGTTATTTCATTAGTTAATCAATTCACGAACATTCAAAAAGAAAATGATGAGTTGGTTCTAGCCTCCAACCTAATATTTTCAAAATTGCTCAAACATATTTTAGAATAGATGAGGTCGTATGATGCATTATGTTTGACACTCTATCTTAGTGCATTTGATGAGGAAATGAGTTATTTGCTGAGAGATAAGGAACCTACTACACTTCATCAAGCTTATAAAATTGCAATAGATATTGAAAATAATCAGAAATATGGAATGCCCATAGGATATATGTCTGCAAGTTTTGGTTGTTGTAAAGCATCTTATGCAGATGAGCAATGTAAAACAGAGAATCAAAATAGTTTTCAAAATGAATGTATTTCTGTTGTTCTAGTTTGTTCACCATTGCCTCATGTGAATCATGGGGAGTTTTAAGCAACTTATGAATTGAATGCAAGTACTGTTGATCCTAAGTTTTTTGTTCAATCATTGTTTGACTTGAAGAGACAAGAAGGAGAATCATCCTATGCTCTGTATACACGATTCATGAATACTTTGTTAGAAATCCTAGAATATTGCAGATATGAGGATTCTTTGTGTGTTGATTTGTTTTGTGAAGTTTATGAATCAAGTTTGAGCACTTTGCCAAAGGAACTAAAGCCTCAAAATCTTGATCAGATATTTTTTTGGATTGGGATTATGGAAAGAGCCAAAGGTGATTATGCATGAAGAGTTATGTCTCAGAACGCTGATAGCAGTTATCTTATTGAGCAAAGTTATGGCATAATGCATAAAGATGAAGAAATTGTGGCAGAAAATGAAGGAACATCCTACAATGATAAAAATGAAGGTTGTGATCAGCCCATAGGAGAGAGATATATAGATGCAGATTGCATATATCATGAGATAAAGGATATATATGAAGATGTATCTTGCAACAGTGTTGTTTTTGAAGAATCAAAAGAGTACATTGATACCAGATATGATGCATTCATAAGTGAGCATGTCCCAGCTGTTCATGATAGTTTATATGAAGCAGAGATAGGGGTTTTGATCTTGCATGAACATGATACTTGCTCATCTGTGAAGGATCCATTAGGCGATCAGGTTTATATGCATAATGAATATGTTGGTTCTTCTAATGATGATGATCATGGACATAATATGGAGATGGAAGTATTTACTTTCAATGATGAATGCATTAGTGAAGGAGCATACTCCGTTAAGGGTGGACAAGTTTCAGATGTTCATATCGATGCAATAGAGGATATTATTGACTGTGATATCCGTGGTAAGGGTGATCATAAAGCTTTTGACATTGGCCTATATTCTGATTTTTTCAAGCCTTCTTTTGAAGTATTCCAGGTGGAGTTTAATGATGCAATTGTTGAGCACAATAATGAGGGATATGAGGATGTTTCTAAAAGTGAGCTCTTTTAGCTTGCTGGTCATGGTAACTGTGAGTATGATCAGTTCTCAATTGATTATGATTACTTGTATGAGCATGTTTTGCAAATTTTTACTTCAGGGTTGAAAGGTTTATATGAATATGAAAGTCACTATTCAACAAAGCAAGCGGAGATGCTTCTTGTGTATGAATATTTAATGATCAATAAGGAAGGTGACTTGTTGGTTGAAAAAGGGCAAACTCCAAGTATAAATTCACTGGTTGTGTATGAGTCTTTCACTTTCTCTTATTTAGAGATGATATGTGATAGAGATAACCTACAACAGCGGTCATCATAGATGTATTATGATTGCTTTAGATTTGGTAAGGAAGAAAAAGATGAAACTAATAGTGGCACAATTAGAAGTAGGATGATATGCTTCCATGATAGGTTCAATGAACATGGTGCTTCTAAATTTGACCTGGAACAGTCTGATGAAAACATGATATTTGATAAAGGTAAATATTGGTTCTTCATTTTTGGTGGCTCGGGGCCACCCAATGAAAATTGAAGGTATGAATTTTGATGCAAGATGAAACATTTACACAACAACCAAATGGGTTAGGCACATGGTCTACATCCCAGAGATAACTGGAATCTCACCATTCCTGCAAGAGGCATGCGTCCCCAAACATGAGCCACTAATGGTACCTTCAAATTTTGCAAATTTGAAGTGCCTATCTCTTCTCAATGTGTCGACAGAGGCTGTCAACATACTGCTCAATCTACCCCAGAGCCCATCTTCGCTGATTAAAATTTCACACCTCAGAGGTCATCTTACAAATTTATATGGTAGAAAGTTTTTTGGTGCATATGGTAGTGCGCCTGTTCAGTTTTGCGCTTCCTGGATGAGTTCTGATGGGCTATTTAATGCTTTTTTGACTGCAACCGGGCTAGATTTGGTGTTCCAGAAAGTTGCAAATTTTGCCATTATGAAGGCGACCCATTTCTTGTTTTGGTATAAAACATCTCCAGTTCCATTTTCATCAAAGGTGTAGTCCATATGATGCATTATTTTAATGTGTTTTGATTGCGGCGAACATGTCCGGTAAGTCAATTTACAAAGGAGGTCCCAAAAATCTTCTGGCGATGCAAATTTTGAGGAAATGGGTATGTTTTAAACAATTAATTATGGCCCTACACAAATTTTTGTGGCCTCTGGATGTCCCGTGTGCCCACAGTGAAGATGCGTCGTTTGCCCAAGAAGCGAAATTGATTATTTACCAATTTTCTAAAGTTGAAAAGTGCATTTTTTAAAAAGGTTTTATTGGCAATATAATCTAATGTTTTAAGTTATAACTATTATGAAATAAACATTATATAATAATGTTTATACCTTGCATTTTGAAGAATAAAGGCAAAACGAGGCAAACCCTGCTATGCCCCTCTTCCAAGCGGGTGCGCTAGTGCGCTTTGGCCATTTCTGGGGCAGATTTTGATCAGAGAGTAGTTTGGAATGCAGGTAGGCATGTTTTCATCTCCATGGAGGGTTTTTCTGGAGTCTTTTTGGCTAGATTCAAACAAAGACATTGCTGGACGGAGAGTCTTCACGTTTTTGGCTCTAGGGAAGATTTTTGAAGTTGTGTATGTGTTGCAAATGATGTTTTCCACCTTCCAAATGGTGCCAGGACTTATTTTCATATGTTGGGAACATTTTCAATGTTGTTTTGGCCATTTTTCGGGTGCCTGCAATCATAAAAAAGACCCAGCACAATTAAAAACGCCGTTGCAACTATAGAAACGCCTCTACACAGTTCCAATTTTACTTGGCATTGATTGGGTATAGGAAAGGAAACAGATCTGGTGATAGAAGTTACAAGGATGATACGTATAGTTCAAATATGACTTTGCAAAACATTTCAACGATGTGTGGTAACAACGCACAAGAGCGCAAAGGAGTAAAGGACCATCTTATTTGGAGCTACAACAACGCGCAGGAGTGACATGTGTCTCTCAAAACTATGACGAAGTTTTATATGTATTGATCTTATGATGTGGTAGACTATTTGGACCGTTTAGTTTAACTCCATATGGACGGTGGAAATTAGAACCCGATGCCCTATAATGGGTAATGAGCCCAATCAATGTAATCAAATAAATAGTGCAAAATGTGCCAAATACGATAAGTCAGGTCTCAAAATAGAATAAAATAATGAGCTGGGAGTTTTACAATTTGAATCCTGAGTCCCGAGGGCAAAATCGAACTATTCAAATGACCAACACTTCATGATTTTCAAGGAGGAAAACAAGTTTTTGAAAGCAGTATCAATCTCAGTTCAACTCAACGGACTAGAGTGATTTGAGAAAACATATTACTAGCATGATCCAATTAGAACAAAGATGCCAATTCCTAGAGTTGGGAGAATTAAAATGTATAGTCAAAATTTGTAACCGACTCTCATAGTCTGACATTGTTCTGCTTTATATAGAGCTAGTATCATTGTAAAAGGGGATCTTCTTAGGGCTTTGGATACAAGTTATCCACATGTTTGGGAAATAGATTTTTGTATAAGGCCGTAGAGTCTGGATTTTAGAGGAGAATGCTCCTATAGGTGAATAAATTTCTATATGATAGTTTTCTATTTAGATTGCAATTTATGAAAAACACTTTTGTGTGTGTTATCTGTGACTATCTCCTTGAGTATGAATGCTTTTCTTTCAAGTGAAGTTGCCAAGGGTTTCTGAGCTTCTCTGCATGCATTTGCTATGTTGTAAATTTGATTCATTGCATCTTTTCAAGGAATTGATTAAAATTGCTTTAAATCAGATATAGGGGAAAGTATATTGTATTAAAGGATCATTGAAGAAGAGTCATAGGTGATATTCTTTCTTGGGCTATTATTGCAAGGCAGTGATGATGATTCCAACCCTCTGAATATGAAGTTTTAGATGTTAGATAGAAAGCATTTGCATGGTGAGGTTTGACTCTGTTTCCCTGATAAAGCACCTGTCTAGGGTTTATTTGCCCAAAGGTTTAGAAGAAAATAGAATTTAATGATAAATCATTCAAATCAATATATGTTTTGTTTTTTTTTAGTTTAGGTGCTGCATGTTCTCAGATTTAAATAGTGAAGATAATCCAAGAATATTGCCAGTCTAGGGTTAATATTACAAATCTTGGTGCAGATATATGAGAACATTCTGTCTGGTATTGAAAAACTATATTTATTGATTGTGAATAAGGGAATACCCCTCTAGGAGCGGCAGAACCTGAAGTGCAGGGGAGATTGGAGATAATCTCCCACTCTGTTGGCCGAGTCTCTCATTGAATCTGAGTATAAGAAGTGGCAAGTCTTTAGGATTTGATGCATGTAGATTTGGGAACCAACAAAACCAGTGTTAACATTACCAGATTTTGAAAAAGTCTTTCAAGTTGATTGTGATGCCAGTGGAAATATAATAGGAGCAATGTTAAGTCAAGAAAGGAGACCAATAGCATATTTCAGTGAAAAGTTGAATGATGCAAAGAGGAGATATTCAGTTTATGATCAGGAGTTCTATGCCATAATTCAAGCCTTGAAGAAGTGGAGACATTACTTGTTACCAAAGGAATTTGTTTTATACCACTGACCACCAAGCTTTACAATATTTGAACAGTTAGAGTAAATTGAATCAGAGACACATGAGATGGGTAGAGTTCATGCAGAGTTACACATTTGTATTGAAGCACCGGAGTGGAAAGTCAAACAAAGTTGCAGATGCATTGAGCAAAAGAAGGAACTTGTTGACAAAGATGAGGGTAGAAGTACTATGTTTTGAAGCTTAAGCACATGCATGAGGGTGATGTTGATTTTA
The DNA here is from genome assembly GCA_027924645.1 of Cunninghamia lanceolata. NCBI lineage: Eukaryota > Viridiplantae > Streptophyta > Pinopsida > Cupressales > Cupressaceae > Cunninghamia > Cunninghamia lanceolata. The sequence continues at coordinate 11,239,848 of BSBN01000252.1, read as the reverse complement.
CATAAGCATGGAAAGCATGTGACTAGCCTATTGTGATAGATAGGAGCAAGTGGTTGGATTATTTCATTCAAGAGAATATGTTGTTCAAAGGAAATCAGTTGTGTATACCTAGAAGTTCAATGAGAGATAATTTGATCAAGGAGAAGCATAGTGGAGGACTAGCAAGAAATTTTGGTATTGATAAGACAGTAGCTTTGGTGAGTGAACATTATTTTTGGCCTCAGATATATGAGGATGTAAGGAAATTTGTTTAGAGTTGTAGAGTATGTCAAGTTGCAAAAGAGAGTAGTCAAAATACTAGATTATAAAAACCTTTGATAGTACCCGAGAGACCTTGGGAAGACATAAGTATGGATTTCATATTAGGATTGCCAAGAACACAGAGAGGACATGATTCTATATTTGTAGTAGTGGACAAATTTTCAAAGATGGCTCATTTCATTCCTTGTAAGAAGACAAATGATGTTGTACATGTTGCTGGCCTAGTTTTTAAGGAGATTGTGAGATTGCATGGATTACCAAAGAGTATAGTTTTAGACAGGGATACAAGATTCAGTGGCTATTTTTGGAGGAAATTGTGGAAGAAGATAAAGATAGACCTAAAATTTAGTTTAGCATTTCACCCACAGACAGATGGATAAATAGAAGTGGTAAATAGGAGTTTGGGTAACTTGTTGAGATGCTTAGTAGGAGATAAGATAGGGAATTGGGATATAATTCTATCGTAAGTAAAATTTGCATAAATAAATTAGTAAGCAGAAGTACAGGGAAGACATCATTTGAAGTTGTGATAGGAGTACAGTCGAGAGGAGTTGCAGAGCTAAGAGACATCAGTATGGATAACAAGAAAAGTGTAGGGGCAGAAGAATTTGCAGAATACATGGAGATAGTACACAATCAGGTCAAGAAGCACTTGGAGGAGATGAACAGTAAGTATAAGGAAGAAGCATATGAGAAGAGGAGACATAAGGAAATTCCTGTTGGAGATGAAGTTATGGTATATCTTAGAAAGGAAAGATTTCTAGTGATGACATACACCAAGCTGAAGATGAGAAAGTTTGGACCATGTAGGATGTTGGCAAGAGACACATTGGAGCTTCATGATTGTTGTCATTGATGGCAACAAAGGTTAACCCACACATCCGCAGGACATGATGAGTCTCTACTGGAAGGCAGAGTGCAGAGTATTGTGATCCGGTAAGCAAGAACAGAGCATGTGGCGAGGTTCAACAGTCAGCTCTGGATCTCTCAGAGGAAGTATCTTGGTGAAGTGCGGATTTGGGGAAGTCAAGAGGACTACCTTGACTGATAGATTCCAAGGATTTAGCCTCCGGTGATAGATGAAGAAAAAGATATGAATACTTTAGTGTCGGGTTCCTGATTGGCAGTGTGGACAGAGGAAGAACTGACTGGCAGAACATCAGACATTATTCTGGATGCGTTACTGATGATGGTAAAGATTCTTAAGGCATAAGTTATGATTGGCTGACATGATTGATGACTTCTACAAGTATATCCTTGATCTGTATTACTTGGTAAGCAAGGATTCAACTGACATATCAGAGTTCGTGGAAAATATTGACTATTCCAGGTGCCGACTAGAAAGGTGATGAAATCACTTGTGCGGATATATATACAAGATGCATTTAGTTGTGAAAGGTGTCGTGGTTTTTGGGAAAGCGCGAAGAAAAGCAACAGAGCAGAGTGAAAGCAGTAAGGTAGGTCCTGTATGTGAAAGGAGAGTAGCACTAAGGAAGAGAAAGGATGAAGTGCAGCAGATCAGTGTACTGAGTTTAACCGGAACTGAACTCCAACATATGTAGATGCTCCTTATCAGTTCAAGTATTGTATTACACTCCTTATAAATTGTAGATAGTGAGTCTCTTGTAGGCAGTGGGCCTCTTGTGAGCAGTGTGCTTGGGCAGTGAGCCCTAATTGGCAAGTGCTATTTTGTATTTCTATTCTTCTAACAGAGAATACATTCTTGGGTTAATCACCCCGTGGTTTTCTCCCTTAACAGGGTTTCCATGTCAAAAATATTGTGTCATGTGTATTTCCATTTCATGGTTATGTTTGCTTATTGATTAATAAGAAAGTTTAGAATGCTGAAATAATTAAGATAACTGATTCACCCCCCCTCTCAGTTATCAACAATTAGTATCAGAGCCAAGTTCCTCCCAATAGAGCCTAACAGCTTGAGGAAGATCTGGGAATTAAAATGGATGAGTATGGTATGAGGGAGCAACTTAAGTCTGCCCTAGATGATCTTGAGCAGTCAAATTCTGAAGTCAATGAACTAAAGGAAAGACTCAAACAGGCTGATGATTTCATAAATGAACTAAAAGGAAAACTGAGTCTCTCTATGAAAAAGAGAAAAGAGCACCTTCAGCAACTGGCAAGTCAAGGTGAAGACAATGGTACAAATGGAGATCTGAAGGAGAAAACCAAGTTGTGTGAAAAGTTATCAAAAGAGATCATTATAATAAGACATGAGATGGAATCAGGAGTTATGAAGTTTTCCCAAGAAATTGAAGAGAAAAGAAAAACTGAAGATGATCTAAGACAATCTCTCAAGGAGAAATCAGAAGACTGCCACAAGATGGATAGAATAATCAGACACCTTGAATCTGATCTTGAAGATGCTAAAGATAATGAAGAAAAACTTGAGGATCAAATTGTCTCTCTTAAAAAGGATCTTCAAATAGTAAATGAATATAAAGAAAAATTCAAGATAAGTTCTGCTCAACTTGAAGTTCTTCTTGAAAGCCAAAAGAGGGTAGATGACAAGTGTGGTTTGGGATATGAGAAAGGAGAAAGCTCCGGATCTGGTCAGAAGAATTTTGGATTAGAAAATCCAAGGAACAGGCCTAGAAGACCTCCGGTAAGGCAACCTAATGCTCAAAGATATCCATCCTTCAATGGATACTGCCACAACTGCAATAACTTTGGTCGTAAAGCTAATCAGTGCAGAAAGAGAATGAATCAGACTAATACATCCTTTTCCAGATAGTGTTTCAACTGCAAAAGGTATGGTCACAAATCTCATGAATGCAGAAATATGCAAATGAACAAATCATTCAATGGTAGATGCTTTGCATGCAATAGAATAGGTGATATGGCTAATCAATGCAGATCAAGAGAATATCAATCAAATATGCAAAGAAATGTTGTTTGCCAAATTTGTAATAGATCCAGTCATATTGCAAAATTTTGTAGAAGCAAGAATTAGGACAAAAGAGGTTCGGTACATCATAATCAGAATCAAGACAATGGAAAACAAAAAGTGAATGTAGATGAAGTTCAAAATGAGATGAACAAGATTTGGGTGAAGAAAAGTACAGAGAATGTAGAGGATGGATCCGCACCAGACTCTGGTGCTGATATTCCATCCGAAAATTAAAAAGTGAGCTCTGGCTCAGGGGGAGACACAAAGAAAACCTTGTTCCCCCAGCCAGACAATTGGTGCCGGAACTGGCACAAGAAGAGTTGCGGATTAAAGGGTTCATAAGAGAAACATCCAAATAAACTATGGTTAAAATTTGGAAGATCCGCAAGATGTTTAAGATCAAGATTGATCTGGTTCTTCAAGTCATCCGAATAAGGCAAACCAGAATGACTTAGGTCGAGCATTTATTGCAACTTGACATTAGGGTTTGCGGAGCAATATAAGGGTTTTCTCATTAAGCATTTGTTCATTCTGCATTCAAGAAGAAATGAAAAGAGAAGCTCTGCAACAAAATTCCTCAAGCTCATCAGAGATCATTTGCAGAAGTCAATTCATCCAGAAATCGATCCGGCTAACTCCGTGAAACCGAAAGGCGCAAAAGGTATTCTCCATTATCAAATATCTCTCTGTAAATCCTTGAATGATGGGTACTCCAATTATTGTGAAGATCTCTGATAGGCCTCTCCCCAAATTCAAGAAACATCCCTATAAATCCTTGGAAGTAGATCCCCTAGGAGCATTTTCTAGTGTTCCGCATGGTGTGTTGCATACAGAAGATATTAGGGTTTACATACACATGAATATTGAAGAGTTCGGGGAATTCAAACTAAGAGATATCTATCATAAACAATTGATAGATGATGCTTTTGAACTTAAACCTCAATATAAGGGCATCTGAGAGAAACATTTTGATCAGTTCATTCATTTCCCCTACTTTGAAGAAGATGAATGGGTCCGATATGTATTGAGTAGGATGCATGATAACTTCCTATGGCTGAACAGACCTTGCAAAATCACTAAAGAGGCATTTAGGGCAGTAACCGACTTATACTCCTCTGGAGGGATACCTGTCCTCAAATCTGTCAAAAACCAAACTGTAACTGAGGCCACCAGATCAAAATTTGATAAGAGGGCAATGACCATTGAAGATATCACGGACCCAAATATCAAGTTTGCATCTATGATAATAGGGTATAAGATATATCATTCCAACAGGGAGAATTCAGTGTCTGGAACTGCAGTATATACTGCCTATGAGATGCTGAGAAAGAATGCAGAGTATGATCTCTGTAGACTTCTAAGTCAATTGATGGAGAACATACAAAAGATCAAAAAGGACAAGAAGAACTCCTTTAAATATGGTGGACTGATATTGTGTTTATTTTTCTACTTCATGAATGAGCTGCCCGGATCCAATGAATGGGCATGGCAAAATAACAAACTAGTAGCAATTCAAATCAAAGATTGCTTGCATGAACTTGGGGATGCCAAGGCAAGGAATACAGCTCTGTGGGGGTACTTTAAGAACTTCCAAAATACTATGCAAATCAGAGAAAGAATCCCAAAATCATTGGTTGAAAAATATAAAGATACAGTGTGCTTCATGGTAGACACTGATCAATGCCTAATGGAGGCAGTAGAGCCAAGGACAGTCTGGATCATGCCTATGGGGTATGAAGTTGATGAACAAATTGTGGAGCTGCATGTTCAACACATGCTAAGTCAGCCAAAGGATCCAAAGGTAGAAAGGTTTGGAACCTTTGAAGAGCTAAGTGTAAAAGTTCATGTGGAACTCAGACAACCAGAAATAAAGAGGAAAGTGAGAAAAGAAGTTGCCAAAGGCTTAGGCATCTCAAAGGAGGCACTTGATGCCAACAGGGAAAAGATGGAAAGGGTTGAGGAAGAGAAGAAAGAGGTAGAAAAGGGAAGTAAGGAAAGTGCTCCAGTAGAATCTTCCACTCGGACAAGATCATCAAAGAGATCTGTACCTGCCATTGCTAAAAGCTCAAGGACATCAAAACCGGAAGCAAAATCATCCGGTAGAGGAGAGAAAAGAACTAAAACAAAGGCCACAAGGTCTTATGTCAGTCAGAAGGATTATGAAGAAACTGAATCAGATGAGGAGATAAAGAAAATGAAGAAGTTGAAGAAGAAAACATCCGGTGAACCCTCTACTGGTCAAGGTGAAGAAGAAAAGGCAGAAGAATTTGTAGAAAAGCCCACTCTGTCTTTAGATGATGTCATCAAATCTGTCACTATGGATGGAAACCTTCAGCCAATGGCTGAATTCTATGATGATTACAATGAAGCAGACCAAAAGATCTTGCAGGAAGCAACAGTTAAGTATCTGAACATATATAACAAGGCTTTTATTGAAATTATATCTCTTATTCCCAAAAGCCTATAAAAGGAGTTAGAAATAAGAAAGAATACTGCCATGGCAAAAGATCTTGAGATCCAGGAACAGATAGCCATTCAGCTATATCCTTTAATCGATTCAAAGAAAATGAACATGATCCTCAAGGATTGCAAGGATGAATTTCGGAGCAAAGCCAGAATGATTCAGCTCATGCTTGGTAAGACTGACAAGATAGCCAAGGAAATAGAAGAGATTCTCAGGAATGCCTTCAAAAGATTCAATCTTCCTATTAGAGAGGACTTGGGCGTTGATCCTTCGGCCATAGGTGTTGAAAAGGAATCCACTGAGGAAATGACAGAAGAACTAATGGACATCGGTGAAGATAAGGGCTTAGAATCCTCTGCTTCGGAAGAGGTGGCCCATGAACAAACAAACATCACTCCTTTGGTTTCCCCTGCTGACTCTGAATCCAAAGGAGAAGAAAGAATACAGGAGAAAGAAGCAGAGGTGAAGGAAAAAGAAGATGATAGTACCAAGGTTGTAGAAGGAGAAAAAGCTCCAAGAGACAGTTCTGAGACTGCAGAAGAGAAAAAAAATCTGTCTCTGGCAAGAGACACTACAGAATCTATCAAGGACTTCTTGACAAAAGAGACTATGGAGATTGATGAACCGGAACTGCTAAAAGGGCCATTTGATTTTGACTTTCTTTCTCCGGTACAAACAATGAAGATAGCTTCATTTGCTCAAGCAAAGGCCAAAGAGAAACTACTGAAATCTCACATAGAAGACTGTGAGCTTATAGCAGCTTCTTTCGGAGTGCTAGAAAAGATTATACCATCATTTCAGAAGGATCCCATAGCTTCCTCATCTAGAAAACTCAAATCTTTGATTAATAGTATTAGTACACATTTCAATTCTCTAGAGAAATTAGCTGAGGAGAAGGTCAGGAAAGAGTTTTTGGATAAGAGATTCTTTGAGTTGCAAGGGCTAATAGGAAATGACAGGAGAGTAATGGGTATTGGGATAAAGAGCTTGGAAAATGCTCTCAAGGATGGAGGAGATGTATACATTTTGTATAGCCTGGTCTAAAGCAACAGTGGAGATTGAGAAGAAAGTGAAAGAACAGGAGGACAAACTAACAAAACTTTCTCAAAATTTTGATCCACTTACCACATCCATAATAAATCAAGAATGTCAGACAATTGTAGTTTTGCATGAAATTAAAAAGATTGAAGAAGAGAAGAAAAATAGAATCAGCAGGTTGAATGAACTTAGAGGAATAATTATCCCTAAGTTGGAGGCCATGCATGAGGCCTTAAGTGATGCTCAAACTACAACCAGAACAAATGATCCGACAGAATTGAAAAAGGCTGAAGCTTATGCATTCTTATTGAGTGGTCACAACGCAATTTTGGATAGAATGAAGTAGAGTTGGGCAACAGAATTTGTCCAGTTGAAGACATCTTTTGTAGATATCCTTCAGTTTATGTAAAGTATAGCATGTATAAATACTTATGCGGCTAAGTATAGAAGTGTTTTTGAAATTTTTTTTTATGTGCGGACTCCACCCTTTTCCATTGATGTCAAAGGGAGAGTGAAGAGCAGTGAAAAATGTTGTATCCAGCTAAGGGGGAGCTCCAAAAAATGTACATAGAGACAGAGCATCAGCTAAGGGGGAGTATAGTATAACACTTAACCATTTTTCACTAAGTGTTGCCATCAATGCCAAAGGGGGAGATTGTTGGCAAGAGACACATTGGAGCTTCATGATTGTTGTCATTGATGGCAACAAAGGTTAACCCACACATCCGTAGGACATGATGAGTCTCTATCGGAAGGCAGAGTGCAGAGTATTGTGATCCGGTAAGGAAGAACAGAGCATGTGGCGAGGTTCAACAGTCAGCTCCAGATCTCTCAGAGGAAGTATCTTGGTGAAGTGCGGATTTGGGGAAGTCAAGAGAACTACTTTGACTAATAGATTCCAAGGATTTAGCCTCCAGCGATAGATGAAGAAAAAGATATGAATACTTGAGTGTCAGGTTCCTGATTGGCAGTGTGGACAGAGGAAGAACTGATTGGCAGAACATCAGACATTATTCCGGATGCGTTACTGATGATGGTAAAGATTCTTAAGGCATAATTTATGATTGGTTGACATGATTGATGACTTCTACAAGTATATCCTTGATCCGCATTACTTGGTAAGCAAGGATTCAGCCGACAGATCATAGTTCGTGGAAAATATTGACTATTCTAGGTGCCGACTAGAAAGGTGATGAAATCACTTGTGCGGATATATATACAAGATGGATTTAGTTGTGAAAGGTGTCGTGGTTTTTGGGAAAGCACGAAGAAAAGCAGTAGAGTAGAGTGAAAGTAGTAAGGTAGGTCCTGTATGTGAAAGGACAGCAGCACTAAGGAAGAGAAAGGATGAAGTGCAACAGATTAGTGTACTGAATTTAACCGGAACTGAACTCCAGCATATGTAGATGCTCCTTATCAGTTCAAGTATTCTATTACACTCCTTATAAATTGTAGACAGTGAGTCTCTTGTAGGCAATGGGCCTCTTGTGAGCAGTGTGCTCGGGCAGTGAGCCCTAATTGGCAAGTGCCATTTTGTATTTCTATTCTTCTAACAGAGAATACATTCTTGGGTTAATCACCCCGTGGTTTTCTCCCTTAACAGGATTTCCACGTCAAAAATATTGTGTCATGTGTATTTCCATTTCATGGTTATGTTGGCTTATTGATTAATAAGAAAGTTCAGAAAGCTGAAATAATTAAGATAACTGATTCACCCCCCCTCTCAGTTATCAACATAAGATTCTTAGGAAGTTTGATTCAGGAAATGCATATGAAGTAGAGCTACCTGAGACATTTGGTATATCACTTATATTCAACATTGTAGATCTATATCAATATTATGAAGGAGAATCAAGTGCCAACACTGAAGTTGGATTGAAGGATCAGTTACCACAACAAAAACTGGAGTAGATAGAGAAGGTTTTGGACAATAGAATTGGACGCAACACCAGAGGCAAGTAGTATAAAGAGTACCTAGTTAAGTGGAAAGGAAGACCAGAAGAAGATTCATCCTAGATTTCTCAAGATGAGGTAGACTGCCTTGGTTTTCATCTAGACCCAACAAAGTGAGGGACTCACTTTTCAAAAAACCCTGGGTGTCTGATGCAGGAGCATCCCAGGTTGAAGAGCAACCAAAAACATTTGCTTTCTTTTTTTTTCTTGCATTTCAATTGCAGTTTAGTCATTTGCAGTTTCAACATTTTCTACTGCATTTTACTGCATCTTCATTTTAGAGCTCGTGGAGCAGGATTTAGATTCTATACTATGTCATCTACATCATATTCAGATTTCATGAGATTTGGAGTTGTTTGCTGAGAGTTATTGCTAGCAGAAGATCAACAGAACTCCCATAACAGAGTATTCATCAGTCAACATGAACAAACAAGGTTTGCAGACCTTTCCTGTGACTTGTGGAGCCAAATGGAACATCACACAAGGCAATTTGGGACCAGATAGACCTTCATTTAGAACCACATCATGTTTCATGCATTTATGGATCATTACCATGAATTGTAGGCCAACCTACACGTTTCCTACACGTTTCATTTTGCATTGGGGTTTGAGACCTCTTGATGCTGATACAGAGCATTCTTTGATCTAGAAGATGATATATAAGCATTCATGAGATGCATTAGGAAAGTAGTTAGTTCATATTTGATAATAGAATAGAAGGATAGTTCTTTTCTTGAGGCACTTCAATACCATATCTTTCATGTATGTTGTAATCCACAAAGCAAGCCTATAAGCCAGATTGTAGCCCGCATGTTGTCGGCATATAAGCATTATAATTGTCTGAGATATTGAGCATATAAATCTTCTATTGCATTCTATTCTTGTGTAATCTTGTGTTGTTTCCATTGTGTTTACTCCAGCTACATGGTTGGACAATCCATTCTCTGGACCCTCCATCTATGACTGCACCAATTAGATTGAATTAGTGTAATGACAAAAAAGGTATTGTGTATGGGGAAATCTAGAATTCATGAAGGGATCAAAACAACAATGATTCAACACCAAAATCCATCATAACATCAAGAAACCATCAATAACATAACAAAGATAATATAAAACGCATGAAAACTCTAAATGTTACCCATTGAATATAATTCCTTGTATTTTGGGAATGTGGATTGCTCAAAATACTAAAAGAATAACCTTAGTAGCAAGATGGATGTATGATAACGAGATTGCTTCAATGAATGCTCAAAAGCACTGGGAGATATGGATGCCAAATGCTCAAAATCATGAAGGGTTTGTGAAGAGGTGAATGGGTGTATTTATAGCTCTCAAGAAGGATTGATCAATGATAGAGGAAATTTGATGAAATCGACGGAGGAGATAAATAGAGGAATCATGATGAATGTGCACATGACAAGTGTCCATGTAAAAGGTTGTTGTTTTGAGTTAACTGTTTTGTTGACTAAAGATAAGATTGATTTTCATAAAAATAGAATGTTTTTTTTTATTTTAATGAATTGATTGAGAAAAAAGATTTAAAGCCAATTAAACTCAACTTTTGATTTGCTTTTTGACATGCAATAGATAAAATTAAATAATAAATTATTTAATTTGTGTGTATGAAAAAGTTATTAGAAGAAAAAAATATTTTTGGAAGATAAGTGGATAATTAGAAATTAATTAAATAAATTTATTTAATTTGTTGTGCATGATGAAGAAAATAAATAAAATAACGATTTTATTTACTTAGAAGATTGTAAAAGTCAACTTAAATAAATTAGAATAATTTATTTATTTTGTGAAAGAATAATTATCCAATTAAATAATTAAAATTATTTAATTGTGTGGATAGGAGGAATTAAGATGTGTTGAATTAATTAAATAATTGGTTTATTTAATTAATGGGAAACACATAAGAATAATATGGTGAAATGAAATTAATTAAATAATTAAGAATAATTTAATTAATGTTGAATGGGGGTGAATTAAAAGAATTGATGTTAGAAGAATGGTGTATGCAAGATAATAATGCAATGGTCATTTTTGGGTGTCTACATTTTGCCCCTCTTTGAGATGGCGTTTCAAAGTAACAACATTTCAAAGAAATTTAAAACATAGTGTTTGATTTGGTAGAAGAAGATTGATTTAGAAGAATATGGTTGGAAGAAAATGATTGGATTAGAGATGGTGAAGAAAAATGATTGGATTAGAGATGGTGATGCCCGAGTTACTCAAAGCGAGGGTGACAAGGAAAGGTAATGGTAAGTTAATGAATAAGATGAATGATGATGATGATGATCGCCCTCGAGAGGATAGGTGGGGTCAAAGGACATAGGTGTGCTCTCGAAATGAAATGAGAGGAATTTGTTAATAGATAGAGAGATGTGGAGGAAGAGGAAAAGTTAGATGAAAGATGGAAGATGAAGCTCTGTATGATGTAAAAGGATAGAAGAATCGATCAAACTGTGAAAGCTATAGATAGTGATTAGGATGTATGGGTGAGATGGATGGGTGGGATGGATGGGGTGATGTTGCTTTGGTTATGCTTTATAAAATGTAAAGAACAATCCTTATTTTGATATAGCATATGAATATTATGCACTAGGGTATAGAAGACCAAGGTGACGATGTATCCAATGCATAGGACAAACACACAAAAATATGAAAAACATAAACAACCCTATACTGTAGAGCACCATGATATTAAAGACTATGATACCATTGTGGTAGGTAGGTTACAAGGACTGATGCAAATGCAAGACAAAAGATGCAAGATAAATGATGCAAGATCAAACACAAGATAAAAGATAATGTTGATAAAAAGATAATGCTAATAAATGATGAAAGACAAATGTAAGATAAATTGATAACACTCACAAGAAAACAAGCAAGCAAGAATGCACAAATGATTCAAAAATAAACAAGGTTATTGCCCCTGCTAAGCTGAAAACAGAGGATTAGGTGATCAAGGATTGATTGGATTGATTGAGGATAGTGTTGTCATTGTGGGGAATGATATATCCCTAGAACAACACAAGGATGCGGGAACAATATATCCCATTGATGATGATTGGATAAATGATTGATTGTTTGGGTTGACAGCAAGGTTGGAACAAAACCAAGGATGTGATTGGATGATTGGCTAGATTACTCGACTGGAGTGGTATGGAGTAAGGATGACTTACATTTGGATTTATTACTTGGATTTTTAGAATGTTTTAATTTTTTAGATTTTTTTGGAATGTTTTAATGTTTTGGATTTTTTTGGAATATTTTGATTTTTTTGGGTTTTTTGAAATATTTTGATTTTTTTGAATTTTTTGAATGTTTTGGGATGGAATGGGATTGCAGGTGGATAGCCTTAGTGTTGGATACCAATGACAAGGGAACATCATGGATAGTTAGATGGATGGGTGATAGCGGATAATGGATGGATAGGAAGTGTAAAATGGATAGGTGATAGTAGATAATGGATGGATAGGTAGAAGGATGGGTGAATTTAGGGTGTGATCTCTAAGGACTCTGTCACATAGGAATAACATGTCTTAGTCTAGGTAGTAGACTCAAGATATGGCGTGACAATGCTTTCAACGATAAGATGGGAGGATATGGTGGGAAGTAGTAGATACATCAATAGGTGTCCAAAGATTGATTCAACATTTTGCTGCTATCTTTATCAAGATCAAAAGGAGTAAAGGAGGATGAAGTGTATCAATGGGATAGGTATGCGGATATAATGGATAAGGAAGATAGGATGGTAAATGATAGGATGAGATGAGACAACATGCCCCTAAGTGTAAGGTGCATAAACAATCGGTCTACACATGATGCCTGTTTGCTAGGTTTTCATCATGGTACTTATCTAAGGCACCCGTTTGCCAAGTTTTCACCATTGGATGAAAGATTTCTCTTTACTCTTTTTTTCAATTTTTTGTTACTATTTGGATGGGATGGAGGAGGACTCATGTGTCTATTTCCAATAGCAAGGTAGTATGTTAGCATTTTAAGGCATGTTGCACATGGACTATATTAGGTAGCATTATATGCATGGATGTTGGTAGATGTGGGAATATGGAAATGGAATGGATGGTGGATTATGATGTGGATGATGGATGGATAAGTGGGAGGTGGAGCAAAAACATGGACCATAGAGGTGTGATGGGGGAAGTATGTCGGATTTAGCCAAAGTTGACATTGAAATGAACATTTTGGAAAAAATCTTCACTTTTAGACACCTATAGTTTCTAAAGCATGAGGAATTTGGAGATGATGTAAACTAGTGATTTGTCACATTTTGTCTGTAGATTCTAAATATATATTTTAAAATTTTTTTGGAGTCAAATTGCATTTATTTTTTCATCTCCTTCAATAACTAGTTTTTAACAGTAAACACCATTTTTAAAGAGTCATGTGTATTGTGTAAAACATAACTTTTTTTCTATGAAGGATACAATTCTAATTTTTTCAAATTTAGATTTCTAACTATGATATGTAGAGGATGCATTTGGTTGCATAATGTTTTGTTGAATATTTTGCTTCTAATTAACTTTTGAAGTCAAACCAATTACAATTTAGACATAGGTGTATTGTGTAAAGCATAACTTTTTTGTATGTATCATAATTCAATTTTTTTTTCTATTGGATCAAGGACATGAATACCAAGAGGATAGATATTTTTCATAATTTTTTTTGGTAATAGACTATTTTTCCATATGTGCAGAACAAAGAGCTTGATTTTCGGTGAAAAACCTATGTTTTTTTTTTAAAAGATAATGCGCCTGGTAAACTTTTTTAACGTGACCGGTGACGCTGGTGCGACACGCCCTCCAGCTCCACGTGAATGCTTTTGCCCGGAGCAATGAACCGGTGAGGCCACAACACAGGGGACCTCATCCCCTAACAAGAACACTTCAAACTCGTGAGCTCGTTGGCCCAGCGAAGGCGTAATGCCTGCGAGCTCGTTGGCCCAGCGGGAGTTTGAACTCTGGTGGCCGCCACTACAACCGAGCAACTTAACCACCGAACCACGCCCTTATCGGCTTGAAAAACCTATGTTTAATTAAACTAAAAAAATGTATAATAAAACCAAAATATATTAAAATTATAATTGATAGAAATATCATTTTGAGGACTATAATACTCCAGATGGGTTTGTGAAGTTGATTCCATTTTGATCCTCAACCTAGGCCTTTAAACCCAAAAATCTGCATAAAATTGCAGTTGGAGAGGGGCAAGGGCAAAATAAGGGGGTTCGATCAAACGTGGTTCAAACGAACCCATAGAGAGGGGTTTGAATGAAAGTGGGTTCAATCAAACCTCCTTTCATTAGAACCCCCTAAAAATAACATTAAAATTTTGAAATAACATTAAAGGGGTTCGATCGAACCCCCTTTCATTAAAATAATAATATTAAAGGGGGTTTGATCAAACCCCCTATTTTATTAAAAAAGCTCGACATAAAGTGGGTTCATTCGAATGGGTGGGTTCAATCGAACCCATTTTTGGGTTTGTTTGAACACCCCTGTTCAATCGAACCCCTCAAAAATTTTTTTTGGTGCATGGGCAATTTTCCTTCGTCAATGCAATTGTAACCTAGTATTGTGGGATCACCCATAAGGGATATAAGATGGGGAGATGGAGCTATGTGGAAGTGTCATGGAAGTGAGGGGAACCAAGACCAACGGGTGCACATATCGTGATAGATTTTTAAGCCTTTGACTAGGATGGGGAGTGGGGAATAATGTGAATCAAGATAGGGGATTTGGAAATCATCGATTTAGGAATTTAGGAACCCAAATGGACTTAGGATTTGTAGAATTTTTAATGGGGAGTGGGATTTTGGGAATTTGGGGATGGATTGAGATGTGGATGCTTCATTTGGAGTAATTTCTTGTTGCTTGGGGACCCACACCATTTTAATTTTTTCTTTTAGGTGTGTGGGCATATGCAGCTTGTGAGACAGATTTGGCTTTGAATTTATGTATTGATGCCCTATGACATGATATTCTTGAGGCTTTTGCAAATATTCTACTATATATGTGGAAGCATCCAAATTTTTATTTTTGAATCTCATGGGATTGGGGACAACTTCATATGGGGTCGATGTGTGCATTCATTGGCTAGGATTAGGAATGATAGGAGATATAAGGGGATGAGATGTGTGGATGGAGGGATGAGTGTACTAATGGATGAAGGGAATAGGGGATGGAAGGATGGAAATATTAGGAGTTGGAAGGAGTGGAGGAAGTGTGGATGGAGGGAGATGTATGGTCACATGCTTTTGCAAATGGTATGACGATGGAGGAGGGATGGTGACATATGAGTTGGAGGTGCGATAAGGAGCACCAAGATATGGAGTGGAAGAAGTAGCTAGAGGAGGTGTGGAGGTGGTAACAAAAACTTTGAATTGTTTTGGTTGGGATGGAAAACTAAGGCCATGTGCTTGTGGATGGATTTTGACATGAATGGGCTCTAAGATGCCTTTATCATGAAGTCCTAAACTTTTGCCTTGACATTTCATGTTTTGGAACATACGATATGCAATTAGATGTTTGTTGTTTTGGAAACAAGATGCGGGTCCATTATTAGATGTATAAGGTGGGGTGGTGGAGGAAGTTTGTTTCTCTTCAAAAAGAGATCCACCATAGATGAAAGTAGTAGGACTAATCGGATAGGATAATAGATTTAGAATGGGGTCAATAAGAGATGGTGGAGGATCAACATGAGATAATGGAGGATCCACAAGAGACAATGTAGGATCATGCAATGGATGACTTGGGATGCTTGGATATTGACTAATATTATGCTCATTATGAGGTGAAGTGATAGGATCCAAGTGACTTGTTTGATTGTCAATGCTTTCTTGGGGATCAAGTGTCTCATCTTGAGAAGAGGGTATTGTGGATGGATGGATAGGAGTAATTTGGATATCTTGTTCATGGATGGTTGTGGGATTATGGATGGGTGAAGTGACAATATCTAGCTCATGTAATGCATAGAGTGGGATAAGAGGATCATCATGGCTCTCATGATCATAGATAGGCTCTTGATCATAGAGGGGATTAACATGGATATGGTGAAATTGGTTATGAAGAGGATGAATGAGGGTGTTTTGATCTTGATTAGGATAAGTGGTTGGTGTTTCCACATGATTTGGACTAGACTCATGACATATCTCTCAAGGATTTGGATGGAAATAGAAGGTTCTTGGATGGATTTAATAGGCTCTAGATGGTCGCCAACATATCTACATGATGGGTCTTGTTTTACATTCATTATAGGGGACTCTTCAAGAGGATGGATATTCATAGGAGTGGATGATGGTGTTAGAGTGCTAGACATGCTATTAGGAGTTTCTTTTTTAGGCTCAAGTATAGACATTTGAGTACATGACAATGTTTTATTCTGTGCTCGAAGTCCTTGGGTCACATCCTTCATGAATTCTGGAGTAAGATATTTATATGTATATTGGGTCACATCCTTCATGATGGCAGATGTTGTGGGGTTAGGATTAGGATTAGTTGGTGGATTAGGTGGTGGATAGATAAGAGGATTTGATGGTGGATTAGGTGATGGAATATATGGTAGATTGGGTGAAGGATTATATTGTGGATTGGATGAAGGATGATATGGTATATTGGGAGAAGGATTATGTGGTAGATGAATGAAGGGATTATAATTAGGGGGTGGATGAATTGCATAGGAAAATGGTTCTTGGAAAATGGATGGAGGTGAATATGTAGATGGAGGCTGATATGGATGACCTTGATGTCCCTTGTCATAGGATATACAATTAGGTATAGGGTTGTAACTTATGCTAGCCAATGTTGGATTGTAAGAAGTTTGTATGTCCAAGTATGGATTCATGATTTGATGATTTGGAGTTTGCATGGACATATAAGATGATGACGTTGATGTGATAATAGTAGGAGGATCTCCAATGATGAGATGGGCATAGGGGTTATCACGAATGATATTTCTACTTTTTTCCTTAGTGATAGGATCCAATCTCTCATAGTCATGTTTAAGTTGTTGTATCTGTGATTCAAGTGGACTAGGAGATGTGTATGATGGAGGTTAGTATGATAGTGACGTGTGTTGGATTAAAGATATAGCTTGGGGATGAGATCCATATATGCATTTAAGTTTCTCTATGTCTATATCATCTGGGTATGATGGCAAGGGGTTGAACCTTGGTCTTGTTGATGTGGTTTTTAGTCATGTTCAAACAAGTTAAAGTTTACACAATAAACCCCTATCTATATTGAAAGGCTTCAAGATCTCTAAAGATTTGAAGTCCCATGTCTCCGGTTGTCAGGTCTTGAATGTCTAGTTTTCTCTCTGGGTTTGTTGTGTTTTTCTGTTTCCATTTTGGGGCCTTACATGACTAGGAGTCATCTTCTTCTTGATTTGGTTAAACTTCACAAAATATCCTGTATGTTTCGCACAATTTGCACATATCCTCAACAACTTATGTCAAATTCACCGATGTAACTAAAATTTGAGTAGATTATCATGAATTGGACATAAATTTGATTAGTTCTTCTAAATTATCCTTAACTTTGATTAGTTCTTCTGAATTATACCTAGTTAACTAATCTTTTGCACACATACTTTGAAGCCACTTAAAAATATTCTTTAAAACATGAAATTCATCAATATTTATGATCACTTGCTTTGGATTCATCATTCTTTGCAATTATTTACGAAGATTTATAAAATAAAAGGCAAAAGATAGGGCTGAGAAGGAAAAATTCTAAGAAGTTAAAGTTTTCAATGGTTCCACACGAATATCTAGACACTTTCATGAAATGAAGCTAATCTAGTTATACTTCACTAGGAATTCCACAACTACACATAACTGATGCAAATATTCAAAAGGAAAGTTGATAACAGTAAGTGATTATTCAAACACACTCCAAAAAGATGCAACAATTTGACATTCCATACTAGAAATCAACCAAAGATTACTCAGAATTTACGGTTAAATGTAATCTGCTTCTTCAATTTCATTATATGCACAAAAGATATACAAGTGTTCTCACTAATTGAGAAAGAACCATGAGGTAAGTCGCAAAGTTGTAAGAAATACATACTTAATGCTTAGCAAAGTTCACCAATTCAATCTCCTTTTTTACAAATGATCCAGATCCTTTTATAGAACAAGGATTTGAAATCAGTTACAAAGATCAACGGTTAAAATTTCATCAAAAATATCCATGGTCATAAAATAGAGCACGTGATTTCCAGTTGGCAATCAGGAATGGATGACAACTGGCACCCAAAATATTCCTCAGCAACTTCGAAGTGCGTCCTCTGGAATATTCCCACTAGATCTGCCACTGCGTGTGTCATCAATCATTTGGATATCCTTCTTGATATGCATCCTTGATATTGATATCCTACTACTACAAAATTCATCCCTTGGACATTAGACTACTCCATATCTGACCCTATTTCCTCTTCGACCAACATGCCTCCAGACTCTAGAGTCTTATATTGATCATATACTGCAATGGTTTTCTCTATATCAGCCTTGTTAAAATTTTGGGCCTTGACTTTGGCATACTCCTACATGTGGAGCTGCACCCATTGATATCCACTTATTCATCCAGATATCTAACTTGTCTTTGTACGCCTTTATCTTTTCCAATAAGTCCATGAATTCATCAATGGTTTTATCTAAAAATGCTTAATGGGATCCTTCAAAACTAGCTCATACTTAGCCTTGAACACTCCAACAGAAACCTGTTCTTCATATGTTTCCTTTTCATCCACCATTGTCCAGAGGAGTTCTTCCTAAATTTCCATCTCATCTGTTAAGAGGTCATGTGCCTTGGTGTTGGTATCCACAGCTTTGTGCCTGCACCCTTTTAATATCTCAGCTTCGAACTTTAGGTCCTTTATCCATATGGATATCTTTGGCATTGTTTGGACCATCATGATGTTTTGGTGGTGCAAGAGCACCCCTACAAGACAGGATATAGGTTCATTGTCCGCATGACAGGACATTAGTCTATTTTTAGCATGTTTGATTTCTTAATGTAATAAGGTCCATTGGACCAATGCATATGTATTAGATCAGCCTAGGAGAGTGTGCAGGCAGTTAGAGCTCGTGATCAGGTAGTATGAGCTGTCCTTCTCCCAGCCGTTTGGAAGCTCCCAGCCGCTGGGAATCGAGTTGGTAGTACTCGTAGGATATTACTATAAATAACTCAGATCAGTTAGGGTTTCATATGATATCAGAGTAGTAGTTGTGTTATGTTGTACTGGTGATTGAGTGAGATCCAGAGATCAGTCCAGACATTGTGAAACATTGTTGTAGAAACAGGACATTTGTGTTTCATCTAAATAATACCTCATCAATTGCATTCTCTGGTTTATCAGCTGTTTATGTTTTGATTTCCGTTGTGATTACAAGTTGATGGATTCTTTCAACCCTTCCACCGGTTGATTCTGTGAATCGGTGGAATGGTCATGTATGATAGTTTAGTTTACATTTTAGTTTTCTGTTTATGCATTTCATTGTGTGGGAGATCGATTGGTAGCATGCTGTGAATCAACCTAGCATCCTCATGTGCTAGGGTTAGGAAGATAAACTGTTAAGTTTTGATCTGAAGGTGATCCATCCCGATCATCATATTTTCTTTGTAAGATTGTACGGTTTTGTGAGTTCGCATGCAGCTGACGGATATACAGGGGTTTGCATGTGCTTTTCCAGACAGAGTGAATCGCATCGTCATCTGTGAGTATATCGCTATCTGGATCGGGTTATGAAGCTGACAAAGTTTGCATGTTTCAAGTGCATCAGGATGTTATAAGTTGGATATATACTCAGTGTGTATATCATCGTCAGGATCATCTTTCGTGTGTACCCATCATCCACATATCGCTATCGTATGCGGGAGGGAAAATCATTTTTTTGGCTAAGGACCGGAAAGATCATCATCAGGATATTAAGAGATCACCCGGATATTCATTATCATGTTGCGGAGGATATAAGTGTCTTATATCCTGTTGACATCATCATCAGGTGCATTGACATCATCATCAGGTGCATGTGATGTCATCGTCATCAGGATATTGCGAATATCACCCTATGCAAGTTTATCCTGCTGTTGCTAAGTGTTTTGGCATCGGCGTAAGTCATCAGCATAAAGTTTGGGTAACATCATCAGGATGTTTCAATATGACCGGATAAGTCATATCATGATGCTGTTGTTTGAGTAGTCGGATATCGGGGTGACGTAAGCATCGAGGGAAAGGTGCTTGAAGCTGTCGTCATCAGGATATATCGGAGGAACCGGATATTTTATATCCTGCTGATGAAGGTGATGCTGAACATCATGATGATGAAGGTAGAGGTTGGCGGTAAGATGAACAGTGAACATCAGGAGGATGTTTGCGCTTGCTGAATATCATGATGCTGCTGACAGGCGAAAGGCGAAAGGCGGAGGAAGTGAACAGTAGTCAGCAGGAGGATATTTCATGCCTCTTTGAAATGTGATGATGCTGTCTGAGTTAGCAAGAAATATGATGATGATGATAAGCCGATAGGATTTTAACATGCTGGTTGTGTTAATGACTCCTCCTTTCCATTTGTAAGCTTCTGTTGCGTTTACCTCTGCATCATAGTGGTATCAGAGCAAAGGAAGGATCTTCTGGAAAAGATCAGGATATAGCAGGATGTCAGGTGACGAAGGAACATCTGAGATGCCGGCAAGGATGACCAACGTTGAGTTGGCAGTTCTGGTGAAGAAACAGATTGCAGAGAGCAAGGCCGTGAAGGCTCAGAATCAGGAATTGAAGGATGAGTTAGCGAAGTTGAGGAGCAGAGTAGGTTCTGGTAGAGAAGAAGATAGGGAAGAAGAAGAGATCCCTAGTTGGAAGGAGGAGGTCGTTCCTGCAGACCAGAGACCACTGTTGAACGCCCTCAAGGCCATGGAGAGGAGAACCATGGATGTGAAACTAGATTTGCCAGTGTTTACAGGAAAGATGGAACCTGATTCAGTGATGGAGTGGATAGACTCCTTGAACAATTTATTTGAAACAGAGGAGATACCAGAACAACAGAGGGTGAAAATAGCCCAATCAAAAATGAAAGAAGCTGCCTTGACATGGTGGAATTTTGTCCAAGATGATAGAGTACAGGAAGGAAAGCGTAGAGTTGCTACATAGAAGAAAATGATGGCATTAGTAAAGGAAGCTTATGTCCCATTGGATTACAGTATCCAATTACACAACAGGAAGCAAAACCTGAAGCAGAAGGAGCTAGATGTCAGCTCATATACAGAAGAATTCATGAAACTTTGTATGAAAACAAAGGTAAAGGAAAGTGAAGAAGAGAAGGTAGCCAGATACCTTAATGGATTAAGGTTCAACATTCAGGAAGATTTAAGTCTGCATAATCCAGATACAGTTCAGAAATGCTTTCAGTTGGCATTGAAAGTGGAAGAGAAGTTAAAGAGAAAACAAGAACAAAACAATAGAGGAAGAGGAAGACAACAAAGGGGTGGAAGAGGTCCTTTTAGAGGTAGAGGACATGGACATGGATATCAAGGAGAATCCAGTCATGACAATAGTAAGGGAAACAATAGTCAGAACCAGGGGGAAAATTATAGTCAGCAAGGAAACTTCAGAGGTAGACGACCTTTCAGAGGAAGATCCCAGGGCAGAGGATCCATCAGATGTTATAACTGTAACAAGGAAGGCCATATAGCCAGCAGATGTCCAGAAAAGGCCACAAGCTCAACAGGAGAAAGGAGAACAAATCTGATCCAAGAACCTGATAATCAAAGTATGACAGGCTCTAATGCTTTTCAGAGTGTGAATGCTCCTGATAATTATGGATACCCAGAAAGTGGAGAGTCCCTAATGATGAGAAGAACAATGACTACCATGAAGGTACCTGACAAAGAATCCCCTCAAAGAAAGTCTCTTTTCAGGACTATTTGCAAAGCAGGAGGTAAGGCATGTAAAGTTTTGATTGATTCTGGTTCTACTGAAAATTTTGTGTCTGAAGAAATGGTGACAAAGCTTAAGCTTAGGAGATTGCCTCACCCATCCCCATATAAAGTCTCATGGCTTACCCAAGGTCAGCAGACAATTGTAGAAGAGTAGGCTTGGGTAGAATTTCAGATTGGAGCATATAAGGATAAGTTGTTGTTTGATATTACCACGATGGATGCTTGCAATCTTTTATTTGGTAGACCATGGCAGTATGATTTGAAGGCACAACATGATGGTGTTAGAAATACCTATACAATCACTAAAGATGGTAAGGTGACAGAGTTACTACCATTGACAGAGAAGGAGGAGAAATCTAAAGGAAAAGAGGTGAAGGTAATGCTGATGGAAGGTAAACAGTTCATGAAAGAAGTAGCAGCAGAAGGTGCAGTTGCATATGCCCTAATCCCATGTATGAGGATGAATAAAGAACAGCAGCAAGAAGTCAAGGAAGAGAAGAAGCAAAGGTTCATAGACCCAGCTATCCAAGAGCTATTGGATAAGTACAAAGGTATCATCTCAGAAGGAATGCCAAGATCCCTACCACCTGTCAGGGATATTAGTCACTGCATAGACTTAATTCCAGGGTCAACACTTCCAAACAAAGCAGCCTATAAGCTAACTCCAGAACAGAATGCAGAAGTAGCCAGACAAATTGAAGAATTATTGGATTCAGGTCTGATTGGGAAAAGTTTAAGTCCATGTGCAGTACCAGCTGTACTAGCACCAAAGAAGGAAGGTACTTGGAGGCTTTGCACAGATTCCAGAGCTATTAACAAGATCACAATCAGGTATAGGTTTCCAATCCCTAGGATAGAGGATTTACTTGATTGTTTGGGAGGTGCTAAGTATTTTACAAAAATAGATTTAAAGAGTGGATATCATCAGATCAGGATTAGACCAGGAGATGAATGGAAAACAACATTCAAAACTAATGAAGGGTTATATGAGTGGAAGGTTATGCCTTTTGGTTTATCTAATGCACCTAGTACTTTTATGAGGTTGATGAATGAGGTTTTGAAAGAGTTCATTGGTAAGTTTGTCATAGTATATCTAGATGACATTCTAATTTTCAGCAACACAAAAGAAGAACATCTCAGACATATAGATTTGGTTCTTAAGAGGTTACATGAAGAGCAGCTGATGATAAATTTAGATAAGTGTTTGTTCATGCAAGAGGAGATCACATATTTGGGTTTTGTCATTTCACAAGGAAAGTTACAAATGGATAAGGAGAAGGTAAGTGCCATATTGTCTTGGCCAACCCCAAAGACTATGAATGATGTCAGAAGTTTCCATGGGTTAGCAACCTTCTACAGGAAGTTTATAAGAGGGTTTAGTCATATTTGTGCACCCATGCTTGATACCATCAAAGGAGGACAGAAGTGCAGATTTGTTTGGACTCAAAGAGTAGATGATTCTTTCGAAACATTGAAGAAGAAGGTGGCACAGCAGCCAGTCCTTGCACTTCCAGACTTTCACAAAATCTTTCAGGTGGAATGTGATGCCAGTCACATGGCCATTGGAGCAGTACTCAGCCAAGAAGGTAGACCTATTGCATTTTTCAGTGAGAAGCTCAATGATGCTAAAAAGAGGTATTCCTCATATGATTTGGAAATGTATGCTTTAGTCCAGTCACTCAAGAAATGGAGGCATTACTTGATGCCAAAGGAATTCATAGTATTCACAGATAACCAGGCTCTAAGTTTCATAAACAGCCAGGAAAAGCTGAACCACAGACACATGAAATGGGTAGAAACCTTACAAGCGTTTACTTTTACATTGAAGCATAAGAAAGGAGTCAAGAATAAAGTTGCAGATGCTTTGAGCAGGAGAGTTCTAACAGTCAACCAGATTCAGTTAGAAAGTGTTGGCATTGATTCACTAAAGACCATGTATGAGACTGATGAAGATTTTGAGGAGATATATCGTGTATGTACTTCTTTTGGAGAGAAATATCATGCTGAATTCTCTGAATTTTTGATTCAGGATGGATTGTTGTTCAAAGGTGGACAGTTATGTATTCCAAGGTGTTCTATGAGGTTAAACATCATCAAGGAGAAACATTGTGGAGCTATGGCAGGTCATTTTGGTCTAGATAAGACTCTTGATCTTGTCCGAAGACATTACTTTTGGCCTAAGTTACAATCAGATGTCAGAAAGTTTGTAGAGACATGTGTGATATGTCAGAAAGCTAAAGGCAGGTCGACTAATGCAGGTTTATATCAGCCCTTACCCATTCCTTCCAGACCATGGGAAAGCATAAGTATGGATTTTGTCTTGGGTTTACCAAGGACAAAGAAAGGGTTTGACAGTGTTTTTGTTGTAGTGGATAGATTCAGCAAAATGGCACATTTCTTGCCATGCAAAACCACTGCTGATGCTTCATACATTGCAGATTTGTTTTTCAGGGAGATTGTCCGAATCCATGGATTGCCATTGAGCATAGTGTCAGATAGGGATGTGAAGTTTATTGGTCACTTCTAGAGAACTCTTTGGAAGAAACTTGGAACAAATTTGTCTTTTTCCTCTGCATATCATCCTCAAACGGATGGACAGACTGAAGTAGTGAACCGTTCCTTAGGAAATTTGCTTAGATGTTTGACAAAACAACATGGAGAAAAGTGGGATAATATTCTATCTCAAGCTGAATTTTCCTATAATGATACTGTCAATAGGAGCACAGGGAAATCACCTTTCCAGATAGTTTATGGTATACATCCAAGAGGAATTTTGGAATTGAGAGATCTACCTACAGTAGACCCTGTTAGTGCAGAAGGAGAAGCTTTTGCAGAAGCCATAAAAGAGGTTCATGATCAAGTCAAGACCCAACTGCAGCAAACCACCTTGAAGTATAAGGAATATGCTGATAAAAAGAAGAAGGATGTACAGTTTGATGTTGGAGATTTGGTATGGGTTCATTTGAAGAAGGACAGACTTCCTAAGGGAAAATATACTAAACTTATGCAGAGAAAAGTTGGACCATGCCAGATTTTGCACAAGCATGGACAGAATGCTTATGAGATACAACTCCCTCCTGATCTTGGTTTGTCCCCTATATTCAATGTATGTGATTTAACTCCATACAAGTCTTATCCAGATGTAGATCAGGAACTCCTACAGGATACAGTCCATGATAACATTCCCAAGCATGATCCTCCACAGTTGCAGAAGGTTTTGGACACCAGAGTGGTCAAACAGACCCAGAACAAACAGTACTTGGAGTATCTAGTCTCTTGGAAGGGAAAACCTAATTCTGAAGCAGTATGGATGGCTGAAGAGCAGATCCAGAAACATGGTGCAGATCTTCATACTCTCATCTCAAGTGGACTTGAGATTTCTTCTTCTGGGGAGTATGGTGCAGGAGCACCCCTACAAGACAGGATATAGGTTCATTGTCCGCATGATAGGACATTAGTCTATTTTTAGCATGTTTGATTTCTTAATGTAATAAGGTCCATTGGACCAATGCATATGTATTAGATCAGCCTAGGAGAGTGTGCAGGCAGTTAGAGCTCGTGATCAGGTAGTATGAGCTGTCCTTCTCCCAGCCATTTGGAAGCTCCCAGCCACTGGGAATCGAGTTGGTAGTACTCGTAGGATATTACTATAAATAACTCAGATTAGTTAGGGTTTCATATGATATCAGAGTAGTAGTTGTGTTATGTTGTACTGGTGATTGAGTGAGATCCAGAGATCAGTCCAGACATTGTGAAACATTGTTGTAGAAACAGGACATTTGTGTTTCATCTAAATAAGACCTCATCAATTGCATTCTCTGGTTTATCAGCTGTTTATGTTTTGATTTCTGTTCTGATTACAAGTTGATGGATTCTTTCAACCCTTCCACCGGTTGATTCTGTGAATCGGTGGAATGGTCATGTATGATAGTTTAGTTTGCATTTTAGTTTTCTGTTTATGCATTTCATTGTGTGGGAGATCGATTGGTAGCATGCTGTGAATCAACCTAGCATCCTCATGTGCTAGGGTTAGGAAGATAAACTGTTAAGTTTTGATCTGAAGGTGATCCGTCCTGATCATCATATTTTCTTTGTAAAATTGTGCGGTTCTGTGAGTTTGCATGCAGCTGACGGATATACAGGGGTCTGCATGTGCTTTTCCAGACAGAGTGAATCGCATCGTCATCTGTGAGTATATCGCTATCCGGATCGGGTTATGAAGCTGACAAAGTTTGCATGTTTCAAGTGCATCAGGATGTTATAAGTTGGATATATACTCAGTGTGTATATCATCGTCAGGATCATCTTTCGTGTGTACCCATCATCCGCATATCGCTATCGTATGCGGGAGGGAAAATCATTTTTTTGGCTAAGGACCGGAAAGATCATCATCAGGATATTAAGAGATCACCCGGATATTCATTATCATGTTGCGGAGGATATAAGTGTCTTATATCCTGTTGACATCATCATCAGGTGCATGTGACGTCATCGTCATCAGGATATTGTGAATATCACCCTATGCAAGTTTATCCTGCTATTGCTAAGTGTTTTGGCATCGGCGTAAGTCATCGGCATAAAGTTTGGGTAACATCATCAGGATGTTTCAATATGACTAGATAAGTCATATCATGATGCTGTTGTTTGAGTAGTCGGATATCGGGGTGACGTAAGCATTGAGGGAAAGGTGCTTGAAGCTGTCGTCATCAGGATATATCGGAGGAACCGGATATTTTATATCCTGCTGATGAAGGTGATGCTGAACATCATGATGATGAAGGTAGAGGTTGGCGGTAAGATGAACAGTGAACATCAGGAGGATGTTTGCGCTTGCCGAATATCATGATGCTGCTGACAGGCGAAAGGCGAAAGGCGGAGGAAGTGAATAGTAGTCAGCAGGAGGATATTTCTTGCCTCTTCGAAATGTGATGATGCTGTCTGAGTTAGCAAGAAATATGATGATGATGATAAGCCGATAGGATTTTAACATGCTGGTTGTGTTAATGACTCCTCCTTTCCATTTGTAAGCTTCTGTTGCGTTTACCTCTGCATCATTTGGCTTAACAACAACTTATCTTGTAGGTTGCGGATGAACTTCAGTTTGCTAAGGTCCTACTCATTTTGATCTAATATTGTAGCACACTCAGTCTTCAAGGCATCATCTTTTCTCTTAATGAATGTCAAGGTGTCCTAGTTTGATAATGCGGTTTGGATTACTTCCTCCCCATCCTTTAAGAACTTGTGGAACCACCCTTCTATGATTTGTGCCTGATGCTTCTTTGCATCTAGATCACTTATTTCTTCCTATGTCACCAATGCTAAATTGGTTGGAAACTCCATTATTTGTACTCCTAGGGTGAATAACCCCTTAATAAATCCTTTGAGTTGGGCAATGCACACTTTCAGCTCCTGCTTCTTCAACTTATCCTTGCAGATTCTAGCTATTGTAGCCTTTGCACTACCCATGAGCTCATCAATTTCCCACTCAACAGTGGCATGTCCTAGGTCCAAGGTGGTGATTTGGTATTCATTTACAACGATCTCACCCTTTGCCTTTTCCATAGTAGGCACAACCAATTGGGCTATCCTACGACCTGTAGATTCCTTTTTGATAGAGGATACTGTGCTTGCCTTTCATCTGGTATTTATTCCCTCAATTGAAAATAATGATTTGAAATCAAAAGGAATCAAATTCATGGGAGAATCATTTACCTTTGAGGCCAACCAATAGGGAATATCAGGTGCAAGTCCTTCTTGAACTGATTGTTCAATGCGAACATCCTTAATCACTAGCTTCGTATCCTTGTCCATTCCTTCTCCTTGTTGTGAAGTCTCCTGTTGGGGAACTTCCTGCTGCGGAACCTCTTGTTGTGGAGCTTCCTAATGTGGAACCTCCTATTGAGAAACTTCTTGTTGAGGAGCTGATATATCAACCTCAATTGGCTCATACTCAGGGTTCTTCACCTCTTGGTGTGGTTCCTCAACTTCTTGGTCTTGTTGACCTTCACCAAGTGACAATGTATGCTGCACTTCTTCATCTTGACCTTTCTCTACTTGTTCTTCAACCTGTTGGATGTCCCTTTCTTCAGGTACATCTTGAAGAACTTCCCCTTGTTCTTTTGGAAGGGTAGTGTCCGCAACCAACTTCTACATTTCTACTTGCTAGGATGGACCTGCCTCTTCCTGTGCCATGGTACTTGTACCTGGAACATCCTATTAGTCTATTGGCACATTTGGAGATCCTTACATTTTAGTATCAGAGATCTCTTCTACCTCTGGACTTTGATTTCCTACTACTTCTAGGGCTTCTATCTCTTCCACTTCAGCATCCATTTGTTAAGGTTCATGTGGTTGCAATGCCTGATGTGTGAGTAAGGAAGAGATTGGATCATTGGTCATGGCATGGGTGACCTCATCATCAGTCAGGTCCACAACCTAACTTAAGGGCAACTGCAATTCCCCAGCCCTTGCTTTCTCTTGTGCTTTCACTTCTTCGGCCAATTCCTATTTTGCCTGGATAATTTTCTAGGTTGTTTGGTTTGTCTGAAGCTCCATCACCTGACCACCAGTATGAATTTGATATGCCACCACTTGCTATGCTAAATGTCCTTGGATTGTAGCTTATTGTGATGGCCCTTCTACCTGAGGTTGACTGGATGTGAACATGAGTTCCATCTGTGTTTGTCTTGATGCCTCTGCCTGTGTATAAACTAGTTTTGTAATGGCACACCTCATGGGTATAGTTGGAATTCTCCTCTTCTTTTTGGGGATTTCAACCCCTCCAATATGTAAGTGGCATGCCACTCTTTTGGTGTTACGATTATGATGGGGATGCCCCACATTGGCTCCCTTGGAGGTGAGGGTCTCGTAGCAACACTTATGCCTTTTGCAGTTATGGGTTCACTAGATGTGGATATTCCCTCTTGTACCAGTTTGGCTTCCATGAATCTCCTCTTCACAATGAGGAAGTCATCATAGTCCACATCTCCTTTGTCTTTCCTCTTTCTCTTCTTGTCGTCTGTCAAGCTCACCCCTTTAGCTTTGAGTTCATTTATCTTCTGCTCAACCCACCTTTGGGTGGCAGTCATGACATTCTTCATTATGAAGTCAATTGATGTCTCCTCTAGTTGAGTCTAGTCTAAGAGAGGCAGGGTGTCTGATGAGTGCCAAGTTGCACCCATGAAATACATCTTTTTACCTCTCTTGTTCTCCTTCCTAAGTCCATCTTCCCTAATGTTTGCACCCAAATAAGCTAGCAAGATCGTTCTAGTTAATGATTAATTGAGATAGATTACTTAAGATCATAATTTCTGATTGAGTGACTAATGTGCATGGAATTGATGGAAAAATGTAGAAACTTCTCTCTTTTTTAATCGACAGGTGTAGATGCTAGGAACAGTAATTTTGTGCATCTCTTGAGATAGTCTTCAATGATCTCTGGAGACAATACCAGAATACCACGACACCAAAAGTTTTGAAGGAAAGAGGAAGCCTCTCCAGAGCTGAACAAAGAAGGCCACACTGATATCTCCGGAGCTACAGACATATCTCTGGAGCTACAGACAGGGACAGATATCTTCGGCACCTCCTGAGAGTAGGGCATATTTCCAGCATAAGCTGCCAATCAAGCACTCTCAGCAGTGATCATAATACCCCTCATTTCACTCAAATCATCACTTGAGTGGTGAAGGGTCATCTTTAGTTAAACTGTTGGAGTTTTTATCTTTTTAAAGTTTTTGTATGAGTTACAGATAGAATTGATTCAATATCCATATTTTCAGGGCCTCGCTGCCCAAATGTATTAAGACTCAAACTTAGAATTCTGAGTGGACTTCTATTCCACTTAGTCTACTTTTACTGCATGATTATTTTCCATAGTTAGACAACTAGTGTAATAAAGAGATTGATATCATCTCATAGAAGAACTGGTAGATAAGATAAGTGATATGTCATCACTCATTTTCATATATACTGATAGAAACATCAGAAGAAATATACAATGATTGATTTATTCTGATTCTCAATAATCTCAATTCTGTGATATCAATATCTTTCATGAATGCAAAATGAATGGAATTAGGTTGAATTTAGTTGTGATCTTCTTTTGTGCTGATTCCCTACTATAGCCTTCAGCCCCAAGGGTGTGGAGCAAGGGCCCACTCTCACCACCAAGGCAGAAGGCTAGTACCACTGTTTTATTACTTTAGATTTTGATATGAAAATTATTTACTGATTTTAATAGATAGATGCATGTTACTATTTTTTAAAGATTGCCTTGAGTAAACTTCCTATTTAATTCTGTTTTTAGCATTCCTTAAATTCATTTAGCAAGTAGACAGATTAATCTCTTCAAATTAGTAGAAGCTTTTAGGATTAGCTAGGGAAACTGGTAACTGTAGAATCCCTAATTGCAGACAGCCGTGGACATAACCCCTAGATTTTGACATCTGAAAATAGATTAAATGATAAGGTACAATGATACCTTGTCATTTTTGGCGCTGTTGCTGGGGATATCTTGTGTTAATTAGGGAAACTTAGTTAAAATAATTTTTGGGATAGATCTGTATGGTTAGAGCTAGAGATTTAAGAGGAAGATATATAAAGTAGACATCCCAACAACAAGCCATAGGGGAAAGCAGTGGGGTGGCACAAGATCTTGTTGAAGAGAGAAACCTAGAACCTACTTTGGAAGCTGCACCTCAAAACAATAATCCCTTAGATCCTCCAAATCTTCCACTTGCCAATTATATCCAGGAATTACAACAAAAGTTTCAGACAGATCCTTTGATAGAACCTAATTTCCTAGAACCTCAGGGAGATGAACTAGTACTAAATATGGACAATGATAATCGTGAAGAAGAGGAAAATCAGGCTCCAAGAACCTTCTCATATCCTATTGTTTTGGCTATTGGAGACAATTCTCCTATGAAGAATATCTCACCAGCACACCTGCCAAACTTTAGAGGACTTTCTTCTGAGGATCCAGATCAGTTTTTGTTTGAATTCAAAGTAGTCTGCCAAACTTATGATTATGGATCAGATAACCAAAAACTCAAACTGTTCAATTCAACTCTGAAAGATTCTGCGATGAGATGGTTTATGGGTTTACCCTAGAATTCTATCCATTCTTGGGATCAGATGGAAACAAAGTTTTTGGAAAAATACCAAGATTACTGTAGATCCAGTAATAAAAATGAAGAATTGTTTAAAATTAGGCAGGGGGAGGAAGAAACCTTAGAGGACTATGTTGACAGGTTTAATTTTTCTTTGATAAGGTATGGTAACCCAGTAGATCACTCCTTGGCCAGAACCCTATTTGTAAAAGGATTGGATAAGGAATCAAAACAGGAACTGGATCTAATGGGAAAATGAAATATCAACAAAATGGATATACCTGTTATAGAAGAACTCTACAAGAACTATTCTAGAACCCAAAATGGAGTGAGATCATCCAAAACTTTTAAAGGGAAAAATGAAATAGGACAGTTAATGGAAGAGATTGCAAATCTAAAAATAGACATTTTGGTCCAATTAAATACCACATTGGATGGGATTCAAGCAAAAACTAGAACAACTAACCAAAATAGAACAACTGAACCACTCTCCATCTATTGTCCTAGGTGTAGAAACAAACATCTATTGAGAGAATGCCCTTTGGAAAAATTAGAGATTTGTTAGATCTGTGATAGGGAACATCCTACCAGTCAATGTAGTCAACTTCCAGCCTTGAAAAGATTGAGTAAGAAGAATGCTGTAATAGAAGAGGAATTGAACTATGTGGGACAAAAACAAGCTAGGAATTTCCCTTATAATCATTATCCAAACCAACCTTCTTACAGGGGTCCTTCTAATTGGGCAAATAATCAGTGGAATCCAACTTGGCATGGGCCTCAAAATAATCCTCTTTGGGGACAACAAGATTGGCCAAGTCAACATTGGCAAAACCCAAATTGGCAAAACCCAAATTGGCAAAATTAGCCTTGGGGAAATCAACAGTGGCCACCACAGTTTGG
The DNA here is from genome assembly GCA_027924645.1 of Cunninghamia lanceolata. NCBI lineage: Eukaryota > Viridiplantae > Streptophyta > Pinopsida > Cupressales > Cupressaceae > Cunninghamia > Cunninghamia lanceolata. Next base: position 11,208,243 of record BSBN01000252.1, on the reverse strand, counting down.
ATCACAAAACATGCAACCTCAATGGGGTTCTAAACAGGGATATAATCAACAATACTAGGGACAACCTAGACGTTTCCAACCTCAACAACAAGCTTTACTAACTGGACCCTCCAACACACAAGGTCAATCACAAAATGAACCAGTTAGCCAACCACCTTTACCAGCTCAGCCTATACCAAACCCACAGAATAAATAGGGAGTAGCTGTTTACATGACAGAGAAAGAAAATATGGTTGGAATTAATGCTATATATTCAAATAATCTCCAGTTGAGTTTTGGGAAAGCATTCCCAAGACCATCTCTTCCAACTATAGTTGAAGTAACCAATGATGAGGAACCTAAAAATTTGTCCACTCAACCCTCGAAGGAGATTACTAACAAAAAAGTGCTATAAGAATCATCATTGGACAACTTTGGAGTTGCTCCTAAAAGACCGACTCCGGAGAACATTCCTAGACACAATTCTAACAAGAGCTCCGGAGATGCTTCAGAGATGGAAAAACTAGCACCATACCCAAAACAGCTTAAACAGTATGTTCCCCAGAAAAAAGATCTTACAAATACAAGTCCAAATCAACCTGGAATCAGAACTTTTACAAGAAATCAAGCAACTAAACATTGAAATTCCTCTTCTCCAGGCAATCAGAGATGTACCAAAACTAAATCAGTTCATTAAACAGTATTGTATCAAAACTCAGGGCAGGAAGAAAAACTTTCCCTCCACAATACAGGTGGAAGGAAAAGTAGTAGATCTATTGATGGGAGAAATTCTCCTCCCAAAATATGGAGACCCTAGAAATCCTGTCATAACTATTTTCATCTCAGGGGTAGAAATTTCAAATATTCTGGTTGATCTGGGAGTAGTAATTAATGTGATGATAGTTCACACAATGAACAAATTAGCTCTATCAAGTATCCAATCCACAACTACAATTCTTCAACTTGCTGACCAGTCAGTAGCTATTCCAAAAGGAGTAATCACTGATGTACCAGTTGTAATAGATTCATGGGAATTTCCAGTGGACTTCTTGATATTAGAACCTAGAAACCAGAGAAATGCTTATCCACTGATTTTAGGAAGACCATGGCTGGCTACAACAGTAGCATCTATTGATTGTCAAACTGGAGATATGGTCATTTCTAATGGGATAGATTTAAAGAAAATATCTTTGTATCCTCCAGCTAAACCATCAATACATTATACAGGAAAAGTATGGGTGGATGAACCAGAGAACAATGACAACAGTGCCTCAGTAGCTATGGTAACCATCAAGGAACATCTAGGAGAGTTAGAAGAAGAAATATACTATGATACAATAGAAGACATCACTCACATCCTAATCAATAAGGATGTGATGGAACTCGCCCAAGATTCTAGGAGAGAAATTCTTACTTCTTCTCATTGTACCCTCGCCAACATCATTCCTTCTGGGGTAACCTTTTACAGAGACTTTCCATATGTTGCTTCCATATTCTTGTCCTCTCAATACTATGACTCCAATGTACGGATTAACTACATCTATGGATCAAATCACAAAACAGGTCATGATTTTACCAGGGAAAACACTTAATATCAATACTCAATTAACAACAAATCAGGAAGAAAAACTTATTCAACTTCTAATTTCCCATTCAACATCTTTTACTTGGGAATATCAAGATATGAAAGGCATACCTCCTAAGATCTGTACCCATCATATATACACTGAGGATATTAAACCTATTAGATAGCCCCAGAGAAGATTGAATCCTTCTTTAAAGGACATTGTCAAAACTGAAATAGAAAAATTACTTCAAGCAGGGTTTATATATCCAATCTTAGACAGTCAATGGGTCTCACCCCTTGTCATAGTGCCTAAGAAAAATAGGAAATGGAGGGTGTGTATTGATTATAGAGAACTAAACAAGGCCACAAAAAAGGACTACTTTCCCTTACCATTCATTGACCAAGTACTGGACAACCTTGCTGGGAGAAAGCATTTTTCTTTTCTAGATGGATTCAGTGGGTATAATCAAATTCAAGTAACACCTAAAGACCAGGACAAAACCACCTTCACATGCTCTTGGGGAACATTTGCTTACAAAGTTCTTCCCTTTGGACTATGCAATGCCCCAGCTACATTTCAGAGACTTGTTTTAGCTATTTTTGCTGAACTAGCTAATGAATGCATGGAGGTCTATATGGATGACTTTACTGTGTATGGGGATAATTTTGAAGAAGCTCTCACAAACATTAAGAAAGTACTGAAATGTTGTGAGAAAAATTAATTGTCCCTTAGCCATGAAAAGTGCTTTATGATGGTGGAGGAAGGAATTGTTTTGGGACACCACATTTCAGAAAAGGGGATCAAAGTGGATCAAAACAAGATATAAGTGATAACACAGTTACCTTCACCCAAAAATCAGATAGATGTTAGAAGTTTTCTGGGTCATGCAGGCTACTATAGGAGGTTCATAGAAAATTTTAGCAGAATAGCTGCCCCCTTGTTTACCCTGCTTAACAAAGACACATAATTTCTATGGATAGAAGAATGCCAATCAGCATTTGAAACCTTGAAAGAAAAGCTTACTGTCACACCAATTTTGAGATGACCTAATTGGACTTTGCCATTTCACATACAGACTGATGCTTCAAATGAGTCCATTGGGGCAGTTTTAGGACAAAAGGAGGAAGGAGAAAGTATGCATGCCATTTATTACATCAGCAAAAACCTTACCTCTGTAGAAAGAAATTACACCACAACTGAAAAAGAATTCTTGGCAGTCATCTATGCCATAAAGAAATTCAGGGATTATATCACTGGATATAAGATATTTGTACATACTGATCATGCAGCCATCAAGTACCTAATGAATAAACCAGTAGTGGGTGCAAGGATCATCAGGTGGTTATTGCTATTGTAGGAATTTGATATTACCATAGTTGATAATCCAAGAAAGTTTAATTTGGTTGCTGATTTTCTGTCAAGATTGCATATAGGAGGAGAAAACCAACCAGTGGAGGACAAGTTCCCAGATGAACATCTTTTTGCTATCTCCTCTACTGCACCTTGGTTTGCTGACATAGCTAATCTTTTAGCTACAGGCTTGTATCCATCCCATTTTACCTCAAAACAAAAAAAAATGTTTAGTTAAAGAAAGTTTATCTTACAAATGGTTGAATGTTTTACTATTTAAATGTGGTCCTGATTTCATTCTACGCAGGTGTCTAAAAGTTGATTAGATTTTTGATGTGTTGAGAGCATGTCATGATGAACCATCTGGTGGCCATTACTCCTTCCACCGGAGAGTCCACAAGATCCTCAAAGCTGGTTACTACTGGCCCTCTCTTCATAAAGATACAAAGAAGTATGTGCAGCACTGTGACAAGTGCCAAAGGATGGGACAACCAACCTTTACCCAGGAGATGCTACTGCATCCTCAAGTCATGATGGAACCATTTGAGCAGTGGGGTCTAGACTTTGTGGGACCAATTTCTCCACCATCATCAGGCAAAGAGTACATTCTAGTATGCACAGACTATGTTACTAAGTGGGCCGAGGTTCAAGCATTACAATTTGCAAGAGAAGAAAAAGTTGCTGATTTTTTTTATAATAAGATTTTCTTAAGGTTTGGAGCCCCAAGATCAATAGTTTCAGACAGAGGACCTTAGTTTACTTCACAGGTAATCAAAGCATTCACAGATTTATATCAAGTCAAGCATAGAAAATCTTCACCTTACCATCCTCAAGTGAATGGGTAGGTAGAAGTAACTAATAGGGAACTTGAAAATATTCTGACAAGGATAGTAGCAATGAACAGAAAAGATTGGGCTAGCAGATTACCTGAAGTAGTTTGGGCTTACAATACCACTTGGAAGTCCACAAAAAAGTTCTCACCATATGAATTAGTCTATGGGAAAAAGGCTATTTTGTCTATAGAATTTAAACTCTAGACACTTAAAGCTGTATTGGATATTGGTCTACCATTGTCTATAGCTCAACAAAATAAAATTCTTCAACTCAATGAGTTGGATGAAATTCGGACAGAGACCATTTAGCAAACAGAACTGGTTCAGTATCAGAGGAAGCAATGGCATGACCAGCACATCAAAAGGAGGACATTTCAGCAAGGTGATTGGGTTCTTCTTTATGATTCTAAATTCAAAGAGTTCAAAGGGAAATTACAAACTCACTGGATGGGTCCTTATCAAATAAGGGAAGTTTTTGAAAATGGAACAATATTATTGGAACCTGTTGATGGAAGCACATACACATTCCTAGTAAATGGTCACCGAATCAAACTCTATAAAAGACCATCTACTAAAGAAGAGTTTCTTAATGATTTATGTTTTGATACAGGGGATACCTCCTCTGTCACAGTGTTGGATTGAAAAAAGAAAAAAAAAAGGAAGGTTGAAAACCAGCAAATGGCGGCCTTCTAAAAAAAAAAAAGAAAAAAAAGGAAGGTTGAAAACCAGCAAATGGCGGTTCCCTTCTTCAGGATAGTTGAAAACAATCGAGCTACAGAGGTGATCAGGTGCCGGGAGTTAGTCAAATGTACCTCTAGTGCTTCCCAAACCAGGAGCACCTCCGGTGCTTCCCAAACTAGGAGCACCTTCGGTGCTTCCCAAACTAGGAGCACCTCTGGTGCTCTGTCAATAAAGAAGTCAATTTCAATAATAAGGGAGGGGACACACCTCTCCAGGCAATAAAGTGGACACATCACATGATGAGGTCATCATGACTCATCCTCTACTTTATCACAGGAATAAAATAAAATCAACACGTATTTCATTTGTAGGGGTATTCACAAAGACGACGCTGACATCACCCAAAGAACATGGATTCTCGAACCACTCAGCACAATGGTTGCAGGTCGCGTACCAATGGAGTAGTGGGTGTCATCTCAAGCCACCAAAAGTTGCTCATGTGTCGCGACGCGTGCAGTCTCATAAAATGATGCAGCATCTTTGCCGTGTACATTGCCCTCATCATTAAAAATGATCCAGGTAATTCTATCTTTAATTAACCATTAATAGCAACTGTCTTGTCTTTCTATTTTTGGGTGCCGCCACTATGACACGTCCTCCTACCATCATTTCCTTTTCCAAATTCACGCATGTCGCCATCTGTGCTGTATTGCCACCTTACCTCCAGAGTGTCCTGTCACTCTGTCACATTTATGACTACCTAGGTACTCTAACTAATCTGCAAATCTTCCATAAGCCTAAGCTGAGAAACATCACAATCCTCATTCGAACCTCTGAAGTACCCTGAAGAATAGAGCAAATTGAACAGTCCTCCGGAGCCTACAGAGTTAAGAGGAAAGGATAAACTGTAGATTGAGGAGAGTGAGGAATTAAGCATAGAAGGTGGAACCAATTTGGCAATGGGGGTAAAGAAGAAGTCTGAACCAGAGAGTGCTGCGGGTCTTCTGCAAGATGAAGTTGCAACAAACATTCTAAGAGCTGCAGGATGGCTAGACTTTCTAGAAAAATTTGAAGGGTTTCAAGAAGATGTCATGGATGAATTCCTCAGAAATCTAAATGACAATCAGATAGCTATCAGAGGAGTCCAAATCAATCTCTCCTTAGCCACTATCAGTCACATTTCTGGACTTCCTGAACAAGGTGAGAGGTTTTATCACTTGAAAACCTTATACACTGATTTAATTAAGAATTTCTCTATTCGAGGTGAACCTGCAATTCAACTGCATTCAAATAAAAATGAAGTAAAAGGAATTCTTAGGTCCACCCTTCCAAACCCTTGGCAATCTGTTGCCACCTGGCTGATGAAATATTTTACTTGTGATGGTCAATTCTCTCTAGTTTTAGGACCAATCATTGAAATGTTGATTTTTCTAAGGCATGGGAATGCACACCCTGAGTTTAGCATAAACATTCCTAATTTCCTATATTCTGCCATCAGTGCAACTGCAGAAAAATATTAGCAAAATAAGGGTCCCATGAAACATCATGGCCTCATTTTTCTAGTAGTCAAAAACCACTTCCTGTCTCAGGCCAATGGGGAGGAATTATGGCAAAACTTTCTTGAACAAAATTCCCAGGACAGAGGACTAGAGATGGCACAGCCAGGAGGTGAGAGTTCTCCTACTCACCAAGAAGAAGAAACTGAGCCTTCAGCCTCCTCCATAGCTGTTCAAAGAGGAAAGAAGTCCTCACAGAAGGCAACTTCATCTGCAGCCCCTGTTCCTGATAAAAAAAAGAAAGGCAAATAAATTATAGAGTCTGCTCCTAAACAAACCCTATATATGACTTGATCAGTTCGGAGAAAGATGACTCTAACTGAGGAATCTTTCCCTAAGGAATTAACAGAGGAGAGGTCAGGATAGAGAGCAGAGAGATTCTGGGCTGAAGAACCATCTCATGATTCAGATGAGATCCCTCTAGTTAGGAAGAGAAAACAAAGAGAAGTTTCCCTAGCACCATCTATTCATCTGGGGTCAAGTCCAATTTCAGAACCATCATGTGCTCCGGAGATAGAACACAGACAAACTCTTACTATTTCTTCAGATTCTGAGGATGAGAGACCTACTTCGGAGGCACCTGCCCCACCTCTGCTACAGAGAAGCAAAAGGAAAAGACAACTCTCACAGGCTGAGAAAGATACTGCTCTCCTAGCTGAGGTACTCCTGGGTTTTACAACATATGAGGATAAGGCTGGGCCTTCATCAGTGCCAGCAGAAGTAGAGGAACCCCAAGAGGACCCTCAGGATAGGCAGTCTGCAAAAAAAGATGAAACAGGGCAAATGGGTATAGTTGGCAGTATAGGACAGATGGCCATGGAAATCCCTAATGATCAACAAACAATAGAAGTAGAAGCAGAAACCTTCTCTCATCCCTCTGATCAAGAGGATGTTGAAATTTCAAAAGAACAACAATTGTTAGAAGAAATTGAAAACCTAAAGAGACTACTCTGGGGGAAGAATCTAATTATTATTAACCTTAAGAAGGTCAGAATAGAGGTAGAAATGGAGCAAAAACAAGTCATTGAAAATCTACAAACAAAACTCCAAAGCAAAAACAAGATCATCCAAGAGAAAGAAGCAGAATTAGAGGCCTAGAAAATTAAGAAAGAAGTAGAATTGGAGGCCCAGAAAATTGAGGCAGTCAAACTGTTGGAAGAAAAAGAGAAAGAAGCAGCACAGAGTGTTTTTGAGCTCACCATGGCTAGATACAATAGCCTCACAATAATGGCAGCATTGATTGAAAAAATACATAGCTAGGATAGATAGTTAACTTGGGCCAACAACAAACTAGATGACCAGGAGGAATATATTCAAGAGTTGGTTGGACCAAGGGCAACCAATGAGCAGGAAATACAAACAGATGCATATGTGGGTCCAATTCCCATTGACATTCCTAAGGCCCTGTTCCATTGGGAGAGGAAATGTAGAGAATATGAGGCTTCCAAGCCTATGTTGCAATTACAAAGGGCAGTCACTGCCAAAACAAAATGAATAGCAACTCTGGAAGACAAAATCATTGAAATGGCCTCCCTTTCTTCAGAAATTCTATCCTGTAGGCCTCCAAGTGCCAGCTATTCTATGTTCTTACAAGAATGAGTACTGCAAAGGAAATTCTCTTTAGTCTTGTCTGACCTAATTGAGGATACAGAGACATCAAAAGGATTCATGACAGCATATACAAGGAGTAATGATGACAAGAATTTCCTGTGAATTATACCTGCATGGTTTCTATGTTAATGATATAACTTTTATTCTTAATCATTTTGTGGGGGAATGCCAGCTTAAAGCATTTATGTCCCTAATGAGAAATCATCAGATCTGGAATGAACGGATGGAAGATCATCTCAAGAAAGATTTAGAAATAGATCTCTTCATCAGGAAGGAATGTCCCAATCCCAATGCTTTTAAGATCCAATTCAGGTCGCTTATCTATCACCCTAAGAGTAAGAACAAAATTTTGCCATTATACCTAAAAAGTTTGCAAGAGTGCTCCATCAATTTTGGTCTTTTCATGATCAGTTTAGCAAATCCAGTACTTGCCATAGCAAAGAAAAGATGGAATATTTTGACCTCAGAGTAGAAAATGAGAGAGGTGGTCACCCCTGCAAACTTAAGATTATTTATAAGAAAAGCAAAGTTGATATCCAAAATGATGGATACGCATAAGTAGGAATGGATAGGTGGATGGTTCAGGCCCCCTCTCATAATTGAGCCACTTCCTATTTGGGCTGAGCAGATAGAAGATAAGAAATTGCAGGATTGGTTGAAGCAGGTTGATCAATACAGAGGCAATGGTAATACCAACCGCACAACTTGGACCACCTATGCATAGGATTATAGCTTGACTGACAAGCTACTTCACCAGAATAAATCTAGATTGTGAGAAGCAGGAGGACCTGCCAAACCTTAGGTATGGGGGGATGATGAGTGCCAAGTTGCACCCATGAAATATATCTTTTTACCTTTCTTTTTCTCCTTCTTGAGTCCATCTTTCCTAATGTTTGTACCCAAATAAGCTAGCAAGATCGTTCTAGTTAATGATTAATTGAGATAGATTACTTAAGATCATAATTTCTGATTGAGTGACTAATGTGCATGGAATTGATGGAAAAATGCAAAAACTTCTCTCTTTTTGAATCAACAGGTGTCGATGCTAGGAACAGTAATTTTGTGCATCTCCGGAGATAGTCTTCAATGTTCTCTGGAGATAATACTAGAATACCACGACACCAGAAGTTTTGAAGGAAAGATGAAGCCTCTCCGGAGCTGAACAAAGAAGGCCACACTGATATCTCTGAAGCTACAGACATATCTTCGGAGCTGCAGACAGGGACAAATATCTCTGGCACCTCCTGAGAGCAAGGCATATTTCCAGCATAAGCTACCAATCAGGCACTCTCAGCAGTGATCATAATACCCCTCATTTCACTCAAATCATCACTTGAGTGGTGAAGGGTCATCTTTAGTTAAACTACTGGAGTTTTTATCTTTTTAAAGTTTTTGCATGAGTTACGAATAGAACTGATTCAATATCCATATTTTCAGGGCCTCACTGCCCAAATGTATTAAGACTCAAACTTAGAATTCTGAGTGGACTTCTGTTCCACTCAGTCTACTTTTATTGCATGATTATTTTCCATAGTTAGACAGCTAGTGTAATAAAGAGATGGATGTCATCTCATAGAAGAATTGGTAGATAAGATAAGTGATATGTCATCACTCATTTTCATATATACTGATAGAAATAGCAGAAGAAATATACAATGATTGATTTATTCAGATTCTCAATAATCTCAATTCTGTGATATCAATATCTTTCATGAATGCAAAGTGAATGGAATTAGGTTGAATTTAGTTGTGATCTTCTTTTATGCTGATTCCCTACTGTAGCCTTTAGCCCCAAGGGTGTGGAGCAAGGGCCCACTCTCACCACCAAGGCAGAAGGCTAGTACCACTATTTTATTACTTTAGATTTTGATATGGAAATTATTTACTGATTTTTATAGATAGATGCATGTTACTATTTTTTAAAGATTGCCTTGAGTAAACTTCCTATTTAATTCTGTTTTCAGCATTCCTTAAATTCATTTAGCAAGTAGACAGATTAATCTCTTCAAATTAGTAGAAGCTTTTAGGATTAGCTAGGAAAACTGGTAACTGTAGAATCCCTAGTTGCAAACAACCGAGGACACAGCCCTTGGATTTTGACATCTGAAAATAGATTAAATGATGAGGTACAATGACACCTTGTCAGTGTCCTTGTATATATGTTTGTCATTATAGTCCGGGTCTAGGGTTTGACCGTCATCAGATTTCACTTATGGAGGCACCTCTAGACATCCCAAGGTCCTTATCTGATTCTGGATTAACCTTTGATATCCCCTCTTCCTAACATCCTCCTTAGAATTGCACTCATCCCAGTAATCCTCCAGATGAGGTACATGCTACAATTTCTTGCTGACATATTTCTCCATCCTATTATAAGGGTCAAATGTGCATAGGAGAGGGAAAAGGTTGCAGTTTGAGCATTTGCAGATCAACCTCTGATAATTTGGAGTCTTTAAACTCTGCACACCTATACTAACTTATGTCCAATGGAAACTTAATGGTCCCTTGACCATGCTTCTAAGTATACACATCATATGAGGGGATAATTTGCCTAGTTATTTCTAGGAGTAAAACCCTATCAATTGGATATCATGGCAACATGAATGGGTGACCTTCAAACCCTTCTATTCTAATGTATGTAAATGTTGGGAACTAGATAAACTAGGACCCGTGTGTGGTGATTACCCCTTGGGCATCCCTTGATATTCTTGTGACTTGGTCCCCTTTGTTGAACACACTAGGATAATGAGAGGGGGGTGAATCAGTATCTAAACAAACTTCAACTTCTCTGGAGTAGATTAAAACTTAAGCATTACAACATTAACATAAATATGAAATATCAACACAATACACATCAACACATAACACCAGATATACGTGGAAAACCCAAGAAGGGAAAAACCATGGTGAGGATTAACTCACAATATATGAAGCTCAAAATAACAACTTTGTTTTAGGGCTACAACCCAAGGAAGCTACTACTCCTTGAGAACTTTGATTTAGGGTCACTCCCAAGGAAGCTACAATTCCCTGAAGACTTTATTTTAGGGTCACTCCCAAGGAAGCAACTACTCCCTGAATTGAGAACAAACTCATAAAAGATTACAGTATGACAGTCCCTCTACTGCCTAAAAACTGATAATGAAGCTCACACCTTTGATGATTGCACTTTTGCTTCTTCTGATGATTGAATCAATTAGGCATACTCTTCACTTCCCTCCTATCACAAAAATATCTTCAAGATGAATCATGACTGATGTCATGGAAAAACATTCAAAATTCTGCAAATAGTACAATGCATGCCCTAACAACCCAATGGAGTACTAAATAACCTAAGATCAAACAAATGCAAACATAAAGCATAAAACCCTAGACTACTAGTGTCAATCCTCCATTATTTCTCCCAAATTTTGTAGTACTTTTCTCTTAGATTTGTAGACCTGCAAATACAATGAGAAGGTCAAGAGTATGATTATGGCAAAATCAGAGAGTGGATGCTCAAATTATGCTAGTGGGAAATGAAGAAATGAGACAGAAATAGTGATTTTATAGAGTAGGGTTTGAATGGAGCGCTGTGATTGCAAGTTTGACTTTTGATAAGACAAAGGGTGTAGATTGATTAGGGTTCCCAGTCACTAGAGGACAAAGGACAATTTTTTTATTTGAAGAAATGGTGAGGTGTAATGTGATTTTTAAATTAAATAAATTGTGTACATTTATTTAATTTATTTGAGGAAGGGGATAATGTATTGGGATTTTATTAAATAAGTAGAACCTATTTAATTAGGGCAAGACCTATAATTTAAATAAATATGTATTTATTTAAATTAATAGGGTAAAGTGGACATTGAAATAGTGAATAATTAAATAAATAATTAATTATTTAATTATACAAGAAATCAAAAGAAAATGGCTTAAGTAATTAAATAAATAAAATTTATTTAATTAGAAGCATAAGGGGAAAAGTGAATTAATTAAATAATTAAAAATTATTTAATTAATAGTAGAGTGTGAAATTGGGATGAATCATGTGTAAAAATGACGTTCGCAGGTTCAGGACATTTTTAAGTGTCTACATTTTGCCCCTCTTTGATACAATGTCAATTTCGGCATTGTGTCAAAGAAAAAATTGAGAAATATGCTCTAGACATGCCCCGGTGTGCCCCAGATGAGGCGTGATGGCCTTATGCCCCCTCGGGAAATTTTTTAAATTTTCTAAAAAAATTTCAAAAAATTTGGAAAATTTTCCAAAAAGGTGTACAAGATGCCAAAAAGTGATCTAGGAGTGAAAAATCAGTCCCGAAAGGTGCTCGACGTGTAAAAAGAGGCTTCAAGTTGTTCAAATTCGCAAAAGATGGGCCCACTTAGGTCAAAAAGTTCTATAAACAACCCTTAGAGGGGCCCATAGAACTCATTTGTGCACTTAGTTTATAGAAATCTCAGAGAGTGTAGAGCAGTTAGTTTGAGATTTCCTGCGGAGCTCCTGTCAGAATGTCGCCCGTTCTAGTTCACTTGCATCATGGCATGAGGGTCAAGACTTACAATCGGCTCCCCAGGATAGGTACAACAATATGTATCTAACCCTAGCTTTCAAATTTTGTCTTTTTTGCTAGATTTAGGGGCCCGAAAATAGGGCACGTATGCGGTGCAATTTTCTCCATGCCTACGCTTTCGTGTGACGCAAGCGATTTTTGGTGACTCCTATGCAAGTTGGTGTGATGCCTTTGATTTAGGCATCATGCATCTACAAAATGCGACACCTGCGCAAAGCAGAGTGGCACATGCACAAAATTACGACGCCTGTAAAAGACAATGAGATGCATGTGTGAAAGTGCGACTCATGCACAAAATAGTGTGATGCATATGTTTTAGCTGTGATGTATTAAATTGATAGTGTGACACATGTGCCCATTTAGCAGTTTAGTGATGCATTTTGACTTGATTTTGCCCCTATTTTGTTGCGAATGGTTTGCTTAGGGTTTTGAAATTGACATAGTGTCCTGCCTTTGTGAATATAGGTTAGATTGCTGCCCATTTACACTCGTGAGAGTCATCCTGCCAATAACTTATTGCGAGATTATTTGTCATTGGAGGAGCGAGATACTCTACATGCCTTAGGATTATATGGTGTCACCTTCATGCCCATTATTAGGGCTAATCAAGGCTTACTTACTGCACTAGCTGAGCGGTGGCACTTGGAGACTAGTTCATTTCATCTTCCCATAGGAGAGGCCACTGCCACCTTGGAGAATGTGTGGCAGATTCTATGACTACCAATTTGCGGGGAGTGAGTCATTTACAACTCAGATCAGGGATTACCTGCACTCTGGTGTTTGTTTGAGATGGATGATGATGCCTTGTTGGGAGTCAAGGATCACGAGATTCGTTGCGATACTTTGTCAAATCGATACAACTGACTGATTGTGGTGATCTACATTTGCATTGGCGGCATTGCTATTCCTGATCAGCGAGGCCATGGTTTTCTTGTCAGTTGGGGTGAGATATTGGAGGGCATGATGGTAGATGCTATAGTCTATGCTTGGGGGCCCTGTCTACTAGTGACACTATACTTTCAGCTACATAGAGTTACATATCGCAGTGAGTAGTCCATCAGTTGTAGTATTACATTGTTGATGATCTGGGCCTAGGAGCACATTCATGTGTTCAGACCACTAGTTGAGCAAGAGATTTTTGAGGAGCTCCCTTATGTGTTTTGTTATACCAGAGCAGTCACACAGATACAGATGGTTGATGTCAGGTATTGGAGGCATACCATTAATCATTTAGATACATTTGTGTGGAGGCCCTATAGATCTTGTCCTCAATGGATATATGACAGGGATCACCTACCCTTCTGCAGACATTTGCATTACCTGATTGGGTGGACACAGAGTCAGCACATCATAGAGCACCATTTGCTAGAGTGCATTCTTAGACAGTTTGGGGAGCGACAAGATACCCCAGCTAGCATTGTAGAGTTTGCTCGAGTCACTTGGGAGATTCCTTTTTGGGGACCTATGATTATAGTACAAACAATGATCGACGAGATTGTTGGGTTATAGCTAGTGTAGTGGGGTACATCTGATATGGCTGATGCAGGTACTACATCAGAGTGTGATGCATGGTGGGCCATCCACAGGCTAGTCTCGTATTTACATCTTGATGAGCCAGCTCCGGTGGAGAGGTTGGGGAGGGGACCGAGGGGTAGACTTAGAGGTCAAGGCCGAGGGAGAGGCTGAGGCTAAGGAGGTGGTGGTAGGGGGGATGGTGATAGAGGAGATGATGATGGCAGAACTAGTGGAGGTGGAGGAGACAGGGGGTGAGGAGGTGGGGGGAGAGGCCCTCAACTTGCTCTGATTTAGGAGGAGGGAGAGGGGGTTGTTGGACAGGTTACAGCTGCAGTGGGGGAGATGCAAGTGGAGGAGAGGGAGGAGGATGTGGCTATGGAGGACGTCGATGGAGAGGATATCAATGGAGAGGAGATGGGAGAGGAGGAGGAGGAGGCCAATGAGGAGGAGTGGATCAGGGAAGAGGCACTGCAGGAGGTGCCTATTAAGGAGATCGGTGATGATGAGGAGGTAGAGTATGCCAAAGATCAGGGAGGGGACCTAGCAGCATAGATAGAGACTCTCTAGATGAAAATGCAGGGGATGCGGTTACGCATTCAGGACCTAGAAGGCCAAGTAGTTCAAGGGATTGGGGAGAGGGACATGGACATTATCAGAGCCCAGAGAGCGGAGCAGCAGAGTATAGATTTCATGTCTACTGTTAGCGGGTCCACTACAAAGTTAGCACAGGCTCTATATTAGGCAGGGCTAGAGACAGGGTACTACAGGACTCTGTATGAGGGTGTGGTGTCAGCAGACTAGAGAGCACTGAGCTTCCAGAGTAGGAGTTCCAGCAGGTCTCATTCCTGAAGATCTCATAACAGTGTGGGGGTTTCTCACTCTCAGAGGAGGGCTTCACCATACGAGAGGCCATCTGGTTCTAGAGTAGGGTCAGAGCATAGGGGTCCTCCTTCAGGGCTAGCAGGATTTGGAGGCCATGATAGAATTGGCTAGGCCATTTTGATAGACATGATGTATATTTTTGATCGAGCCTATGTGCTCTAGTTTTTTGATTGAACCTGCGAGCTCCATTTTTGACACATGGATTTAGATTGTACTGTGACACATTTTGATGACACACACACAGATATATATATATATATGCATATGCAGCGGTTTACTATGATGATGATCTCTATTTTTCTATATGTATGTGATGTAATGGATGTATGTGATATTTTGTTTTTATGTTATGGTTTCATGTTTATGTTTCATGATTTATGATTCATGATGAGATGATGCAGTCCTATTTATTATGCCCTGTATGTGATGATGTTTATGATGTGATGTATGATATGCCTCATGGATGCATATGTTGAGATGATTTTCCATGTTTATGCAATGATTCCTTATTGCTATGTGATTCTTATATGTGTACTACATTGATGCAGATATGTATGTGTTAAATATTTTATGATAGATGTAAAATGTATGCAGATGATGATTTTATGTGTTATAATGTAGTATTGATGATCTAATATGATGATGATGATATTTATGTTGGTTATGGTATTATGCTTATGATGGAATGTATTTGATGGACTAACATGTGTATGCATGTAGGCCTACGAGATCTAATGCATTTTTTTGGTATGTCATAGTAGGACGAAAGATGATTAGAGGAAATGGAGATGAGAAATGTGTGAAGGAGGAAGATTGGCTAGAAGAATGGATCCAAAATTTTCCTTGATAGATTTTTGAGCTTCTTTCTTGTAGTTGCTTCTTATCATCATAGAGCTTATTATGTCAAAGAATGACAAACACCACGACATATCAAAGGACAAGGCATAAATTGTGGTCCATTGTGAAACAAGCACAAGATAGACAAGGAGTGCCTGACTCAGACTAAGTAACTATAGTATCCTATCGGAACATGCGATGAGATAACTATGGGGTATGCAAATCTTGATGCAAGGAAGCATGCATTCCTTCCAATGCATAGGATGTCTTTGATTCACACCCAACGGAATCCTGATCACACATAAGAAACCTAGTTACCCCAGTCATCTAGCCAAGACAAATTGCAAACAAAAATCAAAGAAAAGGTCCCGTTCTATCCTCACTTCTCTTTATCACTTAGGGACTTCCTTGAGAAGCATAAGAACGAGACTGCAAAGCAAATAAGACAGACAAGACCTAGAGTCAACAACCATGTAGATTGTTTGCTAAGTGTGCATGTGTTTGTTTTGATTGGTTATGATAGGTTGAATGATGCCTGGTTTCAGGATAGGAAGCATGTTGTATAAGATGCCTAGTCTAGTTTGGACAATGCCCCTACCTGTCTAAGGCAAGTGATAGGATTGTGACATTTCATATAAGACATGTGGTCTAGTTTCGAAAATGTCACAAGTTGTGAGACGATTTGGCATGCGATGATTCAGGATGTATGAAGGATGAAACATGTCGTCTAAGGTGTAAATTCTAGTTTTGACTATGCTCCATGCGGTTGCTGGTGAAGATTGTTTATGGCGATGTTCAATTATCATCATGCTAGTGATGAGGAATGATTGTTTGGCTGTGTTTGATGAGCTGTCTTGTTGACACGCGAGGTTGTTTTCCTTGTGAAAGACTGATTACTTTAGTCTGTTCAAAGTGTCCATCTTGTCAAAGGATGACTTATTATGACATTTGAATCAACGGACCCTAAGGGACTGACCTAATGTCTTGGGGGCTCATCAGAGATGACCCTGCCTACGTGATAGCACATAGACAATGTAGTTCGACTAGGTGGACTTTGTGTGACGTAAGACCTAAGGGTGGGATGCCTCAGGGGCTCATCAAAGATGTCCTTGCCTACGTGAAAGCTCAGAGGCGACATAGTTTGACAAGGTGGTTTGACACTGTTTATTTCTTGAAGTTTTTACTTGGTTATGTGATTTTTTGTGATTTTTGATGATATCCGATGTTTTTTGGATTTTTGAGAATATTTGGATGTTTCTGGATTTTGAAGATATTTAGATGTTTTTGGAGTTTTTGGAAAAATATTCGGATGTTTTTGGTAATTTTTGGAATATTTTGATTTTTTTTGGATTTTTGGAATATGCGAAAGGTGTCCTCCAATACCGATTTTGAGGATTAGGAATTGCCCTAGTTAGGTATGGGACAAAGTTATGACCACGACAGGATGGGATAGGATGATGATAAAGTGATGTGGGAAAAGTGGGGAGATGCAAAATGTCAACTTATTTCCAAGCCATGAAAAGAACAATGTGGGTTATTGTGGATTATGACATGGATTGCGGTGTGGGTTACGTAAGATTTATTTGCGGAAAGCGGAAAACTAGATAGAGTGATGGTAGACAATGGAGCCAAGATCAACTACACATGGCACTTATTTGCTAGGTTTTCAATATGGTACCTATCCAAAGCGCCACCGAAGTGGTTTTCACTTTTGGACAAAGTATTTCTCTTTACTATTTTATTACTTTTTTGATTTTTTTGTATTTTTTTGTTCTTTTTTAACTTTTTTGCTTTTTTGATTTAGGTATAATATTTACAAAGGTGTTTGTTGCTGATCAGCTTTGGTAGCGGTTCACCTTTGGGGGTAGTGAGTTGATATGCTCCCGATCCATATGCTACTATGATGATATAGGGACCCAACCAGTTTGGTTCAAACTTTCCTGGCCTCTCCCTTTCCATTTGATTCTTATGGTTCTCTTTTAGGACCAAGTCTCCAATGTTGAACTGTTGAACTCTGACCCTTTTGTTATAGCTATGCCGGAGACGGTTTTGATATGCTTGTAAGTGCACCAGGGCATTCTACCTTCTCTCATCTAATAACTCGAGCTCATTTAGCCTAGATACTCTATAGTCTTCGTCGTCCACAAATTACTTCAGTGACACTCTTAGGGAGGGTAACTCAACCTCGATGGGCGGGATGACTTCAAAACCATAGACAAGGGAATATGGAGTGGCTCCGATGGGGGTGTGGATGCTGGTGCGGTAGGCCCACAAGGTGGGATTGAGTTGTATATGTCAGTCACGACTAGCGTCATTGACAGTCTTCTTGAGAATTTTTATAATGGTTTTATTTGATGCCTCGGCTTGACTGTTGCCTTGGGGGTAGTATGGAGTGGCAAAGTGGTGTTGAATGTGAAATCTTTCACATAGTTCATGGATGTCTTGATTTATAAAAGGATGATCATTGTCTGTGACGATAGACTGAGGTACACCATACTAGCATATGATGTAGTTGAGGATGAATTTGGCTATTTGTTTACCGGTGA
Source organism: Cunninghamia lanceolata (assembly GCA_027924645.1). Lineage (NCBI taxonomy): Eukaryota > Viridiplantae > Streptophyta > Pinopsida > Cupressales > Cupressaceae > Cunninghamia > Cunninghamia lanceolata. Next base: position 11,190,332 of record BSBN01000252.1, on the reverse strand, counting down.
TGTATGTCATGGGGATGGCCTCAATCCACTTTGTGAAATACTCTGTGGTGGTGATGATGAACTTGTGGCCGTTGGTGGAGGTGGGATGGATTTTTCCCACGAGGTCGAGTCCCCATTGAGAGAATGGCCATAGAGATGTAAGTGGCTGCAAATCTTGGGTAGGTGCATGCACAAGGTCTCTATGTATCTGACATTGTGTGCATTTTTTAGAAAAGTGATAGGCATCTTTCTCCATGGTGGGCCAATAGTATCCAGCTCTGATAATCTTCTTAGCTAGGGTAGGACCACTAGAGTGAGCTCCACATATACCCTCATGTACTTCGCGTAGAGACATTTGTTCTTCATCGATGTCGAGACATCGTAGGAGGGTATTGTTAAATCCGCAGTGATAGAGGGTGTCACTGATGATGACATATTTGGCAAATTGGTGTATGAAGGATTTACGTTGATTGGAGGATCGGTCGGGTGGGAGAATTTGGTCATGGAGGTATGTATGGATATCATGATACCATGGAGACGTGGGACCAACTATTTCGCACACTAGCTCATATTTAGGGACATTAAAGGCTGGGACCAATAGTTGTTCCACCAAGAACTCGAATTAAGGCACATTTCTTAGGATATCAAAGAGAGACCCAATTGTTGCCATTGCATCAACTGCTCTATTCTGAACTCTAGGAATATGATCAAAGACCACTATCTCAAAATATAGCCTGAAACTATCAACCATTCTCTTATATGGAATGAGTTTTTCATCTTTTGTGTCATATTCATTGTTGACTTTCTTGATGATGAGCTGTGAATCATCAAAAACTTGTAATGTTTTGATCTTCTAGTTGATAGCCATTCGTAGTCCTATGAGTAATGCCTCATATTTTGCTATATTATTTGTACAAGGAAAGACTATCCAAAATGCTTTAGGGATGACATCGCCTTGAGGGTGTTGGCAAGAGACACTATTTGGCTTCATAAGTATTTTCATTGATGGCAACAAAGTCTATCCCACACATCCGCAGTACATAATATGCCTTTACTGAAAGTCAGATTGAAGATTGTCTTGGTCCGGTAGACAAGAACAGAGTATGCAACATGATCCGACAATTAGGTCTGGATCACTCAGATGGTGTAACTCAGCAAGTTGCAGATTTGGACAAGTCAAGAGGGGCATCATAACTATTGTATTCCAGAGATTTAGTCTCCGGTGACAAAGCATGCAAAAGATATGAGCATATGAGTGTTGGGTTCCAGTCAGACAGAGCAGACAGAGGAAGAACTAACCGACAGAGTATCAGACCTCAATCCGGTTGTGTAAAAGGTGTTGATCGAGTAATTTGTAACATTGTACATTATTGGATGACATGATTAATGATTTCTATGCCTAAGTTTTTGGTGCGCATCATCTATCAAGTATGAATTCAGCCGACAAAATAGTATTTTGCAAATATCCTAAGTGTTCTTATTGCCAACTAGAAAGTTGTTTGAAATCCTTGATGCATATATATACCCGATGGATTCAAGCTTGTGGAGGTGTGAAGGTGATGAATGTATGTATTAAGAGCGAAGTAAAGCAGAGAGAAGTGCGAAGACAGTAATCCAAGCTTAGAATGTGACAGAAGAGTGATATTGAGCAAAGGAAGAATGAAATGTGCTAGATCGGTATACTGAGCCTAACCAAAACTAAATTCTTGCATATAGGGATGTTGTTCCTCAGTTCAAATACTTCAGTATCATCTGTAAGATTTTGTAGGCAGTGAGCCTCTTGTGAGCAGTGTGCTCGGGCAGTGAGCCCTAATTGGCAAGTGCCATTTTGTACTCTTTTATTCTTTTAACAGAGAATACAATCTTGGGTTAGTCACCCCATGGTTTTTCCCTTAACAGGGTTTCCACGTAAAAATCTTTCTGTTGTGTGTGTTAATTTCACTTCTATTCTTATGGTTGTTTATGCTTTCATGTTTTGATATATCAATGAATATTGAGACAAGAAAAGAAAGTAAAAATAAGGAAATTCTGAGATAACTAATTCACCCCCCTCTCAGTTATCTACCTTGTTTCCAACAATTGGTATCAAAGCCAAGTTCCTCTGAACAAGCCTTACAACTTGAGGAAGATCTGGGAATCTCAATGGATGCATATGGTATGAGAGAACAACTTCAGTTTGCCCTAGATGATCTTGAACAATCCCACTTTGAGGTCAATAATTTGAGAGAAAGACTCAAGAAAGATGATGATTTCATCAATGAGCTGAAAGAAAAACTCAGTAATTCTGTGAAAAAGAGAAAGGAACTACTTCAGAAATTAGCAAATTAGAATGAAGCTAATAATATTGATGAGGATCTAAATGAGAAAACTAAGCTATGTGAGAAGCTGTCAAAAGAAGTCATTATGATAAGACATGAAATGGAATCAAGGGTTATGAAATTTACCCAAGAAATTGAAGAGAAGAGAAAGACTGGAGATAACCTAAAACAATCCCTCAAGGAGAAAATAGAGGACTGCCACAAAATGGATAGAATAATCATGCATCTTGAATATGATCTTGAAGAAGCTAGAGACAATGAAGAACAACTTGAGAGCCAGATAGACACTCTTAAACAAGATCTTCAATTTGCAAATGAATACAAAGAAAAATTCAAGATAAGCTTAGCCCAACTTGAAGTTCTTGAAATTCAAAAGAGGGTAGATGATAAGCGTGGCTTGGGATATGAGAAAGGTGAAAGCTCTGGATCAGGAAGTCAAAGAAATAGGCTTAGAAGACCTCTGGTAAGGCAACCAAATGCCCAAAGATATCCATCTTTCAATGGAAATTGCCTCAATTGCAACAAATTCGATCAAAAAGCAACCTAGTGTAGAAATAGAATGAATTAGAACAATTCATCCTTCTCCGGTCAATGTTTTAGTTGCAAAAGATATGGTCACAAATCTCATGAATGCAGAAATATGCAAACGAACAATTCTTTCAATGGTAGATACTTTACATGCAATAGAATGGGGCATATGGCTAATCAATGTAGATCAAAAGGATATCAACCAAATAAGCAAAGAAATGTTGTGTGTTACAATTGCAATAAATCCGGTCATATAGCCAGATTCTGCAGAAGTAGAAATCATGATGGAAAGGGTCTGGTAAAACATGATAAAAAACCAGACAAAGGTAAAGGTAAAGTGAATGTGGATGAGATTCAAAAGGAGATGAGCAAGATTTGGATAAAGAAGAGCGTGATGAATACTTGTGATGGATCTGCACCAGAATCCGGTGCTAATAATCCTTCCAGAAATTAAAAGGTGAGCTCTGGCTCAGGGGGAGTAGCAAAAAGAAGATCAAAATTCCCCCAACTAGGTTGTAAGTGCCTGAATTTAGCACATTGAGTAAACATCTAATGTTACGGGTCAAAAGGTTCTTAAAGAATCCTCCAAAGAGCTTTCAGTCATAATGTGAGAGGTCCGCATGAAGATTCAAAAGGTGTATGACCACTTGAGTAGATCTAGTTTTGGCAACCATCCAGTATTAACAAAGAAATACAAATTGATCTGGTACGATCTGCAAATATAATACTCTGATCTGCAGATCTAGAGGCAAGTTCATGAGACAAATATGTGTTATCAACTCACTAAGATACTAGTTTGAAGATCCATAAAACGATTCATGAAAAGCTTGCTTGGGAAATAGAGTAACCGGATGACTTAAAAGGCTGTGCATTTATTACAATGGCAAATTAGGTTTTGCGGAAGGATAAAAGGGTCTTTGTTTGTCATTTATCATACCTTGCATTAAAAAATGAAGAAGAAAGAAGAGCTCTGAGAAGAGATCCTGCAGAACATTCAAGTAGAAACTAAACATCAAAATCAATCAGAATTTTGCTCCAAACCCTAAGGCACAATAAGGTATTTTCTTTCTGCAAAATCTCTTCAAATTTTGGCGATTAGAATGGCTACTCTGATGGTTGTTAATATCTCTAAAAGGCTGAGACCAAAATTCAAGAAACATCCTTACAAGTCTCTAGAAGTTGATCCCTTGGGTGCATTTTCCAGTATTCTGTACAGTGTTCTACATGTTGAAGATATTAGGGTTTATATTCATGCAAACATCAAAGATTTGGAGACTCAAAATTGATCGACATCTATCACAAACAGTTAATAGATGAGAATTTTGACCTCAAACCTGAATTCAAGACCCTAAAGGACAAGCACTTTGAACATTGCATACGTTTCCTGTCCTTTGCAGAAGACGAATGGGTCTGGTATGTTCTGAGTAGGATGCATGATAACTTTATGTGGCTAATGAGCCCATTCAAAATAACCAAAGATGCCATCAAGGCTATGACCAGATTGCATTCAACTGGTGGGTTGCCTGCACTCAAATCTGTAAAAAACCAAGCGATAACTGAAGCCACCGGATCAAAATATGACAAGAGAGCAATGACTATAGATGACAGCACAGATCCGGAGGTCAAGTTTGCATCAATGATAATTGGTTACAAAATTTACCATTCAAGTAGGGAAAATTCTATGTCTGATACAACAATCTATCCTACATATCAGATGCTGAAAGAAAATGCAGATTATGATCTGTGTGAGCTCCCGTTGAATCAACTGATGGAAAATTTGTAGAAGATCAAGAAAGATAAGAAAAACTCTTTCAAATATGGCAGTCTGATATTGTGTCTGTTCTTCTACTATATGAATGAGCTACCTGGGTCAAAAGGTTAGATCTGGCAAAATGATAAACCTGTTGCTATTCAAATAAGAGATTACATGAATGGACTTGGTGATGCTCAAGCCCAAAAGATAGCTCTTTGGGGTTACTTCAGGAGTTTCCAAAGCATGATGCATACAAGAGAAAGAATACCAAAGTCAATAGTTGAGAAATACAAAGACACAATTTTCTTCATGGTTGACACAGATCAATGCCTAATGGAGGCAGTTGAGCCAAGAATTGTGTGGGTAATGCCCATGGGATATGAGGTCAATAAAAACATATTGGAGGTACATGTTCAATACTTGTTGAGTCAACCCAAGGACACTGAAGCAGAAAGGTTTGGCACCTTTGATGAGCTAAACATAAAAATACAAGTTGAATTAAGGAAGCCTGAGACCAAGAGAAAAGTAAGAAAGGAAGTTGAAGAACTTGCCAAAAGGTTTGGCATAACAAAGGAGGCAGTAGATGCTAATAAAGAAAAAATAGAGAAAGTAGAAAAAGAAAGGAAAGAAGCAAAGAAAGACAGTGTTCTGATGGAAGCCTCCTCCCAGACAAGATCTTCCAGCAGTTCTTCTCCTGTCACTCCCAAAAACTCAAGGACCACCAAACCGGAAGTCAAGCCATCCGGTAAAGGAGAAAAGAGAATGAAGACCAAGGCCACAAGAACATATATGAGCCAAAAGGATGATGAAGAGATAGAATTAGATGAGGAAGTCAGGAAAATGAAGAAGAGAAGAACGTCTGAAAAGTCATCCGGTAGCAGAAATGAGGAAGAGAAAATAGAGGAATTTGTTGAGAAACCCACTCTCTCAATTGAAGACATCATCAAAGCAATCACTATGGATGGAAACCTGCAGTTGGTAACATAATTTTATGATGAATAAATGATGCAGACAAGAGAATACTTGAGGAGGCAATTGTTAGGTATTTGAATATCTATAACAAAGCATTCATTGAAATAATTTCATTAATTCCTAAGAGCCTAGAAGAAGTATTGGAGCTAAGAAAAGAGAATGCAAAGGCAAAAGACTTGGAGATCCAAGAGCAGATAGTAATACAACTATGTCCTTCTATCACTCCAAAACAAATGAACATGGTTTTCAAGGATAGTAAAGTTGATTTCCGGAGCAAGTCCTGAATGAATAAACTCATGCTTGGAGAAAATGACCAAATAGCTGATGAAACAAAAGAAATTCTTTGGAAAGCCCTGAACAGGTTTAATCTTTCCATTGTTGAGGAAGCAGATGAAGAGCCTTCTACCATGGATGTTGAAGGATTAAAAGAAATCAATGAAGAATTCTCTGACAAGGATGTCAAAGGATTAAAGAAAATTGATGAAGAGCCAATTGAGGCATTAGACTCTTCGGATCTAGAAGAAGAAGTTCACAAAGAAAAGGAAACACTGACAGAAGACACTGGTAATGTCACTCCTTCGGATCCCACTGTTGCCAAGACAAATCTTCCAGTCACCAGAGAAGTAGAGGAAGGAAGAAAAGAAGAGAAGGAGAATCAAGAGAAAGAAGTTAAGGCAAAAGAGGAAGAAGAGAAAGAACAAAAGGATGGTGATTACACATCCAAACCAACCAATCTGGACACCTCTAAAGGGAAGAAGTCTGAATCACCAGCAAGAGACACTGCAGAGACAATGCAGAATTTCTTGGACAAAGAAATGATGGAGCTGGATGAACCTGAGTTGATTTAAGGGCCACTGAATTTGGACTCTATATCTCCGATTCAGATAATGAAGATATCATCTTTTGCTCAGGCCAAATCAAAAGAAAAACTTCTAAAATCTCATATTGAGGATAGTGAACTGTTGAATGTTGCATCCAGAGTACTAGAGAAGATCATGCCCACTTATCAGAAGGACCCATCAGCTTCTCCATTCGATAATCTGAAGAACTTAGTTAATTCTGTTAATACACATTTTGAGTCCTTAGAAAAATCAGCAGAAACTAAGGTACGGAAGGAGTTCTGGGGAAAAAGATTTAGTGAGGTACAAGGACTAATTGCTAATGATAGGAAAATCCTAGACATTGGCATAAAGAGCATTGAAAATGCTCTTAAGGATGGTGGGGACATATACAAATTTTGTTTAACTTGGCCTAGAGTGGCAGAGGACATTGAGAAGAAAATGAAAGAACTAGAAGGAAAACTTGTTAGGAACCTGTGTTTAGCCCTTCGCTTTACTTTGTTAGTATATTGTTGTTGGACGCATATGCTTTGTAAGTTGTCCCATGAGTATATTGTATTATCCCACATTCATGGGGAGTAATAGTTGTTTAGATTAGACTTAGTATATAAGTACGTGTTGAGGCTAATGAAGGCATCCACAAGTTTATTGTATTGAGCTTGCTCAAAGGAGGTTGCCCCCTCGAAGTGCCCTGAGATCAATAAATTCCTTCTATGTTCTGTTATTTCTATTATTTCATGCATTTTCATTATTTTGTTGCAGGAGGTTCCTCTCATCTAGTATCAGAGCGCTTTCTTGGGCTCACTGGGTGGAATTTCTGCCAAATTTTTTTTCGCAGTGGCCTCTAGGCACTGTGATTATTGCAGTAGTTCTTTTTTCTTTGCATTTGTATTGTTCATTTCAATTACAGTTTGGATCAGGGAATAATCCCTATCCGCTTAACTATGGGAAGTACCTGGGCATAGCCCTAAAACTCATTGTGAGGAGTACCATAGGAACCCCAAAGTAGCTGGCCCATTGAGTGGACCTACCAATGAAAAGGGTAATGACTCCTACCTGATTGACTAGTTCCCATCCGTGAGGTAAACCAAGAGTTGTCATTTGTGGTAAAGTGGTTATCAGTTTTACCTGAGCCGTGGAGTGAGGGGTACTGCCCCAATACGCAAATCATTAGACAACATTGGTAGCCGAGTGAATCCCCTGAACCCTTAGGAAGCTGAACATACTTGGGATCCATATCTATTGCCAGCTGATAAATCACAGATTGCATCTATCCAAAGTTGTTGCAAATCCCATTGCAGATCATTTTTTCATCATATCTTCCTTGCTTTAGCTTCATTTCCCCTGAAAATTCACTGGAATCCCTAAAATTCCATTCTGCATATTTCCTTCCTTGAGGACCCTATCCCAAATTCCACTTATCGAAGCCAGAAATCCCACATTTGTTCATTTTTAAGGTTTTCCATAACTTCTTCGATTCTCACCCAATCACCTTCAAATTTTGCCACAGTGTTCATTTCCTATTTCTGCTCCTTTGTCCCTCTTGGACAAATTTTCCCATTCTTTCACCCCACTTCTGAAATCCCCATTTTCTGCTTCCCTGTCCCTCATAAAGTGTCTAAACCCTAGTCAAACCCCAATTACCCATTAGATTTTTTCCCAAATCCAAATTTTCCTTTACTAAAAAGGTTTCTATTTTTGTTTTTCTACCCATTTGCCCCCCCAAAAAAAATCCTGGTTATGGTTGTCACCCATGTAGGAGCAAAGAACATGAAGGATGAACTTGCAGCCCTCAAGACCAAACTCTAAGATCTGGATAAAAAATGTCTCAGCCTCAATCTTCAGCATTCAGCCATGAATAATAGACAGTAGCCAGAGCCTTCTGTAGACACTGGGTTCTCTTCTTTCAGCAATTTTCATGGGCCGAAGCTTGATTTTCCTTGCTTCAATGGTGATGATCTGACTGGATGGATATACTGAGTAGAACAATATTTCAGTTTGCATAATACTTTTGATGTCAACAAAGTCCCACTTGCATCCTTTCATTTGGAACATGAAGCCCTTCAATGGTTTTGTTGGTACATCAAGGCTCATGAAGCGCCAAAATGGACAGATTTTTGCAAACTCATTATGCAACGATCTGACCCTAGTGTTTTTGATGACTTCACAGGAGCACTCACGAAACTTCACCAAACTGGCACTGTGAGAGAATATCAGACTGACTTTGAGAAACTGGCCAATCACACAGAGGGATTATCTGATGAATTTTTTAGGAGTTGTTTTGTCAGTGGTCTGAAGGATGCAATCCAATCCGAGGTTAAAATGTTCCGTCCCAACACAATGATGGAAGCCCTAGGGGTGGCTAAGTTGGCGGAGGACAAGATCACAGCTCAACAATGCTCCAAATCCACTTTTGTTCCATTCAAAAATATGGTTTCCCAAAGACTTCCAATCACACCAGCTCTAGAACAACTCCTATCAAGCATTTGTCTAAAGCAGAGATGCGGGCACGTAGAGAAAAAGGGCTTGTTATAATTGTGATGAGAAATTCACTTGGGGACATAGATGTGTTGAGTAAAAGCTTTATCTCTTGGATGTGGATTCTCCACCTACAACTAAATTTTATGAAGATGCTCAGGATACAGTAGATGATCAGGTCGACATTCAGCAGCGACCTCTTGACCCTCCTCAGGATGACCACCCAGAGATATCTCTCCATGCTTTAGCAGGAGTCACCACTCCACAAACCATGTGGGTCAAGGGTTACTTCAAGAAGCTCTCTCTTACAATACTCATTGATTCTGGTATTAGTCATAACTTCATTGACCCTCGGATCGCCAAATAGGCTGATTATTTTGTCCATCCTTTCTCCAGCTTTGAAGTCATGATTGCCAATGGGGGCACATTACCTTGCAAAGGGAAGTGTCACAATGTGCGTATCTCTATTGGATATTATAACTTGTGCTCTAACATGTTTACCTTGCCCTTAGGCAAATGTGATGTGGTTTTGGGCGCTCAATGGTTACACACACTTGGACTCATCTTATGGGATTTTGCTGAACTTTGGATGCAGTTTTCAAACAATGGGCAAAAACACACATTGAAGGGCTTACAACTAGGGTCTCTCAACATCATCGGTTCACATCGCATGGAAAAGCTCCTTAAGAAGAATTCACATAGTGTCATCGCTCAACTCCATTCCATTCAGATGCAACCATTAGTGGTCTCCACTACTCCTTCGGATCTACAACAAATTTTGGATAGATATGCATGTGTCTTTGCTGAACCAGTGGGATTGCCACCTTCATGACTAGAGGACCATCATATTCAGCTCCTTCCTAGAAGCGTTCCTCCCAACATCAGGCCCTACCACTACCCATTTCACCAAAAGATAGAGATTGAGATGCTTGTTCAGGACTTACTGAAGAAAGGTATTATTCGCCCTAGTACCAGTTCATTTTCTTCACCGATTCTTCTTGTTTGAAAAAAAGATGGGTCATGGTGCCTCTGCATTGACTTCTGAGCACTTAATCACATCATAATCAAGGATAAGTTTTTGATTCCTGTTGTTGATGAGCTTCATGGTGCTCATTTTTTCTCCAAGTTGGATCTTCATTCTGGGTATCACCAAATTCGGGTTCATGAGGATGATATCCCTAAAACAGCTTTCCACATGCATGATGGCCACTATGAGTTTTTGGTCATGCCCTTTGGCCTCACTAATGCTCCTTCCACATTCCAGGCATTAATGAATAAAATATTCCGGCCCTACTTACGGAAATTCATTCTGGTCTTCTTTGATGATATCCTCATCTATAGTAAAACATGGGCTGAGCATCTCTAGCATCTAGATCTTGTATTGCAACTTCTCTCTGATCATCATCTCTGTGCAAAATAGTCTAAATGTGTTTTTGGGTAGGAGGAAGTGGAGTATCTCAGGCATATTGTTTCAGCCCAAGGGGTTCAAGTGGATCTTGCCAAAATAGATGCCATGAAAAATTGGCTGCATCCTCAGACACTCAAGAGCCTCCGTGGTTTTTTGGGACTGACTGGCTACTACCGCAAGTTTGTCAAAGATTACAGGAAGATTGTAGCTCCATTAACAGCTCTATTGAAAAAGGATGCTTTTACATGGACACATGCTATTGAGTGTGCATTTGAAAAATTGAAACAAGCTATGTGTACTACACCTGTTCTAGCTATGCCATATTTTTCCAAGACCTTCACTATTGAGAGTGATCCTTGCGGCAATGGACTTGGTGTTGTTCTCCTTCAAGATGAACATCCCATTGCGTTCACCAGCAAAGCCCTTTTAGGTAAGAATTTAGTACTCTCTACATATGAGAAGGAAATGATGGCTATCTTGCATGCAGTACAGAAGTGGCGGCCATACCTATTAGGGAATCATTTCTGCATCAAGACTGATCACCAGAGTCTGAAATATTTCCTGGAACAATGAGTCTCCTCTCCAACACAATAGAAATGGGTTAGCAAACTCATGGGTTATGACTATGAGATCACTTACAAGAAGGGTAAGGACAATATTGTGGCAGGTGCTCTTTCTCGCACATTTGATGATCAATCTTCTCTTTTAGCTATTTCTATGCCTATTCCAAATTGGTTGGAATCTATCCAACAGGGCTATGTCAATGACTTTTCATTATCTCAAATCATCCAATAGTTGGCCAATAACCCTTCTGTTGTACCACATTACTCTTGGGATGGTGCTTCTCTAAGATACAAGGGTCATTTGGTGCTTCCGTAGAGCACAGATCTTCAACAAGCTATCTTCTATGAACTCCAAGCTTCTCCATCGCCATGGCACTTTGGGTTCCTCAAAACTTATGAGTGAGCACGACGTAACTTCTTTTGGAAGGGAATGAAAAGGGCAATTCAACAAATGGTGGTTGAATGTGATACTTGCTAGCACGACAAGGGTGAAACAACACTCCTTCCTGGATTGCTTGAACCCTTGCCCATCCCTACATGAATTTGGGCAGATATTTCTATGGATTTCATTGAAGGGCTCCCTAAATCTAGAGGGAAGACAATGATCTTGGTTGTGGTTGATCACCTCTCCAAATATAGTCATTTTTGTGCCTTCAACCATCCCTATACCACCTCCTCAGTCACACAGATTTTCATGAATCAGATCTTCCGTCTTCATGGAATCCCTTCTTCCATTGTCTCAGATCGTGATGCAACTTTCACCAGTCATTTTTGGATAGAACCATTTCACTACACTGGCACCAAACTAAAGATGAGTTCAAGGTATCACCCACAAATAGATGGTCAAACTGAAGTTATCAACAAATGTTTGGAAACTTATCTTCATTGCTTCACCTCAAAACAATAGCATCAGTGGGCAAAGTGGCTCCCTCTCGCTAAATGGTGGTACAATACCTCCTACCACACTGCATCTAAAATGACTCCATATGCAGCTGTCTATGGTCAGGCACCACTAGTGCTCCTTCCATACACCCCCAACAGTTCACCAGTTTAGGCAGTTGACACGGTTCTCCAAACCTGAGATCAGATTCTTCGCATTTTGCAGGACAATCTTCACATGGCAAGAAATCGAATGAAACAACAAGCTAATTAGCACTATTCTGAGTGCACTTTTCAAGTAGGTGATATGGTTTTTCTTCATCTACAGCCATACAAGCAATCCTCCCTGAAACTCAAAGGGCATCATAAGCTGGTTCCAAAATTCTATGGGCCATATAAGGTTCTTTAGAAGATTGGGTTAGTTGCTTATAAATTGGAGCTTCCTCCTTCTTCCTGCGTTCATCCAGTATTTCATGTCTCTTGTCTAAAGAAAGTTCTTGGCACCAACATCAGAGCACAAACTATTTTACCAGAACTGGATAATGAAGGATCCATCATTTTAGAGCCGGAGGCAATCCTTGATAGGTGCACTTGTCAGCTTCACTCTCAATCCATCACTGAGGTATTAATTCACTGGCACATAATGCAACTAGAGGATGCTACATGGGAACCACTCCTTTAGATTTAGCAACAATTTCCACATCTTAAACTTTGAGGACAAAGCTTTTCTAAGAGGGAGGGGATGTTAGGAACCCATTTTTAGCCCTTCTCTTTACTTTGTTAGTATATTGTTGTTGGACGCATATGCTTTGTAAGTCATCCCGTGAGTATATTGTATTATCCCACATTCATGGGGAGTAATAGTTATTTAGATTAGACTTAGTATATAAGTACGTGTTGAGGCCAATGAAGGCATCCATGAGTTTATTGTATTGAGCTTGCTCAAAGGAGGTTGCCCCCTCGAAGTGGCCTGCGATCAATAAATTCCTTCTGTGTTCTACTATTTCTATTATTTCATGTATTTTCATTATTTTGTTGCAGGAGGTTCCTCTTAAAACTGTCAAATCTATCTCAGAATTTTGATCCCCTTACTACATCTCTGGTGAATCAAGAATGCCAAGCTATTGTTATAATAAATGAAATAAAGAAATTGGTTAAAGAGAAGAAGTTCATAATGGATAGAATGGGTGAACTCAGAGGGATAATCATCCCTAAGTTAGAGGCAATGCATGATGCCTTGGCAGATGCGCAAAGTACAGTCTGGACCAGTGATCCAACAGATTTGAAGAGGGCAGAAGCATATGCATTTTTGTTAAGTGGACACATCTCCATTTTGGATAGAATGAAGAGGAGTTGGACCATAGAGATTGTACAGTTGAAGACAACCTTTGCGGATATACTTAAGTATATGTAAGTATAACATATGAATTGTATGTACATATGCGGCCATGTATTTAATAGTTTATGCACAATTTTGGTATGCGGATCCCACCCTTTGCCATTGATGTCAAAGGGGGAGTGAAGAGTAGTGAAAAATGAGGAATCCAGCAAAGGAGGAGCACCAATAAAATAGTATAAAGAAATAGAACACAAGCAAAGGGGGAGTTACTACGACACTTAGTCATTTTTCACTAAGTGTTGCCATCAATGCCGAAAGGGGAGATTGTTCGCAAGAGACACTGTTTGGATTCATAAGTGTTGTCATTGATGGCAACAAAGTCTATCTCACACATTGGTAGTACATAATATGCCTTTACCAGAAGTCAGATTGAAGATTGTCTTGGTTCGGTAGACAAGAACAGAGTATGCAACATGATCCGACAATTAGGTCCGGATCTCTCAGATGGTGTAACTTAGCAAGTTGCGGATTTGGACAAGTCAAGAGGGGCATCATAACTATTGTATTCTAGAGATTTAGTCTCTAGTGACAAAGCATGCAAAAGATATGAGCATCTGAGTGTTAGGTTCCAGTCAGACAGAGCAGACAGAGGAAGAACTGACCGACACAGTATCAGACCTCAATCCGGTTGTGTAAAATGTGTTGATTGAGTAATTTGTAACATTGTACATTATTGAATGACATGATTAATGATTTCTATGCCTAAGTTTTTGGTGTACATCATCTATCAAGTATGAATTTAGCCGACAAAATAGTATTTTGCAAATATCCTAAGTGTTCTTATTGCCGACTAAAAAGTTGTTTGAAATCCTTGATGTGGATATATATACTTGATGGATTCAAGCTTGTGGAGGTGTGAAGGTGATGAGTGTATGTATTAAGAGTGAAGAAAAGTAGAGAGAAGTGTGAAGACAGTAATCCAAGCTCAGAATGTGACAGAAGAGTGATATTGAGTAGAGGAAGAATGAAATGTGCTAGATCGGTATACTGAGCCTAACCGAAACCAAATTCTTGCATATATGGATGTTGTTCCTTAGTTTAAATACTTCAGTATCATTTGTAAGATTTTGTAGGCAGTGAGCCTCTTGTGAGTAGTGTGCTCAGGTAGTGAGCCCTAATTGGCAAGTGTCATTTTGTACTCTTTTATTCTTTTAATAGAGAATACAATCTTGGGTTAGTCACCTCATGGTTTTTCCCTTAACAAGGTTTCCACGTAAAAATCCTCGTGTTGTGTGTGTTAATTTCACTTTTGTTCTTATGGTTGTTTATGCTTTCATGTTTTGATATATCATTGAATATTGAGACAAGAAAAGAAAGCAAAAATAAGGAAATTCTGAGATAACTGATTCACCCCCCTCTTAGTTTTCTGCCTTGTTTCCAACAGAGGGGTAATGAACAAAATCCCTGCGCCAGAGCCGTGATTTGTGCAGGAACCATCAAATAATAGTGTCCATGTTTTGGGAACTTCTATGATGAAGATTGATTCATCAAGAAAATATACGACCATAGGATGATCTGCTATTGTAGGTGCTTCTGCCAACCAGTCTAAGATCACTTGTCCTTTTATTGCTTTTCGGTCAACATATTCTATATCAAATTTGCTCAATACCATAACCCATTTGGCTAGTCATCCTGTCAGGGCTGCTTTGTTGAGTAAGTACTTTAGTGGGTCAATCCTTGCAATTAGCTTTGTCTGATGATTCAACATATAATGTCGTAGCTTTTGGGTTGCAAAAACTATGGCAAGGCAAGCACGCTCAATAGGACTGTAATTCAACTCGTATCCCACTAATGTCCTGTTGATGTAATAGATTGCTCGTTCTTTTCCTTCCTCATCATTTTGTGCTAATAATGCCCCTAATGTTGAAGATGTTGTTGATATGTACAATAAAAGGGGCTTTCCTAGCATCGGAGGCATGAGAACTGGTGGTGACAACAAATCTTTGATTTTCTGAAAGGCTTCCTGGCAATGTTCTGTCCATATGAAGAGTACCCCTGTGTGGAGTAAGTGCTGAAATGGGTGACATTTGTCAGCAAGTTGTGTGATAAACCTCGTGGTTGATTGTAATTTTCCTTGTAGGCTACTTAGTTGTTTTGGATTTGTTGGTGGAGGCATTTCCATTATTGCTTTCACTTTAGCGGGATCAACTTCTATGCCTTGACGTGAAACAATATAGCCCAGTAGTTTGCCTGATGTAACTCCAAACACGCATTTCTTAGGATTTAATCTAACTTTGTACTCTTCTAGTCATTTGAAGATCCTATCTAAAACATCCAGATGAGTGCTTCTTGTGACTAATTTGGCTAGTAATTTGTCGACGTAATCTTCCATACATGTGTGCATATAGTCGTGAAAGATGGTTGTCATTGCTCTCTGGTATGTAGCTCCTGCATTTTTAATTCCAAAAGGCATAACAATCCAATAGTATGTGCCCCATGGACATGTGAAAGCTATTTTATATTGATCTTCCAGAGCTATCCTTATTTGATTATATCTTGAGAAACCATCCATCAGTGAGAGCATTTCAAATCCAGTGGTAAGGTCAACTATAATGTTTATGTTTGGAAATGGAAAATCATCCTTCAGACATGCCTTGTTTAAATCCCTGAAGTCTTCATAGATTCTGATTTGGCCATTGGGTTTTGTGACTGATACAAGGTTAGATACCCACTTTGGATAGTCTATTGGTCTGATGAAACCCAGATCGAGTAGCTTTTTCAATTCTGCTTTTACCAAGAGTGCGATCTGTGGATGCATTTTTCTTAATTTTTGCTTCACCAGTTTGGCATTTGGTAGCAGTGGTAGGTAATGTAAGATGAATTGTGGATCAAGCCCAGACATATCTGCATACGACTAGGCAAAATTGACTTGTCATGCTGAGAATAAATCTTTGAATTCGGGCTTCTCTTGTTCTGTTAATGACTCAACAAAATGAATAATCTTGGGATCTTCTTCTATGCTGAGGTTGGTTTCAACAGTTTTCTCCACTAACAGTGGTGATCTCTCATGTGTAATAGGCAACACTTCCAACCCTCCATCCTTGGATGCCTCAGAGAGTTTTTCACCCTCAGATACGTCCTATATTTTTAATTTTTCATGGTCAATAGGTGCCTTTCAGTTTTCACCTAGAGACCTTTTTTCTTTTTTGTTTTCACTTTTGCGACTAGAGGTGGAGTGGATTCTCTGAAGTAAATAGAGTTGTTGAGATCCATGATGTAGCCAACTTTATGATCCCCTATAGGTATACCTTCACTAAGTCCCATGAACTCGGCAATGGCTTCGTCATTCTCAAAAAAATCTAAGCTAGGTGGAGTTTGTTGATCCCAGTCTATGAGCTTAGGATGGACTAAGGGCAAGCCATCATCGATGTTTAGGTAGCTTATGGTTATGGGAGTCAAGGTGCAAATGGAAGTATTGTCAGGATCCCAAAAGATGTTGATCCATGCAGCGCCGTCGGGTAGGTCAGGTGTGGAAGATTCATGCTCAGGTTCGGGAGGGTCCCTTGATGTCTTGACGTCCTTGGAAGTACTTGTGTCCCTACCCAAAGGTAACTTAGTACTAGGAGTGCTCTCTCTTTGTGATGTATACCCTAGCCCCTTGTTACAAGGTTGCATGGCTAGTTGAATGGGTTTCGTAATCCCATTTTTGTTAGGCCCCAATCCACTATGCCCATCGTATCCTTGCTATTTTACAAATTCATAGCCTTTGCCATATCATTCCATGGGAAATTGTACGTGCTTGACCTCTTCTTCTTCCTTGTAGAGCCACTTAGAGACATCATCATCTACGTCCTCTTTGCTTAGTTCTCCCCATTTTGTGAAGGTGGTGGGGATGTCAATGATGGTCTCCTTAGGTTTGAATGGGCCAGGTTTGTTGTGAGACCTTGGTGATGTTGGGAGTTTTCTGATGCAGTATGACCTTTCTATCTTATATTCCCCACATCCTTTGTCTTGGATCTAGACTTTAGGGTTTTATGTTGGGGTGAATGGGTGGTGGATTTTGATAATGTGGATGGGTCAACAGGTGGAGGGTGAAATTCCCCTATTTACTGGTACCTGATGTTGTGGAACTTCTCTCAGGTGGCTACAGTATTGGAAGGTATCAGGATCACCAGGTATGGTGATCTCCATTCCATTGTAAGGGAATTTAATGCATTTGTGTTAGGTGGATGGTACAACCTTCATGGTATGGATCCATGGTCAGCCGAGGATGAGATTGTAGGGGAGTTCAACATCTAAGATGTGAACTGCGGTATTGAGAGTGGCTGGCCCAACTCTTATGGGAAGTGAGATCACTCCCTTAGAGGAATGTTCAGCATCGTCATAAGCTTTGATGACAATTCTCTTGGTGGGGTCCACACATGCTTTTGAGTAACCCAATATCATCACTAACTTTAAAGGACATATATTCAGTCTGGCTCCACTATCTACCAGGACTTGTCTAATCTTGTGTTTGTTAATGAAGACCTCAAGGTGTAGTGGGTTGGTGTGATTGGGTCGTTGTGAGGGTACATCATGTTCAGTGAAAGTGACATAATTTGAGGTGGCTAAATGTCCCACCATGGCTTGAAATTGATTGACATTTAGGTTTGTGGGAATGGAAGATTCCAACAAGGCTTTGTCGAGAATGGCCTTGTGCTCCGGGGATAAGCGAAGTAGTTCGAAGATGGATATTTAGGCTAGAGTATTTTTCAAGTGGTCCAAGAGATTATATTGAGTCTTTGGTTGTGCATTGGATGGATTGCATGAATTAGATGGGGCACCTTGCAGTGTTACCTTGGCCCTATGAGTGGTGACGACACACTCAGGATGGGATTTGATGGTGATCATGGAGACATTATTATCAAATGCACAGATGCTATTAATGGTGTAATCATAGGTGACATTGCTATAATTGACATGGTCATGTGGCTTGGTTCCTGAGGTGGAGGTTGTTCCCGATCCATGATTTTTTAAGGGGTCTTGAAAGATTGTATGATTGGTATTAGAGGAACCTTGTGGATTATCTAAAGTGACATCCCCTCGGTCAATAAAGTCTTGTATGATGTTCTTCAGCTTGTAATAGTTGGATGTTTTGTGACTTTTGATTTTGTGATAATCACAAAAAATCATTTTCATTCCATGAAGGTGGTTTAAAAGTGGGGTCGTATGGTTTGAACTCTAGTAATTGGATGAGGTTGGATTGTAACAACTTTTTGAGGATTGTCTCAATAGGTTCTATTAGGGGTGTAAAGTTTTGTTGAGGGTTGTTATTCCTTAGAGGTGGTTTTCTTTGGTTGTTTTGAATTGCGTTAGCCATTTTTTGTTGTTGTTGTTGTGGTTTTTGTTGAATGATTGGTTGATTATTTTGCACCGAGGGTGCTTTGAGTGTGAGAATGGGGCTAGTCCTATTGATTGCTTTTGTGTCTACGACCCCATCAATGGTGACATTCTTGTTGCGAGACCAAAACTTGTTCTTGTCATAGGACAGGTTTTGAGTTTTTTCATTCTTGCTGAAAATTTTGATTGTGCCCTTATCTATGAAGGCTTTCTCAATGGCTGTTCCCTTTTCAACAACTTCTCCAAAGAAGGTACAATAATGGATTTGTATTTGGTGCATGAGTTCTTTGTTCAAGTTCTCCACGAAAATTGGCACCAATTGGTTCTCAGGAATTTGACATGGGCATTTGCTAGCTAGGCTCTTCCACCTTTAGAAGAAGGAGATGAAGGTTTCCCCATCTTTTTGTCTAGTATGGCATAAGGTGGCGACATTCACATCCATCTCAATGTTATAAGAGAAGTGAGATATGAATTTGTCTGTGAGTTCGGTCCATGTCCTAATTCCCATGGGAAGGTGCACGAACCACTCAAGTGCTTGACCTGTGAAGCTCCTCGGGAATAATCTCATCATATAGGTGTGCTCATATGCAATCTCAAGACATGTGTGAAATTCCCACACATGCTCTATGGGACTTCCTTTTCCCCTATATTTGTTGAAGTTAGGCACATTGTAGTTTGGCAGAAAGGTGGCATGTAAATGCTTTTGTTTAAGGGGTAAGGACAACCAGGAGTTGACCAACCTTTTTCTTCAGGTTATCTTCTTTTCTTTTTATGTTTCTAAGAATATCCCAATTTGACAATGAGGTTTTCACTATTTCTTCTCCTTCCTTCAAGAATTTGGTAAACCATCTGTTCATCACCTGTGTGTGATGCTTCTACACATCCAATCCTGCTATCTCCTATTGAGATACCAGCACCAATGGTGTAGTAGCTATGATCTGGACATTGGTTGGTTCTACTAATCCTTTCATAAAAGCCTGTAATTGAGCAACTTTCTTTTTATACATTTTCTTCTTAGCCTTATCTTTCTTTATTATGGCCTCCACTGCATCCGTATGATCTCTCAATCCTTGGATTTCATGTTCTTCAGTGGTGTGACCTAAGTCAATTGTTGTTATTTGAAATTCTTCTGGCCTTATTTCTCCCTTAGCCTTATCTACTATGGGTACATCTATTTGAGTTGTTCTCTTCCCTATCACTGGATCTCTCTTTATTGTTGAAACTATTCTAGCCTTTCTCTTTGGCTTTGTGGGATCCAATGTGAACAACGATTTGAAATAAAATGGCACTTGCTCCTCTTGAGGATGCTCTAGCTCTAAATACATCCAGGATAACATAGTAGACCCAGACCCTACCTGGTCATATTGCTCACTTTGAGCATCTTGTACTTCCTTCTCTTTATTTTGATCCTTTTGCTTTCCAGGGATCTCTACATTCTCTTGTTGTCCATTTGCATCCTGATCATGTCGTGGAGGTGGAACCTCTGGATTTTCCTTTTGTTGATCTTTATCCTGACCCACTCCACTATCATCATGCATCTTTTCTTGCTCATGATGTAGTTGATTAGCATGTGATCTGTCTATTTGTTCATCTTGGATCATATCATCCTTAGGCATATCTTCAATTTGTTCTTTCTATAAAACTGCCTCTTGGATGTTTTGTTGTCCCTGTGGCTGATTATCTTGATGAGGCTCCTCTATTTGTTTTCTTTGATCACCCTCATCAATTCTTGTTTTTGTATCAACATTTTGTTCAGGTTTGTCTATCAGGATATCTTGAGCATGTGTAATCATATCCACATGGATATCCTACTATGCTTTCTCATCCTAAATACTATCATCTCTATTGTCAACATCCATCTAGATGTTCTTTCCTTGTGTTTGGCCATCCTTAATAGCTTCTTCTTTTTCTCCACTTTCAGGCTGATAGGTCAAATCTATCACCTAGGGACTAGTTACTATTTCTATTAGGACATTCAGTGGTCCCATTTGTACCTCAACATCAGGGGACTCTGCCCTGTCAACATTTTTATCCTGTGCTTCTATGGCACCACTTCCAATTGCATACTCAACATGCTAGAGTAGAGTTTCAATAGGATGATTGGTAACATCTCTCACCACATCATCTTCTATTGAGTCTACAGTTCCATTCAATGGAAAGGACCTACTCACCTCCCTTTCTAGCACCTTGCTCATGGCCTGCTATGCTTATTCAGTCTTTACCTTTATTATGTTTTCTATAGGCACATCATGTTGGAGTTCCTTCACCACATTTAAAACTAGACTTGGATGTCCCTGTGTGTGAACATAAGGTGATATAGGTATAGCTCCCCTCATGAGAGGACCCTGATACCTTGATTGCCTAAGGATATTGACTCCCAATAGGACATCATTTCCTTTTTCTAAGATAGTGCCTATTTGACTTGGATCTTCTTCTTCCTCCATAAGATCTTCTCTTTCCATCACTACCACCTTTGGTACAGAGATAGGGATGGCTCTTGCATATGCACCTTGAGGAGGGGATGGTAGCTTGTACACCAATAAAACACCCTTAGAAGTAGGTTGTTCCGCAGCTCCCGATGAGCTGGGTTGTGCTAATCTAGTCTCCAAGACCTACCTCTTATGCACCAAGAAGTCATCGAAGTCTAGTTCTTCTTGTTCTTTTATCTTTCTCTTCTTATCGAAGGTGATAAAAACTCCTTTTGCTTTCAATTCACCTATCTTCTTATTCAGCTAGTTCCTACTCCTTTCTATCACCTTGACAATCATGACATCAATTGATGTCTCATCTTCTTGGGTCCAATCTGGAGGTGTAAGTGCCTCATTATATATCTTATTATCTTCATATTCTGGATCCATGATGTCATCATCATCTCTCTTTATTTGTGGAGGTACCTCTGGTTGCCCTATTGTTTTCATTTGGATAAGGGTTGGCCTTTGATACTCCCTTTTCTTGACTTCATGCTTATCATCATAGTTTGCCTAGTAGTCTTCCAAATGCATGCCATGTTTGTATTTCTTGTTGAAATACCTCTCTATCCTATGATATGGATCAAAATTCTCTGACTAGTGGGAATAGCTGTAACTGCAAGTTCCTTAAATATGTCTCATCTGTCCTAGCATTATCCATTGATCCAATCTTAAACCAATTGATATCCAAAGGGAATTTTATATGTGGCCTTCCATCCTTCTTCTTGGACATCTCCAGGGCAGGGATGAGTTGCCTAGCCATCTCCATCAGGACAACCTTATCTGATGGGTACCTGGGTAGCATGAAGGGATTCTCACTAAATCCTTCCATCTTGATGTATGAATATGTCCTGGACTGTATGAACCAGACACCATGTGGATGAATCTTTTCCATTGCTCCTACTAAAAATCTCTTGGCCCTGTCTTCTTCCAAGAGTCTAACTATGTGCATTATGAAGCAGTCATTCATAGCCTTATAGTGTTGCACTGATTGTCTTCTCTCTAGCTGGGGATAATGCTTCCAGGATGTCTTCTCATGTGGCAGCCTACCTAGTTTTCCTATTGTTTGTAGCCCATCAAAGGTGCCTTTGGCTACACATGCATATACCAGATAAGAGGTCATCTTGAATACTCTATCTTGCATTCTTCTCCACTTCACCATCTATGAATACAGGGAGTTGTGTATAGGTAAAATTGATATTATAAGAAATCAAATAATGAACAATAACTCAATCCTATAACTTTCAAAAGATCGATCTAAATGATAACACAAATAAATGAATATGCTAATTAAGAACAATGAAGCTATCACCTAGACTATGTTGATCTCTTGGTTCTTTGTGGATTGCTAAATATATTGCATACCCATGGTTGCAACAAGCGGACGTAGATGAATGATATTAGTGCTCAAAGATTCGATGTGTTCAATGATGCGATGTATGCTCAATGTGCTATACGGATGCCTGAGAATAAATGATTGAAGAGGATTTTTTATGAAGTGAAGGGGGTATATATAGGTTTCAAGGAAAGATCAATCAATGGTTGAGATAAATCAATGAATCAATGCTTAAGATAAATCAAGAGCTCATGATGAACGTGCACACGACATGTGTCATATTTAAAGAATATTTTAAAGTTGCTTTGTTGAGTTAACTTCTTTCTAGGATAAAGATAGGATTTGATTTCATAAATTTAGAATGCTTTTTCTAATTTATGAGTTGGTGATAAAACAATAAGAATTAAAGACAATTAACTCAACTTTAGATTTGCTTTTTGAAGTTCTAAAAATAAGACCGATTGTGCACATAGAAGAAAATGATATTTTTAGAAGATTGAAGGATAATTGAGAAATTAAATAAATAAATTTATTTAATTAATTGTGCATGGAAGAATGAGATTTATTTTTGGAAGATAATTGAAGATAATTTTGAAAATAAATAAATAAATTTATTTAATTAATTGTGCATGATTGAAGAAAGAATAAGATATAAATAAAATATTGATTTTATTTATTTTTAGAAGATAAAGTCAACTTAAATAAATTAGAATATTTTATTTAAATTTAGAAGAATAGTTGATTAATTAAATAATTAAAATTATTTCATTGTGGATAAGAGGAATTTAATGATGAATTAATTAAATAATTGAAATTATTTAATTTAGAAGAATAAAGAGGAAATTAATTTAATTAATTAAATAAATAGAATTTATTCAATTAATGTTGGAATTAGGGGAATTTAGAGGAAATTGATGAAATTAATTAAATAATTAGATTATTTAATTAACATTAGATGCAAGTAATTTAGGAGGAATTCTATGTATGTAGGTGATGATATGTGTAGGTCATTTTTAGGTGTCTACATTTTGCCTCTCTTTGAGATGGTGTTGTGAAGTAACATCATTTCAAAGAAGTTTAAAACATAGTGTTTGATTGGTAGAAGAATATTTATTTAGAAGAAATTGATTGTATTAGAGATAGTGATGCCCCAGTCACTCAAAAAGTGAGGGTGACAAGGAAAGATAATGGTAAATTTAATGAATAAGATGAATGCTAATGATTCCAGAAACAAACAAGGTATTGCCCCTGTCAAGTTGTAAACCAATGATTAATTGATGATGATTGATAAAGATATTGTTGTCATTGTGGGGAATGATATATCCCTAGATCAACACAAGGATGTGGGAACGATATATCCCATTGATGATGGATTGATGATATTGTCTGGTTTCAGGAAATGAAACATGTCTTATAAGACACCTGGTCTGGTTTTGACAATGCAACATCCTGTATAAGACAATTGATTGATGATAATGTCTAGTTTCAAGAAATGAAACATGTCGTATAAGACACCCGGTCTGGTTTCGACAATGCAACATCTTGTATAAGACAATTGATTGACGATAATTGATTGATTGATTTATGACAAGATTAGGATCAAGACCAAAGGATGTGATTGGATAATTTGGCTAGATTGATTAGCTAGATTGGTATGGAAAGGATGAGGTATATTGATAAGATTAATGATGATGATAATGAGGATGTCCCCTCGAGAGGACAGGTGGGTTCAAAGAACACAAGTGTGCTCTCGAAATGAAAGAAGAGATGAAGATGAAAAGTTAGATAAAAGATGGAAGATAAATAGAAAAAGAATAGAAGAATTGATATCGGATTGATCGATCTTAATGAAAGCTATAGATTTTATTAGGATGTATGGGTGAGATGGATAGGATGAAGTGTTTTGAGGATATTTAGGTGAAATGATGATATCTTATGTACCTGAGTACTGGATACTTCCTTTGTATTCCAGACTACCTACATACTCATATTCATGGGATCAAGGTACCTTAAGATTGAGATGATGATAATATGTAGTTCTAGAAGTGTGATGAGATGGGGTGATGTTGCAACAATTATGCAAATATTTATAAAGAGCAATCCTTATTTTTGATATAGCATGTGGATGTTATGCACCATGGTATAGAAGACCAAGATGATGATGTATCCAATGCATAGGATGTTTACTCTGCAAACAAACGGTTTAAACTTATATCTACTAGACATAATATAACCTTGTTGGATATGTGAATGAGCCATAGTCTTGAACATATAATAAATGCAATACATAAATGCAAAAGAATATTAATATGTAAGATGCTAGGTTGTAACACACACACACAAGATAAATATTAGCCTTTGTAAGATGGTAAGAACATCCCACAAACACAACATACAAAAGAAATGACTATGCCCCAATCCATACTGCATCACAACATACCAAAATATAGAAAAATCAAGGTAGTCTTGACTAGGTATTAGAAAGGAACAAAAGATAGACCAAAAGGAAAAAGATTGACTAACAAAGTAAACACACGACCAACATATTCTCTTGCCAAAGAGGTTGCTCAGGGTAGATTGGTAGATAAAACCTTATTGTAGGAAAGATATATCCGTTAAAGGTTGTTGATTTGATCTAGGATAGCTGGATTGTTGTAGTAGATGTGGAAAGCAGTATGAGGGATAGCATATGGCTTCATGAGTATTTTTTTGTTTGTTTTGGGTTTGGATAAGTACTTGAGCTTTCAAAGGATGCATAGTTTGTTTTCTAATTGAGTTAGTCAAGTTGGGGTGATAGGACAAATTTTGATAAATGGAAGACAAGAGAGATGGAAGTATTTGATGGATTGGGATGATTGGGTACATTGGATTGCATTTGGATAGCCTTAGTACTAGATACCAATGACAAGGGAACATCATGGATAGGTAGACGGATGGGTGATAGGAGATAATGGATGAATAGATAGTGTAAGATGGATAGACTCATGATAGAAGGATGAATAAAAGAATGGGAAATAGTGGATGGAATGGATGAGGTGCTTAGGATGTGATCACCAAAGACTATCTTACATAGGACTAACATGCCCCATTCTAGGTATAATGCTTTTACATGACAAAACTTATGATGATAGGATTGGTTGGAAATGATGAGGTATATCAAGAGAT
Organism: Cunninghamia lanceolata; assembly: GCA_027924645.1. NCBI lineage: Eukaryota > Viridiplantae > Streptophyta > Pinopsida > Cupressales > Cupressaceae > Cunninghamia > Cunninghamia lanceolata. The sequence goes on along the minus strand of BSBN01000252.1, from coordinate 11,164,928 downwards.
TTTCAAAGCATGTTTCAACATTTTTGCCTCTATATTTATCAAGATCAAAAAGGAGAAAAAAGGATGGATTGGATCAAGAGGATAATTAGGCGCATATAATGGATAAAGAAGATATAATAGGAAGGATAGGTAGAAGGAATGATATGATGGGTAGATGAGACAACATGACCCCAAGTATAAGTTACATAGACAATCAACCTACACATGACGCCTGTTTGCCAGATTTTTATCATGGTACTTATCCAAGGCTCTTGTTTGCCAAGTTTTTACCATTGGACAAAGGGATTTCTCTTTACTATTTTGATCCTTTTTTTTTTCTTTTTTTTCATTTTTTTTTGGAATACTTGGATGGGATGGTAGGATGAGGACTCAAGCATCTGTTTTCATTAGCAAGGTAGTATGTTAGCATTTTAATGCATGTTCCCACATGGATCTTGGTAGATGTGGGAAGATGGAAATGGAAAGGATGGTGGATTATGATATGGATGATGGGTGGAGATGGAAGGATAACTAGATGACAGAGTAGAAGCATGGACCATAGAGGTATGATGGGGGAAATATGTTGGATAAGGGATGTAATATGAGGGGATGGAAGTATGTGGAAATGGCATGGAATTGCAGGGAACCAAAACCAACGGTTGCACACATAGTGATAGATTTTGAAGCCTTTGACTAGGATGGGAAGTGGGGAGAAATGAGAATCAGGATAGGGGATTTGGAAATCATTGATTTAGGGATTTAGGAACCCAAATGGACTTAGGATTTATAAGATTTTTTAATGGGGAGTGGGAATTTTGGAATTGGGGGATAGATTGAGATATGGATACTTCTTTTGGGATAATTGCTTGTTGCTTGAGAACCCACACCATTTTCATTTTTTCTTTGAGGTGTGTGGGTATATGCAGCTTTTGAGATGGATTTGAGATAATTGCTTGTTGCTTGGGGACCCACACCATTTTCATTTTTTCTTTGAGGTGTGTGGGTGTATGTAGCTTTTGAGATGGAATTGGCTTTGCATTTGTGTATTGATGCCCTATGGCATGATATTCTTGAGGCTTTTGCGGATAATCTGCTGTATGTGTTGAAGCATCCAAATTTTTATGTTTGAATCTCATGGGATTTGGCATAGCTTCATAGGTGACTGATGTGTGCATTCATTGGCCATGATTAGGAATGTGAGGGCATTTATGGATGGAGGAATAAGTATACTGATGGGTGAAGAGATTAGGGGATGGAAGGATAGGAATATTAGGAGTTGGAAGGAGTGGAGGAAGAGTGGATGGCAGGAGATATATGATCACATACTTTTGTGAATGGTATGACGATGGAGGAGGGGTGACGACATATGAGTGAGAGGTGAGATAAGGTGTGCCAAGATATGGAGTGGAATAAGTAACTGGAGGAGGCATGGAGGTGGTACCAACATCATTGGATTGTTTATCTTGGGATGAAAAACCAAGACCATGTGCTTGAGGATGCATTGCAACATGGATGGGCTCTAAGATACCTTGTTCATGAAGGCATAAACATTTGCCTTGATAGTTCATGTTTTGGAACATACGATATGCAATGAGATGTTTGTTTTGGAAAGAAGATGCGAGTCCAGTTTTTGATGGAGAGAGTGAAGTAGTGGATAGTGGTTGTTGTTCTCCTAAGGAAGAACATTCATGGATGAAGGTGGTAAGACCAAGAGGATATGATAATGGATTTGGAATGGGATTGATGGTGGATGGTGTAGGATCAACATGAGATAATAGAGGATCCATAAGAGACAATGTGGGATCATGCAATGAATGACATGGGATGCTTGGATCTTGACTAACATTATGCTCAGTAGGAGATGAAGGGATAGGATCCAAGTTATCTATTTGATTATCTATGTTTTCTGGGGGATGAAGTGTCTCATCAAGGGAATTGGATTTTGTTGGATCATGGATAGGGTTAGATGGATAATGTATAGGATTAGTGTGGATAGATTGCTCACGGATAGGTGTGGAATCATGGATAGGTAGTGTGATAATCTCTTGACCATGGAATGCATAAAGTAGGCTAAGAGGATCATCATGGTTCTCTTGATCATAGATGGGATATTGATCATAGATAGGATCTTAATCATAGATGGGATTAAGTGTGTTATGGATGAGATCAATTTGCTCATGTATAGGTTCTTCATCAAAGATAATATCTTGATCATTGAAAAGATATAGGTTATAGATGGGTTCAATGGAGGTGCTTTGATCTTGATTTAGATACAGAGTTGATGTTTCCACATGCTTTAGATTATACTCTTGACATAGCTCTTGAATTTCTTGAATGGAAGTGCAAGTGGGAGACTCTTGAATAGGCTTGATAAGCTCTTGATGGTCAACAACATGAAGGTACAATGGATCTAGACTTGGACTCATGGTAGGATACTCGTCAATAGGTTGTGGACTATATGATGTATTTGGAGGACTAGATATGATGTTTGAAGGATCTTTGATAGGCTCTTGGATAGGTGTTTGAGGACATGGAGATGGTTGATTCCTTTCTAATAGCCATTGGATCACATCCTTCATAAGAGTATGGGTGGATGGACAATATAATGGATGGATGATAATGGTGGAAGGTGTTGTAGGATTAGGATGAGGATTAGGATTGGATGGAGGGATAATGATATTGGATGGATTAGGATTATATGGTTTTATCAAGGGTAGCTCAAGTAATTGTGCTTGGACCAATTGTTGTAGAGTGACCTCCCAAGAATCTTTTTATGGAAGATTGGAGGAACATGGGGATGAAGGTAATGAAGGGCTTGATGGATTATAAGGTTGAGGGACCAATAGACTATGACTACATGGTGGTGTGGGGATAGAACTAGTAGGCTCTTGTATTGATATATGAGTGGATGATGATGGAGGGTACACATACGATGCATAAGCTAGATTGGTGTTCCCCTTGTCAAAGGTACTATAAGGACTTAAGGACACTTGATTTTGGTGCAAAGGAAGACTTGCATGTTCTTGTTGTAAAGGAACTTGATAGTCTTGTAAATGGGTTTGATGATGAGTTGAAATGTTAGAATAGGGAATTGGATGATCGTGGGGTGGATGATGTTGGGTATCAATGGGATAGGTTGATGTGGAATTGACATGATGTGTAGGTGGGTTAGGTCGGTATGATAATGGGGGTGACACATGGGATTGAGGTGTAATTTGTTGAGGTTGTGGTTGGAATTCTTGTTGTTGTGGAATGTGATATTGTTGTTGTGAATTGTGTTGATATGTAGGTGGGTTAGTTTGGTATTGTTGGTATTGCGATTGGAATTCTTGTTGTTGTGGAATGTGATATTGTTGTTGTGGAGTGTGTTGATATGTAGGTGGGTTAGTTTGGTATTGTGGTTGGAATTCTTGTTGTTGTGGTTGGTATAGTTGTTAAATGTGTTGATATATAGGTGGGTTAGTTCGATATTGTGGTTGGAATTCTTGTTGTTTTGGTTGGAATGGTTGTTGTTGAATGTGTTGATATTTTGGTCATGGAGGGATTGCAAGGAAAGTTATTCTTGGGAATTGGATGGAGATGAATATATAGATAGAGGATGGTATGGATGACCTTGATGTCCCTTGCCATAGGATATACAATTAGGTATAGAACTGTGACTTGTGCTAGCCAATGTTGGATTTGAGAAGTTTGTATGTCCAAGTATGGATTCATGATTTGATGATTTGTTGTTGGCGTGGACATATAAGATGATGTTGTTGGTGCAATAGGATTAGGAGGATCTCCAGTGATGAGATGGGCATAAGGGTTATCACAAATGATATTTCTACATTTTCCCTTAGTGATAGGATCCAATCTCTCATAGTCATGTTTAATTTGTCATATTTGGGCTTCAAGTGGACTAGGAGATGTGTATGATGGAGGTTGGTATGATAGTGATGCGTGTTGGATTGAAGATATAGCTTGGGGATGAGATCCATATAGGCATTTAAGTTCCTCTATGTCTGCATCATCTGAGTATGATAGGGATATTGGTTGAATTAGAGATGGAGGGTGGTTTAACCTAGGCTTATGGATTATTAGGACCATTTTGATGAGGATTTTGGTTTGATTTATTGGCAAGACAAAAAACACAGTAAACAAGATGGTTGAGGACAACAATGAGTGTATGTTCAAGACTCACAAAAAGCCCAAATTTCCATGGGTATAACACAATTGAAGACAAATCAAGTACTTTTATACCCAAGGACACATCTTCACTGCAACACATCTGCCCACACTTGGAATCTCCATTGACTCAAGTGTCATCACACCTAATGTGGGTGTGTACACTTTTTTGTCTTTATGAGGGAGGATAGATAGGGACCTCTAGGACTGGAAGGATAACCCAATCACCGTTTCCCCAGAAAGCTACAAGTAGCTTATTCTAAGTTGAGGATTTTTGTCTCATCTCAAGGGAGCCTTATGGTGAGTATCTTGGGGGCAAAATCTTTATGTCCTTGGACTAAAAATTATCACAATGTTTAGAGGTAGATCGGGTAGTCACTAACTATGAGGTTTCTAGCTTCTTTTTTGGGGACCAACACCTTGTGAGCATCTGGCAAGCCACTAAAAGCTTTAACAACTTTACTAGGAGTGTAATATACCTTTACACAAATACGAAATTTCTTTCACAAAAGTGTTAGTACACCTCCTTTAAAATTGGCACCGTATGGCAAAGGCTAATGTTGGTTAGGACTTGGCTTTCGCCTTGACCAATTTATATAGCGGTCCTAAGGAAAAATCTTCTTAGGGTCCTTCCCTCTTGGATGAAATGCAATCCAAAAGGCAGGCTCTTCTAAGGGATAAACAAAAAGTAAAAAGAGATGGGTCTGGTTTTTGGTCACCCAAGTTTTTACATAAGGGGAGATCATACACCTATCACTACACAAGCATGGAAAACACTTGTTCATTTATCCTCCTAGATTATACTAAGTGCAACTATGCTAATCACACAAGATTGAATTACTTTATCAAATTGAGGTGTTTCTAAGACTTGGTATGAAAAAGTTGATGTCTTCGACAAATGTCATGCAAGAATATGTTAGAAACCTTCTTTGATCTATGATAAGATACTGCAACAAGTGATATTAGCTCCACACAAACCAAGTAGTTAGCATGTGTTTGAAACCATAGATTAAGGATGGGCCAATGAGTGGACTTAAAAAATAAAACTTGAAAAATCCTTGAATTGATAATAATACTATGTAGAGGATAGAAAAATATCAACTTTTAAAAAAAATCACTTGAATTGAAGTCCGTTTGTGAAAGTTATGAAGCTTGGAAGGTCTAAAAACTGTGACAAGACAGAGACAACAGTGAGAAAATGAATTTTCTGGAAAATAGAGAATCCTGAGAAAAAATCAATATCACCATGATGTAGAGCACGAGATTTTAGCCTATTTCAAAAAAATAGTCACTCCAATCAGCCTCCATATGACCAAGATAATGAGGTTTGAAAATTACCTACTTGATCCAAATGCTCAATGAGGAGGGGTATCACTTAGCCCCCTATTATTGGCCCTTGGTCACTGATGTGACCTGCTGTTGGGTAAAAAGACCTTTTATTTTTAAAATAAAAATGAAAAATAAAAATATACTTCACCTTTTATTTTAATTTTTTTAGGAGATAAAATTAAAACTAAATTTTTTATGTTTATTTTTAAAAACTTTTTATAAAAAATGTTTTTTTTCTTGAACCATGACCGGTCCTTTTTTGAAGAGGACAGTCCTCTTCAGTAGGTGCATACCCTGCTTGTGGAGGGTAGTACAACCCTGTGCAAGAGTAGTACTTTTGATTTTTTTAGTTTTGTGATTTGCTTTTTTATTTTTGATTTATTTTTGTTTTCGCTTTTTCTAAATTTATTTTTTTTAAAAAGCTTTTTAAATTTCAAAAAAAAAAAAGTACTTGCATAGGTATGCCTCAGGTTGCGTCCCTGAGGCAAAAAAAATGCCTAACTTTTACCTGCACCAAAATAGGTTGAATTATATGTTTTTCTTCACCTACCGATCCTTCTGGACGCAATCGTGACCTCTGTTTTTGCCTAGAAAGCTTCCTTTAAAAATTCACCTTCAGATCTCACCCAAAAAAGAGTTAAAAACTTGTGAAATCAAATTAAAAATTCCACACAATTGATATTAGATCAGGACCAAGGGGTCTCACCAGGCATGCCAGAATGTGTATAGGTAAAATCAAGATTATAAGAAATCAAACAATGAACAATAACTCAATCCTATAACCTTCAAAAGATTGATCTAAATGATAACACAAATCAATGAATATGCTAATTAGGAATGATGAAGCTATCACCTAGACTATATTGACCTCTTGGTTATTTGTGGATTGCTCAATATATTGCATACCCATTGTTGCAACAAACAGACGTAGATGAATGATATTAGTGCTCAAAGATTCGATGTGCTCAATGATGCGATGTATGCTCAATGCGCTATAGGGATGCTTGAGAATAAATGATCAAAGAGGATTTTTTATTAAGTGAAGGGGGGTATATATAGGTTTCAAGGAAAGATCGATCAATGGTTGAGATAAATCAATAAAATCAATGGTTAAGATAAATCAAGAGCTCATGATGAACATGCACACGACATGTGTCATACTTAAAGAATATTTTAAAGTTGCTTGGTTGAGTTAACTGCTTGTTAGTATAAAGATAGGATTTGATTTCATAAATTTAGAATACTTTTTCTAATTTATGAGTTGGTGATAAAAATAATAAGAATTAAAGCCAATTAACTCAACTTTAGATTTGTTTTTTGAAGTTCTAAAAATAAGACTGATTGTGCACATAGAAGAAAATGATATTTTTAGAAGATTGAAGGATAATTGAGAAATTAAATAAATTTATTTAATTAATTAATTGTGCATGGAAGAATGAGATTTATTTTTGGAAGATAATTGAAGATAATTTTGAAATTAAATAAATAAATTTATTTAATTAATTGTACATGATTGAAGAAAGAATAAGATATAAATAAAATATTGATTTTATTTATTTTTAGAAGCTAAAGTCAACTTAAATAAATTAGAATAATTTATTTAAATTTAGAAGAATAGTTGAATAATTAAATAATTAAAATTATTTAATTGTGGATAAGAGGAATTTAATGATGAATTAATTAAATAATTAGATTTATTTAATTAATGTGGATTTTAGGAATTTGAAAGGGAAATGATTTTAATTAAATAATTGAAATTATTTAATTTAGAAGAATAAAGAGGAAATTAATTAAATTAATTAAATAAATAGAATTTATTCAATTAATGTTGGAATTAGTGGAATTTAGAGGAAATTAATGAAATTAATTAAATAATTAGATTATTTAATTAACGTTGGATGCAAGTAATTTATGAGGAATTCTATGTATGCAGGTGATGATATGCATAGGTCATTTTTAGGTGTCTACAGGAGTCACTGATTATTTTATCCCACTAGATTGTTTGCTTGTTTTCAATTACCATCTTGATGAGGCTGTCCATCCAAGATTCAAAATTGCCAGCATTCTCCCTTCCACTCATTTTGCTAAGTAAGAAAATCATGTATTGAACTTCTGGACTAAAATCATATTTGTATGAATGTTGTGGCATCTTGGCCACTACTTTGGCCTTGTTGGTCGGATCTCTCCATCCCAGGAAAATAACTTTTCTGCAATCCTTTTGATTGCCATCATACTCCTTGGCAAGTGCCTCTAGGTCTGGCACATACATTCCTCTGGGCGTAGGCAAATTGAATGCCTCTGTTATACCATCTATTGATAGGTCTGCATATACTCGCCCTTGACATTCTACTCTTCTTGTCACCATGTTTTAAAATTATTAGTACACCCAATTAGGAGCTCTAAATCTTCTGCAGCATATGGAAAAGCAGTTGCGTAATACATCCTAGTGGTCACAATGTTCTTCAGAATGGGATGATCCTCTTTGCTATGGATTCTATTCCTAAAAGCATCAATATCAGTGTTACTAGAGTGGGTATCCTCTGTAAAAACATGCTTGTTTTATGTGTTGTGTGCCTTCAAGAAGATATCCTATTTGAATTCTACATCACGCTAATCTATGCGAGGTTGCATACTATCCTGCAATTTCATAGACTCATCTTAACTAGGGCATATATAATGTTAGGGTTAAAAATCCCACAATCCATGAAATTGAATAAACATGGCATCTGAATATATGCATTTAATCATGATTTAACCCTAAATTCATTTAATTTCAGCATCTTAATTCTTCACTTGCATAGAACACAGAATATCCATATGCAAATAACCAGTTAGGGCTTATTCTGTACATACTTGTATTACCAGACCTTAATTGAAATGTACAGACGTATACCAAAATCCTCTATATGCAAATGACCCTATATGCAGTTGAAATCTCGTCGTAGGTTTGCTATAGCAGCTTCTTCAGTTCTTTTGAGCTATATGTGCAAACTTTTAGCAAGTTCTGAATGTAATTATGCAAATTATGAAAGCAATTTACCTTTTTAAATTAAGAATTCTTGGATTCTAGGGCTTATTAATTGCTATCAGAAGATTAAATGGGTTCCAACAACATAATTGCAAGAGATTAAGACAAGTGTTCATCGGCACAAGTTTGAATTTAAAATCCAATGGCTTTTATATGCATTAAATGCAAAGAAGGTGTGTCAAGATGGAGTGGACATTATTTTGGAATGTCCATATGGATATATCCGTATGACATCAGCACATAGATCAAGTCAACCATCATTGACCAAAGATTCACTATCGGGTCTCAATTTCATTCAGAACAGGTTGGGATGTCCATGTGGACACGTGGCACAATACCATTGGTTACACAAGGGCATTGATATCTGAAACATCAAGACATTAAGGAGTGCAAAATATTCATGTGGACAAACATCCATGTGACGTTAGCAAGATAAATCTTCTGTGTTAAATCATGATGGCGTGACGTCACATGGATATGGATATTAAAAACAAGATGCAAATCTTCAAAAAGTTAATATCCATACGAGTTAAAATCCATATGACGTAAGTAGGCTCGGGAGTCTTTATAAAATTGGGATGACGTGATGTCATCGGGATCAGGATATTAAGCCAAGGAAGGGATATTTGACCAAGTGAATATCCATATGAACAAATGTCCATATGACGTAAGCCATTTGAATGAGCTAAGGTTGAATGACATCACCAGGATGTGGTTATTAGTGATAGTATAAGGTTATGGATATTAAGTTAAGGTCTGGATATTAAGTTAATATCTGGATGTTAACCAATATCCATCCGTGTGACATTGAGCTCACTTGATGAGTTAAATTTGACATCTTCACATTTGCGGATGTCGGGATATTAATCTTTACTTAACAATTTTGTGAGTCTGGACATTAAAGTAATGTCTGGATATTCTAACTATGTGGATATCTCCATGACCCATTGACCAAACTTTGACCAGGTGTAACTTCTTTGTTTTAGGGAATTTTAACATGTTTCAAAAAGCAAACCTGTTTAAAATTTTATTCTCTTTCAATTGGTAGGATTCATGTGGAGAAATATTAACTTTGAATATTTGGTCTATATCAAGGTCCTGACATACATATGGTAGCATTTTACCATGCTGCCCAAAGAAAAGGGAAACAAAACAAGCCAAGACAAAAGCAAGAAAAAGTTAGGTCTCTATTTTGCTAGGGCAAAATGGGTTGTGTTATGTAACCACACAACAAATACTATTTCTAATTCAGAATTAGTGAAGGTAATGAGCTACAAAACCACTCATGAGATCTGGAAGAAGCTAGAAAGTATCTATGAAGGAGATGCCAAGGTCAAGCAAGAAAAGATGTAGAATTTGAAGACCAAGTTTGAAACCCTAAAGATGTTAGAAGATGAAAATATTGCAAGCTACATGTATAAAGTGGATGAAGTTGTCAATTCCATCAATGGTCTTGGTGGAATGCTGGAGGAAAATGAAGTGGTAAAGAAGGTACTAAGAACCCTTCCAAAATAGTATTGTGCTAAAGTTTCTACTATTGAAGAAGCTCAAAATTTGGATAATTATACTAGGGATCAATTGTTTGGTACTTTAACTACATTTGAATTAAGAGAGTTTGGTCAAGATGATTTAAAAAAAGAGACTGCTTTTAAGGTTAGCAAGACAAAAATGAATAATGAGTCAGATCCAAATAATTTTGATGAAGTGGAAGTAAATTTTATAAGCAGATTGAAAAAGGGTGCTGGAAAATATAGAGGTAAGTTACACTTCAAATGTTTTAACTATGGAAAGATAGGTCATTATGCTTCAAAATGTCAGGTCAAAATCTCAAATGACAAATACAAGGATAACAAAGGTAAATCAATCAAGAGGAGTTATTATGTTAAACAAGATGCTAGCATATCTAATGATGAGTCTGACTATCCAGATGATGAAAGTGATGAATGTTTGTTCATGTCTTTGAATGTTGGAACTAATTCTACCGACTCTGAAAGATGTATGAAGGAAATTGCTCTCGAAATAAGGCACAATATCAAAGGAGCTTTGGTAACTGCTTTTCATGTAAGAGAAGAGGAAAACTACTGAATAATTGACAACAGATGTTCAAATCATATGACAGGTGATAAGAATAAGTTTGTTAAGCTTGAGAAATTTGATGGAGTTTTTTTAAGTTTGGAGATGATGCATCTGCTAAGATCTATGGAAAAGGTTCAATTAGTTTCAATGGCAAGCATAATACAAATGATGTTCTCTATGTCAAGGGTCTCCAACATAATCTTCTAAGTGTAGGACAAATGTGTAGTAGAGGATATAACCTTATGTTTTAGGATGGTGGTTGTGAGATCAGAAAAGAAAGCTCTAGAACTCTAGTTTCTATAGGAACAAGGACAAAAGGAAATGTATATCAGCTCAAAGGTGCTAGTGGTATGTTCTTTATGACTCAAATCAATGAAAGTTGGCTATGGCATAGACTACTGTGTCACATCAATTTTGATAGCCTAGTGAGGATCAACTCTACTCAAGTTGTGAGAGATATGCCAAGAATTACAAAGCCTATCAATGCAATTTGTGAGGAATGTCAGATTGGGAAGTAAACAAGAAAGAATTTCAAAACCAAAGAGTACTCTACCACATGACCATTGGAGTTGGTACATACAAATCTATATGGACCTACAAGAACATGAAGCTTTCAAGGTGACATGTATTTCATGTTGTTAATTGATGATTACTCTAGAATGACTTGGGTAACTTTTCTCAAAGAAAAATCAAAAGCTCTAGATAAGTTTAAAGCCATAAAAATTATGGTTAAAAATGAAAAGTGCTTGAGATCTAATAGAGGTGGTGAGTTCACCTCCAATGAGTTTAACTATTTTTGTGAAGATCATGGAATAAAAAGGCATTTGTCAGCACCTAGGACTCCTCCATAGAATGGAGTTGTGGAGAGGAAGAATAGGACAATTCAAGAAGTAGCAAGGACAATGTTGAAAGAAGTAAATCTACCAAATATCTATTGGAGAGAAGCTATTCACACTGCAGTCTACATACAAAATAGAGTGCAAGCAAAGGTCAACAGTTCAAAGACTCCATATGAACTATGGTATGGAAGAACTCCTACCGTTAAATATTTTAGAGTGTTTGTAAGCATGTGTTATATCAGGAGAGATGAAGAAAACTTGGAAAAGTTTGACACAAGATCAGATGAAGGAATCTTCCTTGGATATTCTACAAAGAGCAAGGCTTACAGGTGCTACAACAAGAGGCTAAAGAAGTTAATTGAAAGTGCAAATGTCAAAGTGGATGAAGAACCACATCAAAGCTCAGTACTGATAGAAGGATATGAATCTAATGAGTTCCCCTGCAAAGAAGAAGAAAGAGAAGAAGAAAAGGAAAAGGAGATGCAAGTTGATGAAGAAGATGTTCCAGAAAGGATTCCTAAGACTCCCAAGTATGTGCAGAAGAATCATTCTGAGGATCAAATCATTGGAGATAAGAACAAAGGTGTACTAACAAGAAGAAAAATTGCCATGACAAATGATCAAGTAAATTTGTACTTGTTGTCTAAAATAGAACCTAAAACAGTGACTGAAGTATTCAAAGATGAACACTAGATCAAATCTATGGAAGAAGAATTGATGTAGATTGAGAAGAATCAGACTTGGGAAATTGTCCCAAGACCAGTAGACAAAAATGTGATAGGAACTAAATGGGTGTTTCGGAACAAATTGAATAAGAATGGAGAAGTAGTCAGAAATAAGGCTAGGCTTGTGTGTAAAGGCTACTCACAAGTGGAAGGGATAGATTTTAAGGAAACATATGATCTGGTGGCAAGAATGGAGGCCATTAGAATATTTTTGGCCTTTTCAACTCATAAGGACTTCAAATTTTATTAGATGAATGTGAAATCTACATTATTGAATGGAGAATTGGAAGAAGACATATACGTTGAACAACCATAAAGCTTTTAGTTATCAGATGATCCAAATATGGTCTGCAAATTGAAGAAGGCATTGTATAGACTCAAACAGGCTCCTAGATCTTGGTATGCAAGATTGGATAAATATCTTCTGCATAAGGATTCAAAAAGGGTACTATAGATAGCAATTTGTACTTCAAAGTTAAAGAAAATCAAATCCTGATTGTGGTGGTATATGTTGATGATATAATCTTTGGAGGAAATGAAGGTATGTACAAGAGATTTGCAGAGGAGATGCAGAAAGAGTTTGAAATGTCAATGTGTGGGGAAATGAATTTCTTCCTTGGGTTACAAATCAGTCAATCAGATAAGGGTATTTTCATTTCACAGTCAAAGTATATTAAGGAAATGTTGAAGAAATTTAGGATGGAGGATTATAAACTGGTATGTACTATGGTTACTGGATGTAAGTTAAGAAAGAATGATGAATCTTCCAAGACAAATCAGAGTAAGTATAGATCAACGATTGGTGGATTGCTATACCTAACTACTACCAAATCGGATATTATGCATGCAGTTTGTCTTGTGGCTAGATTTCAAGAAGATCCTAGAGAATCACATGTTATAGCAGTAAAAAGGATATTTAGATACTTGAAAGGCACTCTAGATAATGGCTTATGGTATCCTAAGGATACTAATTTCTCTTTGAGTGCATATACAAATGTAGATTGGGCATGATGTATAGATGATAGAAGAAGTACAAGTGGTGGTGCTTTCTTTCTTGGAAGCAAATTGGTTTCATGGTTGAGTAAGAAGCAGGATTTTGTGTCATTATCTACTGTAGAGGTAGAGTACATTGCAACAACATCTTGTTGCACATAGGTGTTATGGATGAAGCAGACATTAAAGGATATAAAAGTATCATATGATGAACCTATTCCTATTCTGTGGGATAATACAAATGCTATCAATATCTCAAAGAACCTGGTAATGCATTCAAGAACAAAACATATCTCTATCTAGTATCACTTTCTAAGAGAGAAGGTTGCAAAGAATGAGGTGAAATTGGAGAATGTGCCGATGAAGGATCAATTTGCAGATATTTTTACAAAGGCTCTTCCTAAAGATACTTTTGAGTATCTTTGGCAGAAGTTAGGGATTATTGCCTCTCCTCTTAATTAGATGCATAAGTGTGTACATCTATTCAGGAAACATTTCAAGACATACTCTTGGTCCCAAACTGATGTTGAATGCTTTCCCTAAGGGGGAGAGTGCAGAAAAGTGAGAGCAATAGAGAGAGTAGGTGCTTGCTAGTGTTGCAAGTGTTTCCCTTTGAAGTACTGTCAAAGGGGGAGAGAAAAATAATTCAATGTAGAAGAGGAAAGTGTGGAGTATGTAGGAAAGAGAGTTGGTTGAGTTTGTTTCCCTTTGCCATTGATGTTAAAGGGGGAGAAAGTTAGAGTGGTTGAAAAACCATAGTGGAGGAAAGTTGGTCTGGAAACACAGGGTGAGAGAGTATGTTCATAAAAGAATGAAGAACTGGTCAAGTAGGGGGAGAAGAAGTTTGTGAAGTAGAGGTAAAGAGTGTGAAGAGTAAGAGATGCCCCAGTTAGGGGGAGTGCTGTTGATTGCAAAATTGATGGTTTTTCAGAGAGTTGGTGTTACCATCAATGACAAAGGAGGAGATTGTTGAAAGCTTGATGGTGTTGTCATTGATGTCAACCCCTAGCATTGGAGTTGTAGGAAGCTGGTGATGTCATTAGTGTTGTTATTGATGTTAACCTCTAGTGTATTCATGAAGAGAAGTGTTTTCTAGATGTTGAGAAGTGTTTTTGATGAAGATGGTTCACTTGGTTTCCAAGTGCTTTTGAGAAAATTTAAATGAAAGAGTCTGCAGTATGACAGAGGTGTGTTCAGTGTTCTACTCCTTATTTCTTCATGGGTGAAGATATGCTTGTACAGTTTGGAAGTGATGATCAGAGGTGTTCAAAGGTGTTATATATAGAGTTTCAGGTTCTAGGTCGTGCGGTAGTGGAATATATGTTTGACATAGCATTTTCTTGTGAAGAAGGTTGTTTGGGAGAAATAAGATTGCTTTGCATTTCTCTGCATTGAGGTTTCTTGACATGCAGATCTAGGAACATGCTTATATTGTCTGTATCTAATTTCCCTTGGAGTTTCTAGTGTTGGGTCGCTTCGCAAGTTCAGTTCTTGTGGGTCGCTTCACAAGTTCAGTTCTTGTGTTGGAATTCAAGTGGTAGTGCATCCTGATATGCAGGATGAAGGCATTCTTTATTTCAGATGGTTAAGGCAATAATATTGCAAAAGAGTTTGATGAAGCTGAATATTTAGGAATATTGTATGATGTTTTTATATGGTCTGCAAGTTGTTTCTGGACCTAATGAAGTAGGAACTTAACTACTTAAGGGCGTTAATGCAGGTTTGGCCAACCTAGTGTGTTAGCACTAATTGTGGATGTGCTTTGTTGCTTGTGGTAGCATGGTGTAGCGTGTTGATGTAGATTTGGGTCTTAATTAACCCTTGGCATGGTCTGCATTCACTTCCTTCCACCACGGAAGTGTTTGGTACCAACCTCTTTTGTGTTTGCATGTTTGAAGTGCATATGTCTCTTTGTAGCTGACTTTAAGATGTTTTTCAAGTTGTGGATGATATAAATGCAAGGTGAAGTTTGATTAAAAAAAATAGACAGTGCAAGATGTGAATATAATCAAGTGTGGTGATTTGAGTGCAAGCATAAAAGCTTATGACTTCTGAATGCAGTGAGCAGAAGGTGTCTACATTTCAGTCTGCATGAAGTTACTGGAGGTAGTGAACCAAAGGTTGCAGATGGCATAAGGTTGTGGTAGTGGAATTCTCTTATTGTTGTGAGATAGTGGATCTCTCTATAATGGTCTTCTTCTATTCTTCTTTCTTTCGGACAATGAGTTCTTTTGGTAGTGAGCCTTTCTTCTTTTTCTGGGCAGTGAGCCTACTTGTATTCAGTGTTGCTATTCATATATATGTGAGCTAATCCTCACTGTGTTTTTTCCCTTCTTAGGTTTTCCATGTAAATATGGTGTTCTTATGTGATTGGATGTGTTTGCATTGCTATTTCATATGTTTACATTCTGCTAATGCATAATAAGGGTTTAAAGATTAACAAGGGTTTGAAAATCAATGAGGGATTGAATGTTTTAATGTACAACTAATTCACTCCCCCTCTCAGTTGTCTTGTGCATCTAACAAATCGTATCAAAGCAAGGTTCCTTGAAGAAGTTTAATCACTTGGGGTAGATCTGGATGGCACACAAGAAAGGTATTAAGATTCCTTTGTTTGATGGAACAAATTATACTTTTTGGAAGATTAGGATGGAAATCTTTCTTCTCTCATTAGGGTATGGTGTATGGAAGTTAGTTGAAAAAGCATATAATATACCTACTAGTGGTCTAAAAGATGATGAGATTAAAGACTATGAGAACAATGGCAAGGCAAGGAGTGCTCTTCTGAATACTCAAGTTCTGATTCAGAATTAGTGAAGGTAATGAACTACAAAACCTCTCATGAGATCTAGAAGAAGATGGAAAGTATATATGAAGGAGATGCCAAGGTCAAGTAAGAAAAGATGCAAAATTTGAAGACCAAGTTTGAAACCCTAAAGATGTCAGAAGATGAAAATATTGCAAGCTACATGCATAGAGTGGATGAAGTTGTCAATTCCATCAATGGTCTTGGTGGAAAGCTGGAGGAAAATGAAGTCATAAAGAAGGTACTAAGAACTCTTCCAAAATCTTATAGTGCTAAAGTTTCTACTTTGAAGAAGCTCAAAATTTGGATAATTATACTAGGGATTAATTGTTTGGTACTTTAACTACTTTTGAACTAAGAGAGTTTGGTCAAGATGATTTAAGAAAAGAGATTGCTTTAAAGGTTAGCAAGACAAAAAAGAATGATGAGTTAGATCCAAATGATTTTGATGAAGTGGAAGCAAATTTTGTAAGCAGATTGAAAAAGGGCACTAGAAAATACATAGGTAAGTTACCCTTCAAATGTTTTAACTATGGAAAGATAGGTCATTATGCTTCAAAATGTCTGATCAAAATCTCAAATGACAAATACAAGGATAACCAAGGTAAATCAATCAAGAGGAGTTATTATGTTAAAGAAGATGCTAGCATATTTGATGATGAGTCTGATTATCCAGATGATGAAAGTGATGAATGCTTGTTCATGGCTTTGAATGTTGGAACTATATCTGCTGACTCTAAAAGATGTATGAAGGAAATTGCTCCGAAAATAGGGCACAATATCAAAGGAGCTTTGGTAATTGCTTTTCATGCAAGAGAAGAGGAAAACTACTGTATAATTGATAGTGGATGTTCAAATCATATGATAGGTGATAAGAATAGGTTTGTTAATCTTGAGAAGTTTGATGGAGGTTTTGTTAAGTTTGCAGATGATGCATCTGCTAAGATCTGTGGAAAAGGTTCAATTAGTTTTGATGGCAAGCATAATACAGATGATTTTCTCTATGTCAAGGGTCTCCGACATAATCTTCTAAGTGTAGGAAAAATGTGCAGAAGAGGATATAACCTTATGTTTCAGGATGGTGGTTGTGAGATCAGAAAAGAAAGCTCCAAAACTCTAGTTGCTATAGGAACAAGGACAAAAGGAAATATATATCAGCTCAAAGGTGCTAATGGTATGTGCTTTATGACTCAAATCAATGAAAGTTGGCTATGGCATAGAAGAATGTGTCACATCAATTTTGATAGCCTAGTGAGCATCAACTCTACTCAAGATGTGAGAGATTTGCCAAGAATTACAAAGCCTATGAATGCAATTTGCAAGGAATGTTAGATTGGAAAGAAAACAAGAAAGAATTTCAAAACCAAAGATTATTCTAACAGATGACCATTGGAGTTGGAACATACAAATCTATATGGACCTACAAGAACAAGATGTTTTCAATGTGACATGTATTTCATGTTGTTAATTGATGATTACTCTAGAATGACTTGGGTAACTTTTCTCAAAGAAAAATCAGAAACTCTAGATAGGTTTAAAGCCTTTAAAGTTATGGTTGAAAATGAAATAGATATGAAAATCAAGTGCTTGAGATCTGACAGAGGTGGTGAGTTCACCTCCAATGAGTTTAACTATTTTTGTGAAGATCATGGAATAAAAAGGCATTTGTCAGCTTCTAGGGCTCCTTAGTAGAATGGAGTTGTGGAGAGGAAGAATAGGACAGTTCAGGAAGCAGCAAAAACAATGTTGAAAGAAGTAAATCTACCAAATATCTATTGGAGAGAATCTATTCACACTGCAGTCTACATACAAAATAGAGTGCAAGAAAGAGATAACAACTCAAATACTCCATATGAACTATGGTATGGAAGAACTCCTACCGTTAAATATTTTAGAGTGTTTGGAAGCAAGTGCTATATTAGGAGAGATGAAGAGAACTTGGGAAAGTTTGACACAAGATCAGATGAAGGAATCTTCCTTGGATATTCTACAAATAGCAAGGCTTACAGGTGCTACAACAAGAGGTTAAAGAAGTTAGTTGAAAGTGCAAATGTCAAAGTGGATGAAGAACGACATCAAAGATCAGTATTGGTAGAAGGATATGAATCTGATGAGTTCCCCTACAAAGAAGAAGAAAGAGAAGAAGAAAAGGAAAAGGAGATGCAAGTTGATGAAGAAGATGCTCTGAAAAGGATTCCTAAGACTCCCAAGTATGTGCAGAAGAATCATTTTGAGGATTAAATCATTTGAGATAATAACAAAGGTGTACTAACAAGAAGAAAAATTGCCATATAGATGAATAGGTAAATTTGTACTTGTTGTCTAAAATAGAACCTAAAATAGTGACTAAAGCATTCAAAGATGAACACTGGATCAAAGCTATGGAAGAAGAATTGATGTAGATTAAGAAGACTCACACTTGGGAAATTGTCCCATGACCAGCAAACAAAAATGTGATAGGAACTAAATGGGTGTTCCAGAACAAATTGAATAAGAATGGAGTAGTCAGAAATAAGGCTAGGCTTGTGTGTAAAGGCTACTCACAAGTGGAAGGGATAGATTTTGAGGAAACATATGCTCTGGTGGTAAGAATGGAGGCCATTAGAATGTTTTTGGCCTTTGTAGCTCATAAAGACTTCAAAGTTTATCAAATGGATGTGAAATATGCATTCTTGAATGGAGAATTGGAAGAAGAGATATACATTGAATAACCGGAAGGCTTTTAGTTATCAGATGATCCAAATATAGTTTGCAAATTGAAGAAGACATTGTATAGAATCAAACATGCTCCTAGAGCTTGGTATGCAAGATGAGATAAATATCTGTTGTAGCAAGGATTCAAAAAGGGTACCGCAGATAGAAATTTATACTTCAAAGTTGAAGAAGATCAAATCCTGATTATGGTGGTATATGTTGATGATATAATCTTTGGAGGAAATGAAGGTATGTGCAAGAGATTTGTAGAGGAGATATAGAAAGAGTTTGAAATGTCAATGTGTGGGGAAATGAATTTCTTCCTTGGGTTACAAATCAGTCAATCAAAAAAGGGTATTTTCATTTCATAGTCAAAGTATATTAAGGAAATGTTGAAGAAATTTAGGATGGAGGATTATAAACTGGTATGTACTCCTATGGTTACTGGATGTAAGTTGAGAAAGAATGATGAATCTCCCAAGATAGATTAGAGAAAGTATAGATCAATGATTGGTGGATTGCTATACCTAACTACTACCAAATCAGATATCATGCATGTAGTTTGTCTTGTGGCTAGATTTCAAGAAGATCCTAGAGAATCACATGTTACAATAGTAAAAAGGATATTTATATGCTTGAAAGGCACTCTGTATTATGGCTTATGGTATCCTAAGGATACTGATTTCTCTTTGAGTGCATATATAGATGCAAATTGGGTAGGATGTACATGTTGGCAAGAGACACTTCTAGGCATGATAAGTGTTGTCATTGATGGCAACTAAGATCATCCCAATCATCTGCATAACACAATTTGTTCATACCGGAATTCAGACTCAAAATTTGTCTAAGTCTGGACAGTTAAGAACAGAGCAGTAAGAGGGTCTAATATTTTGGTCTGGATCTCTTTGGTGGAAAGTCATGATTAGCTGCGGATCTAGGGGAGTCATATGCATTGTCAAGACAACCTAAATCCAGATTTTTGTCCTCTGGTGATGAAGGATTCAAAAGATATTAACCTCTGAGTACCAGGTTCCAGTTTGTCAGAGCAGACAGAAGAAGAACAGGCCGACCTTGCACAAGGTCTTGATTCCGGATGTATGGAAGTTGTTTGTTGGACAAATGGTAATGATCAGTGATAGTGGCCAACATGAGTGATGTTTTTCAAGAGCAAGTTTTGGTCTGCACCTTAAGTTATGCATAGATCTAGCTGACAGAGCAGAGCATTCATAAATATTCTAAATGTTGTTGTAGCCGACTGGCAAGTGATTGCAAATCAAGATGAGTATATATATAGCCGATTGTTGTGGATGATTTTGGGTATGAGCGTGATATGTGAATAAGGCATATGTGAGAAGAGCAGAAATCCAAAGTACAAATAAAGGCAGAATAGTAAGAAGAGTAGAGAAAAGATGAAATTTGTAAGATCAATTTTTGTACTTAACTAAAACTAAAATTCTTGCATGGGTAGATGCTATTAATCAGTTCAAATCTCTATCTTTCTCTTGTAATATTTGCATAGGCAGTGAGCCTCCATTTGAGCAGTGAGCTCTGGGCAATGATCCCAAATGCATTTACATTCCCATTTGTAAAAATACTTTTAACAGGGTATTAATTTTTGTGGGTTAATCCCCACCATGGTTTTTCCCTTAACCAGGTTTCCACATCAAAATCTTGTGTCAAATGTGTTATTTATGTTTTCTGTTCATATGTTATTGATTGATGCTGAAATGTTTATATCATTAAAAGTGGCAAAAGAAGATTAAAGGTAGAAAAGATTGAAAATGTGTGACAACTGATTCACCCCCCCTCTCAGTTGTCCGGACCTAAACCAACAATTGGTATCAGAGCAAGGTTCCTTTGGAAAAGTTTAATAGCTTAAGGAAGATCTTGGAAGGTAGTAAAAATGGATGAATATAATCTTCAAGGGCAACTTAATCTCACCCTAGATGATCTTGAGCAGTCCAAGGAAGAAGTCCAAGAACTGCAAGATAATCTCAAAAAGGTTGAAGACATCATTGAGATCTTAAAAGAAAAGTTGAGCAAATCCAATGCAAAAGGAAAGGAGCAACCTCTTCAACTGGAAGACAAGGCCATGAAAGAAAAGACAAAAGAAGGTGAAAAGTTAGCTAAAGAAGTTATTGCCCTAAAACATGAGATGGAAACTGGGGTGATGAGACTAACCAAAGAAATTGAAGATAGGAAGAAATCTAAAGAAGAGATGAAGCAAAATTTGAAAGAGAGAACTGAAGAATGCTGTAGATAGGATGGAATAGCTGGTCTCCTAGAATCTAATCTACAAGGAAGTAGAAACAATGAGAGAGAACTTGAGAGATAGATTATCACTCTCAAACATGACCTAGAAATTGCAAATGAGTACAAGGAGAAGTTCAAAATAAGCTCAGCTAAACTCGAAGCACTAATTGAAGAACAAAAAAAGGATACTGACAAGCATAATCTTAGATATGAGAAAGGTGAAAGCTCTGGATCTAGACAAAGAAATCTTCAACCAAGGAATAAAAGGAATAGAACTAGAAAAACTCTGGTAAGATAGCTTAATGCTCAAAGATATCCATCAGTTAATGGAAATTGTTTCAATTGCAATAAATTTGGTCATAGAGCTATTCAGTGCAGAAGTAGAGAAAATCAAAATGGTCCATCCTTCTTCGGTCAATGCTTCAAATGCAAGAGGTATGGTCACAAATCCAATGAATGTAGAAGTATGATAATGAATAACTCAAATGGTAATTCTTTCAATGGCTACTACTTTGCTTGCAACGGATTTGGACATATGGCTAATCAGTGCAAATCAAGAGGAAATCAAGTGTGCTTCAACTGCAATAAATCTGGTCATATTGCAAGATTCTGCAGAAATAGAAACAATGGAAGAAGAGGTCTGGTAAACAGAAAACCAGATGAGCAAAAACAAGACAGAGGCAAAAGAAAATTGATTTGAATGAGATACAGAGTGAAATGAACAAGATTTGGATAAAGAAAGATACAATAAACAACGATGATGAGTCTGCACCAGAATCAGGTGTTGACAATTCCTTTGGGAATTAAGTCAGAAAATTTGGCTTAGGGGGAGTTGCATTGAACATCAAAATCCCCCATTAGTAAGTGGGTGCCTGAATTTGGCACAATAAAAGAAAACATTCTGAATTGGTCCAAAACCCTTGGAAGGATTTCCGAAAGGAAAAATGTTGATGTGAAATCTTGCGGAGTGATTCATGAAGAACTATCAAAACAAAGTAACCGGATATAATTAGGGCAACACATTTATTACAATGCCAAATTGGGTTTTGCAAAAGATAAAAGGTCACTTGGTCACTCATTTGAATCACCTTGCATTCAAAGGAAATAGGAAGAAGAGCATTCGAGCTGCAAGTTCAGAGACTGAGGCAAAGAGCAAATTCAATCAGGAATTGATCAACCCTAACCTCGCGAAAGAAAAAAGGCACCTCTCTGTGAAGCTTTGAATCTGAAATCTGTTGAAATGGCTACTCCTCATGTTGTTGACATTACTGAAAGGCCTCAACCTAAATTTAAGAAGCATCTTCACAAATCAATTGAAGTTGATCCGTAGGAGCTTTTTTAAGTGTTTTATATGGTGTGTTGCATGTAGAAGACATTAAGGTTTATATTCATGCAAATATAGATGAGTTTGGAGATTCAAGGTATGTAGATTTGTTTGAGAAACAACTCAGGGATGAAAATCATGAACTTAAACCTGAGTATAAGGCACTACAGGATAAACACTTTATTCAGATTATGGGGTTTCCAACATTTGATGAGGATGAATGGGTCCAATACGTTTTGAGTCAGATACATGATGAATTCATTTGGTTGTTAAAACCATTCAAGATTACCAAGGATGCTATTAGAAATGTAACTGGCTTAAACTCAATCGAAGGATTGCCCATGCTGAAAGCCGTGAAAAACTAGATAGTGACTGATGCTACCAGTGCCAAGTTTGACAGAAGGGCAATGACCATTAATGACATTATAGAACTGGATGTCAAATTTGCCTCCATGGTGATTGGGTACAAGATTTATCACTCGAGCAGAGAAAATTCTATTTCTGGAACAACCATATTGACGGAGTCAGGTTGTCATTGATGTCAAAAAGGTGTTCTTTCAGGTTGTCATAGATGTTGGGATTGATCTTCATATTAGGACATCAATATCATCAAGATAGTCAAGAGTTATAATGTTAGTTCATGTTTTGATAAGATCATCATCATGTGCAGGGTTGATATTGGTAAACATTTGAGTAGGAGACATCATCTCATGTGTTCTTTCTATTGTCATATCACAGCTTGTTATTCTCAAGATTGAGTTACATCAGGATGTCAGTGATGTGTTTGAGGATGTTGATCATATAGGAGCTCAAATAGGTCTAATGCAGAGTTGTTTCATGTTCACAGATATAGGTTATGTCAGATACAAGACTCATGGTTATCTTGTTTGATCTGCTTGTTTACATCATTTGTTAATGCTCACATATTATGGATAGGTGATATCAAAGGTTGAGAGGATCTCAGTTGAACAATATATGATAATTGTGCTTCAAATGTTGAATATTCACATTATCATTCACATTCAATTATCTCACTCTCATTGGTGGAATGCAGTTCTGATGATCTTGTTTAAGGTTGTCATTATCATCAAGGATCTTTATCAGAGGATAGATGTTATGCATTAAGGTCGAGCTGCTAGGACATCAAGGAGTTGGTATTGTTCAAAATGTTCATATAATCTCAGTTGATCATCAAGGATGCCTTATTACTTAGAAGCTCTGTTGATCATTAATGGAATGATATCTTCAGAGTTGGTGTTCAATATTACATGATGCCAATCAAGTGATTTATAATCTCTTGTTTCGTTGTGCTTGTACATAGCTACTTACATTTCAGATTGTGGAGTTGGTGAAGGCTTGATATCTGTCTAACATTTGATGTTGATATCCATGATGTTAGTATTGTAAGTGTATTTCAAGGAAGTTTATTGGATAATAATCAAGGGTTCAAAAAAATTTAATTAACATCAAATATCCCAAGTCATTTATCTCATTCATGGAGAGCACTTTTGTTCTAATCTACTGTTGACTTGATATCCTAGGTCATCTCACTAAAGGAAACCTGCAGAAGGGTTAAAATGACCATAGGGCAACCGGCCCCTTTCCACATTTTACTGATGGAACAAGTCCTCTACATTAGCGGGCTTTCTATGTTTTTAAATTTAAAATCTTATCCAAAAAAATCAAGAGGGCACGGGTTTATGTGAGCTCCATGCTTTAAAGAAAAGGCTATTATATTTCCTTGTGAAGAATTTAGAAATGTTTGAAGGCCGAATAGTTTCCTTTTTAAAACTTAATAATTTCCTTCTAAATCTTTGGTCGGTCCCTTATGTGATAAATAAGGAGTTTTTTTTATATAAGGAGATTTTTATTGTTTTTTCTAAAAGAGAAAATTCTTTTTGAAGAGATTTTTGTGAGGACAGAAAAGAGATAAACATCAACATTTTTTTGAAGAGATTTCTTCTTGAAGGCAAAATATCTATGGAGAATTGGAAATATTTTTTTTGCAAAATAATTTTTTTTTTTTAGATACAGAGAAGATGAAAGGTTTTTGGAGATAATTTGTCTTGTGAGAAAATAAATGAAGATTTATTTATTTATTTGCAATCAGAGAATGAGAATGTGTTTTTTTGCAGGAATATGAATCAAAATTTGAGCAGATTGAAGGGAATTTCAAAATGAAATATTTTTATGACAAGACAATTTGGTATTATCTTACAGATTGAGAAGATTATTTTTTTGAAGAGGATAATGAAAAATTTGTTTGAAGGAATATGCAACAGAGAAGATAATCAGATTGAAGGGTTTTGTGTTTTGGAGAATATGAAACATCATGCAGAGATTGTAGATATGAGCAGAGAATATGAAGATTTTTCTATAGGGTTTGATATTATATTATCCTTTTTTTAGATGGTTTTATGCAGGTATTGAAAAGGTTTTCATGGAGAAGATTTGTCTTGTAAGAAAAATAAAGAATTCTATTTTATGAATCAGGGAGGAAATAATGTATTGAAGTTGGTTGTTAATATTTTGTGAAGATAAAGAGTTTATTTGCAGGGAGATGAAGAAATTGAAATGAAAGGTCTCAAATATGAAAAGATATTCTTTCATCTCTAAAAGAAAATATAAATGGGATTTTGGTTTCGTGAATCTGAAGAATGTGAAAGGTTTTGGATTAGATATATGTTCTTTTATTTTTGCAGGTGACAATATAAGATGCTTTGTTTTTGAAGACATTAAAAAGTGAAGATGAAAGGACAAAATGATCTTTAGTGAGAGCAAATGACTTTGCAAAATGTGAAAGGTGAAAAGACATCCAATTTGCATATAATAGTTTTTCAAGTGCATTGATTGTAAGACTTGAAAGGCAGAGATGAAACATACAGAGAAAAGTAGTGTTGTTGAGCATATCTGGATGAAGGATTGATTTTGAATAGAATGGTCATTTGACAGACACATGAGAGAGAATAAATGTTCTGTATTGAAATAGAGAAACCCTCTGAATTTGTGTTTTTAGTTTGTTCTGTAATAGGGGTTGGTGCTCCTTGAAGCTGGTGCTTCTAAACAGTATGCCAGTGAGGCTTGTAGGTCAGTGAAACCTCAATAGTCAGTGAGAAATAATATTCAACCAGTGAGGCTTTGTAAGATGTTTTCAAAGTTAAGCCAGTAAGGCACTTCATGAGTGGTTTTTCTACCCAAAGAGGGTTTTCCACTCCAGTAATTCTTGTGTCTTGATTCATATTGGTCATCTTTCTATGGTTGTATGTTTTACTCATGAGTTTTGTTTATCATTCTCAGTTATGTGCATATGTGTTTGACAATTCAATGATTACTTTCTCTCCTTATGCTCTCCAAGTTAAAGTTTGAAAAAGATTAGAAAATTCACACAACACTGATTCACCCCTCCTCTCAGTGTTGTCCTTGACTCCTACACATATATGTTGCATACAAGATGCTAAAGGAAAATATTGATTATGACTTGTGTGAACTACTACAGAATCAATTGAATGAAAATTTAAACAAAATCAAGAAAGATAAGAAAAACACTTTCAAGTTGTTAGCACTTATTTTGACCTGGGGTGATTTGTCATGATCAGGAGGTTTCTTCATCTGAAGCCTTCATCCTCTTGCCCAATTTTTCTAAGTGTTGGACCTCCTCAGCGTTTTTCAGCTGCAGCATCATATTTTTTCTGAGGAGGAGGTCGTCATCATCATCTTGTCTTCGATGATGATCTTCATCAGCATGTTCTTCGTCGACTTGTTTTTCTCATCGTCATCATCATATTTCAACTGTCGGATGATGTTTGCTTATTATCCTGATGATACTGGTGAGCTACAGTGCACCCTCAGTTGCTTGCGGGGGTGATTTTTCAAGTATCCGGTGATCTTCCGAATATCACCTTGCTCAAACATGATGACGATGTTGCCCCGATATCTTGAAGGGGTTATTCTCTAAGTTGTCGACCTGACTTGTTTTCTCCTAAGGGTCGTCATCATCATGATATTTCCAGTTATCACCCTGCTGCTTGCGAAGGTCATCATATTTTCTGCCTTCATGATATTTCGCCGGGGTGATATTTCTATCATCGGGTGATCTTGGTTATGATCATCCTGATGATGATGTTGAAGAGTTCTAAGTGCGACCCGATATTCACTAGGGTCATCATATTTTTGAACGTCAGGATGATCTTAGTCAATATCATCCTGATGGTGTTGTATCACCTCTTGTTCGTTGTTTGGTCATCCTGATGATGCTGATGTCATCCTTATATCAGGGTGATATCTTTCTTTCTGCCTATCTGCATCATGATATTCCGAAGGAAGGGGTGATATTTTCATATCACCCGGATATATGTTTGCTCGAGCATCATGATGATGCTGATATCAAGGAGATATCCACCTGCCGGCTTCGCGCATTATCTACTGGGGGTGATCTTTTCAAGCAGCATCATCATATTCAGTTATCGCCCCGATCTTATAGTGGAGCTACAGTGCAACCTGATGTTTGAACGTCAGGAGGATATTTCCAAATATCCGGTTGTCTTCCGAATATCATGATGATGTTAATATGATGATGACGTCATCAAGGTCCGCGGGGGTCATATTTCTAACAACTGATCATCTTGAAGAGACCTCCTGATATTTGCAAACATGATGATGACGTCATCCGGATATGAGGAGGTGCGCAGTAGGCAGATATGATGATGACGTCAGCAGTATATGATGATGACATCATCAGGATGTTCATCGGCCAGACTTTTGTTATAAGCTCAGCAGGAGGATGTTCCTCCGAAGGATCAGGTTGTGCCGATTATCATGAAGGTTATATTTCAATTATCATGATGACGTCAGGGTGATATTTCGAACAACAGGATATCATGCTGCTGGAGGATGATGATGATGAGGTCTATACTAGTGTCGTCAGGAGCAAAAGCACCGACATGATATATGCTCATGACCTAGTATATAAAGTGTTATTGAGGTCATCGCGGGGTGCATGTGGGATATTGTTATCCTGCATTTTCAAACATCATGATGATGAATCTCGGCGGGAAATGCTTGCGATAGTCTGTATGATGTTCTTCCCAAGGCCGCGGGTTGGTGCGCCATTAATGGCGATTGTTGCAGAAGTATGGGCGATGGCGTGGGTGGATCCTGTACCCGACTGGAGGTGTCAATCAGCAGATAGCGGCGCAAGGCTCAAGAAATCTTCCTGTCTCCTCCCCTACCTGCTGCATTCAAGTTTGGGCGCCAATCTGGTTGTGTTTGAGCGCCATTTTCATGTTACTGTATATCTGGCAGGTTTTTTGGTCAACATTGTAATTAATTGCTGAGCACCTACCTGGCTGTTATAAGCAGGTGGTCTTGCTCATTTGAAAGGTTGTTGAAAGTTGATGATTTTGGCTCTATAATGCATAACAAGCTGATCTGGTTGCTCTGTACAGCTTACCTGTGAGTTTATGTATCTCTTGTTGTTTGTTTTTGGCATGAACCCACTGATTTCATGATTAAACTTATATGAGAAATGCTGTTTAGCATGTGTTGTGTTAATTCTGTCTCCAGTATTGCATGTATTCTTCTTCTGAATCTGGATGTTTGGTAATGTTTAGATTCTAGAGCATAGAATTCCTATGTTGACTGTCTGATCTTTTAACTTCTACTCAAGGGGTAGATTAAACTGTTTTCAGGTTGAACATTGGGAAGGATATACTGCAGTAGGGATACCATAAGTAGAGATAACCTAACGCTTTGTATTGGGAAATGCCTGTAAGGCAGGTATCACACATATCCCCTTGAAATCCAGTTTTAGTTGTTCATGCTGATCATTCACAGGTGTATGTCTACTGACTCCAGGCCCTGGATAGGCACCAATCATGCTTTGTTTTGTGTTATAACCATATCCAGCTTTGCATCCACACTTAAACTCCAAAGCAAAATCTAAAACCAACATTAGGACATTAGAGTTAGTTTAGGATCCTCAGTCCTCTGTCTACAACTGCTAATAGGCCCAAAGCTAGCCCCTTTGCCCTTATCTTTCAGTTTTGGTCTACTTACAGGAGGACTCATCTGCTTTCTGTCAACATCCCAGCCTTGCATGCATATCCTCATGGATGTTGAGTAGGGAATACCCCCCTAGGTCTTGCAGAGCCTGAAGAAGAAGAGGAGATAAAATACAGTGTCTATCTCCTATACTGTTGACCCCCTGGCCCAGAGATCCTGTTGATCACTGATGGCTACCTTGTAGGGAAATCTGGGAATAAGCATCCAGTCTGGGAAAAAGTCAACAGAAATTGGCGACTCTGCTGGGGAGTGAGAAGTAAAAGTGCTATCTAATCATCTCCAGTGATATATATGTGACCCATCTGAGTCAGCAACAGTAATCTACTCTGCTGGGGAACCTTGTGAAAGAACCCTGGTTTTCAGAAGAAAACAGTTCCTAGCAATAGGTGGCGACTCCGAAGTAATCTCCCAACCGGTCAAAGTAAAATTTATATGCAGGGGAGAAGATCCCAACAAAATCCTCTATTTGAAGAGTTACCATTAACAAAAAGAATGATGTATAGAAGAAAGGGAACTGTCTCAGCTAGTCATGAGAGCTCCCCCAGAAAAAGTGATGAGGTACAAGATAACCCTAGGCCATCAGGACAGCATGCTCCTTATTTTTCAACTGCAGAAGCTGATATTCAAGGTGCATATGAGAGGCAATAGGGTGGTAGTATGAGAATGAGGTCAGAGGTGTTCCAAGAACGCCCTTTTCTAGACCCAAGTGAAAGGTTTGAAGAGGCAGAGTCTCTAAGGGATGATGAAGATGATGACCAAAATGGCATGAGACCATCTACCTCCAGACCTAAGGATGAACAACTAGCTGAAGAAATCAAAAGTCTAAGAGCAGAACTAGAATACCTACAAGCCATGAAAATCAGAGATGATATACAGCAGAAAGTGCAAGCCTTGAGAACTGCCCAAAATAATTCAGTTCCTACTCTAGAGAATGCAAATATGCAAAGACATCAGCAAAGATATGAAATGCAACATCAGCATCATGATGACAGACAATATGTGAATGATGCTAGGATACCACTGAACAATGCAGGAAACCAGAATGCAAACAGAAATGTTAATGTTAATCAACCAAACAGACAGCCCATGCAGCTAGATAGATTCAGGCAGCTGGTGTTTGATGGTATTCCTGGGTATCCTAACCCCATTGACAAACATCTGAGGCTGCAAGTGCCTAAGTTTTCAGGAAACAATACAGTGTCAGGAGAAGATCATCTAAAGGCCTTCCAAAATGTCATGGATAATTTTGAGGTTGAGCATGAGGATGTTTTCATGAAGTCATTCATGCAATCCTTAATAGATGAGGCAAGAGAATGGTACAGGAATCTGCCTGACCGGAGTATTTCATCATGGGATGATTTTAAAAGGATATTCAAGGAGCAATATGGTGATAAAACTGACCCTAGCTTCTTTGTAAATGAGTTCACCAGTATCACAAAAGGGTCAAATGAGCAGGTTGCAGAGTTTAATGCAAGATTTACTAAAGTGTTGAACAAACTGCCACATCACATGAGGCCAAATGAACCAATGTGCATAATTTTGTATATCAATGCCTTTGATGCAAAGACTGCATATGGACTAAGAGATAAAGGTCCTGCCACTCTCAGGGATGCTTTCAGAATTGCAGTAAATATTGAAAACAATAGGAAAGCATCAGGCAAGACAAATAGAAGGGATGATGTAAAAATTCTGCAGAATCCAAATAAGCCTCAGAACACTCAAGGTAGTACATCTGCTCCTGAAGATAAGATAGACAAACTGGCAAATGTTGTTAAGGACCTGAGCTATAGATTAGCTAGAAGTGAAAAAGGGATGGGTCCTGATAGGCAAGTCTATCAAAGGCAGGAAAAGAGGCCATCATTACATGATATGCCTTATAACACCAATTGGCATGATGGTAAGCCTGTATATCCACGTAACAACACAAATCAGAGGGCTCAACATGCCAAGGAAACTCCTGATCCCCTAAAGAAGACTATAAATATTGCTGATGATGCTCCGTGGTGTATAATCTGTCAGATGCCACATTCACAGTCACAGTGCATGATTGCCCAATCTTTGTATGATAATGCTACATCTTGTAATGAGTGCAATGAGCCACATCATGTGCAGGATGATGATGTTAACATGATGTCCGTAGGCAATGGATACACTCTGTATGATGCTGATGAGAAGACAGATCATCAACTTCAGGCCTGCCAACAGTCCCCATATGATGAAGATAATGAAGATAACTATGTGTATGCTCAGAACTCACACAACTTTCTGAGTAACCTACAACGACCTTCTGATGAGGAAATTAGGGCCTTCACAGCTGCAGCAGTTGCTTAGGTCAAGAGCAACTACAACCTCAGAGGTAGAAATCAGGTTGGCAGCCCACATCAGCCAGAGGATATTTCTGCAGGTCAGCTGATGCATGGTCATAAAGGAACTGAACCACAAAAAAGACAGTGGGTAAATAATAAGCAGAACTTTAGATACAGAATAGGTCATGATTTTCAAGGACCAGAAAACAAAACCCCTCAGGCTGAAGATCAAAGTAGAGGTTCCCAAGACAAGAATGATGATCAGGGAACTATGAAAATGAAAGCTAAGTCAGCTCAGGATAAAAGCAAGATTGTGGAGCAAGCTACAACTGTTGTACAAAACTATGCTCCATTTGATATAGCCCAGATCCTCTCTCAGGTAAAGGTCTCTGTTCCACTTATGGAACTCATGAAAGTGGAAGAGATCAAGAATAGGACAATATCCCTAATCTCAGGGGTACCTTTTCAAGCTAAGCAAGATGATCAGACCCAGGGTGAGAAACATGTCATGTGTAATGAAGAAGATGAGACTCCTGAAGTCTATTTAGGAATGACCATGACAAAGTGTCCTTCACAGGTGGAACCATTTTATGTTTCCCTGGTTATAAATGGTAAAATAATTAGAAATTGTATGCTTGACTCTGGAGCATCCACAAATGTCATGCCTTTGGCTATCATGCAGCAAACTGGATTAAAAATTGACAAGGCATGTGGGAAGTGTTATGCTATGGATGCCAGAGAGGTACCAGTCATTGGAATCATGAAGGATGTAGATTTCAAACTGGCAGCATTTCCTGAAAAAAGATACACAATGAATATAACAGTGGTTGACATCAAGCCACAATATGGTATGTTGCTGTCAAGAAGATGGGCAGCACTAATCGGTGGAAGTATGCAGCTGGACCTGTCATATGCCATGATTCCAATGAATGGCAGGGATGTCAAGCTAAGCAGAGAGCAAAGATCATCAGAGACAGTGGAAGACCAAGAAGCAAATGAACAGATATGCTTTGTAGACACTGACTGTGATAACTTCAAGGTTGTCTCAGATGATGCAGAAGACAAAAAGAAAAGTGCCTGTATTGATGAGCTGGATCAGCAAGGGTTATGGACCATGTTTTTTTGATGGAGCTTGTGCAAAAGAAGGCTCTGGAGCTGGAGTTGTTTTCCTGTCTCCAACTGGTAAGCTCCTCAAATTCTCTTTCTTGCTGAGGTTTGATTGCACAAATAATATTGCAGAATATGAGGCTTTACTCTTAGGCCTAAATATTGCTCTCAAACATGGAATTAAGATGTTAAGAGTATTTGGAGACTCTGAGCTGATTGTATCCCAGATCAGAAATAAGTATGCTGCAAAGAATAAAAGACTGAAACAATACAAGCATGCTGTTTGGGATACTATTGAACTTTTTGATGCATTTTCAATTGGCTGGGTAGAAAGGTCAAAAAATGTTATGGCTGATTTCTTAGCCAATGTTGCAATAAGGCTAGATGACATCACTCTGTCAGGTGTCACAGATGTAGAAGTTAAAATTAGGCCTGCCATACCAGAAAACATATGCAGTTGGCAAGTTTTTAATGATGATAGGGATTTGCTGAAATTTTTGCACTGCATAGATGAGTATGAGAACCAACAGATTGATTTCCAAGCTTTTGTAGAGACTGTAAATGGAAAAGAGACCCTTGTGGGAAAAGAGATCATTCAGTTGAAGACTAACAAGATCCCTAGAGGGTTAGTGGCTTTGGAAAGAGCCTTTGACAGTAGAGACAAAATGGTCACAAGGACATCCCCCACTAATAAGGAGGATTTAGAAGAAATAAATTTGGGGACATCTCAGGCCCCTCAGAAAGTATATATTGGTAAACAGCTCAAACCACACATAAGAAGTATGCTGATTGCATTGCTAAAAAAGTATAAACATGTTTTTGCTTGGTCATATGAGGACCTAAAAGCTTATAGAGAAGACTTATTCCAGCATGAGATCCCACTGAAGCCTGAAGCTAAGCCATTTAGACAAAGGCAGAGACCTATAAATCCTACCTTAGCTCCTAAGATGCAAGAAGAACTCAAAAGGCTCAGGGATGCTGGAATAATTGTGCCAATAAGACATTCAACTTGGGTGTCTAACCTTGTCCCAGTCAGGAAAAAGAATGGTGATATTAGGCTGTGTGTTGATTTCAGGAACTTGAATGTATCCTCTTTGAAGGATAACTATCCATTGCCTAATATGGAAGCTATGTTGCAGAGAGTGACTGGTTGTGAACTCCTATCCATGATGGATGGATTTTCAGGATATAATCAGGTAAAGGTGAAAGAATCAGAACAGTATAAGACTGCCTTTACCACTCCATGGGGAACATATGTGTATGTTAGAATGCCATTTGGACTAACAAACGCAGGTGCTACATTTCAAAGAGCAATGGATGTTGCTTTTGCAGGGCTGATTGATTCAATCCTGGCAGTATATCAGGATGACCTGACTGCCTACTCAAAGAAAGAAGAGCAGCATTGTTTGCATCTGGAGCAGATTTTCATAAGAGCACTAGAATATGGCATTTCTTTAAACCCAAAGAAGTGTGCCTTTGGAGTAGTTGAAGGAAAACTTCTGGGACACATTGTTTCCAAGGATGGAGTCAGGATAGATCCAGAGAGAGTGGCAGCTATTGACAGGATCCAAATGCCAAAAACTGTGAAAGGAGTTCAGTCCTTCTTTGGACAGATAAACTTTGTTAGAAGATTTGTTCCCAACTTTGTAGAGATCACAAGGAACATTTCCAAGATGATGAAGAAGGATGCAACTGTCAACTGGGAAAGGGAAGCAACAGAATCATTTCAGAATATCAAAGAGGCAATTAAGATGGCCCCTGTTCTTAAATCTCCTGATTTTTCTAGGCCATTTCAAGTGTTTTCATTTGCTTCCTTTCATACTGTAGCTGCATGTTTGTTACAGAAAAATGAAGATGGTTTTGAACAGCCCATTGCTTTCTTCAGTATGTCCCTGCAGGCCTCTGAGCTGAAGTATGACATTATGGAAAAGCAGGCATATGCACTAGTTAGAGCCATCAAAAGCTTCAGACCATACTTGGTAGGGTCATATATAGTTGCATATGTACCTCATGCTGCAGTCAAAGACATATTCACTCAGCAGGAGGTGACTGGAAGAAGGTGCAGATGGATAAACAAACTGCAGGAATTCAACATAGACATACAAGTTACTAAGTTGATAAGGGGACAAGGATTAGCCAAGATGATGGCACAGTCAAACTTGGAAGCATGCCAAGTTAATGCAGTCCAAGATGAGAATGTAAGTGTATCAGGATCTGAATGGTACAAGGATATTGTCTATTATTTGCAAAATCTGAATTGTCCTTCCCATTTCAGTGACAATCAAAGCAGGACTCTGAAGCTACATGCAATCAGGTATGTTGTTGTTCAAGGTGAGCTGTACTGGAAAAATCCTGATGGTGTGCTGCTGAGATGTGTGGATAAGAACATGGCTAACAATATTTTGATTGACATGCATAAAGGATTGTGTGGTGGCCATTATACTGCCCAAACAACAGCTCATAAAATTCTCAGGGCAGGATATTGGTGGCCCACTCTCTTTTCAGATGCACAAAAGTTAGTAAGGAAGTGTGACCCTTGCCAGAGATTCTCAGGAAAGCTGAAATATAATGGTGCTTTGCCCCTCAGAACTGTACCTGTGGATGCTCGATTCCAGCAATGGGGAATTGACTTTATAGGGGAAATTGCAGACAAATCAAGTGGGGGACACAGTTGGATTTTGGTGGCAACTGACTACTTTACCAAATGGATTGAGGCCATTCCAACTAAAAGAGCTACAAGTAAGGTGGTGACAGACTTCATACTAGAGAACATCATCATCAGGTTTGGAGTACCATTTAAGATTATCACTGATAATGCTATGTGCTTCAGATCAGGTGAGTTTGTTGATTTTTGCAACAGGTATGGGATAAACCTGTCATATACATCACCATATCACCCACAAGGAAATGGTCAAGCAGAATCAAGCAATAAGAGCATCATGAAAATTGTCAAGAGGATACTGGACAAGAACAAGAGAGCTTGGGACTCAAAGTTGAACTTAGCAGTATGGGCTGACAGAGTGACAGTGAAAAGGGCTATTGGGAAGTCACCTTTTGAGCTAGTGTATGGTGCATCAGCTAGACTGCCCATAAACAATCTCCTACCAGTTTATAGATTCATTCAGGAAAATGATGAGGACATTGAAGATCCCATGACAGAAAGAGTGAATCAGCTGGTTGCATTGGATGAAGACAGAAGGAGAGCCCACCAGATCAATCTCAAAAGACAATAGGATATGAAATATCAGTTTGACAGGAGAGCTACAAAAAGGAAGTTTGAAGTCAATGATCTGGTGCTTATTTGGAATGCTAAAGATCAGGAAAAGGGTAAACATGGTAAATTTTAGCCCTTGTGGATGGGCCCATATCAGGTTTACAATACTCATGGGGAGGATTCTTATTTCCTCCAGGCCCTAGATGGTGAAATTCTGGAATTGCCTGTGCATGGCCAATTCCTTAAGTTCTATTTTGCATGAATATCTGGTTGCTGTGCACATTTGTAAAATATGTATGTAGTGTAAATGCCTTGTACAGCTTGTGTTTTTTTGGCTTTTTGTCAGGTCTGCCCGGAGATCTGGTTCTCGCTGCAGGTTTTCACCTGCACGTCCCCATTCGGAGCCACTATTAGCACTTATTTTGACCTGGGGTGATTTGTCATGATCAGGAGGTTTCTTCATCTGAAGCCTTCATCCTCTTGCCCAATTTTTCTAAGTGTTGGACCTCCTCAGCGTTTTTCAGCTGCAGCATCATATTTTTTCTGAGGAGGAGGTCGTCATCATCATCTTGTCTTCGATGATGATCTTCATCAGCATGTTCTTCGTCGACTTGTTTTTCTCATCGTCATCATCATATTTCAACTGTCGGATGATGTTTGCTTATTATCCTGATGATACTGGTGAGCTACAGTGCGCCCTCAGTTGCTTGCGGGGGTGATTTTTCAAGTATCCGGTGATCTTCCGAATATCACCTTGCTCAAACATGATGACGATGTTGCCCCGATATCTTGAAGGGGTTATTCTCTAAGTTGTCGACCTGACTTGTTTTCTCCTAAGGGTCGTCATCATCATGATATTTCCAGTTATCACCCTGCTGCTTGCGAAGGTCATCATATTTTCTGCCTTCATGATATTTCGCCGGGGTGATATTTCTATCATCGGGTGATCTTGGTTATGATCATCCTGATGATGATGTTGAAGAGTTCTAAGTGCGACCCGATATTCACTAGGGTCATCATATTTTTGAACGTCAGGATGATCTTAGTCAATATCATCCTGATGGTGTTGTATCACCTCTTGTTCGTTGTTTGGTCATCCTGATGATGCTGACGTCATCCTTATATCAGGGTGATATCTTTCTTTCTGCCTATCTGCATCATGATATTCCGAAGGAAGGGGTGATATTTTCATATCACCCGGATATATGTTTGCTCGAGCATCATGATGATGCTGATATCAAGGAGATATCCGCCTGCCGGCTTCGCGCATTATCTACTGGGGGTGATCTTTTCAAGCAGCATCATCATATTCAGTTATCGCCCCGATCTTATAGTGGAGCTACAGTGCAACCTGATGTTTGAACGTCAGGAGGATATTTCCAAATATCCGATTGTCTTCCGAATATCATGATGATGTTAATATGATGATGACGTCATCAAGGTCCGCGGGGGTCATATTTCTAACAACTGATCATCTTGAAGAGACCTCCTGATATTTGCAAACATGATGATGACGTCATCCGGATATGAGGAGGTGCGCAGTAGGCAGATATGATGATGACGTCAGCAGTATATGATGATGACATCATCAGGATGTTCATCGGCCAGACTTTTGTTATAAGCTCAGCAAGAGGATGTTCCTCCGAAGGATCAGGTTGTGCCGATTATCATGAAGGTTATATTTCAATTATCATGATGACGTCAGGGTGATATTTCGAACAACAGGATATCATGCTGCTGGAGGATGATGATGATGAGGTCTATACTAGTGTCGTCAGGAGCAAAAGCACCGACATGATATATGCTCATGACCTAGTATATAAAGTGTTATTGAGGTCATCGCGGGGTGCATGTGGGATATTGTTATCCTGCATTTTCAAACATCATGATGATGAATCTCGGCGGGAAATGCTTGCGATAGTCTGTATGATGTTCTTCCCAAGGCCGCGGGTTGGTGCGCCATTAATGGCGATTGTTGCAGAAGTATGGGCGATGGCGTGGGTGGATCCTGTACCCGACTAGAGGTGTCAATCAGCGGATAGCGGCGCAAGGCTCAAGAAATCTTCCTGTCTCCTCCCCTACCTGCTGCATTCAAGTTTGGGCACCAATCTGGTTGTGTTTGAGCGCCATTTTCATGTTACTGTATATCTGGCGGGTTTTTTGGTCAACATTGTAATTAATTGCTGAGCACCTACCTGGCTGTTATAAGCAGGTGGTCTTGCTCATTTGAAAGGTTGTTGAAAGTTGATGATTTTGGCTCTGTAATGCATAACAAGCTGATCTGGTTGCTCTGTACAGCTTACCTGTGAGTTTATGTATCTCTTGTTGTTTGTTTTTGGCATGAACCCACTGATTTCATGATTAAACTTATATGAGAAATGTTGTTTAGCATGTGTTGTGTTAATTCTGTCTCCAGTATTGCATGTATTCTTCTTCTGAATCTGGATGTTTGGTAATGTTTAGATTCTAGAGCATAGAATTCCTATGTTGACTGTCTGATCTTTTAACTTCTACTCAAGGGGTAGATTAAACTGTTTTCAGGTTGAACATTGGGAAGGATATACTGCAGTAGGGATACCATAAGTAGAGATAACCTAACACTTTGTATTGGGAAATGCCTGTAAGGCAG
Source organism: Cunninghamia lanceolata (assembly GCA_027924645.1). Classification (NCBI taxonomy): domain Eukaryota; kingdom Viridiplantae; phylum Streptophyta; class Pinopsida; order Cupressales; family Cupressaceae; genus Cunninghamia; species Cunninghamia lanceolata. Next base: position 11,127,399 of record BSBN01000252.1, on the reverse strand, counting down.
GTATCACACATATCCCCTTGAAATCCAGTTTTAGTTGTTCATGCTGATCATTCACAGGTGTATGTCTACTGACTCCAGGCCCTGGATAGGCACCAATCATGCTTTGTTTTGTGTTATAACCATATCCAGCTTTGCATCCACACTTAAACTCCAAAGCAAAATCTAAAACCAACATTAGGACATTAGAGTTAGTTTAGGATCCTCAGTCCTCTGTCTACAACTGCTAATGGGCCCAAAGCTAGCCCCTTTGCCCTTATCTTTCAGTTTTGGTCTACTTACAGGAGGACTCATCTGCTTTCTGTCAACATCCCAGCCTTGCATGCATATCCTCATGGATGTTGAGTAGGGAATACCCCCCTAGGTCTTGCAGAGCCTGAAGAAGAAGAGGAGATAAAATACAGTGTCTATCTCCTATACTGTTGACCCCCTGGCCCAGAGATCCTGTTGATCACTGATGGCTACCTTGTAGGGAAATCTGGGAATAAGCATCCAGTCTGGGAAAAAGTCAACACAAGTATGGTACATTGATTCTATGTCTAATCATTTACTTTATGAATGAAGTACCTGGAGTAAAAGGTGTACACTGGACTAAGGATGAGCCAGTTGCCATTCAGATCAAAAATCATCTTTGTAGCAATGGTGATTTCAAAGCTCAAAAAACTGCAATATGGGGTTGCTTCAAGAATTTTTAGAGTATGATGCACTCAAGGGAAAGAATCCCTAATTCAATTGTTGACAAGTACAAAAATGAAATATGATTTATGGTTGATACTGATCAATTTTTAATGGAAGAAGTGGAACTCAGAATGGTTTGGATCATGCCCATGGGGTATGAAGTAGATGAAAGCATCTTGAATATGTATGCTCAACATCTTCTAAGCAAGCCCAAAGACACAATGGTTGAAAGATTTGGAACTTATGAGGAGCTGAGTTTAAAGTTGCATATTGAGCTTAGAGAACCTGAAACCAATAGGAGAGTAAGAAAAGAAGTTGAGCAGTTAGCTGAAAATCTGGGCCTAACTAAGGAAGCTGTGAGAAAATTTAGAGAAAGAACAGAGAAGGCTGAGAAAGAGAAACAAGATAAGAAACAAACTAGTGATCCGGTGGAACTCTCTTCCACTTCAAGAACTACTAGGAGCTCTGCTAATGCCCCTGCTCCTTCCAAGACTAAAAAATTGGAAGCAAAATCATCTGGAAAATGGGAGAAAAGGAAGAAAACAAAAGCAACCCAAACCTATGAAAGCATAAGAGAAGAAGAAGAAGATACAGTTTTTGACATTGAAATCAAGGAAATAAAGACCACCGAAACAAAAGATGCAAAAGTAAACAAAGAAGAGTCCTCCAAAAGCAAAAAGGCCAATAAAAGGCAAAAGATAGAAACATATGAGGAATATGTTGAGAAGCCCACACTTTCCCTAGAGGATGTGATAAAGTTAGTCACAGTAGCTGGTAATCTAAAACCCATGATTGAATTCTATGGTGAATACAGTGATGTGGATAAAAGGGTATTGGAAGAAGCAACTGTCAGATATCTCAACATCTACAATAAGGCACTGATTGAGATAACTTCTGAGTTGCCACAAAGTCTAGAAAATATTTTGGAATTGAGAAAAGAAAATGCCAAGAGCAAGGACATGGAAATCAGGGAACATGAGCTGATAAGTTTGTGTCCTCAGATTTCACCTGATCAAATAGATATGATATTCAAGGAAGCCAAAGATGACTTTAGAAGCAAAAGAAGAATGAACAAACTCATGCTTGGAGAAACAAGTGAAATCGTTAAAGAAACCCAAGAAATTCTTTTGAAAGCATTGAAAAAGCACAATTTTCCTATAGTCATAGAAGAAGTTTCAGATGGTGAAGAAGAGAACATCATTGAGCATCAATCTGAGTTGGGTGAAGCCTTTGTTCTGGAAATGGAACAAGTCAATCAGGAAGACATAGATATGATAGACAAAACAATTGATGCAGGAGAAATTCCCCCACCTGATCATTCTAAAAAAGAAGAAAATATTTCTACTACACAGAGCCCTCCAGATTAGGTAGCAAGTGATGAACAAACATGAAAGAGTCCTTTTGCAGAGAACACAGAGAAAGATAAAGCAGGGATAGAGGAAGAAAGAGAAAAGAAAGATAAAGTAGAAGAAGATGGTGCAAATGTTGAAGCACATAAAGCAGATACTGAGAAATCTGATGAACAAAAGGATGGTTCAGAAAATGTTGCAAGAGACACTGCAGATGCAGTGAAAAGTCTTCTTGAAAAAGAGATGAGTGAACTTGATGAACCTGAACTACTCTAAGGTCTAGCCAATCCATATGCTCTCTCTCCAATTTAATTGATGAAAATAGCATCATTCACCGAAGTAAAGGCCAGAGAAAAGATGTTAAAATTCCACATGGAGGACAATGAACTACTAGGGCTTGCATCCAGGATTTTGGAAAACTTAATGCCTACCTACCAGAAGAGTCCATCTGATTCCCCCTCCGAACATCTAAAAAATCTTGTAAGTTCTATGAATACTCATTTTGAGTCCTTTGAAAAGTCTGTGGAGGCAAAAGTTCCGAAAGAATTCCTGGATAAGAAATTTTGTGAAATAAAGAATCTGATAGGAAATGATAGAAGAATACTTGGTATTAGCATAAAAAGTATTCAGAATTCTCTAAATGATGGAAGCGATATGTACAAATTTTGTCTATCATGGCCCAAAGTTAATGAGGATATTGAGAAAAAGATAAAGGAGCAAGAACAAAAATTGTCAGAACTCTCTCAAAATTTTGATCCTCTAATAGTTTTACCTATAAGTCTAGAATGTCAAGTAATCAGCTTGACATATGAGATAAAGAGGCTTGTTAAAGAAAAGGGTAACATTATGAAGAGAATGTGTGAGCTCTGGGGATTAATTGCTCGTAAGTTAGAGACAATGTATAATGCCCTATCTAAAACTCAGAGTGCAGCTTAGACTAGTGATCCAGCAGATCTGTCAAAGGCATAAGCATATTCATTTTTGTTAAGTGGGCACATCTCCATTTTGGATGGAATTGAGAGTACTTGGACCTCTAAACTTGTGCAAATAAAAACCAGCTTTGCAGACATTCTCAAGTTCATGTAAATAAGACTTAATGATTATTTGTACATATGCGGCAGTTTATACAAAATTTTTGGAGAGTTTTGGCTTGTGGATCCCACCCTTTGCCATTGATGTCAAAGGGGGAGTGAAGATCAGTGAAAAATGAGGAATCCAGCTAAGGGGGAGTACTGAAAAGTAGTATGAACAGCAGTATGGAGTACAAGCTGAGGGGGAGCTATTCCAACACTTAGTCATTTTTTACTAAGTGTTACCATCAGTGAGCTTTGGGCAGTGAGCTCGAATGCATGTACATTCCCATTTGTAAAAATACTTTTAACAGGGTATTAATTTTTGTGGGTTAATCCCCACCGTGGTTTTTCCCTTAACCAAGTTTCCACGTCAAAATCTTGTGTCAAATGTGTTATTTATGTTTTCTGTTCATATGTTATTAATTGATGTTGAAATGTTTATATCAATAAAAGTGGCAAAGGAAGATTAAAGGTAGAAAAGATTGAAAATGTGTGACAACTGATTCACCCCCCCTCTCAGTTGTCCAGACCTAAACCAATAGTACATATGATAGATGAAGTACAAGTGGTGGTGCTTTCTTTCTTGGAAGTAGATTGTTTTCATGGTTGAGTAAGAAGTAGGATTCAGTGTCATTATCTACTATAGAGGCAGAGTACATTACAGTAGCATCTTGCTGCACACAGATGCTATGGATGAAGCATACATTGAAGGATATCAAAGTATCATATGATGAACCTATTCCTATTCTGTGTGATAATACAAGTGATATCATTATCTCAAAGTGTTGGCAAGAGACACTTCTAGGCATGTCAGGTGTTGTCATTGATGGCAACTAAATCTATCCTACACATCCGCATTATATCATTTGATCATATCGAAAGTCAGGTTGCAGATTTGTCTAAGTCCGGATAGACAGGAACAGAGCATATGACAAGGTTCAGGATTTTGGTCCACATTTCTCCACACGTTATCATATTGTGCTGTGGATTTGAGGGGATGTTAAGGGATGTCAGGGCTACCCAAATCCAAATTTATAGCCTCTGGTAATGAAGGGATTGAAAGTTACAAGCATCTGAGTATCAGGTTTTGGTTAGATAGTTCAGTCTAGTGAAGAACAGGCCGACTTGGTGTTTGATCCTTGTACGGATTAAGAGAAGTGGTTGGTTGAGTGATTTATGAGATCCAGTGGTATTTTCTGACATGTGTGGTGACTTGAATTCATAAGTTGTGGTCCTCATTGATATTTGTGCATGGATTTAGCTAACGGAACAATGTTCTTGAAAATGCCTCTAAGTTTTCTTGAGGCCAACTACAGTTGATGAAATTTCATATAGTGGATATATATAATCGATGGGTGCGATCATTTTGAGAAATGATCGTGTGAATATGAGATGAGAGGTGCAAAGTGTGATAGTATCAAGTGCGAAGCAGAGATCTGAGGAGCGGATTATAGCAAAACAGTAAAATAGGGCAGTAAGAGATGAAGTGTGTGAAGTCAGTATATTGATCCTAACCGGAACTATAATCTTGCATTGTTAGATGCTATTCTTCAGTTCAAGTATTCTAGTGAAATATTTGTAATCAATCTTGTAGGTAGTGAGCCCCCTTTGAGCAGTGAGCTCTGGGCAGTGTGCCCGAAGGCATGTGCCTTCCCATTTGTAATACTTTAAATAGAGTATAAAATCTTGTGGGTTAACCCCCACCGTGGTTTTTCCCTTAACTGGGTTTGCACATAAAAATTTTGGTGTTCATGTGTGATGATCTTGTTGTTACTATTCTTATGTTCTTGTTTCTTTCTTTTGAAAGTATGTGGTAAATTTATTAAGGAACATAATAATAATTTTTACAAAACACTGATTCACCCCCCTCTTAGTGTTCCTTAATTTCAACAATTGGTATCAGAGAGAGGTTCCTTGGAAGAAGTTTAACAGCTTGAGGAAGATCTAGGAAGGTGTTTCAATGGGTTCATCTAGGTATTCTGATGGCATCAATGAACAAATTCAAGTTGCTTTAGAAGATCTTGATAAGTTCAAAGCAGAAGTCAAAGAACTGAAAGAGAATCTTAAAGATGTTGAGGATTTCATTCAGACTTTAAAAGGGCAACTGAGCAAATCCATGGAAAAGAGGAGGGAGCTACTTCAGTGGTTAGCAAATCAAAATGAAGACAATAACATGGATGAGGCTCTGAAAGAGAAGACAAAGGAATGTGAGAAGTTGGCAAAAAAGGTTGTTCTAAAACATGAGATGGAATCCGAGGTGATAAGACTAACCAAGGAAATCGAGGAAAGGAAGAAGACTGAGGAAAATCTGAATTAGTCTCTGAAAGAAAGAATAGAAGATTGCTGCAGATTGGACAGAATAATTGGCCATCTAGAGTCTGATCTACAAGAAACCAGGTATAATGAGGAACAACTTGAAAAGAAAATTGTCATTCTCAAACATGACCTAGAAGCTGCAAATGAATATAGAGAAAAGTTCAAGATAAGCTCAGCTAAACTTGAGGTGTTGCTTGATAGTCAGGAGAAGGCAGATGATAAGCATGGTCTGGGATATGAGAAAGGTGAAAGCTCTAGATCCAGTCAAAGAAATCCTGAAGGTAGAAATCCAAGAAGGAATCCTAGAAGGCCTCCGGTAAGGCAACCTAATGCTCAGAGGTATCCATCTTTCAATGGAAATTGTTTCAATTGCAATAAATTTGGTCATAGAGCTACTCAGTACAGAAGTAGAGTGAATCAAAATGGTCCATCTTTCTCCGATCAATGCTTCAATTGTAAAAGGTATGGTCCTAGATCCAATGAATGCAAAAGTATGATGATGAACTACTCTAACAACAGAAGAAATGTCAATTTTTTCAATGGCAATTGTTTTGCATGCAATAGATTTGGACACATGGCTAATTAGTGCAGATCAAGAGGAAATCAAGTAAATGAGCAGAGAAATGTTGTGTGCTTTAATTGCAACAGATCCAATCATATTGCAAGATTCTATAGAAGCAGGAATGTTGATAGAAAAGGTCTGGTAAACATAAACCAAAACATACAGAGACAAGATAAAGGCAAGGGTAAAGTAGATGTGAATGAGATCCATAATGAAATGAACAAAACATGGGTGAAGAAAGGTGAAATGAATGATGGTGATGGGTCTGCACCAGAATCCAGTGCTAATAATTCCTCTGGGAATTGAAATAGGAGCTTTGGCTCAGGGGGAGCTGCATTGAAAATCTAATTCCCCCTGCCAATAAGTGGGTGCTTGAATCTAGCCCAATGAATGAAGATAAAGAAGCCTATTGCAGATCTATTGAAGAAAATTTTGGAAGAAAAGAAGCTAATGCGATTGATTGCGGAGCAATTGAAGATTGACTATATGCAGAAATAATGTAACTAGATGAATTAGGGCAAAGCATTTATTACAATGGTGAATTGGGTTTTGTGGAGCATAAAAGGTCATTAACTCAACATTTGAATCACTTTACATTCAAAGAGAACAAGGAGAAGAGCATGTGAGCTGAGATTTCAAAGATTTGAAGTGTGAAAAGTGAATTCGATAACTAACCCTAACCGGCGAAACAAGGTATTCTCTATGAAACTTTTTGAATTTGCAATCTCTTGATATGGCTACTCTGTTGGTTGTTGACATCACCGAAAGGCCTCAACGTAAATTCAAAAAGCATCCACACAAATTTGTAGAGGCCAATCTGTTAGGTGTCTTTTCAAATATTTTGTATGGTGTGTTGCATGTTGAAGATATTAGGGCTTACATTCATGCTTGCATAGATGAGTTTGGGGATTCAAAGTTAGTAGATTTGTTCAAGAATCACCTGAGGAGTGAGATTCATGGTCTTAAACCTGAATATAAGGCACTACAAGACAAACATTTCATTTAGGTTATTGGGTTCCCATCCTTCGATGAAGATGAGTGGGTCTGGTATGTAGTGAGTTGAATGCATGCTGAATTCATGTGGTTGATGAAACCCTTCAAGATCACCAAGGATGCCATCTAAGCCATTACAGGATTGAACTCATCCGGTGGACTACCGATGCTAAAATCAGTGAAGAATTAGACTGTGACTGAAGCTACCAGATCAAAATTTGATAAGAGGGTGATGACAGTAAATGATATAACTGATCCGGATGTGAAATTCGCATCTATGGTGATTAGGTATGAGATATACCACTCCGTGAGGGAAAACTCTGTATCTAGTACAGCCATTTATGCTGCCTATTAGATGTTAAGTGAAAATGATGACTATGACCTGTGTGAGCTGCTACAAAACCAGTTAATGGAGAATCTGAAAAAGATCAAGAAGGACAACAAGAATACATTTAAGTATGGTACGTTGATATTGTGTTTGTTTTTCTATTTCATGAATGAGTTACCCGAGAAGAAAAGCTTGTGTTGGACCAGTGATAAGCCTATTGCCATACACATAAGAGAGCACTTGCACAATATTGGTGACTCCAATGCCCAAAGGACTGCTCTTTGGGGATATTTCAAGAATTTTTAGAACATGATGCAATCAAGGGAAAGAATCCCTATGTCTGTGGTAGAAAAGTACAAGGATACAATTTGTTTCATGGTGGAAACAGATCAATGCTTGATGGAAGTAGTTGAACCAAGGATTGTATGAATCATGCCCATGGAGTATGAAGTTGATGGACAAATACTAAAAATGTATGATCAACACCTTCTGAGCAAACCAAAAGATACCACAGTTGAGAGATTTGGTACATATAGTGAACTCAGTGTGAAACTGCATGTTGAGCTCTGGAAACCTGAATCTAAGAGAAAGATCCAAAGGCAAGTTGAAATGTATGCAGAAAGTATTGGCATAACAAAAGAAGTTGTGAGACAAAACAAGGAAAGGATAGAGAAAGCTGAGAAGGAGAAGCAAGAGAGGGAGCAGGGAAGTGTTCCAATAGAATCCTCTTCTAAGCCAAGGACTACTAGAAGTTCTAGTTTAATCTCTGGTTCATCACCTTCTCCTATGGTAGAAAAATTCAAGGAGAAACCTACCGGTAAGGAAGGAAAAAGGACAAAAGTAAAGGGAAAAAGGTCATATGTCAGTGTGGAGAAGGAAGATGAAGAAGAGATTGAGTTAGATGGTGAGGTTAAGGAGTTGAAGGCATCAGGCACTAAGGCTGCTAAAGTGTCTAAGGAGAAGCCCTCCGGAAGCATAAAGTTAGATAAAGCAGAAGCATCAAGGGTTGCCAAAAACAAGCCCTCCAGAAGTATAAGGGTAAGAAAAAGATAAAATACTGAGACCCATGTTGAAAAATCCACCCTGTCAATTGAAGACATTGTGAATGCAGTAACTGTTTATGGGAATTTGAAGCCCATAACAAAATAATATGACAACTTTGATAATGTCAACAAGAAAATTTTGGAAGATGCTACTGTTAAATACTTGAATACATTCAACAGAGCACTTGTGGAAATTCTATCAGAAATCCTGAAGAATCTAAGAGACATTCTGGAGATGAAGAAAGAAGCTACTAAAGCAAAGGACTTGGAGGTAAGTGAACATGTGTTGTCTAGTATGTGTCCGGTAATCTCTAGGAAGGAAGCAGATCAAATTCTTAAAGAAGTTAAAGATGAATTCAAAAGCAAGAAAATGATGAATAAGTTAATGATTTGAGACATTGATGAAGTTGTCAAAGAAACAGAACAAATTCTGAGGAAAGCTCTGGACAAGAATAAGTTCTATGTTGTCATTGAAGAACCTGTTGATGATACATCCATTCCAAATGATGAAGAGTTGAAGGAAGATGAACAACAAGTTGAGGCAAATGATTTCTTTGCTCCGGAAGAGGAAATATTGAATAAAGAAGATGAAGAGATGGTGAAGGAAGATAATGTTGATGGTGCAGAGGATACTCAAATTCCTCTAGACCAATCTGGTGAAGAAAATATAGAAATGCATATAAATGCTCCTACTAAAGGTGACTCTGAGAAGAATAAAGATTAGAAAGCAGAAGTGGTTAAGGACAAGGAAGATCAAAAAGAAGAAACTGATGATGGAATTGATTCCTCCATTCTAGACGTTGAGGAATTTGATAAAAATGATGATGATGCTGCTGCTAAAGATACACAAAATCCTCCAGAAAAGAATGCAGAAGACATTGCTGATGATGTAGAGAGAGAAGAAGCAGAGAAAAAGAATGAAAATGATAAACAAGACAATGTGGTTGACTCCGAAAAGGAAGAAGATGCAAGCCCTAATGAGCATAAAACTAAAACATCATATTGGGCAAGAGACACTGCAACAGCAGTGAAAGAAATTTTGGAGAAAGATAAACAAGTTGTAGAAGATCTGGATATAATACAAGGTCTAATCAATTTTGATGCTCTATCACTGGTACAGAAGATGAAGTTGGCCTCTTTTGTACAAGCTAAGGCCAGAGAGAAAATCTTGAAGTTCCATATAGAAGACAATAAGTTTCTTGGTCTTGCATCTAGCATTTTGGAGAAAATAATGCCTTCATTTTAGAAGGATTCATCAGCATCCCCCTCTGGTAAGTTGAAGAGTTTGATAACCTCTGTAAGTACTCATTTTGAATCTTTTGAGAAGTTAGCAGAAGTTAAAGTCTAGAATGAATTAAATGATAAAAGATTTAGTGAACTGAAAAGAATAATTGACAATGATAGAATTATGTTGGATACTAGTGTAAATAGTATTCAAAATGCCCTCACTGAAGGAGGAGATGTGTACAAATTTTGTTTATCTTACCCAAATGTTGTAGAGGATATTGAGAAGAAAATAAAGAAGTTCAAGCAAAAGTTGTCAAATGTATCTCAATCCTTTGATAGTGTGTGCGGCAAGTCAAGAATGTCAAGCAATTAGCTTGACTGATGAAATAAATAAATTGGTGAAATAAAAAGAAAACATTGTGGCAAGGATGTGTGAACTCTAGAGACTAATTTCACCTAAGTTAGAAGCAATGTTTAATGCATTGATAGAAGCTCAAGTTGCTGCTCTGACAAGTGATCCCACTGATCTATAGAAGGCAAACTTACAGGCATTTTTATTCAGTGGTCATATTTCAGTTTTGGCTAGCATGAAGAAACATTGGGACAGTGAATTGGGATTGTTGAAAAACATTTTTGGTGATGTGTTTAAGTTCATGTAGACAAGACATAAGGATTGTTTGTATATATGTGCCCATGTACATAGAGTTTTTGCATGAATTTTGATATGCGGATCCCAACATTTGCCATTGATGTCAAAGGGGGAGTGGAAAGTAGTGAAAAATGAGGAACTCAGCTAAGGGGGAGCATTGTGTTGATGAGTATTTTATCACATAGCAACACAGGTGTGATTGTTGGTTTCACACCTCTCTTGAAAAGTATCCTACCCTAGGTAAGACTACTCCAAGGTTTCTACAGCTAGGTCTTAGCTTGCTTGGAATCTCTTAGTTGGAATGTTCTAGCTGTACCGACAAGGGGTCTTACATGAAATGCAGGGTTTGTGAAAGATGGCAGCAATGTATATGTAGAAACCCTAGGTGGTTCAGACTGTGAAGTCTGAAATTTCAGCAAATGATCAATGTAATGCTACTCAAATCCTAAATCTACCAAACTTTATGTAAAGAAAATGCAAAAGGAAAGGGAGAGAGAAAGGGATAAGAGATCCTAAGTGACAGTCACAATGGGGTAAAATACTGCAAATAGACAAATACTTTCAATAAATCATTCCCTATTTCACCAGGATAGAAAACCCATAATGTTGCAAGAAACGATGCCATCTTCAAAGGATCCTTATGATTTTCAAATTGCATTCACTCATTAAACACTCGGACAATGGCGCAGCTTAACTATTGGAAGGCAACTGAACTATGTTCAATGACAGGGCCCAGGCTAACTATACACAGCAACTTACCATCAACAAGCACTAATAGTATGGACCAAAGCATTTATCAGATATCTTAACATTTACCCATCATTGCAAAAACACAACTAATTAAATTCAGATTGATATGAACCATGAAAACCAAAGAGGACAACACAAGAACACAAATTCCCAGCAACTTACAAAACTTGATTTGCATTGATCACAATTTGGTAGTCTCAACAATTCAGTATCTAATCTTACTTACAAATGAGAGAAAAGGATGGCTCTTTTATAGGCAAGGCACCATACCGAGTTTTTGAATGGACAGTGGAGATTAACTCAACACCAACGGTCCAGATTACATAGCATTTAATGAGATACATTAGTTTGTTACATTTTTGTATTTGCATTTGTCCTTTAGGAAAAAGACAAAATACAGCTTACAAATACATTGAATCTGGACAAAATGGATACCCATTTGATTGTATATGATGAAAAGTCAATTTTCAAGGCCTAATAAAGCCAAAATAGAGTCACATGACACTTGAAACTATGAGTCGATGTAGATTACGAGATTCCAAGTGTTGACTAAATCAAAGAGAGTATGTGGCACATCTTTTATGAAGGCATGTCCAACTAGATGCTTGCTGGACCGATTCTTGATGACCGGACTGTTGGAACAGTCATATGCATGTCTTGTGCAATGAACTAGATCTGCAGGAACAATAGTGATTTGACATGATCCTCTATGTCTTTCAACCCCTAAGACTCTTCTTTATCATCTTGGACATTATACTAACTTCCTTCTATAGGTGCAGTAGCAATTTGGTTGATAGAATGTCGATTCTGCATTTCTAGATCAACATGGTACCTCTGTATGTTCATCCTTCCAAGATGGCTCCAATTGACTCCTTTGCCCTCCAAGACCTACAAATCATAATGCAAAGCATCAATTTCATCTTAACAAGTCATTTTTCATCAATTTGGATCAAAACATGTCCATTTGCAGTCATGGATTAGTCAAAAATAGCTCATTGTCAATGTTGCTTCCTTATAGACAACTTCATAAATCCAGTTATTTTTGCATGATTTTCTGCATATTTTACCATTTTCAAGTACCCATTTGGCCAATATATTGATCTAGGAAGTTTTTGCACTCATTAGGATCCATTTGGGAACTTTTATTTCTTGTTTTTCTAGCATTTTTTGTAAAAAAGTAGGATTTTTGGGGGTCACCGATCTTTTATGTGCAGTAGCATTAATTGTCGTAAAACGTGCCAAAAATCCACACAAACTTGGTAAAATGTTCATCATGATGTGACAAATAGATATGCAATTCAAATTCACCAATAAAATTTAATTTGCACCTTGAAAAAGTTAATTTTCAGGCCAAAATACCAAAAAGTACTAATTTTGGGGGTCACTGACTTAGCGGGGATTTTGGGTCCAACTAACCTAGCGGGGATTTCACCTCCAACTGACCTTGCGTGGATTTTGGCTTCATCCGACCTTGCATGGATTTCACCTCCAACTGATCTTGCGTGGATTTGGGCTTCATCCGACCTTGCATGGATTTGGGTCCAACCGACTAAAATGATGCTTCATGCGGTCAGTCGGTTCACTTTTTAGCACAGGTCTGTTGGGTCTGTTTTTAGCGCAAAGTGTGTTGGTGGGGATTTTTGTGCCGACCGACTTAGCGGTAGTGTGGAAGGAAGTCGGTCGGAGGTAATTTTAGCACTAAGGTCGGCGGATGACAATTTTCACACAGAAGTCCGTGAGCGAGGTTTTTAGCGCCAGAAGTCAGTAGCGATTATTTTTAGCGCAAAGTTAGTGGATTGAATTTTTAGCGCTAAGGTCAATAAGGGCTATTTTTGGCGCAAAGTGCAATTGGGGTCATTTTTAGCGCCAAATTTTGAATTGGCCAGGGTGAAAGTATATTTAAAAATATATTTATGTATAAGTTTAATATTTTTAAATATACTTTTAGGATGTTTGAGATGGGTTCCAGATCCATAGGATTTCATATGTAGATTCTAGAATTTTATGGTTCCACCAGATTTCAGACTTAGCCATTTTTTAGGATTTTTAGGGTTTCAGACTTAGCCAAATCAGGGCTTTAGGAACATGTATTAAGGTGAAAGTTTATGGATCCCTTAGTGAAATCTAATGGAATTTGACACGATTTTGTAACTGTAAGATCTGGAAATTAAGAATTTCAACATGACACATCCTGTAGAAGTAATTTCAAGGACAATATCCAGTGACATGGGATTTTGGAGCAAAATGCAGTAGCACCCAATTTTAGTGCAAAAGGCAACAAATGGCTATTTATTAAGCACAAGATCACCCAAGACACCTCCAAATCAATCATGCACAACATCAAATGACTCCAAACATGCAATATACTGAAATTTGAAGCAAATCCTGCATTCTAAGCACAAATTCACTTTCTCATCATCATACGCAAGAGAGGTTGGGACTCCAAGACAAAGCAAAATAAGGGGTCTCCATTTGATAGAATGGGGCGTGTGTGCAAGGCACAACACATTGGAAATCACAAGTGTACATAGTAAGAGGGAGCTATTCTAACACTTAGTCATTTTTCACTAAGTGTTGCCATCAATGCCAAAGGGGAAGATTGTTGGCAAGAGACACTACTAGGCATGTCAGGTGTTGTCATTGATGGCAACTAAATCTATCCTACACATCCGCATTATATCATTTGATCATACCAGAAGTCAAGTTACAGATTTGTCTAAGTCCGGATAGATAGGAATAGAGCATATGACATGGTTCAACATTTTGGTCCGTATTTCTCCACAGGTTATCATATTGTGCTGCAGATCTGAGGGGATGTTAAGGGATGTCAAGGCTACCCAAATCTAAATTTATAGCCTCCGGTGATGAAGGGATTGAAAGTTACAAGCATCTGAGTATCAGGTTTTGGTTAGACAGTTCAGTCCAGTGAAGAATAGGTCGACTTGGTGTTTGATCCTTGTGCGGATTAAGAGAAGTGGTTGGTTGAGTGATTTATGAGATCCAGTGGTATTGGCAAACATGTGTGGTGACTTGAATTCATAAGTTGTGGTCTGTATTGATATTTGTGCATGGATTCAGCTAACAAAATAGTGTTCTTGAATATGCCTCTAAGTTTTCTTGAGGCTGACTGCAGTTGATGAAATTTCATATAGCAGATATATATAATCAATGGGTGTGAGAATTTTGAGAAATGGTTGTGCGAATATGAGATGAGAGGTGCAAAGTGTGATAGTATCAAGTGCGAAGTAGAGATCTGAGGAGTAGATTATGACATAACAGTAAAATAGGGTAGTAAGGGATGAAGTGTGAAGTCAGTATATTGAACCTAACCGGAACTGTAATCTTGCATTGTTAGATGCTATTCTTCAGTTCAAGTATTCCAGTGAACTCTTTGTAATCAATCTTGTAGGCAGTGAGCCTCCTTTGAGTAGTGAGCTTTGGGCAGTGTGCCCGAAGGCATGTGCCTTCCCATTTGTAATACTTTTAACAGAGTATAAAATCTTGTGGGTTAACCCCCACCGTGGTTTTTTCCTTAATTGGGTTTCCACGTAAAACTCCTGGTGTTCATGTGTGATGATCTTGTTGTTGTTGTTCTTATGTTCTTGTTTCTTTCTTTTGAAAGTATGTGGTAAATTTATTAAGGAACATAATAATAAGTTTTGTAGAACACTGATTCACCCCCCCTCTCAGTGTTCCTTAATTTAAACACAAAGAACCCGGTAATTCATTCAAGAACAAAACATATCTCTATCCAGTATCACTTTCTAAGAGAGAAGGTTGCAGAGAATGAGGTAAAATTGGAGTATGTACCGATTAAGGATCAAGTTGTAGATATTTTTACAAAGGCTCTTCCTAAAGATACTTTTGAGTATCTCCGATAGAAGTTATGGGTTATTGCCCCTCCTTCTCTTAATTAGATGCACAAGTGTGTGCATCTATCCTGGACACATTTCAAGATACATTCTTGGTCATCGACTAATGTTGAAGGCTACCCCTAAGCGGGGGAGTGCAAAAAAGTGAGAGCAGTAGACAGAGAGCTGGTACTTGCTGGTGTTGCAAGTGCTTCCCTTTGAAGTACTGTCAAAGGGGGAGAGCAAAAGAATTCAATTTAGAAGAGGAAAGTGTTGAGTATGTAGGAAAGAGAGTTGGTTAAGTTTGTTGCCCTTTGCAATTGATGTCAAAGGGGGAGAAATTTAGAGTGGGTTAAAAACCATAGTGGAGGAAAGTTTGTCTGGAAAACACAGGGTGAGAGAGTGTGTTCATAAGATAATGAAGAACTCCTCAGGTAGGGGGAAAAGAAGTTTGTGAAGAAAAGATAAAGAGGGTGAAAAGTAACAGATGTCCTAGTTAGGGGGCGTGTTGTTGATTGTAGAATTGATGGTTTTTTAGAGAGTTGGTGTTGCCATCAATGACAAAGGGGGAAATTATTGAAAGCTTTTTGGTGTTGTCATTGATGTCAACCCCTAGCATTGGAGTTGTGGGAAGTTGGTGTTGTAATTAGTGTTGTTATTGATGTCAACCTCTAGTGTATTCATGATGAGAAGTGTTTGAGGATGTTGAGAATTTTTGCTGATGAAGATGGTTCACTTGGTTTCCAAGTGCTTTTGAGAAAAGTTGAATGACAGAGTGTGTAGTATGACAGAGGTCTGTTCAGTGTTGTGCTCTGCATTTCTTCATGGGTGAAGATATGCTTGTGCGATTTGGAAGTAATGATTAGAGGTGTTTAGATGTGTTATATCTAGAGTTTTAGGTTCTAGATCATGCGGTAGTGGAAGATGTGTTTGACAGAGTGTTTGCCTTTGAAGAAGGTTGTATGGGAGAAATAAGATTTCTCTGCATTTCTCTACATTGAGGTTTCTTGACTTACGGATCTGGGAATGTGCTTATATTGTTTGTATCTACTTTCCCTTGGAGTTTCTAGTGTTGGGTCACTTCGCAAGTTTAGTTCTTGTGTTGGAATTCAAGTGGTAGACCATCGTGATATGCAAGATGAAGGCATTCTTTGTTTCATATGGTTAAGGCAGTATTACAGAAGAGTCTGATGAAGCTGAAGATTTAGGAATGTTGTATGATGTTGTTATGTGGTCTGTAAGTTGTTTCTAGACCTAATGAAGTAGGAACTTAACTGCTTAAGGGAGTTAATGCAGGTTTGGCCAACCTAGCATGTTAGCGCTAATTGTGGATGTGCTTTGTTGCTTGTGGTAGCATGGTGTAGCATGTTGATGTAGATTTGGGTCCTGATTAACCCTTGGTGTAGTTTGCATTCACTTCCTTCCATCACAGAGGTGTTCGGTGCCAACCTATTTGGTGTTTACACATTTGAAGTGCATATGTCTCTTTATAGCTAACTTGAAGATGTTTTTCAAGTTGTGGCTGATATAAATGCAAGGTGAAGTTTGATTAAAAAACACACAGTGCAAGATGCGAATATAATCAAGTGTGGTGATTTCAATGTGAGCATAAAAGCTTATGAATTTCAGATGCAGTGAGTAGAAGGTGTCTACATTTCAATCTACTTGAAGTTACTGGAGGTAGTGAGCCAAAGGTTGTGGATGGCATAAGATTACGGTGGTGGAATTCTCCTATTACCATGAGATAGTGGATCTCTCTGTAATAGTCTTCTTCTATTCTTCTTTCTTCCAGATAGTGATTCCTTCTAGCAATGAGCCTTTCTTCTTTTTCTGGGTAGTGAGCCCTTGCCAGTGAGCCTACTTGTATTTGGTGTTGCTATTCATCTATATGTGAGATAATCCTCACTGTGGTTTTTCCCTTCTTGGGTTTTCCACATAAATCTAGTGTTCTTATGTGATTGGATGTGTTTGCATTGTTGTTTCATATGTTTACATTCTGCTAATGCATAATAAGGGTTTAAATATTAACAAGGGTTTGAAAGTCAATGAGGGATTGAATGTTTTAATGTACAACTGATTCACCCCCCTCTCATTTGTCTTGTGCATCTAACAAAAGGCCTATTGGTGAGAAGGAGTCTAATACAAAACTTTATTCGAATTCAGAGGTTTAGTGAGTAGGTCAAACTCATCCTGCATGTAAATTTGTACTTCATCCTACTCTTAGATACTTTGTAGGAATTAAAATAGTTTGAGAGGAGTTTGTAGCTCCCTTTTATCACCTGAAGGAATGAATCTTATAGTCATTTTTCTATTTGGCTCTGGTCATATATCCATGGAGTATCCTATATACTTCTCAGGTAACTCAAGAACAATAAGATTTTCTACCCCTATAGTTATTTGTAATTTATATTCCTTGAGAAATTATCCCTTTCTTACCTCATCTTCATTGGGAAATCTTTTGATCATTTCCATTTGGACAAGAGGTGCTTCCCATTCACAATGTTGTTAGATTGTGTCAAGGTTGAAGTGGAGGGTTGTTCTTGTGGGTGAGGAATTATAAAAGCTCTAGGGGAAACTCCTGTAGCGTTTGTAGACTCATTCTTTATTGACTTGACCTCTTAATAATCATTAGATTTCACTTGCATTAAAGGTGTCCATGGTATGTAAGTGTCTTTGGGAGTCACTTTCTTCTTGTGTTTGAGGGACATATGATTTACTTGACGTTGTTTCTTTCGGTGGCGTCAAAGCAATGTAACTCTCTGATGTTTCCTCCTCTGGATTTGTGAAGGCATGTGGGTCTACTTCCTTGATATCTATCATTTAATTTGTTTTGAATCCTAACCAAGTCATTTCTTGAGGCTTTTCACCTATGCATGGGAGATCTTGGTTAATTTTCTCATCCTTAGAGAATACGTTAATTCTAAGAACATCCAAAGGAAATTGTATTGGTCCATCCTTTTCTAGCCACTCCATGATTTTTGTCATCACTTATTTTGAGACTACCTCTTTCTATTTTGATGATTCTCCTTTCTCAAAGGATTGTATTTCCATGTGATTTATAGTTTTGTTTGATGGTTCTATCTTCTTGATTCATATTAACTATTGCATAGGATCTGGAATGGTGAATCTGTTTGTTGATAACTAATAGTTGACTAGGATTCCTATCTTCTTCTTTGCCACATCCATCTTGATCATGCTAAAAGGTTTTGGGTCTCCTTTTGCAAAATATATTTTCCTAAGATGTAAAAATCAAACCTCTTGGAATAGTGTGGATGGTACTAGCTTCATTCTATGTATCCATGGTCTTCCATGTAGTAATTTATATCCAGTGTCCTTGTCTATAATGTAAAATGTCGTGGGGATGATTTTGGCTCCCAAAGAAATAGATAATCTAATTTTCTCTATCGTGGTGAATTTTAGGTTGTCATATCCTTTCAGGGTATCTCAGCATGTTGTAATGTTTGTGTGTCCATATCCCATCCTCTCTAAAAGAGAAAATGGAATTATGTTCATGGCAGCTCCATCATCAATTAGAATTCTTTTTATGCACATGTTGTAGATCCACACTTGTAAGCACAATGTAGGATCTCCCTTCTTGGTTAACTCATGTTCTAAAGGAATTTGTTTTAGGTCAAAGAAAAATCTTAGATCTTTCAACTTGGAATTTGGTGGGTTCACATCGAGATCAACTTGGTTGATTTTCTCACTAGGCAAAGGAGTGATTTGATCTAGATATTTTAACCCTATGGCTTGTAAAAGAGTTGACCTAGATGCAAAGATGAATTTTTGAGAAGATCTATGAAATAAATATGAGCGTAAGTATTCTTAAGATCTTCAATTAGTTCATATGGTCCAATTGGGGCAAGTATCAGTTCTATGGCTAAAACTACCCCTTCATGAGGTTCTTCGTATTGCTCATCATCGAGTTCATTGTTTTTCTCATGTAATATCTCTACTAGTCCAAACATCCTTGCTTCTCCTTTAGGTCCTAGTTGTACAAGGATATTTTTCTTCTAGGTTTTTGGAGGATTTGTCAACCTAAAGTTGTTGCATTGTTATTGTTTGCTTCATTGCTCCTATGTGGCAGAAAGGGGTCTTGAAAGATTTTCATGTCCACATTCTGTGGTGCGATAGGTGCTTGTGATGGCTTGTGGTTATTGTCTGTCATGACCTCTTGTGGGTTTAGGAACATTTCAATGAAAAATCATTGTTGATCTTTAGGTAATCTTGTGATGAATCTATTATACTCTCTACATGATTCAGTGTTATGCCCCTTGTTCTATGGAAAGAACAAAATTGATTGTACTTGTAGGGAGGTCATTCGTACCTATTATCATTCCAATTTTGATTCCATGTTTTTTAATTGTCTCTTTGATAATATTTATTGTTGCGAGGTTGATCTATTGCATTTACATTCAAAGGGAAATAGTCTCTTCTGTTGTAATCATCCCTCACCTTATTCCTCATTGGGGGTCAATTTGTCATCCCATCCATAGTTGCATTCCTATTGTTCGTTAGTATCTTGATTGTGGAAGTGTCATTTCCACCATTGTCACTTGTTTTAGTTACTAACCATTCGTTCATGCCATAGGTTTTTCATCCACTATCGATGGCATCTTGATCAATCTGCAAGCCACTTTCTAACACTTCCTCATAGGATTTATAGGGTATTTTTTGTACTTCCTCTCGAGTATCCCTATTAAGGGCATACAAGAAAAGGTTACACAATTCTGTATGATCCATATTTGGGGCACTTGTAAATGAGTAGAGCACTTGTCTCCATCGCATAACGAAGTGTGTCACTAATTTATTTGCATCTTGTTTCATAGAGAGAAATTTGTGAATCCCTATTTTAATGAGTTTGTTCATGTCAAATACCATGACAAACTCTCCTATGAGTTGGAAAAAGGAATGGATCGAAGCCTCAGGTAGTCGATAATACCAGTCTAAGGTAATTCCTTCAAGTGTCTTTGGAAAGATTCTTGTGGCAACTCCATCCCATGCAAGGAGTTCTCTTACAATAGTTGTGTAGGCCTTGATGTGTGAGTTGGGGTCTTCTTCTCCCTTGAACTTTGGTAAATCAAGGAGGGGTTGTCATAACAACACATTTTGTATGACATGGTCTAGAGGTTCCTTTAAGTATTTGAGATATGTTCCTAAGAATGTGCTTTGAGATTGTGGGGTTGAGAGAATTAACCCCATTGGTGGATTTTGATATTTGAGTGTAGCGGCTTGATTTGGTTGACTATTTTGAATGGTTTGAAAGTTTTGCATTATATGGTTTTCCATTTGGAAAAATCTCATTACTTGCATTTCATGAGTAAAATTTGAAGTATGGGGGGTTTTGATATGCCCCCTGGTCTTGTTCCACTCTATTGTTGTTATGCGTCTTCACTCTTTTCTCTTGAATGGGTTGTTCTACCTCTAGTGTCTAATCCTTTGGATTAGTGTAGCTATGAGATCAGTAGGTGTAGCACCTCTTGTTCTTTGTGTTTCTTTATTTCATGGATTTTTATGATTCAATCCACCTACTTGTTCTCTTAAAGTATTTTCATGTTGTTCTTCTCAGAGAGCGACACACAAGACCTCTTTGAGCTTCTTCAACCTATTGAAGGTGTTTCTCTAAGCATCTTACTTTATCATCTAAATGTGTAGCCATGTTTCTTGTTGAAGGTTGATCAGCTGTGGATTTACGATCTTACCAGCACCCTATGTGCTCTAGAATGTGTGGGTTGAGTTATTGTACCTTGCCCCCATGCATGATTGTTAAATGTGACACAACGACAAGGTTCTCTTCTGTCATTTTCGTAGTCTGATTCTTTATAGTCACAAAAATTGGATATTGGTGCCATTGGGTCATGTGGCACATACCTGTCAAAAGATGGTGTTTTGGGTTCATTGGAGGGAATGTTCCCTAGGTTGGGTTTGGGTTTCGTCATATTTGAGGGTGCCTTGGACACCACAAAATAAATGGATCGAACAAAGATGATGAAAACAAAAGAGAATATGAGTGTAATGGAAATAGATGCAAAAAGGTAATGAATGTGAAAATATCTATGGAAGAATTTGAAAGTGGAAATGCAAACAACTCATCCTAGAAGGATTTGTTTTTCATGCCAGATTTACCAAAATATGTACTCCTCAAAATGTGACTCAGGAACAAATGTGGATGAGTCATCCTTGATATAGTACATGAACCCTCTCCTTGCTATGGGTGACCTCCAAGTCACTCTCACTCTTGTGGTAGAAGCTAGTTGAGTGGAGGCGTAACTCAGGGGTGGTTTTGTTCACATAGGAGTAGAACACCTTGGAGAGTGGTTGGACAGTCTTGGGGCTTGGTTTGTATTGACGTTTTTTATATAATGGAGATAACCCTATGACCTGAAGGGTCACTATTTTTTGACCTCCTATTTGGATTCCTAAGGTTCCAACGTCTAGTGGGTAGACTGTTCTACTCGTTGATGAGCCTAGAACACTGTAACCTTTCTTCATTAGCCTAAATGACTTGTATGATATCTTCTTGTTGTATGGCCCTAAGGGCATGCTCTTGTTCTTGAATAAGTTGTGGTTTTAGGTGTATTGACTCTATCTCCTCAAGGATAGCCATAACCCACTCACCTCTAACTCCTTGGCACATTTGTATGCTTAGATAAGAGAGAGTTGACCAAGAGTTGACCTTTTCTTTAACTTCAACTTTGTGATGTGATCAAAGGTCTTCTAGACTTGACCTTGTGATGGTATCAAGGATTTTTTACTATGTGTTAAAATTGACCTCATGATGAAATCAAGGGTTTTATGCACCTTCTTTGTTTTGATTTTTGTCTTTTTCTAATGTTTTTGGATTTTGATGTATGCAAGCTAAACGAATTCAAAGCAATTTTTTTTGGTTCATTTTCCGAAATGAATAATAAAGTGATTTAATTAACTAGGAATTAAAATATGAATGCAAATTAACATGAATTTTCCCAAATCCAATCAAAGATATGTTTTTGTGTTTTTTGAGATGATTTTGAATCTAATCTAGAAATTGAAAATACCTGAATGAAATCTAATCTATGAATTGTAATGAAACTAATTTAAATGATGCTAATCTAATCAACTTGAAATAAATCCTATCAAGGAAATTGCAATACAAAGATTACTTTTTCCAAGAGCAAAGTGTGATTTAATTAGCTACGAAAACATGGAAAACCTAGATCCTTTGGCACATGAGCTTTGTACTATCCTAAAAAATCCTTGTATTTGGCAACCTCTTTCTCCTCTGTAGCAGTGGGGTCTTCCTCTTGGTAGCAAGAATGAAGGGAGAAATTGATTCAAAATGGCTTGAGCTTTTAGAGCTAAAATTGAAAGAGCTCAGGGAGAGCTACAGTGCTATGAAAGCACTATTTGAGAAAAATGGATATGGCTTGGGAGAAAATTGAGAGCATAAGAATATTGTATGAAGATTTAAAAGCTTGGAAAACTATCCTAAACACAAAAATAAAAGGCACATGTGTCCTTCAAGGAACATGAGAATGCTATGTAAGGAAGCTAAGGTAGTGGAACAACTTCCTACACTAATCTTGAGGGGAAGGATATGCAAAACTTTTTAGATCTTTACAACAGTTACAAAAATAAACACAAATAGCAATCATACCACAACACAATAATTATGTGGGGAAACCCTTTCGGGAGAAAAACCCCACACTCCAAAGCCACCCAATATATTATTTAGGAATCAAGAAGATTGCAATATACTTGTAGAACAAGCTTTCACAGGAGTATAACCAACTAGAGATCTAGAGGCAACTCAACATCTATAAGACTCTAACACACAACCTCCATCTCAAGCTCCTGATATATTGGAGATACAATACAGTAAACCATCAATAGTAATTATAAAACCATGAGCTAAAAACCACCCAAAAGTGGTGCCCAAATTATCTCCAATCAAATATGCCTCGTGATGTGCCAAATCACACACCAACACATGTAACTATCCCCTTTACATCTCTTTTAAGTGTCCAACATGTTTTCACATTTCCCAAAATAGGAGGTCCAACTTCTAGAGGCCATAACTTTTGATCCAGGTGTCTGATTGACGAACTATTTGATGTGTTAGAAATCTCGTGAAGAGATCTATCAAGATATAACCCGCTTCACCGATTATGAAAACTTTCAAGGTGTTTAGAGACCTCTAATTTCCTCAAATTTGAGTTTGAATTTTTTTCCAGGAGTTTCAAAAAATAGAAACTTTAATATCTTGCAATCCAAGCATGCTCTTGAGTCAAAACTCACCCAAGATGTTTACTTGGTAGTTACACACCTTTTGGGAAAATTTTGGTTCCATCTGAGCTCAAATGTAGAGTTACTAAAAATAGTAAGCCCTGTCATTTTTAGCCCCTTTTGGAAACTTTGAAAATTCTTAAAAATCCTTAAAGATAAAGGGTATTTGAAAAGACCAAAATTGGAAGAATAGTAACCTTTTGTAGTTGCAAGGTTGAGACACCTTTCATAACATTCTCCCACTTGTTGAACACCTTGCAAGAGTAAAGGGAGTATCAACACCATGATTTAATTAATAGGGGCTGAGAGGCCCATAGACTCTTAACACCATCTAAACTTCTTTGTGCTCACAAGCTTAGTTAATGAATCTGTAACATTCATCAAAGTCTCTACCTTAACTAGCTTCACCCTGCCATCCTCGACCATATCTCTAACAAAATGATACTATACATCAATGTGCTTGGTCCTAGCATGAAATGTTAGGTTCTTAGCTACATCGATCACACTCTGACTGTCACAATAAACTGCCACTACACCTTGTTTTATTCCTATATATAAATATAGACTCTTAAGCCAAATGGCTTCTTTACAAGCTGAGTAGCTTCCATATACTTAGCTTCAGTAGTGGACAAAGCAACCATAGCCTGCTGCTTACTCATCTAGCCAATTGCACCACCAAATAAAGTAAACGCATAAGCACTAGTGGATCATCTACTATCAAGATCACCTGCCTAGTCTGAATCCAAAAAACCATGAATATCAAGGGAATGCATGTCTCCTATCAAATTACCATGATAACACAAGGAATACTTGGAAGTACCTCACAAATATTGGAAGACTCTTTTAACTGCATCCCAATGAACTCTAGTAGGATTAGACATATATCTAGAAAGAACTCCCACTGCTTGGGCAATGTATGGTCTAGTAAAGACCATAGCATACATCAAATTTCTGAATGCACTCTGGTAAGGTACTCTACTCATGTCTTCCATCTCTAATGGGGATGTTGGACATTATGAAGCAGATAACTTTGTTCCAACTATAAAAGGAACACAAAATGGTCTACAATCCTGCATGTTAAACCTCTGTAAAACTAAATTGACATACTTACTCTGGCCAAGCCATAATTTTATGTTCACTCTATCTCTTCTTATTTCCATCCCAAGAATGTTTTTAGCTACACCAAGATCTTTCATTTCAAATTTAGCTGCAAGTTGAGACTTTAGTTTTGAAATCATTCCTTTCCCTTTACCAATAAATAACATATCATCAACATATAATGCAATAAACAAGAAACAATCACCATCAGATTTATAATAAACACGGTGGTCAGATTTAGAATACTCAAATCCCAAACTCAACACATATGTATCAAATTTTTGGTACCACATCCTAGGACTTTGTTTGAGGCCATACAAAGATTTATTCAATTTACAAATTAGATTACTTTTACCTTTCACCATGTAGTGCTCTGGATGTGTCATATAAATATCCTCCTCCAAATCAGCATGAAGGAAAGTCATTTTCACATCCATTTGTTGAACCTCTAGATCAAAAGTAGCAGTAATATAAAGAAAGAATCTAATGGATGTCATTTTTGCAACAGGAGAAAATATATCACCGTAATCAACACCCTCGAATTGAGAGTAACCTTTCGCAACCAATCATTCTTTGTACTTCTTAATACTTCCATCTAAACCAATCTTTTTCTTGAACACCCATTTGCAACCAGCAGGTTTTTGACCTTCAGGCAATGGCACTAGGTCCCATGTATCATTATTTTTTAAAGTTGTCATTTCTTCATCCATAGCAATCTTCTAAGACTCTACATCATTCATACCCAATGCATCTTCTATAGATGTAGGTTCATCTATGTTAGTATTCAAAGAAAAAATACATCTCTAGTCATGAGGTGAATACCTTTCAGGTGGTTGTCTATGCCTTGTAGACCTTTAAACAAGTTGAGTTGGAGGTTCTTCCTCCTCTTCTGAAGATTTAGAGCTAGATGAGTTCTCCTCAATTTCTTCTCTATCCAGGGGCCTTGACTCAACTTTCTCAGGCGTAGAAGGGACCTGATTCTCATATTTCTGTTCACTTTGTTCTGGCTGCAATGTAACAGAAGAAGGCTTAGTTTCTCAAAAAATAACACTTCTACTATATACTACCTTCTATGCAACATGGTCCCAAAGTTTGTATCCTTTCACACCATAAATGTACCTGATGAAGATACATTTCACATCCTTGTTCTCTAACTTTGTTCACTTCTCCTTTGGCATATGTGCATATACCTCACAACTAAAAACTCTAAGATATCTTAGTGAAGGCTTGTGCCCTAGCCCCCATAGACATTTTATCAACAAGAGCTGATGTAGGAGACATGTTAATCAAGTAGCAAGAAGTGGAAATAGCTTCAACCCAAAACCTTTGTTATAGATTAGCACCACTAAGCATACTCCTAGCCTTCTCCATCAGTGTCCTATTCATTCTTTCTGCAACTCCATTCTTCTGTGGAAAATATGGAGTTGTCTTTTGTCTCTAAATGCCACAATCTTTACATAATCTATCAAAATCATTAGAGAAAAATTCACCGCCATTATCAGTCCTCAAATAATTTATTTTCTTTCCAGTCTACAACTCAACCATTGCTTTAAATTCTTTAAATCGACTGAAAACTTTAGATTTACTCTTTAGAAAATATACCAATGTCCTCCCACTATAATCATCAATAAATGAAACATAATATGTGGAATTTCCAATGGAAGGAACATCTACAAGACCAAACACATCAGAATGAATAAAATTCAATACACCACATGATTTATGAGAAATCAAGTAAAACTAAACACGCTTTGTTTACCATAAATGCAATTCTCACAGAAATCAAAATCAAGATTACAATCAGTTAAACCTTCATATTCTTCTCTACAGACAATTTTGATTTAGAAGAAAGAGTACCCTTAGGGATGCAAAATCCATGACCATCCAATGAAAATAAAACCCTCTCATTTTCCAATGAAGTAGTCACAGATTTACTTTTCATAGAAGTACTATTGCACTCAACAATGTATGCATCAAGCTTATACAATGTGCCAAATCTGACACCTCTAGTGATCACCATATAAACTCTAACCATCTTGCATCTCATATTAAAAAGACTACCTGCATGCCCGCATCTATTAATTTTCTCATAGATAATAAATTTCATGCTAATATAGGGTTATGCAACACACCATTAATCCTTTTTGTTCTACCATCAAGAAATTTGATTTTAACTTTACCATGACCAACAATATTTAAATGAGAATCATCACCCAAGTACACCTTACCTCCATCAAATTCTTCATATTCAGAAAACCAATCTCTATTAGGGGTCATATGGAAAGATGCACCTGAGTTAATTAACTATGCATCATTACCTACACAAGTGGCCAAAGATGCAATGAACACATCACCATCTTCCTTCTCAAACTCAGAATTAGAATCAAATTTCTTCTTTTTCTTCTTCTTTTCTTCTTTACACTCCTTATGGAAGTGTCTAGGCTGCAATTCCAGCAAATAGCTTTGGACTTTCTAGGAGATTTGGTTTTCCCCCTGGACTTGGATTTGTCGCGCTTCTTTTCTTGCCTTTTTCCTTAGGTCTTCCATGAACACTTAGGGCTTCTTTGGCACTGATGGATACCTTCCTCCTCATTTCTTTAGAAAGCAAAGAACCCATAACATCTTCAACTTTAAAGGTAACAGAAGTATTCCCAATCGCCATAACAAGAGAATCCCACAAATTAGGTAAAGAACAAAGCAAGATCTGACATCTCTCATCCTCATCCATTGTTACACCAACTAATGCCAAATGAGCCACAAACATATTGAATGCTTCCAAGTTGTTTGAAATTTGTCCACTCTCAAGGAATACAATTTCTTCCTCAAGAAAATCTTGTTCACTAAAGATTTGGCTTGGTATATCTCACAAAGTTTCTTCCATAGTTTCTTTGCAGAGGGCTCTTCATGGACATTGATTAAAATAGAGTCTGTTAGGCACAATCTGATTAGACCCTTGGCTTTACGGTCCATAACATCATATTCAGCAACCAAAGTAGCATCTGTGGGCCTTGAAACTTTCTCATCAATAACATCCCATAGATATCGATCAATTAATAGATCCTCCATCTTCAGCTTCCAAATCTCAAAATTGTTACCAGAAAATTTTTCTACTTCTATTCTCCCTGATGTGCTCACCATTTGAAAATCCCTGCAACAAGAACACAAAGTATCTTCTACACAAGCTCCCACTCAAAACTGGATTATTTCAAAAAACCTAACAACCCACAACTGAAACCAAAGGTGATCAAGCTCTGATGCCACTTTTAAGGAAGCTAAGGTAATGGAACAACTTCCTACACTAATCTTGAAGGGAGGGATATGCATAGCTTTTTAGATATTTACAACAGTTACAAAAATAAACTCAAATGGTAATTATACCACAACATAATAATTATGTGGGGAAACTCTTTTGGGAGAAAAACCCCACACTCCAAAGCCGCCCAATATATTATTTAGGAATCAAGAAGATTACAATATGCTTGCAGAACAAGCTTTCATAGGAGTATAACCAACCAAAGATCTGGAGGCAACTAAACATCTATAAGACTCTAACACACAACCTCTATCTCAAGCTCCTGATATATAGGAGATACAATATAGTACACCATCAATAGTAATTACAAAACCATGAGCTAAAAACCACCCAAAAGTGGCACCCAAATTATCTCCAATCAAAGATGTCTTGTGATGTGCCAAATCACACACCAACATGTGTAACTCTCCCCTTTATAGCTCTTTTAAGTGTCCAACACGTTTTCACATTTTCCCAAAATAGGGGGTCCAACTTTCATAGGCCATAACTTTTTTGATCCGTGTGTCTCATTAATGAACCATTTGATGCGTTGGAAATCTCATGAAGAGATCTATCAAGCTATAACCTACTTTTTTGGTTACAACAACTTTCAAGGCATTTAGGGACCTCTAATTGCCTCAAATCCGAGTTCAAAAAATTTTCTGAGATTTTTTTAAAATAGAAACTTTAATATCTTGAGTTCCAGGCATGATCTTGAGTTGAAACTCACCCAAGATGTTTACTTGGCAGTTCCACACCTTTTGGAAAATTTTTGGGTCCATCCAAGCTCAAATGTAGAGTTACTAATAATAGAAAGACTTGTCATTTTTAGCCCCTTGTGGAAACTTTGAAAGTTCTAAACCATCCTTAAAGATAAAGGGTATTCGAAAAGCCCAAAACTGGGAAGAATAGTAACCTTTTGTAGTTGAAAGGTTGGGACACCTTTCGTAACATTCTCCCACTTGTTGAACACCTTGCAAGAGAAAAGGGAGTATCAACACCATGATTTAATTGGTAGGGTTCGAGAGGCCCATAGACTCTGAACACCATCTGAACTTCTCTGTGCTCATGGGCTTAGTTAATGAATCTGCAACATTCATCAAAGTCTCTACCTTAACTACCTTCACCCTACCATCCTTGACCATATCTCTAACAAAATGATACTCTACATCAATGTGCTTGGTCTTGGCATGAAATGCTAGGTTCTTAGCTAGGCAAATCACACTCTAACTGTCACAATAAAGTGTCACTGTACCTTGTTTTTTTATGATATCTGAACATAGTCTCTTAAGCCAAATGGCTTCTTTACAAGCATGAGTAGCTTCCATATACTCATCTTTAGTAGTGGACAAAGAAAACACAACCTATCACTTACTCATCCAACTAATTTCACCACCAAATAAAGTAAACACATAAGCACTGGTGGATTGTCTGCTATTAACATCACCTGCCCAATATGAATCCAAAAAACCATGAATATAAAGGGAATGCATGTCTCCTATCAAATTACCATGATAACAGAAGGAATACTCTGAGATACCCCACAAATATCTGAAGCCTCTTTTAACTACATCCCAATGAATTCTACTAGGATTAGACATATATTTGAAAATACCTCCCACTACTTAGGAAATGTTTCGTCTAGTACAAACCATAGCATACATCAAACTTCTGATTGCACTTTGGTAAGGAACTCTGCTCATGTCTTCCATCTCTAATGGGGATTTTGGACATTGTAAAGTAGATAACTTCATTCCAAATGTAAAAGGAACACATAATGGTCTACAATCCTGCATGTTAAACATCTGTAAAAATAAATTGACATACTTACTCTGGCCAAGCCATAGTTTTCTAATCACTCTATCTCTTCTTATTTCCATCCCAAGAAAGTGTTTAGCTGCACCAAGATCTTTCATTTTAAATTTAGGTGCAAGTTGAGACTTTAGTTCTAAAATAATTCCTTTCCCTTTACCAATAAATAACATATCATCAACATATAATGCAATAAATAGGAAATGCTCACCATCAAGTTTATAATAAACACAGTGATCAAATTTAGAACACTCAAATCCCAAACTCAACACATATGTATCAAATTTTTGGTACACATCCTAGGACTTTGTTTGAGGCCATACAAAGATTTCTTTAATTTACAAACTAGATTACTTTTACTTTTCACCATGTAGTGCTCTAGATGTGTCATATAAATATCCTCCTCCAAATCACCATGAAGGAAAGTCATTTTGACATCCATTTGCTCAACCTCTAGATCAAAAGCAGCAACAATAGAAAGCAAGAATCTAATGGACATCATTTTTGCAACAGGAGAAAATATATCACCATAATTAACACCCTCAACCTGAGAGTAACCTTTCACAACCAACTATGTTTTACTTCTCAATGCTTCCATCTGAACCAATCTTTTTCTTGAACACCCATTTGCAACCAACAGGTTTTTGTCCTTCAGGCAATGGCACTAGGTCCCATGTATCAATCATTTTCAAAGCTGCCATTTCTTCATCTGTAGCAATCTTCCAAGACTACATCATTCATACCTAATGCCTCTTCTACAGATCTAGGTTCATCTATGTTAGTATTCAAAGAAAAAATACATCTCCATTCATGAGGTGAATACCTTTCAGGTGGTTGTCTATGCCTTGTAGACCTTCAAACAAGTTGAGTTGGAGGTTCTTCCTCCTCTTTTGAAGATTCAGAGCTAGATGAGCTCTCCTCAACTTCTTCTCTATCTAGGGGCCTTGATTCAACATTTTCAGGTGTAGAAGGAAGTTGAATCACATATTTCTATTCACTTTGTTTTGGTTGCAATGTGACAAAAGAAGGCTTAGTTTCTCTAGAAATAACACTTCTACTATATATTACCTTCTGTGCAACAGGGTCCTAAAGCTTGTATCCTTTCACACCATAATTGTACCCAATGAAGATACATTTCACAGCCTTTCTCTCCAACTTTGTTCACTTCTCCTTTGGCACATGTGTATATGCCTCACAACCAAAAACTCTAAGATGTCTTAGTGAAGGCTTGTGCACTGACCATGCCTCCATTTGTGTTTTATCAACAAGAGCTGATGTAGGAGACCTGTTAATCAAGTAGCAAGCAGTGGAAACAACGTCAGCACAAAACCTTTGTTCTAGACCAGCACCACTAAGCATACTCCTAGCCTTCTCCATCAGTGTCCTATTCATTATTTTTGTAACTCCATTTTCTTGTGGAGAATACAGAGTTGTCTTTTGTCTCTGAATGCCACTATCTTTAAAAAGTCTATCAAAATTAGTAGAGGAAAATTCACCACCATTGTCAATCCTCAAACATTTTATTTTCTTTCCAGTCTGCAACTCAAGGTCATTGCTTTAAATTCTTTAAATTGACTAAAAAGATCAGATTTACTCCTTGGAAAATATATCCCATGTCCTTCTGCTATACTCATCAATAAATGAAACATAATATGTGGAATTTCTAATGGAAGGAACATCTACAAGACCAAACACATTAGAATGAATAAGATCTAATATACCACTTGATTTATGAGAACTTGAGTAAAACTGAACACGGTTTTGCTTACCGTAAATGCAATTCTCACAGAAATCGAAATCAAGATTATAATCAATTAAACCTTCAACAATGTTTTTATTTTTCAAGGTCCTTAGACCCTTTTCTCTTATGTGGCCTAATCTTTGATGCCATAACATAGTCTTCTTTGTAGGGAATTTTTATTTAGAAGAAAGAGTACTCTTAGGTACCCAAAATCCATGACCATCCACTAAAAATGAAACCCTCTCCTTTTCCAATGAAGTAGTCACAGATTTACTTTTCACAGAAGTACTATTGCACTAAACAGTGTATGCATCAATCTTATACAATGTGCCAAATCTAACACCTCTAGCAATCACCATAGCACCTCTAACCATCTTGCATCCTATATCAAAAAAGACTACTTGCATAACCACATCTATTAGTTTTCTCATAGATAATAAATTTTGTGCTAATCTAGGGATATGCAACACACCATTAATCTTTTTTGTTCTACCATCAGGAAATCTGATTTTAACTTTACCATGACCAACAATATTTAAATGAGAATCATCACCCAAGTACACCTTACCTATATCAAATTCCTCATATTCAGAAAACCAATCTCTATTAGGGGTCATATGGAAAGATGCACTTGAGTCAATTAACCATGCATCCTTACCTGCACAAGTGGCCAAAGTTGAAATGAACACATCACCATCTTCCTTCTCATACTGATAATTAGAATCAAATTTCTTCTTTTTCTTCTTCTTTTCTTCTTTACACTCCTTACGGAAGTGTCCAGGTTGATGCAGAGCAAGGGTAATCAATAAATCATTTTGACTGACCTGGAAGTCTTCAACAATGGGCCTCACCACATCAAGACAGCAATACTTTCCTATCACTTGAAACCCTCAAGATTCTAAAGAATGACATGTAACAAGGAACACTTCACTTGGCAAGGTACTCTAACACATACCATTTCTTTGAACAACTTCATGTGATTTCTTACACAAGCCTAATCCAACACTTGACTAACCTTTTAAGCCCGCACTCAAGGTTCTTGTTCCAATGAGAATAACAACACATATTTTGTTCTTGAACCCTCAAGATTATGAGCAGTGACATACAACTGAGAAATACAACATAGGGCATGGAGAACTTGGCCCATTCAACCCATTACAATACATTACTATGGTTTTCACAAACAAATTCCAAACCAACTTTTGACTGTCACAATACACTAGTCATTGTCACATGCTGCAATTAGGACTTTTAGGCTTAATATCAAATAATGAAGAGAATGGTCTAGCACCCCTCTTGCTTCCTTACAAGGAATCTAATCACCTTTCACAACACCCATTATTGAATCCATCAATGACTTCAAATAAATCTACTTTATAAGACTGTCATAGGCAAATTACTGACACAGACCCCAATAACTCTCATACAAGTGCAAATGGTGAAATGTCCTTTTGTAGGACTCTGAACACCACCATGACAAAGGTTTCCACCAAATATCATGAAGTTTCAATGGTGAAACTCTGTCAAAACATTTTTGTTTGTTCACTGAAAAACCCTAGGTAGGGTTTATGACAGTTTTTACAAAAATAACTATAAATTGTACAAAACTTAATGAAAATTTATGAAACCAATTTCATTCAAAAGATAAGACTTACCTTCAACTCTGCTAATCAGTTTTAGGGCTGTACACATAGTACTAGTCCATACAAAACATGAAATACAGTCTATTTTCAAGAAAATGCAGTTAGAAAGTGTGCAAAAATGAGTTTCTTTCATTCAAAACTCCTCACCAACCCTTGGGATCATGTTTACAATACATATTTATGTTGTTACAACCATTTAACAACCTCCAACCAACCCACAACTATTTTGTTTTAACAAATATTGCAAAGGTTGACATTACAACATTTGAGCAACTTGTACATCTTTTGCCTACATTGCACCTAACGACCCAAAATGGTCCTAGATGAACTTAGAATGGTCTCAAATGACCTTATTTATGTAAATCAAGCCAAAACAAAAAAACAAAACCCAAAGTTTCCCAACATGACCCAAGGTGTATCAAGGTGCCCCTGCACCATACTCCCAAGAGAGAAAAAATTTAACACCTCCTTGAATGGAGGTCTGCAACAGTGTAACCAACTAGCATCCAACATCTGAGAATGATTGTAAATCTACCCCATTACCTGCAACAACATCCTCTTTGAAAGGGTACAAATCAGAAACTAAATCCTCAACCTTGAAATCAACTGCACTTCTTCTCACATCTACCCTTTGATTGCATCTGAGAGCTTACTTTGTAGCTACTCCCTTCCTGGTTGATGGATTGCATGTAGTACAATAGCAACTTTCTCTCCTTCAGCACCTTGTTTCATTTTGACCTTAGGTCTCTCACTCCTCAATTGTGCAATCTCAATAAGAGCATTTTGTCTCCTCTCTATGTCTCTAGCCAATATGGCATCAAGCATAGGCTCTTGATCAGTTTTGTTGTACTCTTCTAAAAGAAGCAAAGCATGTCTAACTTCCAATATCTCCTTTGGTAATGTATGCAATTGATGTACATATTCTTCATCCTCAATGGAAAGCAGAAAAGTTTAGTTCTCCTTGCTTCTTCAACACCATTACTTCTCAATTTTTGAAGAGACCCCTTCATGGCAGCTATGTTATGTTTCCTATGCTCATCTATGATCCTTTCAACAAGTCAACTTCTAAATGAAGGGTCTTGGTCTGACAAGCAACAATATGAACTTTGTCTCCTCAATTTGCAATGTTTAGTGTTGCCTTCTGCATTGAAATTACACAGTGAATTGTCTTCTCCTTTTCTCTGTATATATCAGTCTGTAAAACAAAAAATTAAACTTCTATCTTGGGACTGAGCCTCTTAACACCATCTTGTATTGGATTACATTCACCAAACTGCTTAAGCAATTGAAAGGTAACTTGGGTTGCATTCTCACATTCCAATTGCAAATGCTTAGCATCTTCAACTAAATTGAAAGGTTTGCCTTCCCATTCTAGCAACTCTTTATGAGGACTGATACCTCTCTTTGGGATGTCATCTACCACTATATCAACATGCTCCTATAACAAATCTTGGATCTCCAAAGGTAACTCATCAATCCTAATTGTTGTCATAATAGTCCTAGGCTTGGCTATGATGGCAAAACCCATATTCTCCTCTTCCATGGTCTTTAGGAGCTCCTTCTCGCCTACCAACATCACACTAGGTCCTACTTGTGGTTCTTCACTTTCATCTTTCAAGGGTGTAAGAGTGTAAGAGACCCCATCCTTTTCTATGACATAGGTGTTCTTCCTACTATCATGGAATGCTTTCCTATCATACTGCCAAGGCCTACCAAGTAGCATATGGTAAACATCCATAGGGATGATGTCACACAAGACCTTGTCCTTATATCCCCCAATATGGAATTCTACCTAACTTTGCTCATTCACCAACACTTGTTGCCCTTTGTTTAACCAAGAGACCTTGTATGGAGTGGCATGAGGCAATCTTTTCAACTTTAACTAGTTCTCTACCATTTCAACAGAAACTAAATTGTCAATACTACCATAATCAATGACAACTTTACAACATTTACCTTGGAATTTGCATGTAGTCCTGAAGAGTGACTTTGTTTGAGGTGGTTCCTCCTCCATGGGCACTTTGATCAAGGTTCTTCTCATTAGCAAAGACTCTCCAACTTCTGGGTCAACATTGTGTGATGGTGAATTGACACTTTCAGTATCTTCACCTTGTACAATTTGATTCCTCCTTTCACTTCTAACCAAAGTAGTGGATTGTTCTTCAGTGCATTGCCATGCTTGATGGTTTGCAAACTTATTACATTTATAACATTTTCCAGTGAATCCACTCGATCCTCCTCTACTCCCAAATCTACCCCTAAAACTACCCCTTGATTCTGAGACTTGTTCTTGAGAATTACTTGTCTCTCCTTGACTCTCATGTGATTATTCTAAATCAAAAAATGATCCTCTTCCTCTAAAAGTCCTTCCCCTACCTCTGCTTTGTTTCTCTTGTCTTGTTTTCAACTTCTCTTCAACCTTTGTGGCTAGTTGATAGCATTCTTCTAGAGTCCTAGGGCTTGTGAGACTCAATTCATCTTGTAGGCTATATTTCAGCCCATTAAGGTATCTTGCAACCTTATCAACTTCATCCTTCATATGACCTGATATAATACTTAGTTTGTAGAACTCCTCTGTATATGCTTTTACATCCATATCTTTTTGTTTCAAATTTTATAGTTGCCTATGCAATTGAGTGGCATAATCATTAGGTAGAAATTTACCTTTCAACTTTGCAACCACTATGTCCCAAGAGGTGATCTTTGCTTTGCCTTTCTTCCTTCTTTCTTCTTGCACATAATCCCACCAAAGGGATGCATGGCCTTTCAACTTTGTTCTAGCCAACTTCACTCCTTGCCCCTTAGGTACATCTTGAAATTCAAAATATTTATCTAATTCACCTATCCAATCAAGAAGTTCCTCACTATTTAGACTTCCTCCATACACTGGTAGTTCCATCTTCACTTTGGAACCTTCCCCTTTGACTACCTATAGCAATCTTTCCATTCTCATCTCATCAACATCCCTCTCTCCCTGAGGTTCTTCCTGGTGTGAATTGGTTTCATCTATTCCTTCCTCTTCTTAGTCACTCAAATCCCCTCTGATCACTCCTCTTCTCTGAATAGTTTCAACTGCTGCAAGTCTGGCTTCAAAGATAGCCCTCATCTCCCTCATCTCTCTTTCAAAGTTCTCCTTTATCTCCCTCACCTCTCTAGCAATTGGAATTCCTCTTGGAGGCATCCTTACTTGTCTTCAATTCAACCTTTCCCTCTTATTTGGCTCTGATACCAAAATGATGCAGAGCAGGGGTATTCAATAAATCATTTTGACTGACTTGGAAGTCTTCAACAATGGGCCTCACCACATCAGGACAGCAATACTTTCCTATCACTTGAAACCCTCAAGATTCTAAAGAATGACATGTAACAAGGAACACTTCACTTGGCAAGGTACTCTGACACATACCATTTCTTTGAACAATTTCATGTGATTTCTTACACAAGTCCAATCCAACACTTGACTGACCTTTTAATCCTGCACTCAAGCTTCTTGTTCCAATGAGAATAACAACACACATTTTGTTCTTGAACCCTTAGGATTATGATTTGTGACATACAACTAAGAAATACAACATAGGGCATGGAGAACTTGGCCCATTCAACCCATTACAATACATTACTATGGTTTTCACAAACAAATTCCAAACCAACTTTTGACTGTCACAATACACTAGTCATTGTCACACGCTGCAATTAGGAATTTTAGGCTTAAGATCAAATAATGAAGAGAATGGTCTAGCACCCCTCTTGCTTCCTTACAAGGAATCTAATCACCTTTCACAACACCCATTATTGAATCCATCAATGACTTCAAATAAACCTACTTTATAAGACTGTCACAGGCAGATTACTGACATAGACCCCAATAATTCTCATACAAGTGCAAATGGTGAAATGTCCTTTTGTAGGACTATGAACACCACCATGACAAAAGTTTCCACCAAATATCATGAAATTTCAATGGTGGAAACCCTATCAAAACATTTTTGTTTGTTCACTAAAAACCCTAGGTAGGGTTTATGACAGTTTTTAGAAAAATAGCTATAAATTGCACAAAACTTAATGAAAATTTACTGATGCAGGAGCATCCCTGGTTCAAGAGCAATCTTGCATCAACCAAAAAACATTTGCATTTCATTTTGTTTGCAATTCAGTTTGTTTAATTTCAGTCTAGTTCAGGCAGTTTAGTCAGAAGCAGATTATGTATTTTGGTCCAGTAGCATTTTTAGATCTTGTGAAGCTGGACTTAGCATCTACATTCATCCATTTACATCATATCTAGAATTCAAAGATCTGCATGTCAATACTAGAAAGATATCGCTACCGAAAGTTGACTATTTCTCAGAGCAGAGCATCCTGATATTCACTGGCAACCAGCTGAAGGAGAAACTTGCGGAAGCATTTTCTGATCTTTGGAGCCTAATGACACATCATTCAATGATCTTTGGTTCATGGCTGACCTTCCCAGAAGATCCATACTTCATTCCATTCATTTATAGGAAGTGTTCTATGCATTTAGGTCTGACCTATTTGTGTACACATGTTACGTCTCTTCTTTGGAATTTGTGATCTTCCTTGGCCGACATGGAGGAATCTATTGGTCCGGAGATGATATTTATTGATGTAATTGATCCTTAGGAAAGTAGATAACATAGTTCTCATGTTTTAGAAGATAGATAGTTGGCTCATGTTGACTCTCATATTTGCACCCTTGCTTAGTTTCAGAACTTGGCAATCTGGAGAAACATGGGATCTTTCCAGGCCTGTGGGTCACCTGTGATGGAAAGAACCTCTGGAGAGGGTCGGCTTCCTAGCTGGTTATCACCTAGAAACTACTGGACTAATGTCTTTGCAGGGAAAAGAGTAAGAAGGATTACAAGAAAATGAAAAATACTATCTAAGGTGATGCACCAAAATGGTTATTAGAGACTACACAAGTGACTAACACACTATAGAACCAGTAATAATAAGGTTCTCATACACAACCCAGTAGATCATAACCTTTGCATCATCAATTTATAAGAAGGCTAAATAACAATAGTTCTGTGAAGGAGAAAGATGTTTTCTTGCTACTCAAAAACTGATTCTTATTCCTAGTACATCTCACAACCTGCAAAATATATGTATCATTGCATAAAGGCACCAACATGAAATACAGTCCCAAGGACAAAGAACATCGCAAGAATCTATACTAACATTAAGGACACACAATACCAGAAGAAATGGGAAGTTATAAACTATTTATTACTGCTAAAAAGGTGTTACAATGTTGTATTACTCTGAAAATGGGTTACAAAACTGTTCACTTCTACAAAAGAACTCAAAAATTACAATATACAGTGTAGTGAATAGCCAGAACTCTTCAATAATGAACAAGGAAGAAGACTATATACTTGTCAAACAGCTTGTAACAAGATAAGCATGAGCAACCTCCATTTTCGTGCATCTCATAAATGCCCTCAAAATATCTACCTAAAGTCCTCTAAAGTGGGCTCTCAATGAGGAAAAAGTTAGGGCATGTCATCACTAATCATAAAAGCACCTGAAAATGCTTTTAAATGCTCTTTAAGGCCACTGAAAACAAGTCAAATATCTCAATAACTCCCCAACCTATTTGTCAACCTCCTCTGTAGCATCATAAATGTCTAATATTTGCACAATAAATGACATAAATACACATAATTTTCTGCATTTAATTAACATTGACCAAGTGGTTTATAATTACACCACTTTAGTTAATATTTTACATTCCAAATTTATTACAATTCCATGCAGAAAATAATGGCACTTAGGACATAAATATTTAATTTCTGATTTTGCATGATTTAGGGACAAATTAAATATTGTCAAAGAACGACAAAGTAATCGACGAGACTTACTTTGCCATGTGTGATAAATCTGTCTATTATTGTCCTTTTACATTTTTATTACAAATGATAAAGTAATTCATAATTTATTACTTTATCGTTTGTCTACAACATCTAATCTATATCTAGATTATGCAAAATCGACATAACAACACCTTGTAACCCCTAGGCAAAAAAACACGACCATGCACTTGCATCATCTCTCGCTTCTCATGACTACATCAAAACCCCTTACAATTCCTAGCCATTCATACATGCATACATATCTCTCATCATGATACAAGGTCTAATGCAATAGATTTTAAAAATGACCCTTAAGCCTCCCTATACACAATGTCTCAAATAGAACAGCATACCCACTTTATGACTAAGACCAAGGCATATCTTCTAACACATAAGGCACTTGACCTATATGACAAAAAGATAACAAAGTATTATGAAGAGGGACATCAAATATAAGGCATAAGACCTAAAGTCTTAGCCCACAAGGTCGAATAAGTCGTATATCATTTTTTCTTTTTAAAACTTGGACAAAAATGCCAAAGGCACGTCGACCTAGGGTTATGAGAACCCTAAAGACAAAAGCCACAAAAGGATGAAAAAAAACATTTCATTTGTTCAAAGCTTGCTGAAGAAGCCTAGTCGCTGCCACGCCTGTAGGGTTTGTGGGCAAAAAACTTGACTTCTGAGGTGATTCCGAGTGTTTTTCCTGCATATTTTGAGAGCAAAATGTAGGGTAAGTTACTTTCACTGAGATTTTGACCTCTTGTTTGCCAATTTTGGGCCAATTTGGGACTCTCTGGCCGTGATTTCTGACTATTTTTTATATGCATTCTCTAGTTTTTTGATGGCCGACCACCATATGCATTTGTTTTCACTGTGTGAGGCCCGTATGAAGGTCATTTGAGGAGAAAAAATGTGATCTTACACAGCAAATGGCAGAAAAAAAAGGTAA
Organism: Cunninghamia lanceolata; assembly: GCA_027924645.1. NCBI lineage: Eukaryota > Viridiplantae > Streptophyta > Pinopsida > Cupressales > Cupressaceae > Cunninghamia > Cunninghamia lanceolata. Next base: position 11,087,910 of record BSBN01000252.1, on the reverse strand, counting down.
CTCATTTTTTCTGATGATCTCTCTGTATTTTTTGAGATTTTCACCTTGCATTTCGCTCTTCTGTGGCATGGTTTGAAGGGTTGTGTGTATCATTGCTTTACATGAGTTAACAAACTTTACTTCCTCTCCTCTGTATCTGCATTATTCTGGCTCAAAATGAGCCCCAGCCATGACACAAACTTGCAAAAGTGGCATTCCTATGCATTGTGCTGCCAAAGGCATGTTTTGAGCATTTTGTGCATTCTGTTCTTGAAAATATGCATTTGTTCTTTGCTGGTTGTAGCATGAGTCTCAAATAAACTTCATATTTTTTTCTCTGTATCTGCCTTATTCTAGGATGACTTCCTCTCTAGCTTTGATAGAAAACTTATAAAATGACATTCCTATGCATTCTAAACTGGAAAATCTACATTTTTCTGTGGTTGACCGTGACAAAAAAAATGTAAAAAAGGGCACTCCTGTGTGTTTACTACTTGTATGACCCTCAACCGGTTCATTTGGTAGAAGAATAAACAATACACTTATCTTCGTTTTGTGGTGACATTCCTTTTGTTGTTTAAAAAAAGACATACTGAAATGAAACCTTGGGGTTTCGACTGTGTAGCTCTTCCTCCCCTTTTGATGATGATTTTGTCAATGAAAAAACACAAAAACCCAACTAGGTATTCCTTTTTGGCAAAATGCAAACCATGCTATGAGTATTAGATATATAGGCCCAAGGCCATACTTTGCTTTCTGTGTATTTCTTACCTTTGTGTGAGCTCAAATCCTTCACTGGCTGCGACTTGATCTGGCATCTCTGAGCATTTTTGTGTTTGCAAGAGCTCAATGTGGTACTATAGGCCACGGCCAACCTTGTATACTTACCCACTGCTGGATGTCCTTTATCTTGTACAAACTTGAACACTCTGCAATTATGTTTTGTCTTGGTTCTGCATGAAGAGAGCCTAACTTGAGCTTCTTCCATGAAAGAATAATGCAACAATTCACTCTGGTTACTACTTCATATTATTCTTAGATGGCTCTTCACTTCACTTTGTATTGCACATACATCCCTGAATATGGCATTTATGTTCATAGCTGTAACTATACTCTATCCATTAGTTGGATCATTCATGTATAAATTTTCTTTACGAATGCTGCTACTCATAAGGCTGAGGAAATATGTTTCTTGGGCAAATCTCTTTATGTGCTTCTTCTTGTATTTGAACATACTTATTTGAAATCTCATATCCCTGGTAGTGACTTTATAATCTCAAAACTACTCATCTCCCCCTATAGATGTCCTTTCTTCTATATCTTGATGTGGGTTTGATAAAAATGGACTAAAATTACATTGTTTCTTTGAAGACCACTATCATTGGCCCTTGGACAATTAATGATATGAACATACATCATGTATAAATAAAAACATATACCTTGCTGCACCTGTTAACCTTGCTGATCCAATAACACACCTTTCATAGTTCATTTGATTTCATTGTAGAAACAAAGCACCTCTGTTGTCCACAGTTCATTTATCCTTCTGATTGCAAGATAATATGGGATATGGCATCATTAGAGGGAGATTATGATTCATTTTGTTGTTCCAATTGCACTCTTGTAGTGATGACATCCATGTGACCTCCTTTTGCACTTCCTTCATGCTGTTCTAATTGCCCTTGTATGTGCTTTGGCATATATTTAAATGAAGATAATAGAAAGAAAATGATAAGTATCATCTGTACCTTGTATATGTTGTTCTTGTACTTTCTCTTATGCTATTGCATCATTGTAAACACGTCGTTTATGGTTTTCAGATCTTCTGTCTCTTATGCATTTATGACAGTGATAAGGGTCACTGTACTCATCATCTCTGGCATCATTCTATACTTGCTTTGATGAACCTACCTCTATAGAGACTTGAATGTTGTCATCTTGAGGCTTGATCATTAAAACTATCCACTCTTTCATACACTTGTTGCTCCTCTTTGAAGTATGACTACATCTCTCTTTGTTGTTATTTCTCATAAGGATGTAGGCTCATGAAACATAGTGGCAGTAATATATGATGTAGATACTTTGTCACTGCTACACATATGGTTCTCTGTAACTTGCTCTTTCACTATCATATCTTCCATTGATATGAGAATGAGGCATTGAGTTTGTATTTCTTGTAATGCATTGATTGCGACATGCTTTTCACTTCATTATGCTTGGCATTTGAGCTCCTTCACTACTATTAGACATGACTACCCCTTGTGCTTTAGACTTGACATGTGTCAGTGTTAAAATTTTCATTGTATACCTTGGTGTTTGGTTATGCATCATATGTCTTCATGTTTGGATGCTCATGACTGTGTTTTTTGCCAACAAATATGGTTGTATGATATGCCAAGACTGTTACTCTTTAGTTCGGTCTGTCCTTTATCATGGTTGTCACTCCTTTATGACTGTATCATATATATGTTCTTCATTCACAAAAAAATGATAAGAACCTGCTCCATTGCTTTGTGGTAATCAGTCATTCTTTAAGGATGCATATGGCTGTAGTATAAGTTTTTCAACATTCATGTAGTCTTGTAGCAATCAATCTATATCTTTTGCATATCAAACAGAATCCCGTCACTCTTACATTGTTGTTATAACTGTCTCTTTTAATGTATAGTTGTTATGGCACTTGTGTTGTCATACTTCTTGGCATTTGATAAACTATGCACTCTTTTATGCTTCAAAAGGGAAACTATGATAGTATAATGGTATTGCATGATGTTGATATAGCTCCTGTAGATGTAGCATGACATAACACTAATATGGTTGTACCTTTCACTTTCTGATCCATGATTTCACCCATGATGTGGCACGCCGATTTGTTGTTCCATTGCTGTTCTATTATTCACTGCTATTACAAAACTGCTCCCAATGCATCTGATGCATTTCTTATGACATCTAAGGTTGGTCTAACATGATGTTCATCCACTCAACTCTTATGCAGATCATTGTGTCTTCTCTGCTTGAGATTGAAATGTTGTTCTTTCTTTTAAGTCTATTGACTATTTCTTTTAACATTCTACTACACATATGAAGTACCAATTATGTTTTCTATAGTAGATGTATTCATGGGTCATACTTGTACAATTAATCATGAGTTCATGTACCTTTCAATTGTTGCTCTCTCCTTATAGTTGACTGATGTTAGCATGCAATCATTCTGAGCACAAGATGTTGTTTCTAGTTTATCTCTGACAGATGGATTTCTTGGACAATCATTTAACTATTCTGAACTATCTGATGCTACAGTCAATGAGATGACTATCCATATTCCTTATTTCATATACCACAATCTTATTGTTGTAGCATTCATGTACTTCATGTGACTTTGCATCTTTGTTCTAGATAGTTTTCTTATGACTGTTCCTCATCTCCTTGGCAGTTTGTCTTGCATTTGTATATGGCATATGAAATGTTTTGTAAGGACTATAAGCTGGGCTCAACCCTTGTGGGAGCCACATTTCCTCCACTCATAATGTAACCTGATGAATCAAACATAAACATAATTACACCTGTATCTGCAGATGAAGCAAACTTGTTAGAAAATAAATGCATATTTTGGATGTGTTTGATGACTTGATTGTTTTCTAGGACATCTAAGGTATACATTTCTTGTTTAATGCATTTGAGGATCAGTTTATACATGCATGGTATCTTGTTCATGTGTGGTTTGGGACCATTCATTGCTTAGAGCATTGCTCTAACACCACTATTTTTGCAAGATGCAGGAACCAGAGACGACATGAAACTAGGAAGGACAAAGACAACTCGGGGGGACAGGAAAACACACCAGAACTAGAACCAGTCATTCTAAGGCAATGACTAGCCTCTAACCTTACATGCACATTTATTTACATTTACTTATTCATGTATAGATTGTTCTTCTATTTCATTGAATAAGAAAGTTAACCTCAAGGCTTGTGTGAGATAATTTACATTTTACATTCAATAAAGATTACTTACTCTTCGAAAAAGATTTTGGATAAATCTTTCTTATGTTACATGCACTTGGATAAATGCAGTAATCTAATAAACATAATCTCTTGAATTATTTCATTTATGCACTTGAATGTAATGTATGAAGGACTAGATGAAATGCACCTTTTAAGTTTTGAATCAAAACTCTACCTGAATGAGCTATAGTGAAATTTAGGTAACAGCTCCTTTGCGAGAGGACTTCAAAGCTTTATCTTGCACATGTATGTAATCAGGCTTGTGAGCCCTAATTGTAAGCCCACATTTTGCCGACCGATCTCTAATTGAATTCTATGATATACTAAATGACTGAATCTGCATTTGTTCTATTTCTTTGATTTGTTTCTGTTGTGTTTACTCTTGCTGCACAGTCCAGATAGTTCATTCTATGAACCCGCCTACCGTGACTGCACCAAGTGGATTCAGAGCAAAAGTTTGAATCTTTGGGAGAAAATTGAGCAAAATTGGTGAAGGAATTCTGTAAGATCTTGTTGTGGATAGATCGCTAAATTGAGTCAGGTTACTTATGTTGAACCTGATCACCAATTGTGAGGCAGTTGTCACCTTGTAGCCCAATCACCGATCTTGAGGCAGTTTACACTTAATCCTAGGAAGAATGCTACTGAGGAGAGTTGTTGCCATTGGAACAATGGCTAGTAGAATAGATGAGATGATGGAGATAATGAAAACAATGCAAATTTGATTGGATGTTGTTGAAGAAGATAGGTGAAAAGGATTGACACCTAGACCTAATGTTAAAAGTGATGATGAAGAAGAATCTCAACCTGTTGAACAAACTGGTGAAACCCTAGGAAGTGATGAAGAAGAAGAATCAAATCAAGTAAAAATGTTGTGAGCTATTTCAAAAATTGGAAAGAGACCTAGAGTTGATGTACCGAACTATATTGGTAATTTGAACCTTGAAGAATTGATTGACTGGATAAATGACATGGAAGAATACTTTGAATATGAAAAAGTTGAAGATTCAGAGAAGGTAAAGTTTTCAAAGACAAAGTTGAATGGACATGCTGCTATATGGTGGAAAGAAGTTCAATTGGAAAGAAATAGAAGAGGAAAAGAAAAGATTACAAAATGGGATAGGATGGTGATAAAGTTGAAGAATCAGTTTATACCTGCTGACTATGAGTTGGAACTGTTGAAAAGATTACAAAACCTGAGACAAAAGGAGAAATATGTGAAGGAGTATACTGAAGAATTTCATAAGATGATCATAAGAATAGGACATAGTGAAGCAAGCAAGGAGAAAGTGGATAGATTCATCAATGGATTGAGATTGAATATTCAAGAAGAACTAAGTTTGGTGAGGATGACATCTTTGGAGGAAGCATATGAGTTTGCCTTGAAGGTTGAAGAGAAGTTGAATATGAGACATGATCAGAGACAAAGAGGTAGAGGAGGTAAATTTTAGAGATGTAGGACTTATTTTAGAGGAGACAAATCATATCTGAAGCAGAACAAGTTTGATAGCCTAGTTAAGAAGGATGACAGAGATAACAATGCTTACCAAAAAAATGACAGAAATTTTCATCCCAAAGGCAACTATAATTCATACCAGAATGAAGGATACATAAGAGAAGGAAGAGGATTGGATAAGAGAACATTCAGAAGTACTTGTTTCAAGTGTGGAGGTGAAGGACATAGAGCATTTGAATGTAATCAGGGTAGTACAAGTAAGAGGACAGAGAACAGTGGAAGAGCAACCTATGTTGAAGAGGAACCTATTGGATCACCTAGTTTTGTTGGTAAACCAGAGAAAGGAGAGTCACTTATGATGAGAAGAGCACTATTTCAAGAAGAAGAAAATGAGGAACCACCGTAGAGGAAGAGTTTGTTTAGGACAAGATGCAAATCAGGAGGTAAGTGTTGTAAAGTTGTAATTGATAGTGGTAGTTCAGACAACCTAGTTTCAGAGAAGATGGTGACTAAGCTGAAGTTGGAGAGATTGAAACACCCTAAGCCATATCAGATAGCATGGATTCAGGATGATCATAAGGTACTGGTGAGTGAACAATGTTTGGTGAAATTTCAAGATCTTATCATGATGAAGTCTTGTGTGATATTATACCTATGGATGTATGTCATATCTTGTTGGGTAGACCTTGGCAGTATAATAGAAAAGCTATACATGATGGGAGAAAGAATACATATACTATAACAGCAAATGGAAAGAGAATTATTTTGACTCCTTTGAAGGATGACCCTAGAGATGTGGTATGTGGAAATGCTAGAATCTGTTTGGTAGATGGAAGAAAATTTCTGGATGGTTTGAGACATGAGAATATGTGTTATGCCTTGATTCCTAAGAAGCCTAAAACATTGAAGAAAGAAACTGAAGAAGAACAACTGAAGGAGATAAGAGAGTTGCTGACAAAGTATGAAGACATCATATCAGATAATGTGCCTGATGGATTGCCACCTATAAGGAGTATCAATCATCACATGAATCTTATACCTGGAGCAAGTTTGCCTAATAAAGCAACACACCGGATGACATTGGTAGAGAATGAAGAATTGAATAGACAGATACAAGAATTATTGATGAAAGGTTTGATCAAAGAAAGCTTGAGTTCTTGTACAGTGCCTGTAGTGCTTGCACCTAAGAAGGATGGAGAATGGAGAATGTGTACTGATTCTAGAGAAATAAACAAGATTATAGTTAAGTATAGATTTCCTTTACCTTGAATGATATCATGGATTGTTTGAGTGGAGCAAGATATTTCACAAAGATAGATTTAAAAAGTGGATACCATCATATTAGAATCAGAGAAGGAGATGAATGGAAGACTGCTTTTAAGATAAATGAAGGATTGTATGAGTGGTTAGTGATGCCTTTTGGATTGACAAATGCACCGAGTACTTTCATGAGATTGATGAATAAAGTCTTGAAGAAATTCTTGGGTAAGTTTGTGATTGTATACTTGGATGATATTCTAATTTTCAGTAAGACAAAAGAAGAATATTTGTGGCATATTAGACAAGTTTTGCAAAGACTGAGACAAGAAAAATTATTGATAAACATCAAGAAGTGTAGTTTCATGAAGGAAGAACTAGTATATTTGGGATTTGTGATTTATGCAGAAGGATTGAAGATGGACCCTGAGAAAGTAAGAGCAATTGTTGAATGGCCTACACCGGAGAGCATTGGAGAGGTTAGATCATTTCATGGATTGACTAGTTTCTACCAGAAGTTCATCAAAAAATTTAGTTCAGTTTGTAACCCTATGACAGAGACAATGAGAGGTGATAGAAAGGATTTTAAGTGGACATCTGGAGCAGATAAAATTTTTGAGTTGTTGAAGAAGAAGGTGACAGAGCAATCTATTTTGGCATTACCGGATTTCAATAAGGTATTTCAAGTTGATTGTGATGCAAGTGGAAATGTGATTGGAGTAGTGTTAAGTCAAGAAGGTAGACCTATAGCTTATTTCAGTGAAAAGTTGAATGATGCAAGGAGAAGATATTCAATTTATGATCAAGATTTCTATGCCATAATTCAAGCCTTGAAAAAGTGGAGACATTACTTGTTGCCTAAGGAGTTTGTGTTGTATACAGATCATCAAACTTTGCAATATTTGAATAGTCAAGGTAAATTGAATTAGAGACATATGAGGTGGGTAGAGTTCATGCAGAGTTATACATTTGTGTTGAAGCATAGGAGTGGTAAATTGAACAAAGTTACTGATGCATTGAGTAGAAGAAGAAACTTGTTGACAAAGATGAGAATTGAAGTGTTGGGTTTTGATGAATTGAAGAACATCTATGAGGGAGACACTAATTTTGTAGAACCTTGGAAAGCATGTAAGGAACCTATTGTGACAGATAGGAGTAAGTGGTTGGACTATTTCATTCAAGAAGATATGTTGTTCAAAGGAAGTCAATTGTGCATACCTTCGATGAGAGATAATTTGATCAAGGAGAAACATAGTGGTGGATTGGCAGGACATTTTGGCATTGATAAGATAGTGGCTTTGGTGAGTGAAAATTACTTTTGGCCTCAGATACATAAGGATGTTCAGAGATTTGTGCAGAGTTGTAGAGTTTGTCAAGTTGGAAAAGGGAGTAGTCAGAATACTAGATTGTATAAATCTTTGACAATACTGGAGAGACCTTGGGAAGACATAAGCATGGATTTTTTGATGGGATTGCCTAAGACACAGAGAGGACATGATTCAATATTTGTAGTGGTTGACAAATTTTCAAAGATGGCTCATTTCATACCTTGTAAGAAGACAACTGATGCAGTGCATGTAGCTAACCTATTTTTCAAGGAGATTGTGAGATTGCATGGATTACCTAAGAGTATAGTTTCAGACAGAGACACAAAGTTTATTGGATACTTTTGGAAGATACTTTGGAAGAAGATGAAGACATATTTAAAATTTAGTTCATCTTTTCATCCACAGACAGATGGATAGACAGAGGTAGTGAATAGGAGTTTGGGAAACTTGTTGAGATGTTTGGTTGGAGAGAATGCTAGAAGTTGGGATTTGATTCTTTCACAAGCAGAGTTTCCATACAATAATTTAGTAAATAGGAGTACTAGAAGAACACCTTTTGAGATTGTGACCGGAGTGAATCCTAGAGGAGTTACAGAATTGAGAGATATCAGTATAGAGGAAAAGAGGAGTGCAGAAGCAAAAGAATTTACAGATCATATGAAGATAGTACATGATCAAGTGAAGAAGCATTTGGAGAATATGAACATTACGTACAAAGAGAAGGTTGATGAGAAGAGAAGACATAAGGAAGTTGAAGTTCGAGAGGAAGTGATGGTATACTTGAGAAAAGAAAGATTTCTAGTTGGGACATATAACAAGTTGAAGATGAAGAAGTTTGGACCTTGTAGGATACTCAGGAAATTTGATTTAGGAAATGCATACGAAGTGGAGTTACCGGAGACATTGGGTATATCACCTATTTTCAACATTGTAGACCTTTATCAGTATCATGAAGTAGAGTTCAGTGATAGCATGGAAGAAAACTTGAAGAAGCAGTTACCACACATAGCACTAGAACATATTGAAAACATCTTGGATAGCAGAGTTAGATGCAGCACTAGCGGAAGACAATACAAAGAATATCTTGTGAAGTGGAAAGGCAGACCGGAAGAAGATTCATCATGGATTTCTCAGGATGAGGTGGACCGTCTTGGTTCTCCCCTAGCCCCAGCAAAGTGAGGGACTCACTTTTTTCAATAACCCCAAATGTCTGATGCAGGAGCATCCCTGGTTCAAGAGCAATCTTGCATCAACCAAAAAACATTTGCATTTCATTTTGTTTGGAATTCAGTTTGTTTCTTTTCAGTTCAATTCAAGCAGTTTAGTCAGAAGCAGATTTTGTATTTTGGTCCAGTAGCATTTTCAAATCTTGTGGAGCTGAACTTAGAATCTACATTCATTCATTTACATCATATCCAGAATTCAGAGATCCGCATATCAATACCAAAAAGATATTGCTACCAAAAGTTGACTGTTTCTCAGAGCAGAGCATCCTAATATTCATTGGCAACCAGTTGAAGGAGAAACTTGCGGAAGCATTTTCTGATCTTTGGAGCCTAATGACACATCATTCAATGATCTTTGGTTCATGGCCGACCTTCCCAGAAGATTCACACTTCATTCCATTCATTTACCGGAAGTGTTCTATGCATTTAGGTCTGACCTATCTGTGTACACACGTTACATCTCTTCTTTGGAATTCATGATCTTCCTTGGCTGACGTTGAGGAATCTATTGGTCTGGAGATGATATATATTGATGTAATAGCTTAGGAAAGCAGATAACATAGTTCTCATGATTTAGAAGATAGATAGTTGGCTCCTTCGTGAGAGGACTTCAAAGCTTTATCTTGTGTATGTATATAATCAGGCCTGTGAGCCCTAATTGTAAGCCCGCATGTTGCCGGCCGATCTCTATTTGAATTCTATGATATACTGAATGACTAAATCTGCATTTGTTCTATTTCTTTGAGTTGTTTCTGTTGTGTTTGCTCTTGCTGCACAGTCTAGATAGTTCATTCTGTGAACCCTCCTACCGTGACTGCACCATTTATCAAACCAATTGCATTCAAAAGATAAGACTTCTCTTCAAATTTGCCAATCAGTTTTAGGGTTGTACACACAGTACCAGTCTGTACAAAACATGAAATACAGTATGTTTTCAAGAAAATGTAGTTAGAAAATGTGTAAAACTAAGTTTCTTTCATTCAAAACTCCTCACCAACCCTTGGGATCACGTTTACAATACATATTTATGTTGTTACAACCATTTACCAACCTCCAAATGACCCACAACTTTTTTTTAACAAATATTGCAAAGGTTGACATTACAACATTTGAGCAACTTGTACATCTTTTGCCTACATTGCACCTAATGACCCAAAATGGTCCTAGATGGACTTAGAATGGTCTGAAATGACCTTATTTATGTAAATCAAGCTAAAACAAAAAAACAAAACCCAAAGTTTCCCAACATGACCCAAGGTGGATTAGGGTGCCCTTGCACCACAAGCTTACCACAATTCCAACAAATAACTTTGGACTTTCTAAGAGATTTGGATGTCCCCTTGGACTTGGATTTGTCACGCTTCTCTCTTTTCTTGCCTTTTTCCTTAGGTCTTCCACAAACACATAGGGATTCTTTGGCACTGATGGATATCTTCCTTCTCATTTCTTTAGAAAGAAAAGAACCCACGACATCTTTAACTTTGAAGATAACAAAAGTACTCCCAATCACCATAACAAGAGAATCCCATGAATCAGGCAAAGAACAAAGCAGGATATGACATCTCTCCTCGTCCATTTTTACACTAACTGATGCCAATTGAGCCACAAACATATTGAATGCTTCCAAGTGGTCTAGAATTCATCCACCCTCTTCCATTCTTAAGGAATACAATTTATTCCTCAAGAAAGTCTTGTTCACTAAAGATTTGGCTTGATATATCTCACCGAGTTTCTTCCATAGTTTCTTTGTAGAGGGATCTTCATGGACATTGATTAAAACAAAGTATGTTAGGCACAATTTGATTAGATCCTTGGCTTTATGGTCCATAACATCATATTCAATAGCCAAAGTAGCATCTGTGGGTCTTGAAACTTTCTCATCAATAGCATCCCACAGATCTCAATCAATTAATACATCCTCCATCTTCAGCTTCCACATCTCAAAATTGTTGCCAGAAAATTTTCTACCTCTATTCTCCCTGATGTGCTCACCATTTAAAAATCCCTACAACAAGATCACAAAGTATCTTCTACACACACTCCCACTCAAAACTAGATTAGTTCAAAAATCCCAACAACCCACAACTGAAACCAAAGGTGATCAAGCTCTGATACCTCTTGTAAGGAAGCTAAGGTAGCAAAACAATCTCCTACACTAATCTTGAGGGGAGGGATATGTAGAACTTTTCAAATCTTTACAATAGTTAAAAAATAAACACAAATAGCAATCATACCACAACACAATAATTATGTGGGGAAACCCTTTCAGGAGAAAAACCCCACACTCCAAAGCCACCTAATATATTATTCAGGAGTCAAAAAGATTACAATATACTTGCAGAGAAAGCTTTCATAGGAGTGTAACCAACCAGAGATCTGGAGGTAACTCAACATCTATAAGACTCTAACACACAACATCAATCTCAAGTTCCTGATAAATGAGAGATACAATACAGTAAACCGTCAATGATAATTACAAAACCATGAGCTAAAAACCACCCAAAGTGGCACCCAAATTATCTTCAATAAAAGATGCTTTGTGATATACCAAATCACACACCAACATGTGTAACTCTCCCCTGTACAACTCTTTTAAGTGTCCAACATGTTTTCACATTTCCCAAAATAGGAGGTCCAACTTTCGAAGGCCATAACTTTTGATCTGAGTGTTTGATTGATGAACCGTTTGATGCGTCAAAAAGCTCGTGGAGAGATCTATCAATCTATAAATTGATTCACTAGGTATGATAACTTTTGGGGCCTTTAGGGACTTCTAAGTGCCTCAAATATGAGTTTGAAACTTTTTCTAGGAGTTTCAAAAAATGGAAACTTTAATATCTTGCAATCTAGGCATGATCTTGAGTCGAAACTCACCCAAGATATTTACTTGGTAGTTCCACACCTTTTGGGAAAATTTTGGGTCCATCCGAGCTCAAATGTAGAGTTACTAAAAATAGTAAGCATGATGAAGGGGGTAAATCATAGAACACACAACAACAGAAATTACACATAGAAAATAGAACTTTCTTTATTGATTTGGACAACTTATTACATTACAAAAGCTCAAATACAACCAGAGGAATCAACCCTCCACAGGTTGCAACACATTACAACTTCCTCTCACAAGACTCTGGAATCATCTGCCATCTGTAACCCCAAATCTACTAGGGTTTCTATTTTCCCACCTATTCTTGACTCTACACTTCCCCCCTTAACTCTACTACTACCCAGGGTTACCAAAAATGGTTATTAATAGCCTTTTTAGTAGCCAACAACCTAATTTCAAAATTTACATCTCCCTCCATAAAAAGGTCAACTTCTAGGAGCCATAACTTTTGATCCGGGTGTCCGATTGACAAACTGTTTTATGCGTCAGAAAGCTCATAGAGTGTTCTACACACTAAGAACTTGCTCTGCCAGTTTTGGCCATTTTCAGGCCCGTACGGGGCTGTTTAGTTCCTCAAACCTGAGTTTGAATAATTTCCAATCATTTTTCAAGAAACAGAAACTTTAATATCTTTCAGCTCACAAATGGTCTTTGCGTGATTCCTTTGCCAAAGGTCTTATTTTTCAGTTATGAAGCTTCCTATAAATTTTCACTTCAATTCGTGCCCAAATGCAAACTTTCCTAAAATAGCAGGTTGCTATTTTTAGTACTTTGGAAAAACTGAAAGTTCTACATCATTATTCAAGAGATTATGGAACCAGAACTACAAATTTTGAAAAGAAATGGAAAGAATATCAACAATTTTAAAACACATCTTTTTTGGGGTGATGCAAGATTGCCCTTACACCACTGGATGCTCCTGTATCAAAGTACTACCATTTTTAGTCCCTTTTGGAAATTTTGAAAGTTCTAAACCATCCTCCAAGATAAAGGGTATTCGAAAAGACCAAAACTGGGAAGAATAGTAACCTTTTGTAGCTGCAAGGTTGAGACACGTTTCCTAACATGCTAATGGAGAGAAAAAGTAAAGCTTTTTGAATGGCTACAAAAATGGATTTGCCTCCCATAATGCATATAGAAGGGGGTTATTTATAGGTTGGAAGAGCTCATAAGAGGTGGGATTGATTGGAGGGTTAAATCAATTGATTGATGAGCAGGATTGATTGAGTGAACTGGGTTGATTAGATAGTGAACTAAGCTTGATAGCTTATCACTCGTGGAGGAAGGAGAGTTAGCATGAGAAGAAAGAGAGATAAGAATAGCTCATTTGGAGCTAAGAATAGAGTGATTGGGAGTGGAAATGGAGTTGGAAATAGATTAGACTTAGTTATGGTCGAATTGGCATGCAAACTAGAGTCAAAATGGAGATAATTGGGCCTAAACTGAAGAGGAACTCATGTTCAAAATATGACTAGGTTGCCCCTTTTTATAGGGCTGGTCACCCCCTGGGGGACCATAGGTCACCTAGGGGGATTAGGAAGTGATAGGGGTGACCCACAAGGATAGGGTCTTGCAGGTGGTTTTGAGGGCTAGAAATGGTTAGAAGGGTCTAAGGATGACATTTGAATCTGGAGATTGACTAAAAGATAGAGGGAAAGTGGGTCGCTCCTTATAGCAGGGTAGGTCACCCCTAGGGACTAGGGGTTTCCCCTTGGATGGACCATGGGTCACCCAAGGAGATTAGGAAATAATAGGCGGTGACCCAGAAAGGAAGAACTAGGTGTCTAAAAATGATGAAGGGGGATGATCTGGGAGGTCAATTAGAGGCCTATGAGATGTTGAAATGGATGAAAGGGGCCTAGGGAAAGTGTATTTCCCATCTTACAACATTATAGGGTTAAATCATAAAGGTTAGAAAGTGACAAAAGTGGAATATCGACAAAGGGTGAAGGATGAAGAAACAAGACCTAGGAAGGTTAGCTAGGGGACAGGGCAAACACAAATAAGATGGAGAACTTCAATCCACATGTCACCAAGAGAAATACCATGGAGGAGGAATAATTACATGCTTATATGTATATGTTTGGGATTATAGCTAATTATCAGATCATCATGTAGGCTCATGCATATTTTTAGTGCTTATAGGTGCGAGGAGAGAGCATACATACTTAGACTTTTGGGATAACAAGCAATAAAAAGAGAACAAAGATGTGTTTTTGATCTCCAAGATCACCCAAGGGTGCGAGGAGAGAGCATACACACAAAGTTGTCCTCAGAAACACGGTATACAATGATTCATTCCCTTAACATGTTCATGGTGCAACTAAAGTAGTGATAAAAATATGATCTTAGGAAAATGTATCTACACAATATATTAGTAGTTTGAGGAATCATCTTGGACCAATGTTCTGCACTGAAAAATATTAGTGGTTTGATCAATAAAAGCCTTTGACATGCATTTTTGCTACAAAAATGTGTTAGCAATGAAATGTAAACCTCTATAAACATTAGAAATAATGTTGTCATACACAAAAAATAGGTTATGATGATGTTCGTCATGATTTTCTATGCAAATTCAAAAAAAAATATCAATTACATGTCTATATGCAAAAGGTATGAACATTTGAAGATTCAAAATACAGAGGAAGGTTTGAATGATTATACCTGAAATTTGGACTCAAATATGAAAAATTTACCTAATCCAAAAAGTAGCACATTAAACCAACTTTCCAATGCTTATAAAAACTAAAAAATCTGATAAAATACAAAAAAGTTATAGCGTTTTAAAAAATACTTTATTATGGACCTGGTGGTTAAGTCTGGCTGTTAACTGGTAATGGTCACATGGATAGTTAATGCTAGCTAGTATTTAATGCT
Organism: Cunninghamia lanceolata; assembly: GCA_027924645.1. NCBI lineage: Eukaryota > Viridiplantae > Streptophyta > Pinopsida > Cupressales > Cupressaceae > Cunninghamia > Cunninghamia lanceolata. Next base: position 11,072,896 of record BSBN01000252.1, on the reverse strand, counting down.
AGTGGTTAGAAGGATAAAAGTGTAGCCCCATGTGACCAGGGGTTAAAGCCAAAGGGGCTAATCTTAAAACTTTTAAATGTTTTGAAATGTTTTTAAAATAAATTTGGTTTAAAAAGTAAAAGTTTTTTATTTTTTTAAAAAAGTCACATGAAACTTGATAAGTAGGAGGTATTTTTTGCAGCGTGTCAAATTATGATATTTTATTTTAGGGTTTAACTGCATAGTTTTTGAGTCAAACACATGACCCATATTTCATGAGTAGTGGTTCACATGAACCCATCACTCATGTTAATGAATGGTTCATAAGGCACAACACTTGCTGAAGGTTTTTTTAAAAGCCGATGCTTAACCCCTGTGAGCATCACCTAGATGCAATGAGTGCTAAGTGGACCATTCATTAACATGAGAGATGGGTTATGTGAACCACTACTCATGAAATATGGGTCATGTGTTTGACTCAAAAACTATGTAGTTAAACCCTGAAATAAAATATCATCACATGAAACTTTTTAAAGAAATCTTTTAAACTTTTATTTTTTTATTAAAAAGTGGGTGGGGAGTAGATTAATGGGTCGCCAACAGTACCACTTTTTTTTCTTTTTTTTTAAATTATATTTTCAATTTAAAAAAAAAATCAAAAACAAAAAATGATTTTCTTACCTGCCTGCACAAGCAATTGTATAGCCTCAGTTTGCAACTTGGGGCCAAAAAAAATTCCTCTTCTTGACCTGCACCAAAATAGGTCAAATTATATATTTTTTCTTCATCTCTCAGCCTCTTCAGATGCAACCGTGACCTCCATTTTGTCCCAAGAGGCTTCCTATGAAAGAAGACCCATGGATATTTTAAAAAATGATTGTAAACCTACAAGATTAGATTAACCAAACCTACAAAAAAAATATTAAAGAGGGACAAGTGTACCATTGAGCATGCCAGAATGTATGCAAGTAAAATTTGGAATATAAATGCAAGTACCAAAATATCAAGATCTACGTCCTAATTCCAAATTTAAATGCAAACCTCTGATAAAACGTAAGAAAAAGAAAATGAATGAAATAAGAAATAAATCTCACCTAAGCTCCTTGTTGCACCAAAAATGGTGGTTATGCTCCAAAACTGATTTGATTGAGATTATGGATGTCAGGTACTCAGCTCAGCAGCATAATTTTGCATTCAAGTTTTTGAGGATTTGACAATGTCTTATGAGAGGTTGTATTTATAGATTTTTGGGAAAGATGATCAATGTTGGAGATTGATTTGAAGGATCAATGACTATGTTTGTCTAAGAAGATTTTGATGCATGAGGAGTTGACAAGTGTCTTTTTGTGACATGGATCAAGGGGATTAACAAGTCCTTTCTTGGAGTCATGTGCATGAATGCATGCAATTAACTTGTGCATGATTTAAATTATGAAAATAGTTAATTAGTTAACTAGTTGTCTCTTTTAGTCAACTAGATTTCATTGATTAGTTAACTAGGTTGATTGACGAGTTAACTCTTTTAATTGTCCAATTAACTAAATTGACTAATAAGTTAACTTTTTTAATTGATAGTCAACTAAAGAGTTGAGAAGAAATTGGGGAATTAAATAAATAAATTTATTTAATTCATGAGAATGGGGATAATTTTAGAATTAAATAAATAAAATATTGATTTTATTTATTTGAGATGGAAATTTGAAAATTAAATTGATTAATTAAATAAATTTGTTGATTTATTCAATGAATACTTCAAAGAATTTTTATTAATTAATTAAATAATTAAAAATCATTTAATTAATGTAGATAGAGGAAATGGAATAATTAATTTAAAAATATGATTTATTTAATTAATTTAAAGGAAAATGATGTAGATGAAGTGTCCATGACAAAAAATGCAATATGTAATTTTAGATGTCTATACAAACATTTAAAATGTATGAAAAATTTCCTACATTTATATTTTGGTTGTATACATTTGTATATTTGTAAATATTGCATAGATTCATCTTGTGTATTTGCATGTGTGTGTGCAGGAAATAACATTAATCTTAACAAAAGAATACTTGCATAGTAAAATAGAATCCAAATAATCTAACAAAAAATAAATGCATAACACAATATTTAATCTAGAAAATGCTCTCAAGAAAAAAGCCAACAAACAATAGCACCATTCTTTATGTATTCATAGTAACATAAGAATTCAATTAGAGAACTTGACCATGCTATCAGGGAGATCTTCAACTCAATTCCTAGAGTTATTTGGGTAGCACAGACCTCTCTCCCAACAACCATACTTATCCCATCCCAAGAACTTCATATATAGGTAAGAGAGCAACAAGAAAACTTATTATTCTTTTCTAATCAATGCACCCAATTGATATTGTCCACAGTGGGCACCCAAGTTTGACTCTATGCCTAAGATTTATTACAACATCTGAGGTAAACACAAATGCTCTCTCCAATCCAAGTGCCTAAAATGGATATCTTCATGTGGTTCCACATTAAATGTATTCTATATGTCCTCTACAATTAAATGCATTCCTAATGTTACACACAACAACTGCCTAGGAAAATATTTCACTACCCAAGGTTTGGTGTCCCACCTCAAGGTGGACCACATATTTATAAAAGTTAATATTTTATACAAGGTGTAAAAAACCTATGTAAAACAACTATCCCAATATTCTCTCACGTGTTTTATAGATTGTATAAGGGGCCAATTTATAGACAAAACAAACCAACTACTAAGGGGAGATGTTGCCATAACAGTTGTGCACCATAAGAACTTCTCTATCCTCATTGGCAATTTTGAAGAATCCACAACATTATCTAAAATATTCACTTTCTCAATCATTATGCTCTTATCCTCCACCATTTTACGAAAAAATGATACTTCACATCAATGTGCTTTGTCCATGCATGAAAAATAAGGTTATTGGCCAAACCGATACCACTTTGACTATCACAATAAAATCTAACCAAATCTTGTTTTATGCCAACATATAAATGTAGTTTATGCATCCATAGTACCTCCTTACAAGCACAAGTAGTTTTCATGTACTTAGCTATTGTAGTCAAAGAGAAACGACAACCTATCTCTAGCTCATCCAACTCACACACAACAAAATAAGTTAGACACATAACTATTATTAGACCTTTTACTATCAATATCACCTACCTAACATGCATCAATAAAACTTGAATATCCATTGTCATACAAAAATTAAGTCCTCCTTGGTAGAAAATACAATACTTTGAAGTGCCATGAATATATTTGAAGATCTTCTAAATCACAGTCCAATGCTCTTTGCCTAAATTGGACATATATCAAATCAGATCTCCCATTGTTTGGGTATTATCTAGTCTAGTGCAAATCATTACATACATCAAGCTACCAATAACACTCGCATATGGAACATGGATCATGTCCTCTATCTCATCACGTGTCTTGGGATAATATTCCATTGAAAAGTTCATTTCCATGAAAACAATAACATTTGTTGGCTTGTACTCTTGCATTCTAAATCTTTGTAACACAAAATCAACACACTTCCTCTAACTTAAACAAATCTTTATGCTAGCTCTATCTCTCATGATCTCCATCTCTAAGATAAACTTAGAAACCTCTAAAACCTTCATATCGAATTGAAGTGAAAGATAATACTTAAGATCTTTTACCATGTTCTTATTGTTTAAGCAACATGTTCTAAACATAGGGAACATTCACAATGAATTGATCATCCACTTGCTTAAAATAAACATATTAAGACTTTCCTCTAACAAATCTCAACTTCAACACATGAGTATCAAGATTTTTATACCACATGACTAGAGTCTATTTTAGACCATATAGAGACTTCTTCAATCAACAAACCAAATCTTAGTTACCCTTAACCATGAAGTGCTCAAGATATGTCATGTAGATTTCCTCTTCCAAATTACTATGAAAAGATGTTGCCTTAACATCCATTTTCTTTACCTCCAATTCATATGTGAAAATAGTAGATAAATAATCTAATAGAACTTAACTTTACAACAGGAGAGAAAATCTCACTAAATTATATTCCCTCAACCTGGTAATAACTCTTAACCACCAATCATTCCTTGTGTTTTTTAATCTTTCCCTTATAACTAAAATTATTCTTGAAGGCCCATTTACAACCAATAAGTTTCCTTAGAACTAAACCAACTCCCAAGTCCTATTCCTCTATAAGGCAACCATCTCCTAATTCATGGCACTTTTCTTAGACTTACTTACCATTGATTATAGAATCATTGTCACTAGGAAATATTGCAAAAATACAACAAAAAATAAGTGGGCTATATCTCTTAAGTTCTCTTCTCTACCAACTTGACCTTATTAAGAGTGGAATCATAGGATCCTATACTTCCTCATGAGAATCACTTTCCACTATTGGTCCATCATGACCCTCTATTTCATCTTCAAGTCTATGATCAAGTGCAAGTTCCCTAGTCTTTGGTTAAAACTACACCACCTTTTTCTCTTCATCTTTAGGCTAATCAATAGGAAAAGATTTGGTCTCTTTGAATAACACATTACAATTGTATACCATCTTCTCTATATTAAGATTCCAAATCTTGTATCCTTTCACATCATCACTATAATTGGTGAAGATACACTTCCCTACTTTGAAGTCCAACTTAGACCTCTTCTCCTTAGGCACATGCACATATGTACCATGACTAAAAACTCTATGATGCTAAAGAAAGGGCTTATTTCCCATCCAAACATCTAATATTTTATCTACAAGTATTGATGTAGGAGGTTTGTTGATAAGATAACGTATAATACTAACTACTTCAACCCAAAACTTCTTATCTAGCTCAACACCATTGAGCATACTCCTATCTCTTTCCATTAGCATCCTATTTACCTTTCTAGAACTCTTTTTTTTAAGAGGTGTATAAATTTGTCTTCTATCTAGCTATAGCACTATTATTACAAAACTTTTCAAACTATTTGAATCTACTAAAGACCTCAAAATTATGTCTCAAAAAGAACACCCACATTTTTTAGGAGAAATCAACAATAAAAGATCCTAGTGAATGTACATCAACATGATCAAAAACATTTGGAATTAGAAAGATCCATCTTACCAATAAGGCCTTATTGACCAAAGTGGGACAGGGCTTAATCAAGGATAGCAAGGATTGAGGGCTGCTAATGAAAGCCAAATATTTAAGCAATCTGTCAAAGAGTATGTTCCTTTTTGAAGAGGGAATTCCAAAAGGCTCGATGATCTGGAATGTTCTCAAAACTAGGAGCCTCTTACAAAAAGGTATCAGGTGGAAGCTAGGGAATGGCAGATTGATTAGATTTTGGGAAGATAAATGGATGGGTCATCAACCTCTAAATATCCACCAAACCTATAGCAGATTGGTTGTCCCTGCTAGCAACTTATTTGGTACCATGGTTAGTGAATATGTCTTAGAGAATGGGGTTGTCAACTAATGGAAGAATTTATCAGACTACTACCCCAATCAAAATGACATGGTTATGGTCGCCAAGGATCTCCAATAGAAACTCTAGGAGATTAGAACTCCCATATTTCCTAAGGGAGATGATTTCATTTGGGTCCAGGATAATAGAGGCATTTTCTCCATCAAATCTACTTACGGTCTACTGTAAGACCCTCTGAGTAGGGACAAATTTTGGAAATAAATTTGGAACCATAAGATAATCCCCAAAGTCAACTTTTTCTAGTGAATTACTGCCCACAACAAAATTCTCACGCAAGACAATTTAGAAAGGCAAGCTTTTCAACTCTCTAATAGATGTATCTTATGCCAAAAATAGAAAGAATCACCCCATCTATTTTTCCATTGTGATTTTGCTAGAGCTATTTGAGAAAGGACCATGCAGAAGTTTGAAATTTACTGGGTGATGAATGACAACATGACCTCCTTTGTTTAAGGATGGTAATCCCCCTTCTCTCATCCTATTATTAAAGAGATTTGGAATCAAATCTCTCCACATGTTAGTTGGAGTCTTTGGAAAGAGATAAATAATCACATTTTATGGAACTCAACTAAGAACACTGATGAGGTCTTCTTTGTCTTTTCTAATCTCCTTATGGAAAATGTTTCCAACTGCAAGTTGAAGGTTCCAAAAGTTCTTCCTAGCTCCATGGAGGTTGGCATTGCTAAGAATTAGGGTATCTCTAGGGATATGAGAAAGGTTGATAGGATGAAAAAGATATCTCGTGAGAACACCTTCGGGAGACCCCCTCCTGAGGGTTGGAGTAAATTAAACTTTGATGGGGTAGCTAAAGGGAATCTTGGGCCTAATAGTGGTGGGGGAATTCTAAGATCTCACAAGGGTGAGTTCATTGTTTCCTACACAGGGGGGGCTAGGGGTGAAATATAACAATGAGGTTGAGGCTATGACTATCTTGTGGGGAGTTAAGTTGGCACTCTCTTTGGGTATTTGAAAGTTGCAAGTTGATGCCAATTCCAAAATCATAATTGAAACCACTTTAGGTAAAGAAACTCTAGGTTGGAGTATTGTAGATATTATTAGTGACATTCAAGGACTCACTAAGGGATTTATGGGGTACGAAGTGCTTCATACTTACAGAGAGGGAAACCAAGTGATTGATGCTATGGCCAATATAGGTATTAATTTGAGCTTGTAGAAATGTTGGAGAGGTATTGGGAATCTCCCTAGTTCCATTCCCCCTCTCTTTTGAAAGGATTCATTGCAAATTAATCTCTTCCTAAGGTGGTTCAAGGTTTGGTTTTTTACTTTGGTTTCATTGATCATGGCTTATTTGATTGATAAGTTGTATAAATTTATTTTACATCCTGTTAAGGCTAATTGTTATGAGGATGTGGAGTTCATTGGTGATGTCGACATGAGGACGAGTCAGCATGATGATTGGAAGGATGGCCAGGAGAGGTGGATCTTGAAGTATGTTTCCCTAGCGGTGTTATGTAATAATGATTACTATTTCAGAAGGAATATTAATTCAATCATGAGGAAATCTAAGAACAAATATTAAAATCACACATTTGATATGTGGGATTTGAAAGATACCACAAACTACTATAATGGTGTGTGAAACCGGCAGCATTATAGTTAGAAGTGGAATTGCTGAGTTATTTTCCATAAGTGGGAGGTCTTATATAGTAGAATTTTATTATTGTATTATTACTATTCCCTATTTCATTCTAAGTCTCTCTACTATAGAATGCTTGTGATGGGGGGTGATAGGGTCTGCACATAACTTGGGTTTTGTGAGGAAGTGAAAAAGGATAGCATTGTCTAGTATATTTTCAGTGAAGGGGGCATTGTGTCATTTTTAGAGTGTCTAAACGGATATGATGAAAACCTCTTAATTCAATTTGCCCGATCCTAGAATCAGATACATGTCCAATTAGGGGTGTAGGGTTCGAAGTCAATGAAGATTTTATTGGCCAATCTACTGGTATGAGTTGCAAAGGGAAACAAGTGAGAAGATGTAATGCCCCACCATGAATACCTCAGAGGACATCACATTTATGCTATATGCAACAGGATATTTTTTTTTTTTTTTAAATTGAAAGAGATAGTAAAGTAACAAAGTAATATTAACGCATCATTTAAACTAATGACTTGTCCTCTAAGATAACATGGTTGCATTACTTGACAAAACAATTAACATAATCTAACACACATCATGAATTAACATCAGTAACTCATTGTAAACCTAATGCACTAAATCAATAAAGATTTACATCTATATAACATCATATAAGTATTCATCAGGATCTAGTACATAGTTACAATTTCTCCTGACATATGAATACAACATTACATCGTTACATTATCATCTTCTGAATACATATGAATACATACGTAATGAATCATCTGATACACAGGCCAATACATGAGCATAATAACTGTCTCCATAAACAAGTACACGATCTGAATCTACTATAGGAGTTACCACCTTCTTGCACACGAACAAAGGCAAGGAGAAACCAATGGAGATAAAGCACATCCACCCGACCATGTGGAACCCCAAGGTCCACCCCTCGTGATAGGAGATAACATAAGGTCCCAAACATCAACCAGTCAGGTAGACAATTAACTAACATGTACAAGGACTAAACATGACTCCATCACAACACATGACAACATCACAAGCAACTCAATATCACTTCCACTAGACACCACTGTAACACAACAATCCCACATCGACATCCACTCTAAAAAGCACAGCTTCATCAAATAGACGAATCCAATTAAAATCCCATGAGTGCAATATAAAATATGACATACTAACCATGGGTCTTCGAGATAGTAACAGTACTCATAAGATGCCCATAATTCAATACAACATTTACTTCAATTATTCTACTAATCCTTGTAACTAAGAAGATACAAACCTAAAAGATACAACAACATAATTTATTATATCAAATGGGATACATAAATGTGTACCACATTATGAATGCAAATAACAATTCATCAAAGTCCAAAACACTTTAACATTAATTCACTATCTTAAGCCTAGCAACAAAACCTATTAAAAGAAGTACCAACAATTAAATTTCCCAATCTATAAGGACACTTATTTAAAAAAAAAGACTACTTTAGTATAACATAACCAACTAGCTTTACAATGACTAATCAATAACTTGAGGTTTATTGGAAAGCATTGAAGGGAAAAACTATTTAAGTCGAAGTGAGACGAGCTGCAAAGTTCCATCACAATTCAGTATGCATGACACAACAAAATAGAAACAATTGCCAAAAGGAGAGTTCTATCAAGCTACATCGTTATTTGCTCTATCTTTAAATATATATATAGAAGGAGAGAGATCTTAACCCATGAAAATATATGTTCTTCAATTGGGTAAAGAAAACCATTACAACTAAAAGATCCTATATCCAAATCTAACGAAATAATTCTACAATGATGCTAAACACCCTTAAAGTTATAATATGACACCTACACTAAACCAAGACTAATTTTAAGAATCTACATGATTCCCATAACCTACTATCTTTAGAAATCAAGCTTCTAATTCACTATATGAAACCTAGATTCATTTTATTTCTCTTTCTAAAATATTTCTTGTTTGCAATAAAGAAGAATTACAATTTTAAATTCCAAATACTATATAAACATAGCTCCTTGATTGACTAAAATAATTACATACATAGGATATACTTAAAGGGATGGTTAATATAGCTAGATTGAATAGCTCACCAAGTCCAGATGATGAACACAATCACAATACATTGACAATTTAATTTAGTTAGGGTAATGACCAACATTAATGTTTCATTTAATCTTAAGTCAATAATGATATTTATATAATATTTGAATGAATATTCCTTATATGTAAAACACATTGGATTCACTCTGTGTCCCTAAGTTCATCAATTAATAGATCATTATTGTATATAAAACCTAAGATTCCTGTATATAAAACCTAAGATTCCTATCATACAAATATATAACTTAATATGATAAAAATATATTTTTGCCAATGCAAATATTTTAATAATTAAACTATTGAAAACTACCAAACCTTATTGCATTACACCTACAATTGATCACTATGTGTGCATGGTTGACCTTCTTGCCTCTGTTGGCTATCTTCAGGACACCCTAAACTTTATCATTGAGATACCAGTTAAATTTGTGGTGGTTGTATGGATGTGTTTTCTTGGTGCTTGTAGATAACATATGAATATAGGCTTATGAGTATTTACAACAATGCTGCTTTTTATTTGAATCTTAAAAATGTTGTTCAACTTATGTTCTCTCAAACATCTACGCAGAAGTGGATAGGTGTGGTGATGTTCAAATTTGGTAAGGAGATTGATGAATGATAAAGGAATTAAAAAGATCCAATATACGACCTTACTTGTAAATAAAAACAAAATGGCCTCATGACAAGATAGCAGTTGTATCGACCCTTTACAGAATATAGTGATATTAACAATGTTGTGAATAATTTCTATGCATTGGCGTGAATATATTATTAGCACTATATAGCATACGGAGGTATGAAAAGCATTGTGAATAATTTCTATGCCTTGGGCCTGAATATAATATCGACCCCTTTATAGAATATAGAGGCATTAACAACACTACTTTTGTGTAGTAGTAAAATCACATCTGTAGATAAAGGAGATCTATGCAAAGTTGGAGAAATTGGCTTGGAAGATGAAGGCAGCAAGGTATTTTCCAGATTCAAGATATTTACTTAATACTATAGAAGAATAGGAAAAATAATTATTTATTTGCCAAACGTTGAAGTTACAAGTATAAAACTATTGGTAATGTTGAATGAAGTAATCAAAAAAATCAACTTGGACTTTAATAATGTGCATCGTATCAAATCTCCAGTAATATTGAAGTGACATCCATCAAGCAAAATGGTAGGGAAATGTTTGTCAAATGAGGTAATTGCAATTACCCCCGTAGGCATGAATGCGATAAGTGAAAGCATAGACAAGCGTGTGAACTGTTTGGTTTATGCACAAAATGAATTCGTTGAGAAGGCTTTAGAAACTTTCAAGCGAATGCAATCGCAAGTGTAAGGCAAAATTCCACCACCGATGCCAACACCAAGATGGGAGCCTTGGGACAGCATATGGACATCCTTCAATGCATAAAGGAAGGGGGATTTTGTTTAGATATTATAGTTGGAAATGCTCTCGTAGACATGTATGCAAAATTTGGACGCATAGACAAGGCACATGGAGCAGGTTTTTGGCCGAATGCCTCAAAGAGATCAAATCTCATGGAACACAAAGCTTGTAGGATATGCACAGAATGGATTTGTTGATAGGCCCTAAAACTTTCAAGCAAATAAAATTAGCAGGTTTAAAGCCAAGTTCCACACCCTCTGCCAGCGCCAGTGTGGCCACTTATAAGGCGTGATAGAAGTTCCAAAACCCCATCTCTACAATTCATAATTCCAGTGAATATGTGGGATTGGTTGTAGTGTAATGAGAATACTTATAAGAGCGTGATCATAAGTCCAAGAATACAATACTATAATTCTCTCCAAGTTCTCGTTTGGTGATGGTTAAATGAGTTTTCGTTTACATACTTTAAGAAACAACAATGAGATTGAATAGGGATTACCTTTACAGCAACGGTTGCATTGTTGTCTTGATGAGGCCTTTGCAGACGATCCCATAGGCCCCAGACCCAATAACCTCATCTAGCATGTAATTCGGTCCAACGTTCCATATTTGGCCATTAACTTTGTAAAGGCCTCTCTAGTTATCGATCTCTACAGCACAAGATGTTTGCAAAGGCATTCTGCTCTCTTGTGTCATGCTTGCTCTTTCCTTCTCTTTTCGCTGCGCAATGCTATGTTCATTTCCTCTTTCCTCTTTCGCCTCTCCCCCCCCCAAAACAGAAATTGAAACCAATCTTCATACCTCCCCAACCAAAAATATTTCAAGAGGAGACAAGGTACAGGAAAAACAACCAACTCCAACTAATTACAAAATATTAAATTTATTAAGCCCATAGTTATAAAATAATTACCCAATCTAAATTTATTCACGTAAATGGGTAATTTATTTACCACCACATTAACACATACAAACAATTAATTGTTTACCCAATTGCATACAACATAATATTATTATCATTAATAATAATAATTATTAAAATAATATTACACTACACATAACAATAATTTATTAATATTTATTGGTTCACAACCAACTTATTAAATCTGAATAATAATAATAATATGATATAACCTTATTAAATATTATAGTGGGTTAAATAATAGTATACTATATACTATTATAATTTCTATTACACCACAACAAAATCTAGGCACATATCATTAACCCACTGAGAAAGAAAGATCTCGAATGCCAAATCAACACAAGTTCACAAGCTAGGGCCAAACTCGCACTTAACCAACAGGCTCCATCAAATATCAATCAGTTGCAAGACCTGACATACTGACAGAACTGACAGGTTGAACTAGACATGTCATGCATCTTGATCGAGGATGATGGCTTGGGATGTGGGACCTTAAGTTATCTCCGGAACAACTTATCCGTCAGGTTCAAGGCACGCTCAGACCTATTAGTTTAGGTGGAGTCGGTGCCAGATACCTGCATCCTGCAACAACTGACACAGTCAAGCATATATAGACACACAAGCTGACACTGGGTGAAAAAGGAATCACAATATCGCAGGGCACTCGCAAGCAAGTGATGCGACATCATCCTTTCCACATCAGATCAATCTAGATTAGATAACACATAATCATAACCAAATCGAATCTACCTCATTATCTGAATAGAACCATACTCTGAACATGTAGGTGCATGAAATTGAATAAGTCTCAGAAGTACCATCATAACAATTAAATCTAACATAATCGGTCCATGAGATCCATTCTAACATATAACCATTGTAGTAAGATCGACATCTTAATCATTGGAATGCAAACAATGTCAAAGCCTTACCTTAATTATTCCTATTATTTTACCTTCATATTCATGCGCCTTGATCAGTCCACCTATACATCCAAGGTGGGAACGGAGGGGCACTACAGAAGATAAAGTAAGGTCTTGGACACTGAGAGCATGGCCATTTTTTTCAAAGATGGAGAAGAACCTATCAAATACCAAAATGGGTTTGAGCGTAAAAAGATTCTAAGGCCGTGGGATAAGGTATGTTGGGTTATTATGAAGTATTTTACCCTTGAAGGTTGTTTTAATGTTATTTTCATTACCATTTTTCTTTGATGAACCACTTCCATCATAAAATTTTGTTGAGCTTCCATTTCTTTCTGCTATCCTCTCTTAAGAACTCCATCAAGGAAGCCAAATATTTTCACTCTAAAAACCCCAGTAAGACTATCATTCATCTCCATCAAGGCTTAATTTTGCGCCTCTATCACTTACACCTTGCTCTTTTCCCACCCAAACCCATCAAAGTTAGCATTGTGGAGAGTTCCCCTCCTTGTAACCATGTGGATAAGGGTAAGAAAGCCCTCACTCTGGCTGGGACCTCTTCTCCCCAGTCTAAAGTAAAGTGAAGGTGACTATTTATCAACAGGAGGCTGTTGAGGTTGAACCCTCAAAGAAACCCATGGATAGAGGTGAGAAGGATGATACTTGTCAGCCTAAGAAAATGGTGTTGAAGACTAAACCTTCCCCAAAGCAAGTTAAGTCTACTCCCAATACTCCTGTTAGTAAATCTAAGACCCGTGATGAGCTAGTGGAGGGGTTGTGTTCTCTAAAACATAGTTCCTAGGATAAACATGGTGACAACAAGGTGACTATTAGAAAGCTTGAAGGGGACATTAACAAAAATGTGGGTAAAAAAGCCAAAGGTAGTCATGATCCTGCCAAGGAAAAATGTGAAGAGGGTTGTGCCAATTTGTTGGTATGGCCTTGTTTACTCCCAAGGAAAAGATTAATTCCCAAGTAGATGTTTAGGAGGAAGTTGGGGTTATTGACAAGCAGGAGAAGAAAGGTAAGAGAATTAGAAGATCTACCAGGTTGGCTAGGATGCGGCCTCCCAATTTAAAAGATATTAAAATCTCCAATGATTCACAACAAGAGGAGGGTAAAACAAAGGAAGAAGGGAAGAATTATGTTACTCTTGATACTTCTCATCTGCTAAGCAAAGGCAATTGTTTGTTTGAGGAGATGAATGCCCCATATTCTAATATAGAGGAGGCAGATTCCCCATGGGCCTCCAAGTCCCTGCAACTGATTAGTAGAGTTGTGAGATCTTTGTTTAAATATCTAAGGATTTGGCTATGTTGAAGGTCAAAGTTGAGGAGATGGATGATAACACGAAGACCATGACCAATTTCAGCACTAAAATCATGCATAGTTTTTCAACAACTCTCTCTATTCTGCAGGATTTGGAGCTGAAGAAGCATGGTATAGCTACTAAGAATGTGATTAATTATGATGACATGTATAAGTTCCTCACTGAGGATTGGAAAAATTTGTTCCCTTAGTCTTTGTTTTGTTGTGTGTCTATTTCTAGGTTTGATGTTTTTTATTAAGCTGGTTTTGGACTTTTTGTTGTTTATGAATTGTTAATGTGTTGTTAAGGTGTTGTTTTTGGCCAATCTTGGGCATGTTTTGTTTATCCCTGGGAGATGATTTTTATATGGATCATTACCCTCATTTCCTACTTAATTAAAAACATGATCAAAATATCACTATAGATCAACTCCAAAATCCAATGATCTATATGATGATATCTTGAAAATTTTCTACTATGAAATATAGAAAATTTTCAAGTCCACTTTTTTGAGGGATGATACCTTGAAATTTTTCTTTGCTAACAACTTGAGGTATCATTGAGATAATACTAAAATTTCTTCCTACCAACAACTCTAGGTATCAGCTAGGTGATAACTAGAACTTTCTCATTGTCAACAACTTGAGGTATCACCTAGGGGATAGCTTCATGTCTCCTATGTTTAGAACCTTGAAGTATCACTTTGTCTATATCTTGGGGACTCTCCATACCATGAGGTGTCACTTTAGAAACACATTGGTGTATCCTAAGATAAGGAGGTATTTCCTAGGTGATACCTTGACCATGGATCTCCCTACCACATCTTCCTTAAGCCATAACTTCTTCACATGAACTCTAAATTAGGTGTAGTTTTTTGAAATTTCATTTTTTAGGTGAATCCAAATCTACAATCTTCTCAGTAACTTGAGGTAGCACCTAGGATTTATTTATTTTTCCTTTGACCATAATAATCTTGAGTCCATACCCTCTAAGGTATTGTCTCGGTGATAGTTTAAGACATGCTTAGGGTAAATTGTTTTCTCCTTTCCTAAGGTATCATCTTGGAAATAGTTTAATTACTTTTCAAGGAAACACCCTTCCTGCATGCCCTCTAAGATACCATTATGGTAATAGTTGGACACATCCCTTAATCAAATTCCTTTTAAATTGCCCAAAGTATTTCCTTGACAACAGTCATTGGAAAAATTAGGGATTGTGGAGGAAGCACACTCACCATCCATGGTACTAGCATTATGTTAGAATAGAATTAAAATGCAAACTCCATTTTCCAACACTAAACTTCCTCTCACCATTTTGAATCCTTCTTTGGTAAATAACATGCACTCCCACATCATTCATATCAATGATATATAATAAGTTCCTCAGCAATCCAATGATGTGCAACACACTAGAGAGAGTCTTGAATCTTCCATCTCTAAAAATTAGCTTAACTTTCCCACAACCAATAAAATTGTGAAATGTATTATCACTCAAGAAGAATTTTCCACCATCATAGTTCTCAAACACAAAAACCCACTCCTTGTGTGGATTCGTGTGGAACAATGCTCCAAAATGAATCAACCATGTATAATCACTTGCATGCATAATAGACGATGCAACAAACACATTTTCAAATTCCTCAATGGAGATCCTTGAATTTTAATCAATAGTGGATTCATTCTTAGCCTTTTCACTTTGTATTTTTTCTTAATATGACCAGTCTTACCATATTTCTAGCATTTGACCTTATATTTTCAAAGAGTCTTAGATCTGTCTTTTAACTTGGATCTCCTACAACCCTTCTTTTTCTTTCCCTTTTCCTTTGAATGACTTCTAACAATCAAAGTGTCTTTAGTAGACTTCATGGATTTCTAACTCATTTATTTAGACAACAATGCTTTAACCAACTTCTCAAGTTTCAACTTAGAATCAGTGATGTTGATAGCCATAATAAGGTTATACTACAAATCTATAAATGAGCAAAACAAGGTAATGCATTGATCTTCCTCATTCATCTTGATGTTGATTAATGTCAACTGACTAATCATGGTGTTGAACTCATTCAAATGATTAGTCATTGAATCTTAATCAATAATTTTAAAAGAATATAGCTTTTGGGGGTAAATAATATATTTACCAGGGGTTTTGTATCACTATGCCATAATTTTTGTGTTGTATCCTCTCCAAAAACATTTAAGAGCATTGAATTTGAATAGATATAGTATTTCTATCAAGTTTAGCATAGTTTTCAAGATCCATATCTTATGGAATAAAACTAGTCAATGCAATCCATTAATCGTGATCCATCAATAGGTCTTCCATTTTGAGTTTAAAAAGCTCCAAATTTGTGCCATTAATTTTTTTGAACTCCATTTTCTATAATGTTTGTCATTTCTCTAAACCTAAAAAATTATTCACCCTACTTCTTCCCATAGATCAAACAAGCTAAAACAAACTCTGATATCAAATGTGGGAAATACTAATAATCTTAATAGAATAATACTTGCATAGTAAAATAGAATCCAAATAAATTAGCAAAAAATAAACAGATAACACAAGATATAACCTAGGAAACCGTTTTGTAAAAACCCTAGCAAACAATAGCACCATTCGTTGCATAGAGCTGTATTAATAAAATTAAAACACAATGAGAGAAGTTTCTTGTGCTATCAAGGAGATCATCAACTCATTTCCAGATTTATTTGACAATATAGACTTGTCTTCCAACAACCATAATTATCCAATTCCCAACACTCTATATATAAGAAAGATAGTAACAAGAAAATTTACTAAGTTTTCTAATCAATGCACCCAAATGACATTTCCCAAGGTAGGAACCCAAGACCAACTCTACACCCAAGAGTCATTACAACCTTTGAGGCAAACCCAAATGCCCTCTCCAATCCAAGCACCCAAAATATCTTGACTTCATTTGACCTCATAGTAAATGCATTTCATATGACCCACAAAAGAATGCACTTCTAATGTTACACAAAACTACTTATAAAAATATTGCACTATCCAACATGTGGCATCCCACTTCAAGGTGGACCACATCTTTATAAAATTTTGAATTTTATGCAAAGTGTACAACACCTTTTCCAACTATGTGTGTGTGTGTATGTATGTATGTGTGTATGTGTGTATGTGTGTATGTATGTATGTATGTATGTATGTCTATATGTATGTGTGTATGAGGAAAATCGAGAGGTCGAATGATAACTCAATTACCCATAACATAAAGAGATCGATCTAAGTAAAAATCCAATATCAATGAATAAATCAATTTAAAACAACAAAGACTTCACCTAGATTGTATAGTTCTATTTGCATGAATGTAGATTGCTCAATAACGTTGCGAAACCATGTTTGCAACAAGCGGATGTAGGTAGTGTTTGTGCTCAAAGTGCTCAAGGGTGCTCAACGATGCGATGTATACTCAATTCACTGTTAAGGAATGCATGAGAATAAATGATTGAAGAGATCATAAGGCTAAATGATCGAAGAGATTCAATGATCGAAGAGGATTTATGAAAGAGATGAGGGGGGTTTATATAGATTTCAGACATGATCAATCAACGGTCCAGATAATTCAATGGAATCAACAGATGAGATAAATCTAGAATTCATGATGAATGTGCACTTGACATGTGTCACACAAAAAGATATTTTAATTTGAGTTAACTTCTTTTTGATAAAGATAGGATTTGATTTCATAAATTAGAATTTTTTTTTCTAATTTAAGAGTTGGTGATAAAAACAATATTGATTAAGTCAATTAACTCAACTTATAATTTTGTTTTTTGCATGATTTGAGATAAATTAAATAATAAATTATTTAATTTTGTGTGCATGATGAACAAGATTTATTTTTAGAAGAATTTGAAGATAATTGAGAAAATTAAATACATAAATTTATTTAATTGATTGTGCAAGATTAGAGGAATAAATAAAATATTTGATTATATTTTATTTTTAGAGATTGAGATAATTTAAATAAATTTGCATGATTTATTTAAATTTGGAAGAACAGTTGATTTAATTAAATAATGAAAATTATTTAAAATTGTGGATAAGAGGATTTTGAAGATAAATTAATTAAATAATTAATTTATCCAATTGATGTGGATTTGAATTTTGAAAGAAGATAATGATTTAATTAAATAATAAAAATTATTTAATTTTGGAAGAATAAAGTTGACTTTGGTGAAATTAATTAAATAAAGAGGATTTATTTAATTAATGTTGAATTTAGGAGATTTGGAAGAATTTGATGAAATTAATTAAATGAGTAGATTATTTAATTAACGCTGAATGCAAGTGATTAGACAGATTTGATGAAATGCAAGTGATTCGAAGACATGGTCATTTTTGGGTGTCTACAATATGTGTGTATGTATGTATGTATGTATGTATGTATATGCATACACACATATGTGTGTATGGATATATATGTATATACACACATATATGTATATGTATACATACATACATACATACATATATATATATATATATATATATATATATATATATATATATATATATATATATATGTATATATATGGTTGGAAAAGGTGTTGTACACCTTGCATAAAATATTAAAATTTCTAAAGATGTGTTCACCTTGAAGTGGGATGCCACATTTTGGATAGTGAAATATTTTCATAAGTGATTGTGTGTAACATTGGGAATTCATTTCTTTTGGGGTCATATGAAATGCATTTAATGTGAGGTCACATTAAGTCAAGATATTTGGGTGCTTGGATGCATAATACATATGTATATGTATATATGTATGCATGTATGTATGTATACATGTATACATATATGTGTGTACATATGTTTTGTATAATTGGGAAAGATGTTGTACACCTTGCATAAAATATTAAATTTTGTAGAGATGTGGTCCACCTTGAAGTGGGAGACCGCACTTTGATCTAGTGCAATATTTTCCTAGGTACTTTTTGTAACATTTACATATGTATATATATGTGTGTGTGCACATATGTATACATATGTATGCATACATACATATATTTTTTTATATATGTAAGTACATATGTATATATGTTTGTCTATATAAATACATATATACGTATATGTGTGTGTGTTTTATGAAAATTAGATACTTATGCCCTTATCCCTTGTGTTTTGGGCCCACTTTGATTAGAGTGTCCTTAATGAAATGATTAATTAATCTACAAGTGGCATATTCTTACATGAACTCATATAATGACATTACCACATCCCAATTCCATTATCACTCATCCCCAAATATTGATATTGATGCCTATATCCATTATTCATCACCCTACTTCAGATCCATATACTTGACCCTCATCATTTCTATAGTTATAAACCTAAACCTTGAACTTTAAAATTTCAAAATTCAAATTTACACCTCATCAACCTTTTCACCAGCCATTATGAGTTGACCTAGTGCATGTTTATGTTTATTTGTGTGCCATGTCATTATATTTAAGGACATTCATTCATTCATTTTAAAATCATATAATAGTTATTAAAGAGTTAAAATTAAGTTATTAAATAATATTTATCATAAAGCATTTATGGGAACATTACATTAGCGTACATTATCCTATGTTTATTGTACACTTATTTGTTGTCTATGATCTTTCACTTAGTCATACAGTTAGTCCATTAGGGATATGACTAAGGAGATTGTGATACTCCTTATTCAATAGGTTACCAAGGTGTTCCTAATCACCATTAATTATTACTTAGATTTAGATATCAAAGGATCAAGGTGAGTAGCTCTCGATAATCCATTTCCTATCATTCAATTCCATGACTTATAATTGAGATCCACACATCAATTTCAAGTATGCACTTGTAGAAATTATGTCCACATGCTCATAGGTGAACTAGAGAAAAATACAATTGGTTGGAATATTCTAAGACACCCATATGATTAGTTCCAAAAATCTAGAACTATGGTGAATCAATCTGCAACACCATCAACATCACTTTTTCATCTTCAAAATCTAAGAATTACAATTTAATTTAGCATTTATTTTGTCTAGTCCCAACTCATTAACCTAGGTCAAATTCATTTAGCATTATGATTTAATTACTTTTCCTATGATATTTATGTAAAGGGTGCTTTTATTTCCT
This sequence comes from Cunninghamia lanceolata, assembly GCA_027924645.1. NCBI lineage: Eukaryota > Viridiplantae > Streptophyta > Pinopsida > Cupressales > Cupressaceae > Cunninghamia > Cunninghamia lanceolata. Next base: position 11,053,010 of record BSBN01000252.1, on the reverse strand, counting down.
TACATTTTTTGGTGAACTTAACATTCCTACATGACCTAGGGTTTTAGCCTTTGGGTTTGTCATTTTCTTATTGAGGGTTCACATATCTTTTTTTACTACATATTATATTTTATATTATATCTTATTAGGATTTGGATCACCTCTATTTGTGTATCATTGACTTAACTTTATTAGGGAATAGACTTGTATTACTTGATCTCTATTTGATCCCTACTACCCACCATTGGTTTGTGATTCACTGATACATCCTACATTATGGATTATCACAGTTCATTATCTTTAGCTTCTATCCATACTTATGTATTTCAATGTGTTCCTACATTTTGTTTCATCTAATTACCTCATCCTTGATTCTTTCATGTCTTTCATCCTATTGATGGAGGATTGTATTCTATGGAGGTGTTGTTTTGTCATGTTTGTGATCTCTCCATAAATTTTTATGTTGCTTATCATTCTATATTGAATACCCTCACTTCACTTCTCCACAAGATTCATGTTGCCTCTACTATTCCTATGTCTAGTGATAATGGTGATGTTTTACCTTTGATCACCTTTCCTCTTCATACTTTAGTTCATATTGATGATCCTTTAGCCCTAACCTTTCATGATACACCTAGGGATATCCCTTCATGTGATGATGATATACCTGGTGAGCATATCCTTTATACATTCTATTGGTGATCAAAGTTGAGATTCCTCAAATCCCTGAAGCCAATCATTTCTTGAGTGCTAGGTGTGTCAAACTCAAGACAAAGATTACAAACTTATATTCAAGATGAGGCAACTAAGGACAACATTGATAATGTGGGTAAGACCTTCTTCTTCTTTTGACTCTAATATGCCAAGGGTATTATTCCCTAAGGTGTATGAGAATAATGACTGATAACAATGTGAAGCTAAACCTTGAATCAAACTATACCCAATACATATGAAACTCCAATTTTCTATCACTAAGTGTTTGTATGCTAGTTTGAGGGATTCAATGGTATGAAACCTTCATCTGGGATATATACAACCATGTAGAGAGTCTATAATGATGCTTTGATAGCCTATATTCCAATAGAATACATCTAGACATGGATGTTGGTAATACAAACAACATAAAGAGTCAAATATTAAGATTGTGTTATGTTTTGAGTGTGTTGGAGAGAAACGAATTTGAATGAAATGTAGATTAGTGCCTTTATCTAGTGGGTAGCAGAGTCTAAATTTTGAATCAAAAGGGATACCAATGTAACTAAATAATGATACCTTAACCAAGATACCAACAAAGACCAGATTTGAATGTTTAATGCATAAGCTAGGCTCTACACATACAAACAAGCAGTTGGAAGGAATTGCAGAACATCAACTCAAGTATTCTTTAATAATCCATAAACAATCTATAAATTGTATGTATTGTCATGAAAAGATACCTAGAAAAAGCATTCCAATGTGTTTTACATTTTTTGGTTATCAACTAATCAATAACAATACTCAAATTAGTAAATGTGATTAGGGTAAATTGATATAATACCATAAATTTACAAAATGTTCATGGAGACATTTGAAAAGATGCTAAATCTGCACTTCAAATTCATTCTTTGAATGTTAAAATGCCCTCTCATAACCATTGAGAGAAAACCTAGAAGAAATTACAATGAAAATGCTCTTTTTATAGCCACTAGAAGAAACCCTAGATATCCAAGTTTGTTTTCTTCTATTTCTACTTTGTAACCAAAATTTCATCCCTGAAAAAGAATGCAAAAAAGAATTATATACCTTATTAGACCAATCAAATATATTTGGAAGGAGGTATATGATATCTAACAATAAAATTAGGCAACCATGCCTTCTTGCATCATAACCACATGGGTTGTCCCAAAAAACCTTGCATATTTGGAGTGGTTGTCCATGCTTTGGGACAAATATTTCATCATTGAAGGGTCTAAAGGAGTCATGATGCATATGTAGCTCACCTACCATGCCACTAGGACTCAAAAAGATCATTAATGGTGGTCCTGGGAGTTCCTGGAGTGTCCCGTTGCATTTGCAAAAATAGGGTTTTCTACACTATCAAGGTCTATGGTTCTGACAAAACTTAGAACATGGGACTTGGAGGTTGAGGAATTCCTAGAGACCAAAAAAATTAGAAATACACTAGGGGAATGGGGATCCTAGAGTAACCTAGAACCTTGTAACATGGTGCTCAAGACTGGGGAAATGGGGATCCCAAAGGAACCTAGAACCTTGGAACATTCACAAATGGTTTTGAGGTCCATGAAAAACCTAAAATGACAAAAATGACCAAAACACCCAAAAGAAAGTCCCACTTGATGCAAAAATGATAAAGATAGCTCCAATATTCAATATCATCCCAAAATTCTAAATTTAAGCCTTCCAAATTAAACATGGGAGAATGGGGGTTCTAGAGAACATTGAAACCTAGAATGTTCCAAGGTCCACAGAAAACCCAAATTTCCCAAAGTCAACAAAACACCTGAATGAAAGGCCAAATTAATTTTGGGGGGCCCAAATAACCATAGTATTCAATATCATACCAAGATTCCAAGTTTAAGCCTTCCAAATTCAACATGAGGGAATGGGGGTTCTAGAGGACATTGAACTAGGAATGTTCCAAGGTCCACAGAAAACCCAAATTCCCAAAGTGAGAAAAACACCCTAATAAAAGGCCAAATTGATGTTAGGGGACACACATAACTATATTCTTAAAACTCATATCAATATTCTAGTTTTAATCCTTCGAAATTCAACATGGGGGAATGGGGGTTCCGGAGGACATTGGAACCAGGAATGTTCCAAGATTCATAGAAAACCCAAAAGTCCCAAAGTGAGCAAAATACCTGAACAAAAGGATAAATTTATCTTGGGGGAAACACAAGCATATTCTTCAATATAATACCAAGATTCCAAGTTCCAGCCTTCTAAATTCAACATGGGGGAATGGGGGTTCCAGAGGACATTGGAACCAGGAAATATTTTGAGGTCCATGAAAACCCTAAAATTCTAAAAGTGAGCAAAACACTCAAATGAATGGATAAATTAATGCAAGGTGATAAACATAGTATTAATCTTCAATTGGATCCCAAAAATTCAATTCAGCAGACTTCAAATTACTCCATGGGGCTTTGGGGGGTTCTAGGTTTTGATAGGACTTGAACCTAGAACATTGCACCAAAAATCTAGGAAACGATAAGGAAAGTGTCAAACTTAGAATTTTTTTTTGAGATTTTTTGCAACAATAAGACATGGCCATGGCATGGGGAAAGTAAAGGACCATTTCAACACAAAAGTTTGACCAAGGCAAACCCATTGAAGATCTCTCAGATTGGCTATCAGTAATGTGTGAAAACATATCAAGACAACAATGGGGCGTGCAACTTAGGATTTTTTGAAAAATTCTAGGCATATGCCAACACATTACATGCTATCTTTATTTGTTCACTTATGGATTTTCCTACTTATGCCTCTCTTTCTTCATCTCACCTTTAGGATCCTAGTGATGTAGATATACATGTTTCACCTCTATATTAGCTTTATAGCCCTTCCCTTGATTGTGGTTCTTGCTCTATTGATGGTATGTTTAGTGATGATAATAATGATAGTTCTTTATATTCTTATGATATGTTTGTTGATTCTTTATTTCCAAATGATTACTTTATGATATAGATTCTTGTAACACACTTATGATAGAGCCATTTAGTGGTAATGAAAATAAAAATTTACTACTATAAGGATGTAGTGTAGTGGTCAAATCATAACATTGTTGTGGTTTCCACAAGGTTTTAAACCCCCACTAGGCCACTGAGCCTAAAGTCCATGTGCCTTCTCTAGGCTGATGTGCTTGCAAGATGTGTGCCTTTGATAGGCTATTGTGCTAGCAGGTTGTGTGCCTTCACTAGGTTGTTGAGCTCATGAGTTTGAACAAGGTGATAATGCCTTTGGGACTGAGTCACCCCAATAGTGTCTTGGCGATAAATCCATTGGTAAGAGATCCCCCTAAAATTGGTCTCTATCAGCTTAGACCACCCAAAAAACTTGAGTTTACCAATCAAAAAATACAAATTTACAGTTAAATCCTTCTTATTTCCATATCATACTTATATACAAGATGATGATTCTTTGATGCATGTATTTGGTGCTACTTTGATTGATAGAGCTAAACAATGGTTTAAATAATGTTATAATTATAGGAATTCTTTGATGATTTGTCATGGTCTTTCATAGATTACCTTACTATTGGCCTTAGACCATGTTTTACTCATGATTCACTCTCTTCCTTTTCTAATGACCCTTCCTTAGTGGATCCCTAGATTTTTCTATGCATCATGATCATATACCAATTTTTGATGGATAGTCTCTTTTGGATCCTTATATGCTTTCTCATGGTATATCTTTGAGTGCTTTTAGAGTGAATTATTATACATATTCTACTGACCAAACACATGACTTACACATGCATAAATAATAAGAACAACATGAGGATATTTTATAGTTATTACTTGGTATATGTGAGGATAATCCACCCATTGATGATGCATGCTTCTTATCCCCTCCCACTATTACACAAATTGCATACACATATGGATATGGGACATGTTGATAATGCTTATTTGAATTTCCTCATAAGTAGGATTGACCACCTGAAAAATTGTATTGATTCTTATGAGAAGATATTTAAGTAGAAAGATGATATTAGTGAGATATGGAATGATCCTTTGGCATACGATATTTTGACTTATCCTTCACTAATTGTATTTGTTGCACCTTGTTTAACAAAGTATGATGGTGTAAGGATTTTTCAAAATACATGCTTCACCTATTTTCATGAAGATAAGTTGCTTGCTAAAATGTTTCCAACAAGCTTGAGTGATCATGCACTTACATGTTTTTATTCATTGCCTCATGATTCCATCACTTCCTTTAAGGATTTGGCTAATGATTTCATGAAAATTTATCACTACAATGTTAAGCCTTAGTAATTTATAATACAAATTGTGCAATGCAAGAAAAAGAACATGAACCAATTTAAGGATTATATCATGATATTTTAAGCTTTGACTACTTTAATTTGAAGTCATCATTATAGGATGAGGATCTTCAACGTATATTTATTAATGGTTTACTTCCACTCTTCAAAGGACAATCAATTTATAGACCTTATAATTCATTTTCAAATCTATGTGCTAGTGTATGTAAATGTGTGTGTGCTTTATTAGAAGATCCTCTTTTATATTGGCATATTTCTAGTACTTCCTTTTATGTACATTAGTTAACCTAATTTCACATTTAGATAATGTGGAAAATGAGGATGTACCTAGTGATGACCATCATGTACATACCAAACCAAAGAGATTTAGAGAATTTTCACTACATTGGAGGAGCCTCGACATATTATATTGGAACAATTTTTAGATTTCACACAATCTTATCACATTACCTCTAATCAATCCAATGCACATGTCTAATCTTACACCACATGGGGTTAAATATTTTTGTTCCTATCATCACATACATGTGCATTTCATAGATATATGCATTGAATTTAAATATATAATTCAAGATCTTATAGACAAAGAAATAGTACAAGTTGAGGCTAATCATATGGCATTGCATGAAGAAAGATTATTCTATCGATGAGCATATTGATCATAGTGTACTACATGTTGAGGATACCCATACCAAAAAGAAACAAATACATGATATAATGCCTAAGAAAGTCCTTTTAGAGCATATATCATGCTTTTATTCTTGGGGGCATACTTCATGATGGCATGGATAGTCCCATGGGGGCATTAATTTTAGTGATACAATTTTTAAAGCATATTATAGACACACTTGATGGGGATGAATACATTAGTCAGATATTCTAATCCATATATCTCACTATATTCCACATTTTTTTCTTTTATTTTCCCTTATTGGATTTAATTTATGTTGTTTCTATGTTATAGTTAGCACGTTCTTGACACAAAGACACCTTTAGTGGTGCATGTTGTGAGGCCTACCTTTTTCATTTCTGTTCATGTGACTATTTACCTTACTGTTGCTTATACTTTTTATACTTGTGGGACTGTTGATCCCGGACTCCCAAACTATTAGACTTTATTATGATAAAGGAAAACTAATTGGGTGATGTTAGATAGATGCTTGTATTAAGAGAAAACAAATTGGGTGATGTTAGATAGATGTTTATATTATAGGAAAACTAATTGGGTGATGTTAGATAGATGCTTGTATTAAGAGAAACCAAATTGGGTGATGTTAGATAGATGTTTATATTATAGGAAAACTAATTGGGTGATGTTAGATAGATGCTCTATATTAAAGGAAAACTAATTGGGTGATGTTAGTTAGAAAATTGTAATGTGATTTCCTTTATGCTTAAGAGAACTTGTAATATCTTATGTGAGTGCAAGTTTTAATTTGCTTCGGCTATGTTATTGATATGTGGAATTAACTTTGCAACTGAGTGCGTAGGTATTTCTAACCAACCACAAATACTAGAGATCATCCCACACTTGATGTTGTAATCCCTTGTGAAGCTGATCTAGTTCCACGAGGAACCAAGATCAACTCTGTGTATGATGTAATGTTGTAATGTTAATTTGCAAAAGGTTAATTGGGTTAAGTCTACCCTCTTTTAATTTGAATTATGATATGTGTTGTAAGAATTATCTTTGAATTACATTTTTTAAATTTTAAATTTTTGGAGACCCTTTTCTTGTGTTTTAACTTGACCCTGGGTTATACCCCATGGGTCTAGGGACCCTTTTGACTTGGGTAACCCTTGGTAAACCTCCATATGGTCACCTTAACTTCACACTGAAGTTAAGTGACAAATTTGAAGGCATGGGAGGGATAGGATGAGTGGTACCAACACTCAAACCCATCCCTTTTCACTTCCCAAGGTTAGAGATGACTCCAAGACCCACCAATTGTGGAGGACTTGACTTCAAGTCTCTGTCACAATTGGTGAGAGTACCCATGGAGTTGTGTGGTCCTTCATGAGAGGAAAGGAAGGGGACACATGTGTCACCCTTTCCCTCTTTAACTCCCCTTTTTCTCTCCCATGTGTTGGAGAGAGGACATGTGGTAAGGGGTGAGGGAGACTTTGGGGATGGGTGAGTGACATATGTCAACACCCATCCCTTGGGAGACACTTGTAGTGGGAGGAAGAGTGAGGAGGTGACAAGTGTCACCTCCCCATTCCTCTAAGCTCATGGATTGGGCTTATTTTAATCTCACTTGGGATAAGGTGAGGTGTTGTTGAATTTTTGAAAAATTTTATTGTTTTGAAATTGTTTTTTTTAGAGAAAAAGATAGAGGGAGTTTGGTGGCTTAGGTTGGAGGAGATATTGGAGAGGCTCTACATCAACTTCTTCCATTATAGGGCTTTTAAAGGTTGGTTTTCAAGGCTAAGGCATTCCCCTTGTATTTCAATTTGCTTGCATGATGAATGTGTGAGATGTATTTTTGCTTGTGTTGTATTTTGTTATTGTGGGGAATAATTAGTAGGGTGTTGTAAGAGCCTCTCCCACTTGGGAGAAAATGTTCAACAAGTGTGGGGTAGGGGAGGAGTGATCCTCCTCAAGGTCATTACCTTATTTTGGGATGTTGAAAGCCGTGAGGGCATTTTATGTGATTTTGAGTAATTTGTTATATGGCTTGAGAGCCAAAATATGAACTCCTTTGGAAATTTTGTTAACATGTTGGCTTGAGGCCATGAGAAAAATTGTGTTGAGATATTTTGAAAGAGTGGGACTCTAGAGTTGAGTGTGTCCACTCTCCTACCCCTTTTAAACTCACCTTGGTTGAGTTGTGTTGTAAATATCCATGGGTGTAATATTGTGTTTTTGAGATGTTGTTGTCTTGTTGTGAAGTGGATTTGAGTTCCCTAGGTGTGTGGATGACCTCCCTAGCTCGGGGGTGACCCTCTTGCGGGTCTACAGTAGGGAGGAGAGCAGGATGTGTGGTGTTTCTTTCCCTTTGTGTGATATGCAGGTTCCTTGGAGCTTAGTGTTGAGTTGAAGAAATTTTCTTGTGTTGGAAAATATTTTATTTTCTTTTACTCTTAAAGCTCATGAGAGAGAGCTTGGCCTTCTTGGAGATCTTACCATTGTTAGTTGTCAAAAATGAGAACTTGGTTCTCTCTTCTTTGGTTGTAAAATTACATTCTTGAAGTTGTGTGTTGGACATTTCTCATTGAATTGAAAGTTAGAAAATTGTTAGTTTAAAGGTATATTATTCAAAGGTTGAATTGAAGGAAGTTTTTTATAATCTATTTTATGGAATTGTAAATTTGTAAAGTTATGAAGTTGTAATTGTAGCAAACAAGAAAGTTATAAAATTGTTGTTTTGATAAGAAGGCTAATTAGTTGATGTCAATTTTTGGAGTATATAATTAATTGAAATTGTTCTTTCCTTATAAGTGTAAAATTTAGTCATGCAAAGAATAAACTTGTAAAATAAAAAAAAATGAGTTTTTCCTTATATTAGAAATGATATAGGAAAAACATATTTGCATATTATACAAATTTTGTTTTTAAAATAGCAAATCTATGAGTATTTAGAAGGAAAGTTGATAGTTGAAAATATCTGAATTATATATATTGTGTGTGTTTTTTTTTTAATATATTCACATGATTTTAAAATATTAACTAATTTCTTTAAGTCTATAAATCTAATTTGAGGATATATATACAGTTTTATATTAATTTTAATTAAACTGTGATTTGCAATAAAATTGTACTTCTGCTATGTAAATATATATATATATATGTATTTTCATTTATATTTTATTATATATTAATTTTATTAAAACTGTGATTTGTGTTAGTTTGAGGATTTGTTGTGTATATAAATTAATATATAGATATATATATATATATATTTATTTATTTATTTATTTTTAAACATTAATAAATGAAATTTCATTGAGGAAATAAAATAAAACTATGTAAATATTACACAGTAAATAAACTGTGTATTAAAAATAAAAATTTAAATTTAAATGAAGTGGTGCAGGGGTCCCCCCCCCACCGTGACTACCATTACAATGGGTGTGGGGAGGGGGCAGAGCCCCCACCCACACCCCACACTATGGAATGTGAAAGTAGGAGGTTAGCTAATTAGTTAGGTTTAGGTCACCTAATCAAAAGTGTAGAAAATAGGGAATTACATATATGTAAATATTTATTTAATTCATGGGATGGGAAAAGGGAATAATAAATAAATTAAATTTATCTAATGTTTGGATTATAGAGGAAGGGGATAAGTGATTAATAAATCATTTAGGCTAGAGATAGGTATGGATGTAGGTACCGATGCAGGTACTGATGAATAGTGAAAGTACATGAATAGTGATTTTAACAATAAAATATTCTAAAATCACGGTTTGAAAGGGAATTGATTGATTAACTATCTAAACATGTGTTTATTCAATTAATTATGAAGAAAAGGTGGTTTAGGGATGAATAAGATTAAATTAGGGATGTTTAGGGATAATATGAAGAGTGGACAATTTTAGGTGTCTACATTTTTTCCCTCTTTGAGATGGTGTTATGAAGTAGCACCATTTCAAAGAAAGATAAAACATAGTGCTAGGTAGGATAGAAGAAGATGATAGGATTAGGGATAAGGATGCTCCATCCACTCAAAGAGAGAGTGACAAGGAGGGATGATGGTAAAGGATGATGATAGGAGATGATGCCCCCTCGAGAGGGCAGGCGGGTTCGAATAGCATGGGTGCACTCTCGAAAGGATGAAGGGGGTTGCATTAGAAAGAAGAGAGTGCAATTTAAAAGACCACATAGATGGGGGGATAGGGTAGATTGGAGGAAGGGGGTTGGAGGAAAAGGATGATGGATAGAAGGATGAGATGAAAGGATGGAAGGGAGGAAAAAATGGATGGATGCAAGGTGGAGATGTTCAACTCAAACCTTCTGAAAAAATATGTTGGAAAGGAATTTTGACGAGGGATGTAGGGTTTCAACCCAAACCCTCTAGGAAATACCCTGTACAGAAACTCTCTAGAGAGGCTCAAGGTTGCAATGAAGCAAAAAGAGATGAATTCAAGATAATTTCTCGACTCCATGAGTTATGCGTTGTGCTGCACTTATAAATGAGATCCATCTTTATTTGATATGGCATGAGACGGTGTGCACCAAGGTATAAGGAACCAGGGTGACAATGTGTCCCATGCGTAAAATCCAACTGATAAGGTCACAAGAAACCTTGTCATATAGCACCATGATATGGAAGACCATGATACCATTTTGGCAGGTAGGTTATAGGGATTGTTGATGATGCAAGATAAAAAGATAATGTACACACATAAGCAAGCACGCATGAACAAAAAATGATACAAAGACAAACATGATGTTGCCCCTGGTCAAGCTAAAAAGCTAAAGATTGATGGATTAATGATGATTGATTGTGTTGTTGATGATAAGAACAACACGAGGATTGGGAAAGATATATCCCAATTATGATGATGGATGTTTTGGATCAAAGGCTTGCAACAAGGCTGGTAACAAGACCATGGATGCGATTGGATGATTTTGATTATGTTTCTTAGCTTGATATGTGCATTGATAAGGGTTGATCTTGCAATTTTGGATGTTAGGGAGATTTGGATATTTAGGGATTTGGATTGTTGGGAAGGATACATTGGTTTGTATGAAGATGGATTTTAGCTAAATACCAATGACAAGGGAAAGCCAAGTCTATCGATGAGGCATGAGAGAATAATTTGGATGAGTGGATAAAGAAACAATGGATAATGGATAATAAGGATTAGTGATAAGGGGATGATGGATAGGTGATAGTGGATAGTGGATAGGAAGTAAAAGGAAAGGATAAGGATGAGGTGATTTGTGCGATAAGGGTAGGAAGAGAGTGCTTAGACTAGATTCAATCTATCAAAACCACAATTAGTGGGAGGATAAGATGGGGATGTGGGATAGGTGGATGGAGGATTAGGATAGGTTGATAAATGAGTGTGGATGTAATGGGGGAGAAGGGATGCTTCAGCCTCTGGAACTATAGAAAAACCACAAACTAAGGAGAGGCCGAGAGAGGGGAGTTGCGTAGGTGATAATGGATAGGAGGAAAGGATAGGAGATGAGGGATGATAGGTAGGTAATGAGGGATGAAGGATTGAGGATGGATGGATGTAATAGACTGAGCAGTTGGGTAACTTGTTGGTGATGTGAATTGGTGATGTTATAAAACCACCAAAGCAACCTAGGGATGAGAGATGGGAGAGGGGGGTAGGATTGTGGATAAGGAAGAGGCGATAGTGGATAGGAGGAAAAGATACTGTAGGATAGAGGATAGATGGATGGAGGAAGAGGGAGTGTAGAGGTGATCTCCAAGGACTACGTTGCATAGGAATAGAATTCCCCGCTTGAGATGTGTGTCACCGATGATGAGGTTTTATGATGGTGGGTATGGATGGACATTATAGGATGTGCTTCAAAGGAAGGTATGTCAAGGTGTGTCCAAGGCATGTCTCACATATTGTGCCCCTATCCTTAGTAGGATAACAATTGAGGAAAGAGGATGGCAAGAAGATAGGAGACAGAAAGATATAGTGTATAGGATCGGGGAAAGATAATGAGATAAGTGGATAAAGATAGTGGAGGGGATTAATGCATAAGTATATGTGATAGATAGGGAAATGATAGGCACCGTAAGATTTGCCCCGAAGTGTAGGGTGCAAATGGATGGAAGGATTATGTATGATGCCCACAAAGGGGTTTTCATCATGGTACTTTCCCAAGGTTCCATGAGGAGTGGTTTTCACCATTGGATGAATTTATTTGTCCTTACTTTTTTGTTTTTATTTTTTTAATTTTTTGATTTTTTTTGTTTTCTTTTGATATTTGGATGGGATGGATGGATTCGGATAGAGGAAGTGACTTGGAGGAGGATGGGGACTTCAAGAATTTGTTTCCATAACAAGGTGGAAGTGTCCCATGTTGGATGGATATCGTGTGTGGACCATGTCAAATGTCACTAGACACATGTATGTTGGTAGATGGTTGCATGAGAGGAAGATGGAGTGGATTACGATAGTGGATTATGATGTGGATTATGGATGGGGATTATGGACGATGGAAAAAAGGTGGATTATGCGTAAGCATGGACCATAGGGATATAATGGGGGAGATATGTGGGATAGGGGATATAAGATGGGGGGATGAAAGTATACGGGAATCATGTGGGGTCAAGGAGAATCAAGACCAATGATTGCACACACCGTAATGGATTTTGAAGCATATGTTTATGATGGGGAATGGGGAGTAATGGGGATATTTTATTATGTTGGCAAGAGACACATTGTAGCTTCATGATTGTTGTCATTGATGGCAACAAAGTTCATCCCACACATCCCCAGGACATGGTGTGCCTATACCAGAAGTCAGATTGAAGAGTGTTGTGGTCCGGTAAGCAAGAACAGAGTATGTGGCAAGGTCTGACAGTCAGGTCCGGATCTCTCAGAGGAAGTATCTTTTGAAAATGTAGACTTGGGGAAGTCAAGAGGAGTACCTTGACTGATAGATTCCAGGAATTGAGCCTCCGGTGATGCAAGAGTAAAGAGATATAAGCATTCAAGTATTAAGGTCCAGTTTGGTAGAATAGACAAAGGAAGAACTGATAGGCAAAGCATCAGAAGTTATTATGGATGAGATGCTGATGGTGATAAAGATTATTAAGGTATCATTCATGATTGGCTGACTTGTTAGATGACTTCTGTAAGTTTCTTTTAGATCTGCATCACTTGGTAAGCAAGGATTCAACCGACAGACTAGAGTTTGGGAAATATTGACTATTCTGGATACCGACTAGAAAGAGGATGAAATCCCTTGTGTGGATATATATATACCAGATGGATTTTGATGAAAGTATGTGTGTTGTGTCAAGTGCGAAGAAAAGTAGAAGAGCAGAAAGAAAGCAGTAAGGAAGGTCTGGTATGTGAAAGGACAGCAGAACAAAAGAAGAGGAAGGATGAAGTGCAGCAGATCAGTTTACTGAGCCTAACCGGAACTGAACTCCAGCATGTGTGGATGCTTCTCATTAGTTCAAGTATCTTATTATTCTTCTTACAACTTGTAGACAGTGAGTCTCTTGTGAGCAGTGTGCTTAGGCAGTGAGCCCTAATTGGCAAGTGCCATTTTGTATTTCTATTCTTCTAATAGAGAATACAATCTTGGGTTAATCACCCCGTGGTTTTCTCCCCTAACAGGGTTTCCACGTCAAAAATATTGTGTCATGTGTATTTCCATTTCATGGTTATGTTTGCTTATTTGAATTGATGCTGTATTAGTTATTAAGTAAGTTCAGAAAGATGAAATAATTAAGATAACTGATTCACCCCCCCTCTCAGTTATCAACAATTGGTATCAGAGCCAAGTTCCTCCAATTAGAGCCTAACAGCTTGAGGAAGATCTGGGAATTGAGATGGATGTGTATGGTATGAGGGAGCAACTTCAGTCTGCCCTAGATGATCTTGAGCAATCTAATTTTGAAGTCAATGTATTGAAGGATAGACTCAAGCAGGCTGATGATTTCATAAATGAACTAAAAGGGAAAATAAGTCTCTCTATGAAAAAGAGAAAGGAACTACTTCAGCAATTGGCAAGTCAAGGTGAAACAAATGATACAAATGAAGATCTTAAGGAGAAAACCAAGTTATGTGAAAAATTGTCAAAAGAGATCATCATGGTAAGACATGAAATGGAATCAGGAGTCATGAAATTTACCCAAGAAATTGAAGAGAAAAGAAAAGCTAAAGATGATCTAAAACAATCTCTCAAGGAGAAATCAGAAGACTGCCACAAGATGGATCGAATAATTAGACATCTTGAATCTGATCTTGAAGATGCTAAAGATAATGAAGAAAAACTAGAAGATCAAATTGTCTCTCTTAAAAGGGATCTTCAAACAGCAAATGAATACAAAGAGAAATTCAAGATAAGTTTTGCTCAACTTGAATTTCTTCTTGAAAGCCAAAAGAGGGTAGATGACAAGCGTGGCTTGGGATATGAGAAAGGTGAGAGCTCTGGATCCAGTCAGAAGAAGTTTGAATTAGAAAATCCAAGAAACAGGCCTAGAAGACCTCCGGTGAGGCAACCTAATGCTCAAAGATATCCATCCTTCAATGGATACTGCCACAACTGCAATAACTTTGGTCACAAAGCTAATCAGTGCAGAAGAAGAATGAATCAGACTAACACATCCTTCTCCAGACAGTGTTTTAACTACAAAAGGTATGGTCACAAATCTCATGAATGCAGAAATATGCAAATGAACAATTCTTTCAATGGTAGATGCTTTGCATGCAATAGAATGGGTCATATGGCTAATCAATGTAGATCAAGAGGACATCAATCAAATATGCAAAGAAATGTTGTTTGCCACAATTGCAATAGATCCGGTCATATTGCAAAATTCTGTAGAAGCAAGAATCAGGACAAAAGAGGTTCGGTACATCATAATCAGAATCAAGACAAGGGAAAAGGAAAAGTGAATGCGGATGAAGTTAAAAGTGAGATGAACAAGATTTGGGTGAAGAGAAGTATAGAAAACGTAGGGAATCCACACCAGAATCTGGTGCTGATATTCCTTCCAGAAATTAAAAGGTGAGCTCTGGCTCAGGGGGAGACACAAAGAAAAACATTTTCCCCCAGCCAGTTAATTGGTGCCGGAACTGGCACAAGGAGAGTTGCGGATTAAAGGGTTCACAAAGGGACATCTAAATAAGCTTTGGTTAAAAGATGAAAGATTCACAAGAAATTTTGAACAAGTTGAAAACTAATCCGGTTCATCAATCATCCGGTGAGAAGTACGTTTTTCACAATTAAATCCGACATGATTTAAACTATGGAATCTTGATTTGCGGATAGATCAAATGATTAAGGAAAGGAAGATAGATTATCACTATTCCCTAAGAATGACTCTAAGTGTATCTTAGTGATCCAGAAAAGATCGGTCTCAGAATTAGATGAACAAGGCAACCGGAATGAATTAGGTCGCGCATTTATTGCAGTATGAAATTAGGGCTTTCCTAGAAATAAAAGAGTTCATTCGTTCATCATTTGCACATTTGCACTCAAGAAGAAAAGAAAAGGAGCTCTGCAACAAATTGTCTCAAACTTTCAAAGATCAACCATTGAAGTCGATTCATCCAGCAAATTAATCTGGTTCATTTAGCAAACCCTAAAAGCGTAAAAGGTATTTTTCGTTGCTGAATATCTCTCTATAAATCTTTTGAAAATGGCCACTCTGAATGTGGTGAAGATTTCTGATAGGCCACGCCCTAAGTTTAAGAAGCATCCATATAAATCTTTAGAAGTTGATCCCCTAGGCGCCTTTTCAAGCATTCCACATGGAATTCTGCATGTAGAAGATGTTAGGGCTTATATTCATGCAAATATTAAAGAATTTGGGGAATCTAAGCTGGTTGATATCTATCACAATCAGTTAATAGATGATTCTTTTGAGCTCAAACCTTAGTTCAAGGCCATCCGGGATAAGCATTTTGCACAGTGCATTCATTTCCCCTGTTTTGAAGAAGATGAATGGGTCCGGTATGTGTTGAGCAGAGTGCATGATAAATTTCTATGGTTGAATAGACCATTTAAGATCACCAATGATGCAATTAGGGCAATAACTAGTCTACACTCATCCGGTGGGATACCTGTTCTCAAATCTATCAAGAATCAGACAGTGAGTGAAGCAACCAGATCAAAATTTGACAAGAGAGCTATGACAATTGAAGATATCACTAATCCGGATATCAAATTTGCATCCATAATAATTGGTTACAAGATTTATCACTCCAGTAGGGAAAATTCAGTACCAGGAACTACAGTTTATACAGCTTATCAGATGCTAAGAGAAAATGCTAACTATGATCTTTGTGAACTTCTTCTAAGCCAACTGTTGGAGAACCTACAAAAGATAAAAAAGGACAAGAAAAACTCATTCAAGTATGGTGGGCTGATATTATGTTTATTCTTCTACTTCATGAATGAGCTTCCTGGATCCAGTGGTTGGGTTTGGCAGAATGACAGACCTGTTGCAATCCAAATCAAAGACTACCTGCATGGGTTGGGGGTGCTAAGGCAAGAAATGTAGCTTTGTGGGGATATTTCAAGAACTTTCAAAGTATGATGCAAGCTAGAGAAAGAATCCCCCAATCTCTGGTTGAGAAGTACAAAGATACAGTGTGCTTTATGGTAGAAACTAATCAGTGCCTAATGGAGGCTGTGGAACCAAGAACAGTGTGGATCATGCCAATGGGGTATGAAGTTGATGAGAAAATTGTAGAGCTACATGTTCAACACATGCTAAGTCAGCCCAAGGATCCTAAGGCAGAAAGGTTTGGAACCTTTGAAGAATTAAGTATAAAAATCCATGTGGAACTCAGACAACCGGAGATGAAGAGAAAAGTGAGAAAAGAGGTAGAAGAATTTGCCAAGAGGCATGGAATCTCAAAAGAGGCACTTGATGCACATAGGGAAAAGATGGAAAGGGCAGAGAAAGAGAAGGAAGAAGCAGAAAAGGAAAGTGATCCAGTAGAAGCCCCCTCTCGGACCAGATCCTCTAAGAGGTCTGCACCTACAACTGCTAAGACCTCAAAGGCATCAAAACTAGAAGCAAAATCATTCGGTAAAGAAGAGAAAAGAACCAAGACGAAGGCCACAAGGTCTTATATCAGTCAGAAGGATGAAGAAGAGACAGAATCAGATGAGGAGGTAAGGAAAATGAGGAAAAAGAAGAAAGTATCTGGTGAACCCTCTACCGGTGAAGACAAGGAAAAGATGGTAGAAGAGTTTGTTGAAAGGCCCACTCTGTCCATTGATAATGTAGTCAAATCAGTCACTGTGGATGGGAATTTGAAACCAATGACTGAATTTTATGACTACTATAGTGAGGCTGATCAGAAGATCCTGCAAGAAGCCACAGTCAGGTACCTTAACATTTACAATAAAGCATTCATTGAGATTATATCTTTAATTCCAAAGAGCCTAGAAAAAGAACTAGAAATTAGAAAGAACAATGCCAAGGCCAAGGACCTTGAGATCAGGTAACAAATAGCTATCCAGCTCTATCCCTCAATCTCGCAGAAACAAATGAATATGATTTTCAAAGATTGCAAGGATGAGTTCTGGAGCAAAGCAAGAATGAATCAGCTTATGCTTGGAGAAACTGACAAAATAGCTAAAGAAACTGAAGAAATCCTCCGGAATGCCTACAAAAGGTTCAACATTCCTATCATAGAGGACATAAGTGATGAGCCCTCTGCCATGGACGACAAGGAAGAAACTACTAAGATAGTAGTAGAAGAGGTAAAGGAGACAGGTGAAGAAAAAGGCAAGGACTTAGATTCCTCTGCTCTGGAAGAGGAAGTCCAAGGAGAAGTAAATTCGGACTCTCCGGCAGTCTCCGGATCTGAAGGAGAAGAAAGTATAAAAGAAAAATCCAATCAAGAAGAACAAGGAAAGGAAAGAAAAGAAGAATCAAGGATAGAAAAAGCTATAGATGACAGTGGTAAGACTACAGAAGGGGAGAAAATTCTGTCTCGGGCAACAGACACAGCAGAAGCAGTTAAGGATTTCTTGACCAAAGAGATGATGGAATTTGATGAACCAGAGTTACTTCAAGGTCCATTCAATTTTGATTCCCTCTCTCCGGTGCAAACCATGAAGCTAGCTTCCTTCACTCAAGCAAAGGCAAAAGAAAAAATGCTAAGTCTCACATGGAAGACTGTGAACTCATAGAAACTGCATCCGATGTACTGGAAAAAATCATGCCATCCTTCAAAAAGGATCCTACAGCATCCACATCTGGTAATCTAAAGTCTCTTGTAAATTCTGTTAGTACTCATTTTGATTCTTTAGAGAAAGCAGCAGAAGACAAAGTTCGGAAAGAGTTTTTGGATAAAAGATTCTCAGAGTTACAAGGACTTATAACCAATGATAGGAGAAATATGGATATTGGGATAAAGAGCTTAGAAAATGCTCTTAAAGATGGCGGAGATATTTATAAATTTTGTGTATCCTAGTCCAAAGTGACCAAGGATATTGAGAAGAAAGTAAAGGAACAAGAGGATAAACTGTCAAGCCTCTCTCAGAATTTTGATCCTCTCACTGTATCTATAGTAAACCAGGAATGTCAAACTATTGTAGTCATGAATGAGATCAAGAAACTTGAAAAGGAGAGGAAGAACATAATAAGTCGGATGGGTGAGCTTAGAGGGATGATTATCCCCAAATTAGAGGTCATGCATGAGGTCCTAACAGATGCCCAGACGACAACCCGGACCAGTGATCCGACAGATCTCAAGAGGGCAAAAGCTTTTGCATTCCTGTTGAGTGGTCACATCTCAATTTTGGATAGGATAAAGTAGAGTTGGCGACAGAAGTTGTACAATTAAAGACAACTTTTGCAGACATATTACAATATATGTAAGTAAAACCTGTTTATATACTTATGCGGCTAAGTATAGTTGAATTTTTGGGCAATTTTTGTGTGCGGACCCTACCCTTTGCCATTGATGTCAAAGGGGGAGTGAGGAACAGTGAAAAATGTGGAATCTAGCTAAGGGGGAGCTCCGGTAAAATGTACATTAGAAGAGAGCATCAACCAAGCGGGAGTATAGTATAACACTTAGTCATTTTTCACTAAGTGTTGCCATCAATGCCAAAGGGGGAGATTGTTGGCAAGAGACACATTGTAGCTTCATGATTGTTGTCATTGATGGCAACAAAGTTCATCCCACACATCCACAAGACATGGTGTGCCTATACCGGAAGTCAGATTGAAGAGTGTTGTGGTCCGGTAAGCAAGAACAGAGTATGTGGCAAGGTCCGACAGTCAGGTCCGGATCTCTCAAAGGAAGTATCTTTTGAAAGTACGGACTTGGGGAAGTCAAGAGGAGTACCTTGATTGATAGATTCCAGGAATTGAGCCTCCAATGATGCAAGAGGAAAGAGATATAAGCATTCAAGTATTGAGGTCCGGTTTGGTAAAACAGACAAAGGAAGAACTGATAGGCAGAGCATCAGAAGTTATTCCGGATGAGATGCTGATGGTGATAAAGATTCTTAAGTTATCATTCATGATTGGCTGATTTGTTAGATGACTTATGTAAGTTTCTTTTAGATCCGCATCACTTGGTAAGCAAGGATTCAGCCGACAGACTAGAGTTTGGGAAATATTGACTATTCCGGATGCCAACTAGAAAGAGGATAAAATCCCTTGTGCGGATATATATATACCAGCTGGATTTCGATGAAAGTGTGTGTGTTGTGTCAAGTGCGAAGAAAAGTAGAAGAGCAAAAAGAAAGCGGTAAGGAAGGTCCAGTATGTGAAATGACAGCAGAACAAAAGAAGAGGAAGGATGAAGTGCAGCAGATTAGTTTACTGAGCCTAACCGAAACTAAACTCCAGCATGTGTGGATGCTTCTCATTAGTTCAAGTATCTTATTATTCTTCTTACAACTTGTAGATAGTGAGTCTCTTATGAGCAGTGTGCTTGAGCAGTGAGCCCTAATTGGCAAGTGCCATTTTATATTTCTATTCTTCTAACAGAGAATACAATCTTGGGTTAATCACCCCGTGGTTTTCTCCCCTAATAGGGTTTCTACATCAAAAATATTGTGTCATGTGTATTTCTATTTCATGGTTATGTTTGCTTATTTGAATTGATGTTGTATTAGTTATTAAGTTCAGAAAGATGAAATAATTAAGATAACTGATTCACCCCCCCCCTCTCAGTTATCAACATATTATGGGATTGGGATGAAGGATTGGAGGATTGTCGATCTGGGAATTTAGGGACCCAAATGGATTTAGGATTTTGAGGATTTTTTGATAGAGAGGGGGATTTTTGGGATTGGGGGATGAAATGGGATGTGGATGATCCACTTAGATTTAGTGATTTTTCTTTAGGGACCCACACCATTGTCATTTTTATCTTTTGGGGGTGTGGGCTTATGTAGCCTTTTGGAGGGATTTTTCTTAGATTTTGTGTATCAATGCCCTATGGCATGACAACTCTTAGGCATTTGTGGATTTGTTGGTTTATGTGGGCAGGCATCCAAATTATTATTTTTGAATCCCATGGGGTTGGTGGTAGCTTCATGCTTGAACAATGTGTGCTTGTTGATGTTGATTAGGAATTTTGGGGGATCGGGGTTTATGGACAGGAGTGTTGAGGATGGGAGGATAAGGGGATTTGAGGATGGGGATATTAGGAGTTGGGAGGAGTGGAGGAAGCATGGATTTAGGGAGATGTATGGTCACATGATTATGGGATTGATGGATGAAATAAGATGGAGGAGAGATGGTGGCATATGATTTGGGGGTGTGATGAGATGCACCGGGTTTGGGATTGGAGGAATGGATTTTGGAAGGTGTATTGGTGGTACCAACATGTTTAAATTGTTTACCTTGGGATGTATAGCCAAGGCCATGTGCACGCAGATGGATTTTTACATGGATGGGCTCCAAAATGTCTTGTTCGTGAAGGACTAAGCCTTTACCTTGATAGTTCATGTTTTGGAGCATACAATGTGCGATGGGATGTGTTTTTTTGGAAACAAGACATGAATCCATTATTAGATGGAGGAGGATGGGTGGTGGAAGAAGCTTGTTCCTCTCCTACGAGTGGACCACCATGGATGAAGGTGCTAGGACTAAGAGGATAGGATGGTGGATTTGGGATGATTGGATCATGATTAGGATGGGGGTGGATGCTTCGACATGCTTTAGACAAGGCTCTTGACATAGTCGAATGTGCGTGGATGGTGCAATGGGGGAGGAGCATGTAGTTTCAATTATTTGAATTGGCTCCTTGGATGGGGTGGATGGAGGAGAGGGCTATTCTTTGGATAAGACTTTGGATAGGATGGAGGAAGATGGTGATTTGGTTTTTATGGGGGTGAGGTTGGTGATGAGGCCATCAATGACACATTGAGGTGTTTGGGGAGGAGTGGAATGGCGTGACTCCACAAGTTTGTTTTCATGATTTTTCTTAATACTCTTAGCAAGGAGTCCTTGGAAAAAGGATGATTTGGATTTAGTAGGAAAATTGGATAGGGAGGTAGATGGTGGATTGGATGACAAAGTAGATGGAGGGATTGGTAGAGAAGGAGATGGCAGATTTGGATAGGAGGGATAAAGATATGAAGGATGTGGATAAGGGATGGAGGTGATGGGGACCGCATATGAGGATGGGTGACATGATGTGGATGAGGAATAGAATGGTGTTCCCTTGTCAAGGGTAGCATAAGGATGATCATAGGATATACAATGAGGTGTGGGGGTGTAGCCTGTGCTATCCAATGCATGGTCATAAGGTTCTTGCATATGCATGGATGGGCGAAGATGGTTTATGACAAGCTTACTTGCAATGATTTCATCAAGGATTTCAAGTTTATCTTGGTTAACAACATCATCATCAAAAGGATATGAAGTCATGATTCAATTAGGATTTAGGATAATGTGATGTAAGATATCTTGATGAATTGATTTGGATTAATTGGGATTTGGATTGATCAAGATCAATGATATATGACACTTGATTCTCGGATGGATTTGATTTGATTTGATTAATCAAGGCCAATGATGTATGACACTTGATCAGAATTGGATTTAGATTTGTTGGGATTGATTTTGGGTTAGGCATAAGGCCCTTAGATTGTGGGTGATTTGTGATTAGGCCAAAGGCCCTTGGATAATGATTTGTATGATGATTTGGAGGAAGATGATTAGGATTTGGATGAAATTTGATGGAGTTGAAAGAGGCTAAGTCTTTAACCAAATTTTGATTTCTAAAGAATGATTTTGGATTAAGGATTGGGATTGGATTAGAATGGATGATAGGTTTGATTAGGGATGAATAGAGGAATAGTGGTGATTGATTTAGATGAAGGATGAGTGGATTAGATTAAGGATTGTGGTGAATGGATTATGATGTGGATTAGGAAGGATAATGGATGAAGGATTAATCTCAATAATTGGATTATGATTAGGGGGAATTGAATGAGATTATTAGGGATGGAAGATAATTAGATTAAGATAAGGATAGGAGGAGAGGATTGGACTATGATAAGTGGATGAAGTGATTTGGAATTAAGGAAAATGGATTATGACCAAGATGGAATTAAGATGGTGATGAAGAATTGGATTAGGAAATGGATGAGATGATTAGTATAATGGAAAGTGGATTAGGATTAGGATATGGATTAGGAAGATAATGGATTTTGGATTAGAAACTGATTAGAATGATAAGATGGGATTAAGCTCAAAGATGGGATATGAATAAGCTTGAATGATGGGATTGATTAGAAATAATGAGGATGACTAGGAAATGGATGAGGTGGAGAATGGATTATAATTAGGACCTTGTCTTGACATAGCAAATTGATTGGGATTAGGGTCCAATGATGATGGATTGGGGATGGATTAGGAATGGGGATTAATGATGGCCCTGACGGGGGGGTGTGCCCCTCCCACAATTGTCGCCAAGGGGTCGAGGGGGGCTGGCTTTGAAAAATTGGCTTGTAAAATTGATGATTTTGATGGGGAATTTGATGAAATTGGATAAGCAGGACAGATCTGTCGAAACATAGAGTGTATCCCTTGAAATGAGGGAGGAATCGTTGAAATAGAGTTAGACATATTTTGGAATATGGTTGATGTGAGAGCGGATCCACCGAAAAGCAGAGCAAAACTACCGAAATGGATACGGATTCGCTGGATTAGAGTTGGGTAGATTCTGGGCTTTGGTTGGATCAAATGTATCTGCTGAAATAGGTGACGGATACGCCAAAACAAGGATGGATACATTGAACTAGGTGTATCTCGGGTGATTTGGAGGAAGATTCAATGATTAAGAGGTGATTAGGGATGGCTTGATGGATGCTTGACCTTAGGAAACTTGAAAGCAATAAATCATACAATACATGCACAAGATGCAAAGGATTTGGATTTCATTTGGATTTAAGGGATTCACAGGTTTCAATGATGAAGACATGTCAAGCACAACAACACCTTAGATTTAGTAAAATAGGTGTGTATACGACCATAATCCCACCTCGTTGCCTTTATTTAGGTGTAATGTGCAAGTCCCATGAGGAGGATAACTAATTATTTTTTATCACCCAGGATTGCTCTATGGCGCAAGGGGAGAGCATACACAGCACGCACACCCATTTCTAGAGGGAATTTACACTTAGCAATAAAGTCAATGTGGATTGTGTGGTGAGTAACTTCCTGGGGCTAATTGGTATCCGGTGCATCACAATCTTATATGACCGAAGGGTCTTAAACTAGGATGTATGGGCTTCTAGGGGATATCCTCGATACACATTAGGTGCATGAGGCCTATGTCCATGAAATGAGGGGTATGTCTAATGGCATGGTGCGAGAGGGTAACCCACTCTCCTCCTTCACTTTACAAGGTATAAAGTTCTTGCAAGCTTTTCCCAAACGATAAATATTCCCCAATGGAAGAGTCTTTCGATTCTCTAACAAATTTGTATACCCCGCCAAAACACTAGGGTTGAGGTTGTCCCCATGGTGATGAAATCCAAGGTAGGCCCCCTAGAGGAAAGAATCCAATGTGTTTTTGATCTCCAAGATCACACGAAGCGCAAGGAAAGAGCACACACACCAAGGACCTTGGGATGAAAATGATAACAATATTAGGTCAAATCAAGGTTTTTGACCCTCAAGATCATGCAAAGTGAAAGGGGAGAGCATACACATTGATTGATCCCAAACGAAGCAAACAACGTTCCTTTTAACCCTAAAATGAAATGCTCCTAGATTAGTGATAAAAAAGATGAGTCCTTCAACAAGCGGGCTACTAAACCACAAGATTAATAGTTGATATTTTGTCTTGGACCAATGTAAGCTACACAAAATGATGTTAGATGACAAGGAACATGTATCAGACTGCAAGATTTAGGGGTTAGATTGGACAGATTTGAAGAAAAGTGCAAAAAAATGATGATAGAATGGATCCACTCAAACACAGAGCATATCCACTGATTTGTGAGAATCTCAAAAAATTATACTTGAAATGGATCTGCTAAAAAATAGGACGGATCTGCTAATTTAGAACGCATCCTCCGATCTGTAGTTCTACACAAAAAATAGAAGATGTTAGATGAAAATGATTTAAGATTGTTTAAGATGAAATTTTGACAACATATCCCCCTACAAGATTAGTTTCTAACAGAAAACAAAGAACAAAGATTAATGAAAATGATGAAAAATGTATTCAAGCTACAAAATGAAATATAAGGATAACACAAAATGCATCCACTAAAATAAAATGGATCTACTGATTTGTGAAAGTCCACTGAAAAGTAGAACATATCCGTTGCTCTGGGCTATATCTGCTAAATCAGAACCTGCAACTTGGAAACAAGCTTTAAAAAGCAAGGGGAGGTTAGATAAGGACACTAGGAAGTCCCATCGGGCATGCCAAATGTATGCATATGAAAATGAACACAAGAAATAGACTAAAACAAGATTAACCTACTTCATTCACCTTCAAATACACCTCAGATTAAGCAAATAAAGGATGCAAACAATGAAAGGAAACTAAACAACGCAAGTTACCATGCAATCTTTGTTGAAGTCAATGTGCTCCTTGATGATATTTGATGTAGGTGGCTCCTCAAAATAGCAGCACAACTTTATGTTTCATTGAGTCTTGAAAATGCTTGGGGTGAGGGTCTATTTATAGATTTTTGGATTGTGGATGGATGGTCAAGATTGATTCGAAGGATCAAGGGTGGAGGATTGTTGAGGAATCTTAAGCAAGGAGAGATTTCCAAGTGGCATGATGAGATTGGTGGATAGGAGATGTCCTTGGACGGAACACAGATCAATGGTTGAAAAGTGAGTTGGAAAAAGGGGATGGATCGGATTGAAGGAGGACAAGAAGGGAAAAAAGAACCTTTTTACAAAGGACCTTGGCCATACTTTTGTAAGAAGGCCATGTGGGTATGTACAAAGGGCCATATCTTTGTACATTTGGGAGGATGGGGAAGATTTGACTAGGGTTAGTTTAGGATAATGGAATGTGCAAGTAGGAGGTTAGCTAATTAATTAGGTTTAGGTCACCTAATCAAAAGTGTAGAAAATAAGGAATTAAATAAATGTAAATATTTATTTAATTCATAGGATGGGAAAAGGCGATTATAGATAAATTAAATTTATTTAATGTTTGGACTATAGAGGAAGCGGATAAATGATTAATAAATCATTTAGGCTAGGGATAGGTATGGATGCAGATACCGATGCAAGTATAGATGAATAGTGAAAGTACATGAATAGTGATTTTGACAATAAAATATTCTAAAATCATGGTTTTGAAAGGGAATTGATCGATTAACTGTCTAAACATGTGTTTATTCAGTTAATTGTGAAGAAAAGGTGGTTTAGGGATGAATAAGGTTAAATTACCTAGATGTTTAGGGATAGGATGGAGAGTGGACAATTTTAGGTGTCTACAAATACAAACAATAGAAACTATTTCATATGTAACACTACCTCTGATTGAGCTAAAATTGCATATGAAAAAATGAAAACAACAAAAGATCTCCCTAATACAACTTTGTTACACCAATAATGGTGGTTGTGCTCTAATGGATAATGGTGTTTAAAAGATGTATGTCAGGTGCTCAATTTAACAGTACAACATTGCATTTAAATTATGGATCTAACATACATTTTTAAACACCATCATCTATTAGAGCACAACTGCCATTATTGGTGTAAGAAAGTTGCATTGGTGAGATATTTTATTGTTTTTATTCTTTTGTATGCAATTTTGTTGGGAATTTAGGTGTCTCAACCTTTGCAAATTCCTAGCATTTATTATTTAATTTACATATTTATTTTTACCTATTATTGTAATTTCTATACAAATCTTATTTTGTCACTTTTGGGGAGTTGGCACGGTAATGTGTCATCCTACATGGAAGGTGACTAGATGTATTTTTGTCCTCATATGAGGAGATGGGCGTACCACTTTTTGGTAGAAGTCTTTTTCCATGTGTCAGATATTTTATTGTTTTTATTCTTTTGTATGCAATTTTGTTGGGAATTTAGGTGTCTCAACCTTTGCAAATTCCTAGCATTTATTATTTAATTTACATATTTATTTTTACCTATTATTGTAATTTCTATACAAATCTTATTTTGTCACTTTTGGGGAGTTGGCACGGTAATGTGTCATCCTACATGGAAGGTGACTAGATGTATTTTTGTCCTCATATGAGGAGATGGGCGTACCACTTTTTGGTAGAAGTCTTTTTCCATGTGTCAGCATCTTTTGGGTATTGTAAGAGGTCTATGACGCGTAAGTTATAGATTCCTATGATAGAATATATGACATGTAAGAGCCAGAAATAGAAGATCCTATGGCAGGTGTGACAAGTGTCAGGAAGCATCTTTGCATGTAGAAGGTAGGCACCCAAGTTTGACTATGACAAGTTGTAAGAGAATCTGCTATTAATAGTCAGTTATGATAGATTCTCTTACAGTTGTAATTGTTGTCATATATGATAGATTTTATGACATTGTAAGAGCATATGCCATACCTATATTGGGAAAATTTGGGGTGCCCATTTTGGGGGTTGTAAGGGATGAAAGGGAATCTCTTACAAGTCTCATTTGCATGTTTTATGGCCTCAAAAATTGGGCCATATGGATTTAGACGAGATTCTTTTGTTGACTTGCTCTAGAAGCTACCTCCATTTGTAGTACTTCTCTATATATCTAGGTCCTTGGTGTTGGAGTTGCATAGTTGATTTGCAGGTACTGTTATGCTACCGCAATTACTCTAGTATTCCACATTTGGGAACTCCTGAAAGAACTTGCATTGCAAGTGTATTGTAGTCGGCATTTGATTTGATAAACATTATGTAGGTTTTGGAGTGTGGGGTTTTTCACCCGAAAGGGATTTCCACACATATATATTGTGTCATTAGCATTGTTCTTGCATTTTGAATGTTTATTTTACCTCTCTGTTAATGTGTATTTCTGATCTGTAACTGTAAAAGATTAAAATTTGCATAAGTCTTTCCTCATTAGATTAGTGTAGGAAGCATTTCCGCAAAGCATGCTTCCTTTCAATTGGTATCAGAGTCTGGCCAGTTTTGGTCTTAGTTGTTGGGTAGAAGGTTTTTTTGAGCTGATCTTCATTTGAGTGGGAGCTTGTGCAGAGGATTTTGAAATCTTTGTTGCAGGAAAGAGATGGCAATCACATCTAGGAGGTTTGATATCGAGAAGTTCAATGGAGGCAACTTTGAGTTGTGGAAACTCAAGATGGAGGACTTCTTGGTGGATGTAAGGAAAGCAAGTGTAGAAACACGTTCCTAATACCAATTTGTAGAAGAGAAATGTAGAAAAAATACTTTCAATTTCAATTACAGTTCATTCAAGGATGCACATTAATCAGAAATATAGAATAGAAAATTCAAGAGACATACACATATTAACACTAGAGTTACGTGGGGAAACCCTTACGAGAGAAAAACCTACACACCAAACAAAACACTTTGTATTACAGTAAAAAAATGTTTACATACAAAGTTACAGTCTTCTACTTCCAAATGTCAATCACAGTGACTAGGGCGGCACAACATTTCTCTGATTGGCCTCTCACTCTCTCTGTGTTTCAGAATGTTCCATTACATATTCTTTTCATTCACACAGTTGCAATATGTATAAACTTCATTGCATTCCATTACCATACAAAACAATTCATTCTACATTCCATGCCTTTCAGAAACTGGTCGATTCCACTTCTAAGGCAAACGGTCTAACTGTTAAAATGTAACTGTCAATGTTCACTATCAAGGAGACTCAAAATAGAGTCCTAGCGATATCTCTTAGTCACTCCAAAGGTGAGCCAATACTGTGTATAGGCCATCGAAGGGACGGCTTAAAGAGCTCCACTAAAGTTATGATGTCACACTGATATCGTTACTAACTACCAAGTGGCATTCCACATAAACTTCCACATCGCTGAGTCACACATCCTTTAATCGGCATCATCCAATCATTCTTCATCTTAGCATCAATTGGGTCCCACCAAGGTACTCTGCACACAGATTAGTCTATTGAAGAGACATCATAATGCCTCCTTCCAATACAGAGATGTATCTCTGATGTGGTCCCCACTTCCTATCATCAAAGTATCGGAGAGACTCATGACAGAGTCCTGCCCATATGCTATGTCACTCCGATAAGGGTTAACACCAAACCACAAATGTTTATAGGACCATCGAGGGGACAATGAATAAGGTCCCATCAAAAACTGAACACTTAGTCTAATGAATAGAACACTTTGAATGTTAAGCCAGTAATTTGAGACACTTTTTCCAACATGTTTCCACTTGACGAAGAACTTACTGGCTTTTACCAACACTCAAAGTTACTGTATGTCATAGGCCCCAAGGCCCATTGATCTGGCACACCATCTGTACTTTTCTGTGCTCATAGGCTTTGTCAATGCATCAGCAACATTTTCCAGAGTATCCACCTTTTCCAAGTTAACCTTTCCATCTTCCACCATATCACGAATGAAATGATACTAAACATCAATGTGCTTCATCCTGGCATGGAAAGTGGGATTTTTCACCAAACAAATAGCACTCTGGATGTCACAATAGATAGTAATCTGCTCTGCATCAAACCCAATATCAGAACACATCCTTCTAAGCCAAATGGCTTCCTTACAGGTGTGAGTTACTGCCATGTACTCAGCCTTGGTAGTGGACAAAACAACTACAGCATGTCGCTTGCTCATCCAACTAACTGCACCACCAAACAAAGTGAATACATATCCACTGGTGGATCTTCTGCTGTCAATGTCCCCTGCCCAATCAGAATCCACATATCCATGAATGCTAACTAAACTTTTAGATCCAGTAGAGTTACCATGATAACACAAGGCATACTCAGCAGTACCCTTCAAATATCTGAAAACTCTTTTCATAGCATCCCAATGCGGTCTCCCTAGATTATCCATAAACTGACTAAGCACTCCCACTGCTTCAGCAATGTCTAGCCTGGTATAGACTATTGCATACATTAAACTACCAACTACAGTCGCATAAGGCACTTTGGTCATGTCCTCCATCTCAGTAGGAGATTTTGGACAATCTTCAACAAAAAGTTTCATTCCCTGCAACACTAGAACAACTAGCTGCTTGCAATCTGTCATATTAAACCTCTCTAGGATAGAATTAACATACTTGTTCCGGCTAAGACAAAGTCTTCTATTTGCCCTATCCCTTCTGATTTCCATCCCCAGAATATACCTTGCTGCACCTAAATCTTTCATTTCGAACTATGCTAACAACTGAGATTTTAATTCAGAAATCATACCCTTACCATTCCTAATGAATAACATATCATCCACATACAGGGCAATATTAAGTACATGACCATTTTTAGTTTTATAATTCACACAATGATCTGATTTTGATCTCACAAATCCCAATGACAACACAAAAGTATCAAACTTTTGGTACCACATTCTAGGTGACTATTTTAGACCATACAGAGATTTCTTTAACTTGCAAACCAGATGTTCTTTACCTTTTTCAACAAAGTGCTTAGGCTAGGACATATAAATTTCTTCTTCCAAATCTCCATGAAGAAATGTTGTTTTCACATCCATCTACTCAATCTCTAAGTCATATGCTATTGCAAGTGACAAAAGAAACCTGATAGATGTCAAGTTATCTACAGGAGAAAAAAATTCTCCATAATCAATTCCCTCTACCTGGGAATACCCTTTCGCGCCAACCTAGCTTTATACTTTTCAACACTGCCATCCAGACCAATTTTTTGTTTAAATACCCATTTACAGCCAACAGGGTTTCAACCTTCAGGCAAGGGTACCAAATCCCAGATTTAATTCTTTTTCAATGATGCCATTTCCTCATTCATGGCTTCCAACTAGCAATCTAAATTAGACATATTAATTGCCTCTGTTACAGTCCTAGGCTCATAGTGTTAGAAATCAAAGCATAAGCACAACTAGAATCCAACATAGAATATCCAAACCTTTCAGGTTGCCTCTTCTCATGTGTAGATCTCACAGGATGAGGCTAAGGTTGTGGTTCTTCTTCAGAACTTTTAGAACTTCTTGAGCTCTCCCTAGTTTCAAGTACACTTGGAATTCGTTGTTCTTCCTTCTTTGGAGTAAGAGGGATTTCAACAACATCCTTCTTTGCTTCTTTTACCTCTAGTTGTAGATCCACTAAAGAAGGTTTCATCTCACGAAAGATTACACTTCTACTTACAATACCTTATCAATAATAGGATTCCAAAGTTCGTATCCTTTTACACAAATGCCATAGCCAGTAAAGATACACTTTATAGCCTTGTTTTCCAATTTAGATCTTTTTTGATTTGGAACATATGTGTATGCCTCACATCCAAAGACATGAATATGTATCAAAGAGGGCTTCTTACCAGACCATGCTTCCAAAGGTGTTTTGTCAACAAGTATTGAAGAGGGAGATCTATTTACCAAGTAACATGTTGTAGTCACAGCCTCAGCCCAGAACTTCTGCTCCAGGCTAACGCTACTCAACATACTTCTCACCCTTTCCATCAGTGTCCTGTTTAACCTTTCAACAACTCCATTCTGCTGTGGAGTGTAAGGTGTAGTTTTATGCCTTTTAATCCCATGGTCTTTGCAATACCTTTCAAAATCTATAGAACAAATTTCACCGCCATTATCTATCCTTAAGCATTTTATTTTCCTTCCAGTTTGATTTTCTACCAAGGTTTTAAATTCCTTAAACCGACTGAACACTTCTTATTTACTTTTTAGAAAATACACAAATGCCCTTCTTGAAAAATCATCTATAAATGAAACATAATATTTAGATTTTGATAATGAAGGAACATTCACTGGACCAAAAACATCAGAGTGAACATAATCCAGTATACCAAAACATTTATGAGGACTAGAGTAAAAAGAAACACGGTGTTGTTTTCCATAAATGCAATGTTAACAAAATTTGAACTCAAGGTTACAATCATCAAGCCCTTCAACCAGGTTTTTTTTTCAAGGATTTTAAGCCTTTTTCCACTATGTGGCCGAGTTTGTGATGCCACAGCATGGTTTTCTTTGCTGGGAGTTTCACCTCCAAAGGTTCACACCCAGACGAACAAGGTTTTCCTTCCCAATGTTGGCAGCTTTGTCTAATTTTGCAGAGACGTAGTTACAGTGAACAGCATGTGCGTCCAACCTGAATAGAGTGTCTATGCGTGCACCCTTGGACAACACCATTGAGCCTCTTGTCATTTTACAGCCACCATTTACAAAAGAAACTCGGACACCAATATCATTCAGCTTACTAATAGAAAGAAGATTTTGAGCCAGACCTGATATGTGCATTACATCATTGATTCCTTGTATTCTTCCATCAGGGAACTTGATTATGACTCTTCCTCAGCCAACAATTTCAATGTGAGAATCATCACCCAGATACACCCTTCCACCTTTGTATTCTTCACACTTTGAAAACCATTCACTATGAGATGTCATGTGAAAGGACGCACCTGAATCAATCATCCAGACATCATTTGATGCCTATGTTGCCAAGGATGCAATGAAGGCATTTGCTTCACTATGAGAAGATTCATCATCAGAAGACTTATCCTTCTTCTTCTTTTTCTCCTCTTTGTAGTCTTTCTGGATATGACCCTTCTACCCATAGTTCCAGCATTTCACCTTGGACTTTTTACCAGGAGACTTTGATCTCCCCTCCGACTTGGATCTAGATTTATTGTCTTTCTTCTTGCCTTTCTCCTTTGGTCTTCCCCAAACAGCAAGGGCCTCCTTGGCCATCTCAGAAGACTTCCTTCACATTTCTTCTGAAAGAAGCAAAACAACCACCTCTTCCATCTAGAAAGTAGTTATTGTACTCCCAATAGCCATTACCAGGTGATCCCATGTGTCAGACAATGAACACAACAGGAGCATGCAACGATCCTCGTCTTCAATCTTCACACCCATAGATGTCAACTAAGGAATAATCAAATTGAACACATTCAAATGATCTGCAACAAGTGCTCCTTCCTCCATCTTCAAAGAGTACAGCTTCTTCCTCAGGAACAACTTATTTACCAAAGATTTCCCTTGATAAATGCCACCAAGTTTCTTCCACATAAGCTTTTTTGTCTTCTCCTCATGGACATTCAAAAGAACTGAATCAACCGAGCATAGTCTGATCAGACCCTTGGCTTTCCTGTCCATTGCATCCTAGTCTTCTTATGAGGTTGCTGCAGGTTTGGTTAAGGACACTACAGTCCATAAGTCACGATCCATGAGCAAATATTCCATTTTTAGTTTCCACAACTCAAAATTGCCACCATTGAACTTCTTAATCTGTATTCTTCTAGATGTGCTTTCCATCTTAAATCTACAATCAAGACAAATCAATTTCTCTGCAAAACTCCCACTCAACCAAATTAGCACAAAAAACCTGACTCACCCACAAGGATAACATAACTGGCCAGGATTTGATACCATTTGTAAGGAAAGCAAGTGTGGAAACACCTTCCTAATACTAATTTGTAGAAGAGAAATGTAGAAAAAATACTTTCAATTTCAATTAGAGTTCATTCAAGGATGCACATTAATCAAAAATACAGAATAGACAATTCAAGAGACATACACAAATTAACACTAGAGTTATGTGGGAAAACCCTTACGGGAGAAAAACCCACACACCAAGCAAAACACTTTGTATTACAATAAAATAAAGTTTACATACAAAGTTACAATCTTATGCTTCCAGATGTCAATCCATAGTGACTAGGGCGGCACAACATTTCTTTGATCAGTCTCTCACTCTCTCTGTGTTTTAGAATGTTCCATTACATATTATTTTCATTCACATAGTTGCAATATATATAAACTTCATTGCATTCGATTACCATATAGAACAATTCGTTATGCGTTCCACACCTTTCAGAAACTGGTCGATTCCACTTCTAAGGCAAACGGTCTAACTATTAAAGCGTAACCGTCAATGTTCACTATCGAGGAGACTCAAAATAAAGTCCCAGCGATATCTCCTAGTCACTCTAAAGGCGAGCCAATACTACGTATCGGCCATCAAAGGGATGGCTTAAAGAACTCCACCAAAGTTATGTTGTCACACTGATATCATTACTAACTACCAGGTGGTATTCCACATAAACTTCCACATCACCGAGTCACACATCCTTTAATCAGCATCATCCAATCGTTCTTCATCTTAGCACTGATTGGGTCCCACCAAGGTACCATGCACATAGATCAATCTATCGAAGAGACATCATAATGCCTCCTTCCTATACAGAGCTATCTCTCTGATGTTGTCCCCACTGCCTATCATTGGAGTATCAGAGAGACTCATGACAGAGTCCCACCGATATGCTCTGTCACTCCGATAAGGGTTAACACCAAACTACAAATGTTTATAGGACCATCGAGGGGACAAGGAATAAGGTCCCATCGAAAACTGGACACTTAGTCTGATGAATAGAACACTTTGAATGTTAAGCCAGTAATTTGAGACACTTTTTCCAATAGTGGATAGATATTTATGGCTCGCAGTATCTAGTTCCATGCCATCGCGCATGAAACAAGAAGATTGGGATATGATGAATCGGAAGGCTAAGGGTTTGATAAGACTTTGTTTGGTTGATTCAGTGCTTCTAAATATCCATGAAGAGAAGAATGCAAAGGATCTTCGGAAGAAACTTGGAGATGTTTATCAAGCCACATCCTTGGTAAACAAGTTATTCCTACGAAAGAAATTGTATTCTCTGAGGATGGAAGATGGAGGATCTGTAGCGAATCACCTAAATACTTTTAACATGCTTGTTGCCCAGTTGACCTATGTTGGTGTGAAGATGGAGGAGGAGGATCGATGTATGAAATTACTGTGTTCCTTACCAAATTCGTGGGACTACCTTGTCATGGCCATTGGGAGTACCACTACCACTTTCAAGATGGATAAAGTGGTTTCTTCATTTTTGTCTAAAGAGATGTGGAGAAAGTCTTCTGAGTCGGCTAAGGAGGCTCTTGCAGTTCGTGGTAGATCCAAACAGAAGGGAAAGAAAAAGGACAAGAAGAAGGAAGAAAAAGGAAGATCCAAATCCTGTGGGAGATCCAAGTCTCCTAGAAAGTCCAAGGCTCTATGTTGGAACTACGAAAAACCTGGTCATTTCTGTAAGGATTGCAAGGAGAAGAAGAAAAAGAAGAAGAACTACGATTCATATTTTGACAAGTCCTCTCAAGATGATGGAGAAGCGTTTGTTGCTACCTTGGCAACAGATGCATCATAAGATGTATGGCTCATTGACTCTGGTGCATCTTTTCACATGACCTCACATTGAGGTTGGTTCTCAAAGTATGAAGAATATGATGGTGGGAAAGTGTACTTGGGTGATGACACTCACCTGAAGATTGTTGTCTGTGGAAGAGTCTTGATTTGATTCCCTGATGGACGAGTGAAGGGTATCAATGGTGTTCTGCATATCCTTGGTTTGGCACAGCACCTTCTTTCTGTAAGTAAGTTGAATGATGTGGGTGTGCAGGTTGTTTTCTCGAATCCAAGATGCAAGATGACTAGAGGAGTTATGGTGCTAGCTAAGGGTGTTTGGATTGGAACTCTATTTTAGCTTGATGTATGCCTAGTTTAGTGCAATAGTACCTTTGTTTTGAAGAAGAGAAATTCAGTCTTCATCCTCACTATTGGAACCAACAGCGAAGAAGTGTGTTGCATCTACTTCCAATGGTCATGCTTTCTGGGTACCTAAGGGTGCTCATTCTATGGAGATGAAACTTCCAACTGAGAAGATAATGTTATGGCACCAAATGCTTGGTCACATTGGTGAAAAGGGTTTGAGGAACCTAAAAAATAAAAACCTTGTTGAGGGTTTGAATGATTGTAACCTTGAGCTCAATTTTGCAAACATTACATTTATGGAAAGAAAATCCGTGTTTAGTTTTATTCTAGTTCTCAGAAATCTTCTAAAGTGTTGGACTTAATTCATTTTGATGTATTTGGTCATGTTAACGTTCCTTCGATTTCAAAATCTGTGTACTTTGTTTCATTCATTGATGACTACAATAGAAGGACATGGGTGTATTTTCTTAGAAGTAAATCTGAAGTCTTTGTAAGATTCAAAGAGTTCAAAGCTCTTGTAGAGAATCAAAAGGATAGGAAGATTAAGCGTTTGAGGATTGATAACGGTGTGGTGAGTTTTGTTCAGCAGATTTCAACAAGTTCTGTAAAGAACAAGGCATTGAGAGGCATAAGACAACTCCGTATAACCCTCAGTAGAATGGAGTTGCAGAAAGGATGAACATAACATTGATGGAGAGGGATAGGAGTATGCTAAGTGGAGCTAGCCTTGAACAAAAGTTTTGGCCTAAAGTTGTTGCTATCGCTTGTTACCTAGTTAACAGGTCTCCTACATCAGAGCTTGTTGATAAGACACCTATGGAGGTGTGGCCTGGTAAATAGCCTTCATTAAGACACATTCAAGTATTTGGTTGTGAGGCATATGCACATATGCCTAAGGAGAAGAGGTCTAAGTTGGAGAACAAGGCAGTGAAGTGTATCTTCATCGGTTATGGCATCGGTGTGAAAGGGTACAAACTTGGGATCCAGTGGCCAAGAGAGTTTTGTATAGCAGAAGTGTGATATTCAAAGAGCTCAGTCCTTCTTTTGTAGACCTACAGCCAGAGAAAGAAGAGAAGAAAGAGGATGTGGTTCAGCTTCCTTCCACACCTATGAAAATTGAACTGAAGACATCTGATGGACCTGATGATGAGGAGATCTCTAGTAGCTCTAAGAGTTCAGAAGAAGAAGAGGAAGAACCTGGACCTCAACTTTTGAGGAGGTCCACAAGGATAAGGTGACAACCTGATAGGTTTAGTTATTCATTGCATGATTCTAGTTGTATTTTTGCTTTGATTTCTAACACTGATGAGCCTAGGACCGTAAGGGAGGCTATGGGTATGAGTGATGCAGATTCCTGGAAAGAGGCCATGGAAGAAGAGATGGATTCTTTGAAGAAAAACAATACTTGGGATCCAGTGCCCTTGCCTGATGGACATAAACCTGTTGGATGCAAATGGGTGTTCAAGAAGTTTGGTTCAAATGACAATGTTGAGAAGTTAAGGCAAGGTTGATCGTGAAGGGGTATTTTTAGGTGGAGGGAATTGACTATGGTGAGATATTATCTCTCGTTATGAAGCTAACATCTGTTCGGTTCCTATTATCACTTGCAGCAACGTATGATCTACAAGTGGAACAAATGGATGTGAAGACAACTTTCCTTCATGGTGATTTGGAGGAGAAAATCTATATGTCACAGCGAGAGCACTACGTGGTAAAAAGTAAAGAAAATCAGGTTTACAAGTTGAAAAAGTCTTTATATGGTTTGAAGCAATTTCCTAGGATGTGGTACTAGAAATTTGATGTCTTTGTGTTGAGTTTGGGATTTCTGAGATCAAAATTAGATCATTGTGTTTATTACAAGTCTGACAATGATCTCATTTTCATTATTGCATTGTATGTTGATGATATATTGTTCATTGGGAATGGTAAGAATTTGATTTCTGATTTGAAGTTTCAGTTGTCAGCATAGTTTGAGATGACAGATCTAGGGGAAGCCAGGTACATTCTAGGGATGGAAATCAGAAGAGACAGAGCTAATAGAAAACTTTGGTTAGGCCAGAGTAAGTATGTGAATATTGTGTTGGAAAGATTCAGCATGGCAGATTGAGATCATTGATTGTTCCTGTTATGATGGGGACAAAGTTATCTGTTGCAGATTTTCTAAAGTCTCCTTCTGAGATGGAGGATATGAGCAGAGTTCCTTATGCTAGTGTGGTTGGTAGCTTGATGTATGCTATGGTCTCTACAAGACCAGACATTGGCCAAGTAGTGGGAGTCCTTAGTCATTTATGGCTAATCCTGGATGGGTACATTGGGATGCAATGAAGAGAGTGTTCAAATATTTGTGGGGTACTTCTGAGTATTCCTTATATTTTCATGGTCATCCTACAGGACCTCGACATTCACTTTGTATTTGTGGATTTGTGGATTTAGATTGGGCTGGTGACATTGACAGCAGGAGATCCACTAGTGTTTATGTGTTCACTATGTTCGGTGGTGCCATTAGTTGGATGAGTAAGTGGCAACCTATGGTCACTTTGTCCACAATAGAAGCAGAGTACATGGTAGCTACTCATGCTTGTAAGGAAGCCATTTGCCTTAAGATATTGTGTTCTAACATTCGTTTTGATGCAAGGAAGATTACCATTTGTTGTGACAGTCAGAGTGCCATATGGTTGGCAAAGAATCCTACTTTCTACGTAAGAACAAAGCATATTGATATCCAGTATCATTTTGTTCGTGGCATGGTAGAGGATGGGAAGGTGAATTTGGATAAAGTTGACACTTTGATGAATGTTGCAGATTCCTTGACAAAGCCTATGAGCATGGAGAAGTTCAGATGGTATTCAGAATCCATGGGCCTCTTGGCCCCTAGCAATTAAATCATGTCATTCTATTGGCTCTTGAAAGGTGTTCGACAAGTGGGAGAATGTTGGGAATTATGGTGTCTCAACCTTTGCAAGTTCCTAGCATTTATTATTTAATTGTATATTTATTTTTACCTATTATTGTAATTTCTATACAAATCTTATTTTGTCACTTTGTGGGAGTTGGCACGGTGATGTGTCATCCTACATGAAAGGTGACTAGATGTATTTTTGTCCTCATATGAGTAGATAGGCATACCACTTTGTGGTAGAAGTCTTTTGCCATGTGTCGGCATCTTTTGGGTGTTGTAAGAGGTCTATGATGCGTAAGATTTATGACAGATTCCTATGACATAATCTATGACATGTAAGAGACATAAATAGAAGATCATATGACAGGTGTGACAAGTGTCATGAAGCATCTTTGAATGGAGAAGGTAAGCACCCAAGTTTGACTATGACAAGTTGTAAGAGAATCTACTATTAATAGTTAGGTATTACAAATTCTCTTACAGTTGTGAGTGTTGTCATATATGATGGATTTTATGACATTGTAAGAGCAACCGTCATACCTATATTGGGAAAAATTGGGGTGCCCAAGTTTGGAGGTTGTAAGGGATTAAATGGAATCTCTTACAAGTGTCATTTGCATATTTTATGGCCTTGGAAATTGGGCCATATGAATTTGGACAAGATTCTTCTGTTGACTTGTAAGTCTTTCCTTTTCAAATCAGGTTCATACACATATATTATCCTCTCTCACAAGTCTGATTACAACTCAACAATATTATTCCTTCACAAATCTGATCCAAATCACTCAATGTTCTTCCTTTAAATCTAATCACAGTTATGCACAATCTTCCCTTCACAAATCACATATACATGCTCAAAATTCTTTTC
This sequence comes from Cunninghamia lanceolata, assembly GCA_027924645.1. Taxonomy (NCBI): domain Eukaryota; kingdom Viridiplantae; phylum Streptophyta; class Pinopsida; order Cupressales; family Cupressaceae; genus Cunninghamia; species Cunninghamia lanceolata. Next base: position 11,014,498 of record BSBN01000252.1, on the reverse strand, counting down.
ACCAAAACTGATCATAAACATGGCAATATCTTCACATAGTTTTCTGCCTCAAGATCTGCTCTAAATTCCTTAAAAATATGCCGTATCTCTTCACATATATTTGTCATATATATTTCAACATTTTTCTTTCATACATGGGCTGCATAAATCTTCAATATGAATGTATTTCATTTTTCTGCTCTTTATCTTCTTTATCAATCTACTCTGCACATTAGATTTTGTTCATTGGTATTTCTTGCTTACCAATCATGCCTTCTTTCACCCTTTATATATTCTAAAGAGAGGCATCCTCTATCAATGGATATGTCTCTTACCAAAAGAGATGACTTAAAATTAACTCACACCTCCTCAAAAGGAATCGTTGCTTTTCCCAATTATAATTGCTATCCAAAACAATAATCATCCCTTATTTTGATCGTTGCACCTTGTTCTTTTAAATTGCATCTTCTTATATACTCAATAAATAATTGAAGCCTTATTTTTACTGTCACATTATTGTTATTCGCTCCTTAAATATGCTTTAACACTTAATTTGGAGGAAGTTGGTCATATGTGTGAAGTCGGCCCAGATTGTTTGAATCATTAAAAGGAGGTCAGCCAAGATAACTTTCATGAGGTCGGCGATTTTGACAGTTTTTAAATCTTTTAACCTTATCCCTTTAACCACCAAGGGATGTATGGGCCAGCGCATATAAATGTTGTCTTATTTATTCTTTTGCATACACATTATCTTTTTTTTTTGTCTTATTCACACTTCACTCTTTTGTCTTATTCTCAAATTGTTGGTTATCCTTTTCTTTCATAAAATCATTTTTTATATTTTTCTTTTACCTGCTCCTTCTATCATATAAATATAGAGTCCTTTGTCCATTATGTTGGCCAGCTTGCATATACTCTTATGATATCAAATTTATTGTCTTTAGTCGGCAATATCTAGTTTAAATCTTTAATTTAAACTTTTATAATGAACCACCATGAACCTTTGAAAATGGATCAGCATTATTCTTTTCACCAGCTTTCAATGAATATGTATAACAGGCAACTCTCCAATGGGAATGTATAATGGGCAACTCATATTTGTTTTGATATTAATGAGGTCGTGCCTTCATTGGTGACAACATATTCCAACAATCTCCACAATGATCTCTTTGTCATCCACGACAACATCTTGTCCACGCACCTCTGATATCAATGGCGACCTTGTTTACCTTTGACATTAGTGACAATATATCTTCTCACCTTTGACATCAATGACAAACATTCCAACAATTTCTTCCCTGTGGAAGAAAGAGAAGTACAGAAAGGTGCATGTGATATTCCCAAGTGTGAAGAACAAAGTAGGTCTCTGAATGTTGTACATAATTCAGAGACTCAAATGAAATCTCTCGAAGTTGTATAAAAACCACTAGTGGAATCAGAACAAGATCAAGAGATGTATGGACAACATCCTACTGCAATGAATCTGAAGAATCCCTCTGTGAAGCAACAGGTGATGGTGGAGGTGATGGTTGGCTCGTCTAAAGAACATGAAGGTTGTAGGAGTCCAGGACAACACTGAGAGGGGGGGTGAATCAGTGTTGTATTAGTTTTCAAATATTTTACAACTTTTTGCAAGCTTGAACAAATAGAGAGGAATATATTAATGATTTGTGCACAAGATAAATAATGAAGGATCTGAACAAAACTTAATAAGCAAAGCACTAATATACACACATACAGATGAAAACAATATTAAACATGACACATGCTTTTCACGAGTGGAAAACCCTTCTTGGGTAGAAAAACCACTCAAAACTGCCTCACTGGCTTAAATGAAAACCTCACTAGTTACAATGTTTAGAAGCACCAACTTCAAGGAGCACCAACCCCTAATTCTTTTTTAAGCGCCAACTTTAAGGAGCACCAACCCCTAATACAGAACAAATTAAAAACTCAGAGGGTTTCTGTGTTTCAATACAAAACACTTCTTCTCTCACATGTGTCTGTCAAATGGCCATTCTTTTCATCAACCCAAATCATATACAAAACTCAGATATTCAAAATCAAACCTGTATCCTGATCCACTCAACAACACACTTCCAATATTCATGTGAAGCCAATAAATAAGCATTCTGCAAAAACAATTTCATGACCTTTCATATTCTCCTTCAATCTGATTATCTTCTCTGCCTACAAAATCCTTCAAACAAATTTTCATTATCCTCTTTACAAAACCTTTCATCTTCACTTCAATTTTCATCAAATTGAATGTCTTCAACAATTTATTTTTTCAATCTACCCTTGTATTCTTTCATCTGCCCTGCATAAACAAAATCATGAAAGAAGTCCAAACATCTTCAATAAAATCTGATCAATAAAATCTCTAAGAACTTTCATCTTCTCTGCAAAAGAAAATCTCCTTTGTCTTCTTCAAAAAATCTTTCAAAATATCTCTGCAAAAAAAAACTTCACTGATCTGCAATAAAATCATCTGATATTTCTTTTTCAAGATCCCATAAAAGCATTTCTTCAAAAAACCATTTTGTTCTCTTCTCAAAAATATAATCACTCTGCATTATATTTTTTATATTCTCTCAAAAATAATCCTTTCAAAAACAATCTCCAATCTCCATAAATATTTCCCAAAAAAAAACTCCTCAAAAATTTCTAATTTAATAACCACTAATCACCAAATAAAACTCACCATTTTAAAACTCATAAATTTGGTATGGGCTGACCACTTAGTATAAAGTTTCTAAAAAAACTAAAGCCATAAAAGGCTTAGTGACTTTGTATCCATAATAGAAACTTTAAAATTAAATACTCCCTTAAAAAGGCAATTCAATGCCTAAGATGAAAAACATTATTTTCAGACTTCAAAAGAACTTAATGTGGTTTATGCCTTACATATCGGGCTCTTCATATATCATAAAGCATTTTCAATGCTTTTTAAAATCCAAACAAACGATGCTCTCCAACCGAAGTTAATGGACAAAAAGGGGGCCGACCAAGACTTTACACATTGGAGCTTACAAACATTAAATTCAAAACATTGTCAGCCCGCGCATATAGAGGACTTGCTCCATCGGTGAAAAAGGAGGAAAGGGGCCGGTTGCCCCGTGGTCTTAAACCCTCCACACGGTGATATTTAAGTTGTAAACCCTCTATCACAAGTCACCAATTGAATATAACAAAAGTGCCACAAATGTAGATGGGTAAATATGAACAAAGGTTTTAAAGACTTAAACAACCTTTTGATACACATTTAGTGCATTAGAACTAGGATTTCAAGAAATTAACCTCCTAGCACTTGAAACAATTACCACAGAGATAATTGCACACCATGACCACAGAGATAACACTAAATAACTCTGCATAACCCTGCATAGATTGAATATATTTTGCCACTTTGTTTTGCAACCAAATAAAAGAACCATGACATTGATTTTGTAACTGAGATCACACCAAATGCCTTGCAACTTATGATTCTGTGCCATGAGCTATCATCAACCAACTCAATCTGAATGTCACAACACTTTAACAACATATTGTAGATAGATACTAAACCCAACTTATATGAGCAAACTAATCAACTGACAAGAATCTTGATCAACAACCCACCAATACTGACACTAGCACGATTCAGCATAGATCCTCTTGTCCAACCTTTGACAATTTCACATAGTACATGATGACATCACCTGATTTCAACATTACACATCTTGTTCTCACACATGATGCTAAGACATCCTGAAATATGACCTGAGGACCAATCACCCTTTTGTCATCAATGACAACCTGACACCATCAAAGGTTTGATTGACCAAATTGTACCTTCGATGAACTATCCACACTTGATTCAGAGTGTGAATTAGAGAGAATAAATCATCTGGGACAAAGTGAGAAAATGTGTAAACACAAGAGAAGTCAACTTTTCCAGCTCCAATGACCTCTCTACTCTGTAAGTCTCAAATGATTACCAATTTTGAAGTGAACTCAACTGTCTTCCCTATGCCACAATTAGTGATCTCATAGATAGAAAGAAGATTATGTGACTATTGTGGAATGAAAAGGACATCAGTGAATTGTCCTACGCCTATGTCAATAGTGCCTTCCCCACAAACATCCATATATGTGTTGTTTGCCATCAGTATTTTTGATGTGTCTATAGGGCCCAATGTTGAGAACAGAAGTGGTGAATAAGTCATGTGATGGGATGCTTCAAAATCAAGGATCCATCAACTAGACTCTCAGACTGCAGAGGTGTTAGGGTTTAGGCAGATTGGAGCAATAAACATTAACAATTATATGTAGATTAAATAACCCAAATATAACAATAAAGAATAACACAAAAGATATCAACACAGAATTTTAACATGGTTCACCCAAAATGGGCTACATCCACAGAAACTCAGCCATTCAATGATTTTATTATCCAATGCAAAACATATTACAATCTCATGAATTCCATCCCGTAACATACATCCCAGCCACTTATAACAAGCTTTTTGGAAGCTTCTAGATTTAGGGTTTTACAAAGTCATTTTTCATTTGTCGGTTAACAAGAATTAATTACCGACCCTGAACGTGCAAAAAAGGGAAAAAAAAAATTAGGGGTTCTGCCCTCGAACCCCCGCTCGAGGTACATAATTTGTATGATCAGTCACCACATACCAACAAGAGGCACATAATGCTTTGCCCTCAAATTTTTCTAATGTTGATGGAGAAGATGAAGAAATATTTGATCTTAGTTCAGATAATTCAAGGTCCTTTTGTCGAATGATTTGCTTGAACTCATCTTTTTCCTTTTTAAAACATTTGCTTTCTTCATGCCTATTTCTCTTGCAAGAAGAGCAAGTTGGCTTCTCCTTAGTATTTTTCCCTTTTGTGGAGAGAGATGAATCAGATTGAGCTTGTGATTGTGATCCCTTATCTTGAGCACCCTTATCTTGATCCTTAGATTATTTTTTTGCCTTGTGATTTGTTGCAACAAGTGCATGAGATGTTGGAGACTTCAATACACCCATTTGAATTAGCTTATCTTGCTCTTGTGTTAATTGAATAACAAATTCTGGAAGTGTAGGCATAGTTTAGGTTGTACCAAATACACTCCTAGTAGTATGAGAAGCAAAAACAAATATAGAATATTGTGGACCAAGTTTGGATAAGATACTTATGACTAATTGCTCATCTTTGTTTTCAATGCCACATTGCTTTAGTTGAAACCTCAGTAGATTCAGCTTAGTGAAGAAATCCTAGATTGTTGTGAAGTCTTGTGGATCAAGACTGATTAATTCATTTTCAAGCTGATGCCCTCTCATGACATCCTATTTGCCAAACAAACTTTCTAACTTTGTCCATACTTCGTTAGGTGTTGTGGGAGAGTCAAGATGAAAGAGAAGATCTTGTGAAATAGAGACACATATTTTTATAGGCTTCATCACTACGATTGTACCACTTATGTTTTTCAGATGTTGAAGTAGGTTTAGGTTCCAAACCCATTCTGACATGATATAATTCAAGCTTCTTGAGTTGGATTTCATTTTCTACTTCCATTAATGGAAGTTAAATGGAGTGAGTAGTGTATACACCCAAAAGTGACACGACTCTATCTAAATAAATATTTTAAATATTTATTTTATTTTAAACTCCTCTATCAATAAATAAATAAATAAATAAATTTATTTATTTGATTCATATTCCTCCAAATATTAAATAAAATCATTTATTTAATTAAATCATCCAAATTCTTCTTAAATCATTCTAAATTAAATAATACCAAATTATTTAATTAATTCTTCTCATTCTCCATATTAAAATAAATCCAAATATTTATTTAAATTGTCTATTTCCTCCAAAATTGAATTAATACCAAAAATAATTCAATTAATCCACGTGCACATGTAATTAAATATTTTCAATATTTAATTAGCTAATATTCTCTCACCCACATGTCTTATTTCTCCTCTAGTCAAGATTAGTTAACTCATCAATCAAATCTGTTAACTAATGATTCATCTGAGTTCATTGTTCAATCATCTCAGTCAACTCCCCAATCAGCCCACTTATCTCTCCAATCAATTCTATTAACTGATCAATCCTCTCAGTTAACTCTTCAATCTATTATGTTAACTCCCCTATTGCATGAAGGACCATGACACTTGTCCTCTCCCTATTCGCGCGCATCCTCTCAAATTTCCTCAACCGTTGATCTTCTTATTCATTCTCAACCGTTGATCTTCTTCCTCTCAAATCTATAAATACAGCCCCTATTCCTCCATTTGAATCATCCAAGCTTTTATAAACTTACTCTACAGGAATCACAACGTGCCTTTGGCAGCCAAATCTCCATAGCTTGCGATCAACTATCACCATTTTCATTGCATTGCAAGATCCTCTTCATTGCAAACCTATCAATAGTCGTTCTCATTTGTCATCTTGGAAAGAAGCAAGGAAGTGCACCTTCTAAGGGCTATATTCATACAACGAGATCAATTGAGATAGGCAACCAATGGAAGCTATGAAATAAAAGAGGCTTGCAAGGTATTGTTTCTTTGTGTTTGATCTTGTTTATTTCTTATTTCATTGAGATTATTGGATTATTGATAGTTTAATACTGTTAACCACATTTTCTGATACCATTCTGTCTACTAGTCCTACACCAACACTGCCATCAAGCTCCCCAAGCTCTAATCTGTCGACCAAAGAGTCCTTAAATGATTTTCTCGAAAGACTCTTTGCAAAATCTAAAAGCAAAAGAAAAGCTATGGAGAACTCCAAATCCACTCATCCATTACCTCATTCATGTACCCATACACCCTACAAATGATGTGATCCAAGGGCTATTAGCAGGGAGTCAACCATGTCCCCAAATTCCTATCCTTGAACTTACAAAAGATTCTTCCAACGCCATGTCAAATCCTACAATCCCTTCATATAATCCACAACCCCTTGAGCTTATTGAAGAACCTCCTTCCATGAACCAAAGTCAAGGTCTGTCGTACCTTCATGTTGTTGACCAAGAGCCTATCAAAGAGTCTTCTACCATGATTCCAAGTCAAGATTCATTCTACCCTCATGTTGTTGACTATCAAGAGCCTATCAGGCATATCCAAGAGTCTTCTACCTCCACTTTAATTCAAGAAAATCACGAGTTATATCAAGAGTATACTCTAGAGCATGTGGAAACATCAACCCTTTACCCAAGTCAAGATCAAAGCACCTCCATCCAACCCATCCATAACCTATATCTTTTCTATGATCAAGATATTACCTATGAAGAAGCTATCCATGAGCAACTTGATCCTACACCCATACATGAGAAAGAAATCCAAATCCAACCCATCCATAACCTATATCTTTTCTATGATCGAGATATTATCATTGATGAAGAACCTATACATGAACAAATTGATCCCATCCATATCACACTTAATCTTATCTATGATCAAGATCCTATCTATGATCACGATCCCGTCTATGATCAAGGTCCTATCTATGATCAAGCGAACCATGATGATCCTCTTAGCCAACTTTATGCATTCCATGGTCATGAGCTTATTACCCCATCTATCCATAACCGCATAACCATCCATGAGCAAGAAACCTCCATTACTCCTACCCATCCTCCACATAGTCCTATCCATGATCCAACAATGCCCACTTTCCTTGATGAGACACTTGCCTCCCAAGTGCACATAGATGATCAAACCAATAACTTGGATCTTAGTGAGCATAATGATAATCAAGATCCTAATAATCCTCCACCATCCATTATCGACCATGTTACAAATCTGTTATCCTATCCCCTTGTTCTCACTACATTCATCCATGAATGTTCTTCATTAGGAGAGCAACAACCATTATCTACCACTTCACCTTCCCCATCAAATAATGAGCTCACATCTAGTGCCCAAATCACCCATAATCTCATTGTCCACCACATACTCCAACATATGAACTATCAAGGTAAAGGCTTAGGCCTTCATGAACAAGGTATTTTGGAGCCCGTCCATGTCAATGTCCCTCCTCGCTCGTATGGCCTTGGATACATACCCCAAGGTGAACAATCTAAAGATGTTGGTACTTCCTCCATGCCTTCTAAATCCACCACTTTCCATCGCAAACCCTATCATATGCCCAAAACGTATGTCGCCATTCCACCTCCATCATCCTATAAATGTCAAAAGCATGTGACCATACACCTACCACCATCCACTTTACCTCCACTCCTTCCAACTCCTACTATCCCTCCATCCACTTTGCTTCCACTTCTCCCAACGCCAAATTCATCCATCTACACATTCCCTCACATTTTGAATCATGACCGACAGATGCACATATTGTCTAAACATGAAGCTTCCACTCATTCCACCAAGCCTATGGGATTCAAAAATAAACATTGGGATGCATCCTTTCATAAACCCAAAAATCCTAAGGGTCCTAATACCTTAGGAAATCAATCCAAAGAATCAAAGAAAAACCCATATCAAAAGTTACATTCACCCACACACCTCAAAGCAAAAATGAAAAAGGTGTGGGTCCCCAAGCAACAAGTAATTACCTCAGAAGCTGCATATACCCAAGCCCATACCTTCGCAGGTGAAGTCTACAAGCAAAATGGTTTGGGTACCTAAGCAAAAAGCCATCAAGTTAAATGAGGCATCCCAACCATCCACTTTCTCCTTTTCCATCAAAAAATCCCATTCCATCCAAAAGTCTCCAATTCTTCCATCCCACATGACAAGCAAAAATTAGAAAAAAATACTCAGTCTATGTGGGTCCCTAAATGCCTAAATCACCCATCCACCAAGCAAAAATCTCCATTGCTTCTTACCCCACCTTCCCCTCATAAACTTCAATGTTTATCATGGTATGTGCAACCGTTGGTCATGGTTCCCCTCCATCCCGCGACTCCTCTGTATACCTCCATCTCCCCTTCCTTCCACTATTATCCTACATATCTTCCCCATCCTATTCCTATGGTCCATGCTTTTGCATAAGCCTTCCCTCCATCCTTGCATAAGTCTTACATAATCCACATCATAATCCACTATCACACCTTCCATAATCCGCTATCTACCTTCTCCATCTCACTTTCATGCAATCCCCTACCAACATCTATGAGAACACTTGACATAGTCCATGCGACAGCATCCATCTAGCGGGACTATCACCTTTCATGGCACTAGACACTTGAGTCCCTCTTGTCTGTATTCCACCTATCCTAGCCAAATATTCAAAAAAAAAAAGAAAAAGAAAAAGAAAAAAAAGTAAAGAAAAATCCTTTCGTCTAATGGTGAAAACCTGGTAAACAAGCGCCTTGGATAAATACCATGGTGAAAACCTGGCAAAACAGGCGTCATGTGTAGGTTGATCTTCCACGTCATTTACCCTTGGGAGCACATTGTCTCATTGACCCTATCATTTTTCATCCTATCATCCTTATCCTACATATACCTATCATATTGAGTCCATTCATCCCCCATTCCTCTTTTGATCTTGATAGAGATATGGGGGCAAAATGTTGAAACATGCTTCGGAAAAACTCTTGATATACCTTGTCTTTTTCAAAACAATCCAATCCTCTCATCCTCCTTCATCATAAACTTTGTCATATCAAATCCTGAGTTATTCCTATGCAACATAGTCCTTGAAGATCACATCCTTGTTTCCTTCTACCTACCCATCCATTATCCATTATCACCCATCCATTTACTTATCCATGGTGTTCCCGTGTCGTCGATATCCAACATTTAGGCTATCCAAATTGCCATCCAAAAATCCCAAAAAAGTCAAAACATTAGCAAAATCCAAAAATCCCAAAAACATCAAAACAATGGCAAAATCCAAAAAATCCCAAAAACATCAAATCGTATGCAACCCCATCCATTGAACCGTGGTCGAACTACATCGCCTCTGAGCTATCACGTAGGCAAGGCCATCATTGATGCGCCCCCGAGGCTCGCTTCTTTTCCATCCATTCCATCCCATGTCACCTATCCTTTGGTCAGTCCAATCCCACTTTTCCCATCACCTAGGTCCTAAGTCCACACAATTCCCACCAAACTACGTTACCTCTGTGTCGTCACGTAGGCAAGGCCATTTAGCAATGAGCCCCCAAGGCACTAGGTCAGTCCCTTAGGGCCCGTTTCTTCGTGTCTATTGTCAGTTCATCCATAATAAATCGATCCTCTCCCTGACTGGGGGCATGTCCTTGACCTGGTTACGGAGTTAGATTTTGCAATGCCACATGTTCTAAGAGAGCACCAATAAGGATTGTGATACCTTTCACTAGACACACACGTACAACAAAGCACACTTCCAAACAGAAATTTTGACACAAGACATCAACCTATTCAAAACAAAACAAACAAGTACCTAAGCACTCAAAATGATTTTATCTAAATTATGGCAAGAAAACACATCTAATGCAAGAAAGTTTTGTTTTGATTGGTTGTGCCTAAAAATCTTAAACTTTTGTTATCATGTCTCCTACGCTACTCAAGGATGCCTAAAAACTAGAGAGGCTATGATGGGAGAATGATTATGTTATTTGTTTGCTGCTTGTGGGTTCATCTTTAGTAATGTGAAGCCTTGTCTAATGACATGATCAACATAATAATCATCGAGGACATCAAAGGTCTAAATATGAAACGGGTGTAATCCTTATCTGTTGACGCAAGAAATACTCAGGTCATCTAGATTCAATTTTGACTAGATGCTTGTATTAACTTGCTATATCAAAATCCATGTAAGCAATACTCAGGTCATCACGGTTTAATTATACCTAGATGCTTGTATTTTCTTACAACATGTTCAAAAAACAAAAATAACAAAAAAATCGCCCAATGATGAATTAAGCACTTCAAAATACTTGCAATATCAAGATGACAATCTGCACCATCCATACGTATCCAATCGCATTTCATTCCATAATAAACCTTTTCCAAGTGTCAAAAGATCCAAGTCCTTTCTGTCAATTTATCCAATTGTATCTTCCAGTTATCCTTGTGATCCATTTCATCTTTGTTCAATCAATCCAAGCAATGATCCAAATGCAAGTCCATCCTTAATCCATACCAATCAAGTTAATCAATCTTGTCAAATTATTCAATCGCAATCAGTGATCTTGATCATAATATTGCCGTAAACCAACTCAATCAATCATAATTATCAATGGGATATATCTTTATCGCGCCTATTGTGTTGATCTAGGGATATATCATTTCCAGCAATGACAACACTATCCTTTGTGTTGATCTTGGGATATATCGTTCCCCGCAATGACAACACTATCGTCAATCATTATCAATAGGGGCAGTACCTTGTTTGTTCTTGTATCATTTGTGCATACTTGCTTGCTTGCTTGTGTGTGTTATCATTGTATCTTGCATAGCATGTCATTTGACCCAATTTATCCACGATTTCGCGCATTCTTTCACCTTTTTCATCGTGAGATTGTCCGTCTCACGCCCTCGAAATTTTCTTCCCGTCCAATCTCCCAAGGGGGCATCCTACCACCGTTAAACCTGTAGCAGAGGCAAACTGGGGCATGTATTATTATTTAAAAAATTTCTATTATTCTTTGAAACAACGTAATAAAACGCATTGCATCAAAGAAGGGCAAAATGCCTACTGCCGTTAAACCTGTAGTAGAGGCAAACTGAGGCATGTATCATTATCGAAAAATTTTCTGTTATTCTTTGAAACAACGTGATAAAACACATTGCATCAAAGAGGGGCAAAATGTATACACCCAAAAGTGACACGACTCTATCTAAATAAATATTTTAAATATTTATTTCATTTTAAATTCCTCTATCAATAAATAAATAAATCAATTTATTTATTCGATTCATATTCCTCCAAAAATTAAATAAAATTATTTATTTAATTAAATCATCCAAATTCTTTTAAAATCATTCTAAATTAAATAATACCAAATTATTTAATTAATTCTTCTCATTGTCCATATTTAAATAAATCCAAATATTTATTTAAATTGTCTATTTCCTCCAAAATTGAATTAATACCAAAAATAATTCAATTAATTCACGTGCACATGTAATTAAATATTCTCTCACCCACATGTCCTATTTCTCCTCTAGTCAAGATTAGTTAACTCATCAATCAAATCTGTTAACCAATGAATCATCTGAGTTCACTGTTCAATCATCTCAGTCAACTCCCCAATCAAACCACTTATCTCTCCAATCAATTCTGTTAACTGATCAATCCTCTCAGTTAACTCTTCAATCTATTATGTTAACTCCTTGTTGCATGAAGGAGCATGACACTTGTCCTCTCCCTATTTGCGCACATCCTCTCAAATTTCCTCAACCGTTGATCTTCTTATTCATTCTCAACCGTTGATCTTCTTCCTCTCAAATCCATAAATACAACCCCTATTCCTCCATTTGAATCATCCAAGCTTTTATAAACTTACTATGCAATAATCACAACGCGCCTTTGGCACCCAAATCTCCATAGCTTGCGATCAACTATCACCATTATCACCATTTTCATTGGATTGCAAGATCCTCTTCATTGCAAACCTATCAATAGCCGTTCTCATTTGTCATCTTGGAAAGAAGCAAAGAAGTGCACCTTCTGAGGGCTATATTCATACAATGAGATCAATTGAGATAGGTGACCAATGGAAGCTACGAAATAAAAGAGGTTTGCAAGGTATTCCCCCCCCCCCCCCCCCCCCCGAAAAAATCGACAAGAGTTGTTTACAATTTGTGCACTAGGAAATTCCAAATCAACTATTTATAAAACACGGTGATTTTTACAATTTTGACAGAAATGGATTATCCTAAGCTGCAAAATTAGTGCTTAAATAGATTCCTTGCATTTTTTTAGTTATTTAAAAAAATGCAAAATTTTGATGAACGGGGAGAAAATTATGCCCCGTCGAAATTTACAAGATAACTAAACTTCGAAGCTTAAAAAACTGATCAAAACAACAAAATTTACAAAAAACTTCGCCATTGCGAAATTGACGAAAAGAGCTTTCCGTGGACTACAAATTTGTTGAATTTCATCTCTGTGGGTGAAAGTTGTAGCAAAATGAAAAAATACCTATTTGAGGCACTTTGAAGGGCCGATGGTGGCACAGTAGTTGTCTGGTGGTGGCCTGGTGGCTGGCCGGTGGTGCCCTTGTGGGGGCCCGGTGGAACCCCAAATGGGGCGACTGTGGAAAAATCTGACTGAGTCGGCTTGGTGGCCGACTTGGAGGCCTGAGACCCGATCAAGGGCCGATGTAGAGGCCGAATTGGTGTTCGTGACGTTTGAAGCCCAGCTAGGCCGAATTTGGAGCCCGAATGGGCCGAACTGTGTGGGCCGACTGGATGTTGAAATGGTCGGCAAGGGCATTGAAATGGCCGGCTAAGAAGGTCGAGGGCCTTTTGAACTTGCAGAGAGGTCGGGTCGAAGGAACTAGCGACCAGAGAACTATGTGATCTGGCTAAGCCTGGGTTGAATTGGAGTGCTAAGGGCTGGCATCAAGGAAGCTGCATGGATCTGTAAAGGCTGACAAGAGGCCGAGCACCTTGTGCAGAGGCCTTTGAGGCTTGTGGAGCCGACTAATGAGGTTGTGGGGGCTGAATGAAGACTGGCTAAGATTGGATCCACTTCTACAGGTCGAGAGGCCAAAAATAAACTATAGAGGGTCGATTCAACCAAGGAAGCACTCCGAACTGGTCCAAATGCAAGGGTCCAAATGCCTGCAAAGGCCGACAGGGGGTCGAAGCAGCCAAATGGAGTGCTCAGGGATCTCACTAAGGATGGAGGAGCCCAGTCGGAATGCCAAACACGTGAGCCGAGTCCTTAGCAGGTCGAGGGGCTGAATGCAGAGTACTCTAGTGTGTTGAAGGTGTTGAAGGATGGAACAAGGCCCGATTAGGGGCCACGAGGCCTGATAAACCAAATCTCACCCTATAAAACCAAGGCAAGAACATCCCATAAATAGGACGAACTAGCCAAAAAATAACCTGCAACACAAAAAACTACTAGATCGACCAAGATTTGTAGGGAGCAAGATTGCCCTCTGCAAAAAAAAAAAAATTGCAATCTTTGGAAAAAAAATATAGTACGGATTGGATGCCGTACAACCGTACAAGCCTTGGGCCAGGGGTAAAAAAAATTCAAAAAAATCACTTTACCGAAATTTGCCAAATGAAGGGTCCCCTTTATTGTCTCAGATCATCTGACTCAATGGTGAAGTCTGTTTGGCTCCACGACAAACTCTTGACGAGGCTTGATGTGGAAATTGTTCAAAAAACGGGAAGGGTTTTGCTAGCATGGCTCTGATACCATGTTGGAGCAGCCAAGATCAGCGAGTAATAACTAGAATCACTTCCACAAAAGACAATGGCACATAATAAGCCAAAACAATATATTCAAAAGCTAAGTAAAAATGTACAATATGCCTTGCATAAATAGGCATGAGAGAGGAGGTAGGATAGTTGAACACGACTAACTAACCCTCCTAAGATGTGACACTTGTGAGCTCAAATGTCAAATGTTCATGCACGTGACAAGTAAACATAAAAGAGGTGTCTCAAAAGCATGAGGGCACGTCTCCACCACATGAAGTGAGACAAAGTCTAAAAAATCCTAAGTAAACTTAAGCTAAGTGTCAATAGGTCAATCCTAGAAAACATGATATCCTAACTAGATAAAATATGACCTTATTTAGACTAACAGTTGAAGCATTTGAGATTCCAAAAGAACCAACTATAAACAATGTACATACCTTGTTCTAAAAGTTATGTTTGGAACATCATCTTTCTTAATTATGAATTAGTGGTACCTTAATTGTAGAGCAATCTTAGAAAAAATAATTGCCCCCTTTGATGAGCTTGGATATATGTGTGTGTGTGTGTGTGTGTGTGTTCATAACACACACTGCATTATCCTTTATCCTTATGGATTTGGCACATTTAAATGCATAATTAAATACTTATAATTCCACAAACATTAAGTGTGTTGCATGACAAAGAGATGTCTCAATGAACACAAGAACAATCTACAAGTTTAATTTGTTTAACATCTTTCAAAGGAACATAGAAAACTCATTCATGAATCTTATTTATTACTTGACACAAAACCAACAACTTTTCCCTTGGATGACTAGCAGAGACAATCAAAAGGGAGAAACACCTTTGTCATCTTAAATTTCTTTAGAGAGATGTAAATGTCTCATAAGAAAAGAGAGACACAATTCAACCTCCATTGAAGAATAATTATCATTACTTTCAAAATGTATACACTTCACACCTTTAGAAGAAACACCTAGAGTTCTATTGTGGATGACACATTTACATTGATCATAGTTGTAAAGCTCAAAAACTTTCACAACATACATGACAATAAGGTTGTTAATTAGAAACAAGATTATCAAGGGGGCTTGGATCAAACCCTTAATGTTATTAATGAAGGCTTATGGATTAGAAAAAAATTTACACCAACTAGCTATCAGTGACACTAGACAAATTAGTGCAAAATTCTTAATCTAATCAACTTTTGCCTTTGAGCACACACCCTCTACCGAGTCCTTGGCATGTAAGGTCTCATTCAATTTGTAGGCAATAGTGCTAAAACAATTAGAGAGCCCTGTCACTTATAGAATTGGTAGGGGGTTTGCGTGCATGTGCCTTCAATTGAATTGTGTATTGTCATTTGACACTACAAGTGTGTCGAATAGGTTTGATCGAATCTAAGCAATTTTGGCCATGTTCCATTTTGAATTTTTCATCTTGGCCCAAAAGTGGGACTCATTTATGTGCTACTCTATACTTACATGTCTTGACTTAATTACACAATATTTGTGTGTGGGGTCCTCCATACAAAATTCACTAATTATTTGAAATAGAAAAGCTAAAATTGGCCTCTTGTTATCAAATATTTCCTATTAAATATTCATTAAAACAAACAAAGCTATAATGCAAAATTTTGTCAACGTAACTAATACAACATTAAAAACTTAAGCATTAATTTATTCATTTATCTCGGAAGAGAACACTTTTCCAAGAATGATATAATACCCTCCACTAAAATGTAAGTATTACAAAATAATTGTAATTGCAACATTTCAAAATTATTAATAATGCCAAATCTGTCTTTTTGTAATTAATTACAATGGGCCGAGCTTTTCCCTTGAGTGATTGAGGGACTCTCAGTCAGGCTTAAATGAGTTGTTTGCAAGGTTACACTGTCTCAACTGCTGCACCCAGCCTGATATGTTTGACTTTCTCTTTAATAATGACATTAATTTTCATAGTCAACATAGATTATCTCTTTTATTAAATATATATGCAGATTCCTACAAGAATACATGGAGCTTCAAATTCATTTTTCAAATCAATTCACAACCTTTTCCACATGTAGAAAATGCTTTAGGTGGGCTTGGTTTTGAAGATCCATTGTATTACAGTGGACAACCCAACTGTTTTTAGTTTTCCCGTTTTTACATTTTGTTCATGGTTACTTTCCTCTAATGTAACACAATGGCTCTTGCAATTATTAAAATTTAAAAGTAATTTGCATCTTTTAGAAAACTTACTTTTCAATAACAATATGAATGTTCCTATGAAACCACAATTCTCTAAACGATGGTAAAAGTACATCAAAATACAAAACGCTATGGAAGGGAAGCATAATAAATATGACAAAAGTAACAAGATATTCAATACTTGGAAGCACTATAATCAGACTTGTAGATGGTTGATAACGTTGCAAATAAGAGGCTGAACACAATCAGCTTCTGTTCCAATTTACAATTGCACAACATACTCGTTTTTTGTTTCCTTGTATGCAAAAGATAAACCTAATTGATTGGAAGAACTTTCAATCTTGCTATCATAGTCTGAAAAGGAGAAAATGAAATGCAACATGGTGGTCTAAATCTCTATTCATGGTACATCTTTCTTAAATACAAATTCTAGAAATTTGTTCATCATTCCAGCATAGATACTAGCTGCAACAACAGATTGCCTTGAATATATCTTCCAAAAATACACTGGAAAGGCTCTCTTACACTCTCGGCACCTCTCAACTTGTTGGTACAAAATATTCCTTGCACTCCTCATCGACAAGAAAATAGTAGCAAATGAAACCCAACTGACCAAGAGGTCCATCAACTAATATCTTGTTATGTTGTTCAATAGAACCAATAAGTTATAGTAAGCAACTAAAATGTTCCCAATTCAATGAAAACAAACTACACAGATGGTTTAATGAAAAGTAGTTAGCCACCAAGTTACAACTCTTCCTTTGTACAGTGCATTCGCAAAAGTGAAAGCCAATGTACTCTAATTGATCTTTGGTTTGGGTCGCTTAGATCTCAACAAGAACCATAGTACAGCCGCTGCCAATATGAATCCAGATAAAGCAAAAATATCAAATATGTCAAATTGCACTTCCACCTTCCGTTGGCGAGTACAATGAAATGGATGCAAGGCAGCAAGTGTGGCATTTGTGGTCTCCACGAAACTTTTAGAAAGGTAGCACAGTAGAGCATTAGGCAAAAACCAAAGTGATTAATGGTATTTAAAAGGAGCCAATAAATAAGTGAAATCAAAATATAGATTTATACTGAAGAGTAGTTAATTACCTTAGAGATGCATCTTCAAGCACTCGAAGCAACCTCATTGAATCTGCATAACGCATTTCCCCGACTGCCCCTGCAATCTGTTTATGAGACAAGATCTCTGAGTATCAAATTAGATAAGTGTGTAATCCTCTATAAGTGGCGAGTTTGGGTGCACTCACAAAGATGACCCAGGTTCAAAACATGCCATTCACATACCCCACATGTGATTTGGTTTAACTAGGCAAAGCAAGAGGGAAGCCCTCTCCAAAAACAATGGGACCTTATTTACCTAGTAATATTAAATACATATTGGAAGAAACACCATAGATGCACAAGGAGAAAAGCTTACTCGTCTCCAAAGACTAACAACTGTATTGTAACTGGTAATCAATGAATGCTCCTGAGCCCTGAAAGCTCTAAACGTATGTTCACCTTAACATAAATTAAGTCAAAACAAGTTCAAATGATACGTAAATCACTAGCTAGTGATCACATTAAAGTAATCCACATACTATGCAGAAACATTTATATTTTAAATAGGCAAGGATACCAGTCCGCTCCATGAGCAAACGATCAATTGCAGAATTGACAAAATCAACAGACTCATCAAGACTGGTTATGATATAATTTCGAGCTATAATATCAGTCTGAAACAATGATGTATGCCACCCTGATGAGGTGCTAGCAAAAGGATTGCATCCCACAGACCAAATCCAATCCTGTCCAAGCAAACATGTTAGCACTTTTGAACATGATTCCAATGCACAACACCATCTTACAAATGAATAAGAGGAAGTAGCAAGAGTGTTGTTTTGCTCACCTGAATTGCATTTTCATGAGCATGGCTATATGTCAAATGAAGTGGCACCAGACCAGCTAGATGTTCAGCAGCTGCTGCTAGGCCAGCTTTTATAGGATTCCTGTGAAAGCATTGTAAAATCCAGCAAAAAACATTTTGAGGAATGAACTTGTTTAACAGTCACCATATTCCCTTGAAAAGTACATAAATTAACTTCAAACTGCAACTATGGAATTTCAAAGAAGTACAGAAAATGCCAATAAATGTAGTAATTAAATCTTTAGAACTACTGTTAAACTAAGAGACAAATGCATGATATTTTGGTAACAATGTAATTTTTATATTTGAATTTGATCTATGGACTACAACAAATGTCACATCTCCAGCAATGCTATCCATGAAAAACATAATTTGAGACCAACAGAGCTTACCTCAAGTCCCATAATAATGATTGGCCATTGCATTGCAGGTGGCTCTCCCAATCAGACTGACTTGACTGCACAACAATAACCATATCTTGAAGTGCCTTTGCCTGGTAATGCTTGTCTATAAGAAGAGGTTCCCCTTGCTGTATAAACCAGAAAACTGGAACTTCCAGAGTAGACCGACTATGAGACTGTGTCCCTTCAGAAGACAAAAGCATAAAATATTTAGGGGACTGACTGTGTCAAGCATACTGCTGTCAATCAAAGCAAACAAAAAAGAATTATACAAGATAACACTAAAGCAACATGAAAAATTGTCTTATATTTGTTTCTTCATGGAAAAAAATGATCTTCAGACCACAATTTCAACATTCTAAACCTAAATAAAGAGACTATACCCCTTCCTGTGAAACCTTTCTGGGAGCCAAAAAGGTGGGACATTTCTATTCTGACAAAAGGAATACATTGTAAACATGTTTATTTTTTCCATGGGAATGCCAATTTACTTGAGACAGATTTTCAACTTCCACAAGAGAATTGAATATCAGAAAGCTATTTAAGAACTCGCGATCAAGAAATATAACTGTATTTCAGGCCTAGCCAAAAGCAATTAAGAAGAATGAATGTATCATTATGAAACAATTATCTCGAGTCTAAGGCCATTATTAAATTGAGAATAGCTCCATTTAAGCCTCAAATGCGTGAATGGATTCATGTACACTGCTCAAAAATGCACCTCTAAGTGATCCACTTTCACTCAGCCTTTGCAGCTGATGCTGTAGAATAAACGAATCAATATAACTTCGAACAGTTGTTCTATACGTTCCATTCACAAGCAAAATTGGGACAGTGGCTGCACGTCGTGCAATTGAGAATGCCATTGCCAAGGCAGGGTCCTCTGAAAGTGCCAACCTAGCCAACCAAAAGACTCAAAATAATCAGATGTTTCAATTTTAACAGATTTTATCCAACAATTTTTCATATGCATTGGAAACAAGCATACACTGGGCAAAGAGACATACATATGAGTATTAAACTGAAACTTCTGAGAAGGAACTATAAGAGACGACAGCCCTTGCATTATAGCATTTGGTTCCACAGGCAATAGATCTGCACGTTTTACTTTCTGCAATAATACATATGAGTTCAGAGTCAGCCAATTTCACCTCTAAATGTCCAGAGAAACCTTCTCCAAATGATAACCATACCTCCTGAGTGATGAAAAAGAGCTGAAAAGATATTTTTTCATAGTAATGGAATGCTCCTTCAGCACTGGAAGGTGCAACAATGTGCCTCATAGAACCCCAAAAAGTGGCACCAAGATGAGAAAGGAATGAGTCACGTGCAACCGTGTAATTCTGTGCATCCTGAAGATATTGAAACAAATTTTAAGAGCCAACAAATAGTATTAAATAAATTGGAAAAGGACCAAACATTGCATATTGCAGCTCATTGTTCCCCTTATGAATTTTTTAACCACATTGGCACCATATCTAATTGAAAGATTCACCAAGAACGAGTCAATTATTCTCTAAGGTGAAAATAAGATTCAAGCTCAACAAATAGAATGGAATTTTTCTTTACTGTCAATTACCAAAGCTTTTTGCATTTAATAGGTGTGTATACAAAGAATAAGTGATCCCAACAAGTTCTATCCAAACAAATTTTTCTTTTCTTAGGAGTTTTCCAAAGGCACTTCCTCCTTGATTTTGTTCAGTTCTAATATAGTTGTAATACTTTAGCAATGGTCAATTTTTAAAAGTATAGGAAAATGTCATAATGACTTAAACCATAGCTCACTCTGAGACATAAGTCACAAACTCACAATTTAAGTTAATAGATTTGATGGGTAGAATTCAGTGAAGCAGTTATATCTTTCATAAATTCCTTTGCTATTGATCTTTCAATAATCAAACGGTGTGTATATTTTTTCATCTTTTCCCTCTTTCTCTTTGTATTCACCATGTGCATGTCCAATCTATATGGTATCAGAAATTGTTGGCAGGCATCTGAAAAATTGAAATAAGTGGAAATTAATCATTATGGAGATACCTACATAGATGGGACAAAGAAGTACAAAACTTTTAGCGTAAAGCAAGGCAGAGAAGTGAAGCCTGACGAAAGTTTCCAAGGACCTGAAAAAGGATGTTGTCAAGAACAGGCATTGTCTACAGTCATCTCCCAGGGGTTTGTTCTGAAATCAAAGTAAAGAAATCTATACTACAATTCTGCATCTAAATATAGAACTGCCTGTTTTTGGCAAATCCTCGGGCCCTACTGATATTTAGAAGGTAAGGTAAACAAGCCTTTCTAGGTTCCAACATAGCCAACATGACTAGTAGTATATGGGAACAAAAGAACATTTTCACTTAACCTATGTTTTGTTTTTATCTTGAAACCTCTAAAATTTCAACCTGTGTTCCACAACCTACATTTTGTGTTGATCTTGTAACCCTAATGTTTCAACCTGTGTTCCACAACCTACATTTTGTTTTGATCTTGTAGCCCATAAAGTTTCAACTTATGTTCCACATGGATGTGTCCCCTCTCATTAGTCACTGTCCCCAGTTCCTCACTACCATCCCTGTGTCCCCATGCTGTTTTCCTATTTAAATATCATTTCTAGGATTTTAAAAGTACTTCTAGGCATCCCCTTGCTGCACTCCCATGTTTCTCCCACATCTCCGATCACTCCCATGCCCCCAAAAGGTGATCTGACTTTGATCAGATAAACATTCAGATCCAGTTGTTTGAGAGATCAATCGTATTGACTTCTTGTCGACTCATGTATGCATCCTTTATCCTAAATACACCCCTTGGGGATGTGCTAGGACATGTTCATTATTGTGAGAGAAGAGAAGCTTATTTGAAAATATATCTTAGAGGTTCTGGCAATTAAAGGTTGCAATCCATTGCCATGTTTTCTGGAGATAATATGATCCAATGCCACAACCCCTACAGTAAAGAAAAAAGTAGTTAATCAAATTATTAGAGGAATACAAGGATCTTTTCTTACCCCCAAAAAGGGTACCAATGCATTGTTTAGGATAACACACTATCGATCTGATTCAAAGACTTCCTCTTCCCAGGTAGTTGATTCAATGACAACCCTTTAATATGAGATGTGACAGATTTGTTAGAATAGACACCCACCTTGGCACCACAAATTTCCCCAATACAAGTAATTTGTGAATCTGAGATCCAGCAATGCACTAATATTTCCCAGTAAAGACAGCAGATGTGGCAGAGATGTATCATGCATTGAAGCCATAACAAGGGGCTCCAAGCTAGCTACCCTGTTCATTCCATTCCCAGCTGATAACAAAAATCTTTTTCTAAATTTATTTTGGATGTCTCAGTTGAGAAGAGTGCCATATCTGCATGTATCAAGCATGGCCAAAATTTTGCAGTTGTTTTGGATATGGGCGGGTACAGTACCTAACCTGTATCCGAGCCATATCATGGTATGCTTGCTAGGGTGAGTGGGGAGGTGTATCCTGCAACTCTGCCTCTTCCTAATACATTATTGTACTGCTGTCCATTCCACAAGAATGAAGAGATCAAACGCCAAATTCAAGAACTGGTGAATAAAGGATAGACACACTCAGGTATTTAACTTGCAATAGCCCAATTGTGTGTGCACAAAAGAAGGATAGCACATAGAGGTTGTGCATCACGTACAGATCATTAAGCAAGAGCATGGTGAAGAACTATCCACTTCCAAGGAAAGAAATCCTACAAAATCAGCTTCGTAATGCAAATTTTATTACCAAGATTGATCTCAAATCAAATTATCAATACATCCTTTTGAACCTTCAGATGTATGAAAACCAACATTTCATGGGGACACATACCTGAAAATCTAGGTGACATCCCCGATGTCGCAGATGCCCTGAGGATTTGGGGACTTGGAGGGGATGTCCCCCTTTTCAAGAACTGGACAGCCTGCTCCATTTGGTGCATAAAAATAGAAAAAGGTAACTTTTAAAGAAAAATGCTAAAATCCCCTAAACAGGTAAAAGTGGGAGGGTTGTCATTGCAAATTCAGCATATTGCATTTACTTCTTAAAATGTTAGTTGTTTTTAGTTTGTTTAAGTTAATTAAATAGCAGTCCCCCTGCCATCCCCAAAACTGGGCAATTTTTTTGCCATCCCCAAAACCTTGTCCCCACATCCCCACATTCCCCTGCTCTGGAAACTTGAGAAACACTAATGAAAAAACCCACATATAGAGTGAACGAATGTTTGATTAAAGAGTTGGTCATACCCTTGGATTCATTCATGCAGCTGATGAATGGCATCCAACAACCCTTACAGGTTCATTTGTTGTTTGCCCATCTTAACAACATACTCATTTTCAGCAAAGCAGGGGAGGAACACCTAAATCACATTTGGCATTCTTCACTTTTTACAGCAACACAAACTGTATGCAGATCTAGACACGTTCATTTACCATGAAGGAGATACAACACTTAGGGTGTTTTGTTAGTGTACATGACGCATATGTGGATCCATCCAAGATCTATGTCTTTGTACTTTGTTTGGCTCACATCACTTGGCTCTTAGGCTCTGTTAGGTGCCAGTACTTGAGCTACTAGATCTTCAACCATCAATTGAGATAGAGACTAATGCATTTGAGAATGCACTTCAAGAAATCCTCAATTAGTTTAGGAATCTAGTGGCTTACCACAATCAAATATTCACTATTGCAGTAAGAATGTATTTGACATATGATCAAGAACTTTAAGCCATTGTCTAGGCATGGAAGCACTGTATATTGGGAAAAGAAACCGTCATTCATACCAACCATAAACCATTGTAGTTCTTACAGATATAGAACAAGTTACACCTTCAAAAATTCCATTTGAACATCATGCATAAGAAAAGGGTTGCAAATACAGTAGTAGATTGCTTAAGTTAACATCAAGTCCAAGCCCTTCACCTTATCCATTATGCAGGTGGATATGAGACCAACACTTGGCCAATATGATACCGGGCAAATTTAGGCTTTGCAAAAATCTATCAAACATTGAATGTTATAAATCAATTCCAAATCATTACTTGCAATTAGACTTGTATAACCTACGGCACTTGTGTGTATCGTCTGAGAGCATCTAAAGTTGGTATGGGAGGCTCACTTTACTACAATTGCAGGTCATTTTGAAGTTGAAGAAGACCTAGTGGCATTGAGTAAGTGTTTCTTTTGGCCACATTTCAAATCAGATGTTGTAAAATACCTTAAGTCTTGTATTACATGTGCTATAGCCAAGCTAGCCAACAAGAAACAGGGAATATATGCTCCTTTGCTAGTACCAAACAGACCTTAAGAATCAATTTCTATGGGTTCCTCTCAAGTGGTACCAGTTGTGTTTATGAAGTAGTGGATAAATTCTCAAAGGCAACAATTCTTGCACCATGTAAGAAGGCTATCTCAGCTCAAGAAACAACTTAATTACTCATTCTAAATATAAGGGTTCACTTTGGATTACCATCAACCATCATATCTAATAGAGATACTAATTTCTTGCACAATTTTCTAGAATGCACTTTGGTCAATGATGGATACAATGTTGGCTAAATCTACTGCATTCCATCCTTGGACTAATGGACAAACAGAAGTGAATATGATGATCATAAATCTCACAATTTACAATTTTGATCAAACTTGGAATGAGAGTCTGCCTTTCATTCAACATAGCGACAACAAAATTGTTTACAACTTTACTAAGTTCATTGAACATAGTCAACATATTTAACAATAATTGTAGACAATTCTACAAAACAAATTATTGAGACTCACCAGGTCCTCACCTAGACTCGCGAGTCTGGGTCCGAGGCGACCTTGGTGATTCTGTGGATTAGACTCCCAAATTCGTTGAGTCCCCATCCCTAGACTCACAGTTCTCTGTAGACTCACAAGTCTCGACATGGGATTTGATGAGCCCACAAGGCCTTGACTTAAAAAATATTTTTAAAAAAATTCACTTCAATTATGAAAAAACGACATCAAATGTAAACCTAAAAGGCACCTAAATACATTAAAACACATTTCATATGCTCTTTTGACCATTTTCAATTGCCAATTTGCTTTCAAACCGTTTTAACTCTACTTCGATATCATTTTTATCTTCAAAGGAGCTGAAAATTCTTGTGCAAGGAGCTGATAGGGTTCGATTAATGGTGAATTTGCTCCAAATAGGAGCTAATATAAGGTTCTAGACTTGAGCTACACATTTCCAACTTCCAACTTCAAGCATCATGTCAAGCTATGTTGAGAATCTTCAATTTTTGTCGCATTCTTTCCTTTTTATATTTTATAGCTAGATTTTTTCAGAATTTCAGTCTTTTACATTGTAAAATTTAAAATTTAAAAAAATAAGAGAAAAGCATGAGTTAAAACCCTAGGGTTATGTTTTAATTTTTTCCTCGCATTCCTGTTTTTATCTTTCTTATTTGTTTTTTAAAGTTTTTGTTGTATTTGTTTTGGCTTCATCGCCTGCATTTTTTAATTAACCCTTACTTCTTTTCTCTCTGTGGTGTATGGTTTTCAATTCTTCATATGTCTAAACCACGAAGGACAGACTCTGCACGGGCACATGGTGCGCCAAGATCAAGAAAAGGGCAAGTGTTTTGTAAATACTATGGTGTGGAGTTTCGAGGAGGCATTATTCACCTGAAATATCACCTTGCCCACAAGGCTGGATGTGATCCTCCCTTATGCCTAAATGTTCCACTTGAGGTTTTGAGAAAGGTGGCAACATATTTGAAGACCTTAGAAAAGAAGGAACAAAGATTGAGAGAAACCAGCAAATAGGTGCAAGTGCAACTTCCACTACTTCAATGTCTAGAAGTGGAAATGGATTGGGTTCTTCTAGCATTGGGCCTAGAGTTCGCAATTTGGGGAGTTGAGTTGTTCCACGCACTACTCTTGGTTCCCAACCATCAATGGAAAGCATGAGTTGGAACAAAGAGAACCACATAGTGGCAAGGAAAGCAATAGACAATTTTTGGTATTTTTGTGACATTCTCTTCAATGCAGCAAGGTAACATTTTAGTTTTTTATGTCTCAGTTTTATTATAATTTCTTAATTATTACTTTCATAGTTTTGTTGAGGGTTTTTGTTTTTCTATTTGTTTTCTAAATTCTGATTATTTTTTGATGTTTTAGGTCCCCTTATTGGAAAGCAATGATTGATGCAATTGCCGTAGCTGGTCAAGGATTCAAAACCCCTTCTATTGATGATCTTCAAAGCCCAATTTGACAGAAAAGGTGGCTGATGTACAGTCTATCATTAAGGAGCAGCAGCCTATCTGGGTGAAGAAGGGTTGCACTGTCATGTCCATTGGATGGACTAACTAAAAAAATGTAATGCTGCTCAATTTTGTAGTTTCTTCTTCTGGTAGCACAATCTCCTTTAACTTTAGGGAAGATAAAGAATGCAAATTATTTGTGGTGTTTTGGAAGAAGCTTTAGTGGAAGTGGAGGTGGAAAATGTAGTGCAAGTAGTCACCGATAATGCAGCAAATTATGTTGCTGTAGGTAAACTACTGATGTATAGACACCCCTCCATTTTTTGGACTCCTTGCTCAACGCATTGCATTGATCTAATGTTGGAGGACATTGGCAAACAAGATTGGGTTAAGCCAATTGTGGAGCATGGACGAAGCATTTGCAAATACATTCATAACCATGCTTGGGTACTCTCTTTAAAGGAGGAGTTTAAAAAAAAAAGGAGTTGGTCCAACCTAGTGTCACTCGATTTGCAACCTCGTTCATCAACTTACAATCTTTGCTGCAAGCAAAAGCTTCTTTGAAAGTTTGAAGTAAGTGTTTGTTAGTGAAAAGTTGAGTGATTCTTCCTATGCATAGACAACTGTTGGGATCGATGTGGTGGATTCAGTACTTGATGACACCCATTTTTGGACTCCTTCAAAGGAGACTATAGATGTAAGTTGTTAAAGTTGTTTTTCTGTCTTTTTCTAGTGTCCATAAATTTATTTTTTCTTCATTTGCAGCATAATAGCTACTTTTCTTAACTACTTGAATTTTAACTTTTTATAAGTGACTGAGCCATTGGTTTCTCTCCTTCGTGTTGTTGATAGACAAAAGCCAACAATGGGGTACATCAATGAGGGAATGGAAAGGAGTATATCAAACAATATTATGGCAGTGTTGAGGCCAAATATGTGTCCATTTGGGATATCATTGACAAGCGCTGGATAATGCAACTTCATAGGCCACTTCATGCTTGTGCATACTTTTTCAACCCAACCTTCCAATTTCTTGATGGCTTCTGGGCTAATGAGGAGATTATGGGAGGCATCTACACCATCATAGAGGCTATGGAGAGAAGTCTACAAATAAGGGTTAAGATCATGTCCAAGATTGAGATCTACAAACAAGCACTAGGAGATATCTTTTCTTGAGACACATGCAAGTTAGCAGGAACAACTACTACACTAGGTAAAATTTTCATTCAGTCAAATTTGAAACATTGATTTAAAATTTAATGATTTCCTTCTTTGTTATTAAATTTTGAATTTCTACTATTTGTAAATCTTAAACATTTTAATTTTGTCCTTACAGATGCATGGTGGGACAATTTTGGCGTTAAGGTGCCTAATCTTGAAAGAATTGTCATTTGAGTTTTGAGCCAACCATGTAGCACTTCAAGTTGTGAGTGCAATTGGAGTGTGTGTGAGCACATACAAGTTGTCAACCTCTTTATAAGTACACGTAGTTGGATTAGCACAAGTTAGTTTACTTCCAATCTTGGTTATGTGATCAAAACTTAGCGGTACAGAAACTGAACTATATATAAGTAAATAGAAAGAAATTCTCTTGTGGGCTTGCATCATCAATAAAATTATTACCTTTGCTATACCTAGCATAAATAAAAATCTTATTTCCATCATCAAATAAGAATTCAAGGACACATGGCTGTCACAATCAAAGATAAATACTATGTAAAGGATGATAAGAGCATTAGTATTTCTCAGTACATCTGACAAATTATTGTGGAGGTTAACCCCAAACATGTATCTCCATGTGTAAAATGTCCGAAGAGAAGAGGCCCTACTGTATATTGAGACAACAACTCACCCGTAGGCTCGCCATTATTAACAGTATAAGCTCTAACATGTATAAACATAGATGTTTACTTGGGTTGAGCTTGGTGAATGGTCGCATGCTAAGAGGCGCCAATAAGATCTTGGAGTAAGGTTACAGGTTGAAAGAGATCTAGAGCATAGGTACCTAATAACCTTTTTAGCTTTGATGAGAAATAATTTTATTGCCACCTAATTGAATGATGGGTTACCACTCTCTTGATAGATCTGTCTTTCTGAGTAAGCATTAATGACTTGAAGGACCTAAAATGATAATATACTTTGTATTATATGGTTGAAGGGCAAAGTCAAAAGCATGTTATTCCTACTTCACATCACTGGGTACTTAAAGGTTAAAGAGTGGCCCAGTTGTAAGGTTTAGCCAGCCACATTTCCATTTAAATGCATCTCTCTAGATAATCGTTCTAAAGATATGATAATCTCAAATATCCCCAGTACTTGAGAAGCATGCATTTGCAATCAACTCTTTAACTAATTCTAAAGATCATGCACAGAATAGGATAAATTGATCTTTATTAAGGAATTAAAAAGATGCTCTTTCCTGCTAGCACTTCTATTTAAATTTAATCTTCCTAACTAGCACCTTGTAATTTGGACAAAGAGATTGTTTCATTATAGTGCTCTGTGTCAGCTAATTATAAAGGATATAATGCAGTCCAAAGCCCAGGTTCTAACGATATTCTAGGGAGAAAGAAATCCCTTCATTAACATTCTCCTGGATAACACACTGAAACATACCTGAAAGTAATTCTAGCACTCTTACTCCTTTCAGAAGTTGTAGAAAAACATTTTACCTCATGCATATCTGAAAACAAGTTCCACTGTTCCATTCGTTTCAATGCCTCAGCTGCCTTCTTCTTGTAGGTTTCTTCATACTCCTCACCTTGAAAAGTCTCCATTTCACTTCTCAAATCACCCATCCTCTCATCAAGCTCTGCAACATTAACCAACCACATTGAATGCACTTTTTCGAACAAACTAGTGCAAAATGATTAGAAATAATGGCACTGGCTAAAGCTACAAAATTATATAAAAAAAATTCAATTTCGATGACTAAATCTAATCTCATCTCTGAACTTGATCAATTCTTTCATCACTACCTGAATAAAAAATACTTGACAATTATTTTTATTATGTCAGCAACCCTGGAAAGCGAAAACTTGAAAGCAATAAATGAATGTGACTAGAGCCAAGCATGCATACTCAAAAGCAATACACCATGTGAGTAAAAGGAGAGCATGTGTACTCAAAAGCAATAAACCATGTGAGTAGAAGCAAGCATGAATACTCAAAAAAGCAATAAATGATATGAGTAGAGGCAAACATGCATTCACAAGGTAATAAGTGATCAACTACGGACCAAACAGAATATCACAAGTACTAATTAATCACATAGAGAATATCTTTGTAGACGCGAGCCAGAATGAAGCCATAACAAATGCCCAAATATTCTGATTACGTATGACAAGATGAAAATGATTTGGCAATTAACTACCAATATGTTACTATGTCAAGATGCATTGCAATCCATACATATAGAAACAAAAGAAGGATTTTACCTTCACAAAGTGCAAGCTTGACCTTTCTTCCTTTACAATGTTTGAAAGCAAAAAGTTCATAAATATCCATTTCTGCTAAAAGCACATCAACTGCATGATGATCCTGTCACAAAACCAAAAAAAAAATCACATAAGACTTTTGACCCTATATTAAATTCAATATTCTACGGAACATTAGCATATGCAACA
Organism: Cunninghamia lanceolata; assembly: GCA_027924645.1. Classification (NCBI taxonomy): domain Eukaryota; kingdom Viridiplantae; phylum Streptophyta; class Pinopsida; order Cupressales; family Cupressaceae; genus Cunninghamia; species Cunninghamia lanceolata. The sequence goes on along the minus strand of BSBN01000252.1, from coordinate 10,984,819 downwards.
TTCAAATTTGGGAATGAGAGTTAATAAGAACTTCTTTTTAGCAATACCTCAGTGTTCTCCCTACTTTTTAATGTCACTGGAACCTTATCAATTGCTAGATATTCTCAAAACCCCAATTACAAAGAATTTGTGTCTGAATCATATATGGATTTTTTAATATCAAATTGTTTAATATGGTGCCCTGGCAGATAGAAATGTTTTGTATTTCCATTTTATTTTCTGATGCGTGAAGTGGGTCCCTTGCCTTGACTAGGCCCTTAAACAAATACTAATAGAAACCTAGATTGCCAAAACAAAGCTAAATCCTAACTACTCAAATGAAACCAACTATCAATGCAAGGACCCCACTCCCTTTTTAATTTGGAAACAAAGCATCCTTTTACATTGATCCATCACTTTATTAGAGAAAGATTTCTTCCTATGAACCACTGACCACACTTCTAAATTCTTATCCAAAGATTCTTCCTCTGAAACGCCATAAGTTAACTGAGAGTCCCCACCAAGGGAAAAAAGTGCATTGTTTTGGACATTTCTCATTAGAGACCTAGGAGGGGTTACATCAAACAAGGAAGTGATCTAGGAGGATTCACCAACAGTGGTACCTATGGTAACACCAAGACCATTCTCATGGCTTGTGGCAACTGTGGAAACACTTCAATGGTCTGTGGTACACCAAAGCATCTCCCAAAGGCTTGTGGGAACACAAAGACTACCCATCTATCTCCAACAAGTGTTGCACATGCTCCAATAGTGGCACAAAGCACTCTGCATACGATCAAAAACTCTTGCAATAACCATACTTTATCCAAACACTCTACAGTTTCTACAATGGCTTCAGCAAGGCCCAATACACCTCTAGGCCAAACCACAAAGTCCAACTCACAAAGATTCTTACTGCATCATTCTGAGCATCACTCTATAGACTTTGAATAGTGTGGTCAACATGGCAATCCAGATGACATCCCTGAGGCTCACACTGTCCCAAGTCGTCTACCAACAAATGGTTACATTCCACAATCACCAAGAGATGAGAAGTCAACAAGGAAATAATTCAACTTCCTAGGGACTTTTGGTCTCCACGGCATGAATCTATGTAATTTATATATATACATCTCTTAACATAGTTTGGAGTTTGGACAATGAATAGGAGATAGAAGATAGCAGCCATACATCCTTGTCAAGAGTACGCCATGTATAGAGTGAACAACTGAATAATATATTTATTGTTTCAGTTCTATAGCTCTCTATCTCGATTTTTACATAATTGCTTATAAGCATCCTTATACGCCATAACTCTATCTAGATCCTCTTCTAGGAAGTTGTACATCGAGATTCTACTTGGGCCCCAAATCAATGGTATTAAAGCAGTTCATCTTCATCTTGCATGTCCTATCGACGTCTTTGAAACTTCGAAGTATATAAGCCTTGGCATCTGTCATATCCCCTTTTCAAGACTAACAGAATTAATAATATTATTTTAAGTTGGGTCCGATAATTTCATATTTAATGGGCAGCTTAATTATATTATTTATATAATTTTTAGAAGTGTTTTCAAACACTTAATTAAAAATGAATTTTTAAATACTTTGGAGGGAAATTTAAATCCAAGGGCCCGTTTTGAAAAGGAATAAAAAGGTGGCGCTTGGCTTCATTGATCATTAGGATTTCATTTGGCATTCTTCACTTTGAAGTTTCGTGTTTGAGTTGGCATCCAAGGACAAAATCCCTTGGTTGTTTCAAAGGTCTTGGAGGACAAAAACCCTCTTGGACTTCCATTTCCGGATTTGGGGACAAAAACCCTCATCTCCGTCTAGAGCATCTCCACACAAAGGTTGCATTGGAGCTGAATTGGGTGATTTTAGGCATGGATGGAAGACTTGCCGAGTACTGGCAAGTCATGAAAAACTTGCGAGTTTTTCATCATGTCATCATGGCGTGTATTTGCAGTGTTTACTCGCCAGAAAACTCACCAAGTTTCTAGCGAGGACTCTCCAGCTTGCTTGCAGGGTGCTAACATTTGAGACTACACACTTGTGCATAGACTAGTGTTTGTGCTGCACTGGTCTTTGGCACAGAAACACACATTTTGAATGAAAAGCAGGATCTCCCATGTGCCTGGTTACACTATTGTGCATTTGTAAAAGATGCACAATTGTGTAGTTGACAATCTTTGATTGATCATCTGTGAATGGGGGGATAATTCTAAGGGATCCAATTGTGTAACCAATATGTCCTGCAATAATTTCTTGAAATAGTTGACGAGTTTGGGATCATGGTTAGACTCAATGGATGTTGGAAGTCCAAAGTGGACGACACTACATTTGCAAATGATCTTCTTGCAAGCAACTATGATGATCATCTTCAAAAAATGATACACAACAACATAAACACCGCCATTCTTATGCATTGTCATGGGAATGCCTTTCAGATGATCTAGGATTGGATGACATTGATGAGGCTAAGGAGGAGTCATTGCCATCTACTACCAGGATGGAGGTCGAGCCACTGCCTTCTATGCCAAGCAAGGAGCCACAGTGTACTCCAAGGACTAGAACCTCTACCTCTCCCCTAGTTTTCAATAGATTAGGGAAGAGGAAGATGTAAAATGTTGTATTTACTTTTAGTTTTACTATTTTCATTTTGTCAGCTATCTATTGTATCAGGCTATCAGCCATCAGGATTCCGCATGAGGATGCGATTTTGTACTTAATTTGCATTCAAATCAATCAAATTTGATAGAAAACACTTTTGTACTAATTTATGGACTCACTGGATACATCTTGTCATTTAATTTTGCAAAAAAATGTGTTTCTAATGAAATTTAAGCATTTTTTAAGTTGCCGAGTTTTTGCCAAGTCGAGTTTTTTGGGCCTGGCAAGTTTTTGCTGAGTCCGAGTTTTCCAACTATGATAGAAAGCATAATAAATGATGGTACAATAAAATAATAAGGAACATGAGCAATTGGAGAGGACGAGTCAGCAGATCAAGAAACTTAATCTCTTTAAGACAAAAGGCTATGGAAGACTCTCTTATTCAATCTTAAAACTGGGAATAATCATTACAAATTGCATTATGTACCCACTCGGATATATTATAAAAGTATATTCAGCAAAAAACACACATTGCAATCATACAAGAACATAACCCAAATATGACATTTTTTTTTTTTAAATCTAAAAAAAATGTTAAAGAAAACAATAAACCTTCTTACTAGGAATGGCTGCAGGTTCAGCACATATACATCAGCATTGAATAACCAAACTACAAAACTTTCATGGCACATGCACAACAAAAATGAAGGTGTTATACAATATCTTACTTCTCCAAAAAGAGAAAATTTTTCCTGAATCACACTTTGGAATTTATCTTCAGCTTCTTCCTCGCTCATCTCTGTAAAAGGGAAAGCACTCATTAAATTTTATCCACCTGGTATACATCTTCATTAAAAAAAATTAAGACAAGTTCAGAAAAATGTAAATGTGTTTGCGCAAAAGATTCAAAAGATGAGATGCAATTATTTTCAAACAAATGTCCCAAAACATTTAATTTATAAATAATTTCATATAGAATATCAATTCAAGACAACAAAGATTGATAATTGAAGTTGATTAGGGTTGAAAAAATTGCTCAAAAAACAAGTGCTTCACCAAGTTTCAGGGATAGGGAGATGGATTTCGAGGACAGCAATAGTTTTTTCCAGGTTTTGGGGACAATGAGGGGAAAGCTATTAAGATAATATATAAAAATTAGTATTTGAATTTTAAAGTACATAAATTAACATACCTAAATATAACATAGACAAACTAAAAGAAGCTGAAATTTTAAAAACACTAAGTTACTAGTTTTGTCCATAAGGGCCCCAAATCTAGGTCTGATCCGCACCTAGTTCAGGACCCAGTTTCTAGCTGAGCAGTCCTCCAAGGAGCAGCTTTTCATCTGTGGATCCATCTCAGATGAACAGGTGCAAACCCATGTCAAACCCATAGGAGTCCATGCAAACCAAGAGTGAACCCGCGTCAATTTGGGCACTTTTTTGAAAAAATTATTGTTATTTGACTTTGCCTATGATGGATAAAAACAAATCACTAACCTTAAAAGTGACTTCTAAAGCATCTGGAAGACCAAAACAAACTAGTTTTACCTCATTGTGAATGCAAAAAACAAAAACCATTTGTTCTGGTTGAACTTTCATTCTCGCTCGCCATTGCATGAATAAAGTTGAAGATTGATGAGTGAAGGTTCTAAAATGGTTGGTTTACTATTCCTACGTGTATGCAAGTGCCCAATTGCTACCAACGAGATCATAGAGAAAATTCTTTGCAAATGACCTAAGTTTTTTTTTTCTTCCTGCTTTTTTGTTTTACAAACAAACTCTCTTGTTTTGTTTTCAATCTTCTACGTATCTATGACATATGCTTAAAAATTTTAAATGAGTTAGGTTATATATATATATATATATTCAAATGTGTTGTTTATCAGATTTCAAAATTTGTTGCATAGGGATTACAATGGCAGCTAGCTCTAGCTCCATGGGCCAACTCAACTTCAAAACAGACACAAAATCTCCCATTTGGACGTATGTTGAAATGGTACAGCTGGTTCTAAGTGGTGGGCATTATGTTTGGATTTGCAATAGGTGTGGGGTCAAGTATTCAAGCTCATACAGTTGGGTGGAAGCCCATTTATAGGGCATTCCTAGACATGACATCAAAGCTTGCCCAAGAAAGAATGGTGTATCCATTCTATCAAAGCAAGTGATAGCATATATTAGTGAGAACAAGAAAGCACATGAAGCAATAAGTCATTGATCAAATCATTATTTGACAAAAAGAGAATCTCGAGGAATGAGGCCTCCTCCTACCCCATCTAATCCTAAACATGTGGTGAGAGGCACCCATTTTTTGCCACACTTGAAGAACCCATGGTTGTTACACATAAAAGATTAAAGGCATCATTGGAAATGGAATTTCACAATGAGTCTTGAGAGATTGTTGGTCAACACATTGCAAAATGTATCTATACAAATGAACTAGCTTTCAATTTTGTTCACTCATCATATTAGCAACAAATGGTGAGAAAAATTAATGAGGCTCCAAAAGGGTACAAGAGCCCAAGTTTTAATAATGTATGTAGCACCTTACTGAAAAAGGAGGTGAAGATTGTAGAGGATTCATTAGAGCTCATGAGGGATTTGTGGATCAAGAGAGGGATGTCCATCATTTCCGATCAATAGAAGGATTGAAAAAATTGGCCATTGATCAATGTCATTGTAGTGTCCCCTAAAGGGACGATGTTTCTGAGAGTAGTAAATTGTGTGGGGGCGGGGAAAGATGGTGCATTTATTGTTTACATCCTTATAATGGCCATTGAGGAAGTGGGGCCTCGAAACATTGTTCAAGTCATAATGGACAACACCAAAAATTGTAGAACAACTAGTTTATTGTTTGAGGAGCATTATTCACATATCTTTTGGACACCTTATGCTTTCCACTCCTTCAACCTTATGCTACAAAAGATTGGCACCAAAATTGATTGGATCCAACAAGCATATGCCGCAGCCAAAGAGATCCAGATGTTCATCACCAACCACCACATGTCGTACGGCGTATTCAAATCATTCTCAAAATTGGAGTTGCTAAAGGTAAGTGAAACATTACAAAATTTTAATATTTATGTTTCACTTTAGTAATTTATTTTTTTAATTTAATTATGTTTTCTTTGTTTTTAATTTCTTTTATTTTGATTTTCGAATAGGTTGTTGAGGCTTGTTTTGCCTTCGACGCAATTGTCTTGAGACGACTTGTGAAGGTTCAAGAAGCACTTTCTACCACGGCCATTAGCCAAAATTGGTCCATATGGAGGCAATCAAGTACTAAGAGGGCAGAAAATATTAAGCGAATGATCCAAGATGGAATTTGGTGGTATCATGTCGAATATCTTCTTAGTTTCACTAACCCCATTGTCAGTATGATGGATTATCCTAACATGGATAAGCCTTGTTTGGAAGAGATATATGATGGGATCTGTTGATGGTTGTTTTTCAACAAGTCAACAATTAGAGTAAAATACTGAGTATCTGACTCCCTCTTGAGCAAAGCCTCTCGGATGCTGAACTAGGTGATCAAACGAGATGACTCCAAGGTTCCTTCTGATGATTTTTGGTAAGAGACAGCTCAGTGATTAAGTATGATTTTGCTGTTAACAAACAAAGGGACTTACACAATTGTTCAAGTAACTTGCTGTTTCAAGGACTATGGAAGTGAATACTAGAGAGTCTAAGTACTGCAATTGACGCGTATGATTTAGCAATGGACGTACTTTGGTTCTAATCCTAACTTAACGAAAAAAAGGCAAAAGATGTAGGGTTTAGAAACACTAATCTAATCCTAAATGGAAGGACGTTTACTACTTGAAGTGAAATCGAACCAAATCCTGTTTCGCCAAGATAAAACAACTACACAAGATAGGTGCAATCTTCAAAGGTGTACAAGATGTTTAAATCAACTATGCTCATGAAAGATTCAACAAGCATAAAGATCGAATTGACGTTCAATTGTTCAGACTAACCATGCACTGCAATCTACAAGCCGTAGACTACAAATGGTATGAACTTAAAGACTTCACCACAAAGCAATAAAGCAACCTTTCATTAACTAACTTAAACTTAAAGAAAACTTATAACTTAACTTAATGTTTGTTTGAAAATTGAAACCATGCAACACTAAGAAACATAAATAGAATCACCAAAGCAATGAATCCTTTATTATCTCAGAGAGCTCTTACAACAATTTCAGAATTTCCAACCTCTTCAAATGAGAGCAATGAGAGCTCTTTTATAGACCTCAAAGGAAAGAAGGGTCAAGATCGATCGGCCGAATCAGCGGACCAGATCAAGCCACATCACAAGTAGTTGTAACAAACTATCCTTTATTAAATGAAGGAGGCTCACTTTATTAAATGAAAGAAGCTATGAAGGAGAGAACAAAGGCACGCTTTCCAAGAAGATAAGGAAGCCACATCATGTGCCCTCTATGTAGTAGCAGAAGGATCCATTAAGGCGGCGACAAGTGTACCAATGGAAGATATTGTTCAAATTGTGTCTAGATTCATTGTATCTTATAGCTACATCTGACTCATAGACGCCAAGTGTCTTCTCCCAGTCGTTTATCCAAGACTTATTTTCTCCAAGACGATATGCAAGTGTGAATATACTATCCAGCTGACCTTCATCAAGTCCATCATATTGAAAGTAGAATGCCTTAACTTGTTGCTTCATGTTTTCAATAGTAACATTTCCATAAGGATTACATATTGTTGTCAAAGCAATGTATATATGATTTTCTGTTCTTAGAAGAACACTTCTTATTCTGGACATATCTACTTCAATTTTATCAACCAGTTGGCCCTTGTTGTATCGAGATACTGATCATTCTTTCCCTAGTTGGAATGTTGAAAGTTTCTTCAACTGCCTCCTTTTGCAAATAAGCTAATATCGTTCCATCTTTGGCTGTAATTTGCCTTGTATCTACATCATATTTCTTGACGCATTCGATGATCATCTCTGGACACGGCAAAGCTGGCGGAAAACAAGCAGCTTCAATGGCTCCACTCCTCATGATGGCTCGAGCAAGACTACCTCCGTTGGGTTCTTCAAGGACTGACTTGATATCTTCTAAGCTGCTGTTGCCCATATTCGTGTCTCCTACATTTGTCCACCTTGAGACGAGCTTTGATTCGGGAATCTTCCCCTTGGCATCCATCCGGATCTTCGCTTGTCGCTCCTTGGAAGTCATTGCCATAATCCTGCAAACTCGACGCGAATAAGTAATTGCAAACACAATCTAGACTTCACTTCAGCTACTTTAGTGGATTAAATTTATGAAGTTTTCCTTCATAATTATGAAATATTGCTATCTAAACTCAAGGAATCTATCAAAATCCACTTATCCTTCTTAAATTTTACCAATACTTGAACAATTTTAATGCATCTAATGACGGAAAAAGAAGAAAATCAGATCAGAAAATATTCAGATCAGACTTACTTGATAGGCTGCTTTGAATTTGATACCTTGCAATTTGATCCACCACTTGCTTGGATTGACAAAATCAAATTTGTACTTCTATAAAACCTTCTTGTTGCTGCTCCTTGAAGACAAATCTGCTCTTGGAAAACAAATCTGCTCTTTGAAAATGATAAAAATGAAAAGGAGATGAGGTATATATACATAATTTGCTTTTAAAACTTTACCTCTTACCTAGGCCGACCTCCTTTATTATAGTAAAAAACATTTAATTTTGATTGATCTTTATTTAATAAATGCAATTTCCACGTTTTTCAAGGTAAAAATCATTAAATGTTTATAACTTCCTTTGATTGGCGCATTAGATGGGGTCTTGATGATCTCCTTGTAGATTGCAATTACCTTCTCCCTCAAGCGCATTGGATCAAGAATTGAAATCCTCGTCTTTCACATTTGATAACGTCTTCGAGGTCTTCTTCATATTCTTTGGACTCATGTTTGACTTTCTCCTTGCATTTCGCATTGGATGGGTATGGTGAAGTCTTCTTCTTTGAAATACCATGATCTTTCTTCATAACCCTCTAGGCGCATTGGATCAAGGATTGAAATCCTCAAGCATTTCACTTTAGATCAAGTTTTAAGACTCCTTTCAACATTGCTTTAGTTTGAACTAGTTTTCACTTGCTTAAGGGAATGGTGCATTGGTTGAAGGATTGAAATCCTCAAGTTCCTAGCGCATTAGATAGGCAATTTGAGTTCTTCTCATGTGTGGCGCAATGGATAGGTAACTTGAAGTCTTCAAAATCAAACTTTATTCTCCCCTTCATGTATGGCGCATTAGATGCCACTTTTGATTTCTTCCTGTTGAGCACTTTGATAAGGGTCTTGGAAGTGGCGCATCACTTCATTATGTTGAAATCTCCAAAACTTTGGTATATTAGATGAACTTTACCTTGAAGTAAATCATGCATGGTGTTGGCGCATTGGATGGGACATGGAGAATCCTCTAGAAACAAATCTCATTCTTCCTTATGTTGCGCATTGGATGACCTTGTGGGTAAGCTTCAAAACTTAGGGGAATTCATGATGTTGGCGCATGAGATAAGGCTTTAAAATCCTCTGAACTAAAACCTTGAAGGCTTGACCTTAGATGTCCACTTTCCTCCTTGTAGGGCGCATTGGTTTGAGGATGGAGAATCCTCTGGATTTCGCTTTAGATAGGGATCCTTCAAACTTCACATTGAAACTACTTTGGCGCACTAGATCAGCTTTTTGGAATCTCTGGAGTTTCCCCTCATGAGGTCGCATTAGATGAAGCCTTGAAGATCTTCTAAACTTCGTCTTGGAGACTTGACATTGGATAGGCGCATTAGATCAGGGATTGAAATCCTCTAGTTTTGGCGCATTAGTTCAAGTTTTCGAATCCTCTTCAAGCTAGATCCTTCTCAAGTCAAAACCCTCAAGACTTCCTCTTCCTTCTTGGTGGCGCATCAGTTGAGGTTTTCAAATCCTCTGACACTTATCATCTTAATTTCGCTCCAAGATTCATTCTAAGACTTGTCTTTTCATTTTCGCATTACTTGAGTGTTTGAAATCCTCATCTTTTCCCTCAAAATGATCTTTTAGTTTGGGCGCATTAGATGAGTCATTGAAATCCTCATGCTTTTTCGCATTAGATAAAGGTATTGAAACCTTCATGCTCTTGCGCATTAGATAGCATGTATAAATCCCTCTGGAATTCGCATCAAAAGGCATAAAAAAAATCTTCTAAAATCACTTCAAACTTGAGATCTTTCAACATTTTCGCATTACTTCAAGGTTTTAGATGGGCGCATTGGTTCATCAAGTGGAAATCATCATCTTCAAGCGCCTTTTTCCTTGTGATTTTGCGCCAAGATTTTGCGCCACTTGGACATCCCGTCGCACTAGATCAGCTTTTTGAATCCTCTGGAAAAGTCAGGCGTTTTTCAGGATCGCGAGGGTAAAGGTATATTGAAAAATATATTTAAGTATAAGTTGAGAGTATTTTTCAATATACCTTTCAGGATGTTTGAGATAGGTCCCGAATCCACCGGATTTAAGATGCAAAATATAGAATTTGGAGGATTCACCAGATTTCAGACTTAGCCATTTTTTCAGGATTTTCAGGATTTCAGGCTCCAGGCTTAGTCTTTTCAGGGTCTCAAACATTCTTCAGGATTAATCTCAAGATTCATTATCTAAATGGGATTTGATCAAGATTCTTCATTATTGCAAGTTCATCTGCCTCCTAATCATGAACCAAAGATCATAGAAGAGGAAATCACTACCGGATCGGCAGAGGAAGATACCCAGGACATCATCAAAAACTCATTAAAATCTCGTTGGAAGCACAGAGCTCAAAAAAAGGGGGGGTCCCTATTCCTAATGGGGTGATGTGTGATTTGGTCACAACAGGATCAATTCAATGATTGAGAAGATAAACACCATCATAACTAAGAAAGAGCAAGATCTTGAAGATACTTTCTTCAAACTGTAAGATCCCTAATCAGATCTGCCCTAAAACTTCTGATTTTTATTTTTGTCAAACCCTAGGCACGAAGTCTGATTTTTTCTGTTTCTGAATTGTAAATGGCTTTGGACAGCGAATATATGTATGCCAATTGCTCAAATATAAATGTCATTCATGAACCTTTGTGAAGATAACATCAACCATATATTCTACCACATAATATGACCATTCTAATGCAAACAAATGACATAAAGTTCTAATTTCTGATTATGATTAACAGCTGTTACAAATCAGATTGCTCAGACTTGAAATAACATCTAAATTCAAGGCTCAAACATGCCCAAACATAACTCAGATCTCTGTTGTTCACAATCAGACCTTTATATTGATAAACAAGGGTTTATACATACCAAAATAATGGAGAATTGTTTGAGACATGGACCAGCTAGGACTCGAACCTAGGACCTTCCATTCACTGCTGGAGTGCTCTACCACTGAGCTACTGGCCCCTCTTGGACCAGTCCATCGTCGGTCCGGGTGTGGCTTATTTCCAACACCAACACCCCCCCTTAAGCCACACCTCTCGTGTGCTTGGGGCTCCTAGCCTGGGCCTAGCTCTGATACCATGTTTGGAGTAAATCTAAGTCTATAAATCTATAATGTTCTCCTGTTAGTGGCGAGTAGAACTCTTGCTCCTAAGTTCATGGTGGTGGTCTCAGCTATTAATTTCTGATTAACCTCTCGGTCTCACACACAGGCTCAACCTCTCAGTCTCACACACAGGCTCAGAATTTTAACTTGGCTCTGATACCATGTAAATTCAAATCGAACTTTATAATCTCTAAATTAAATAACTTCTAAATGTTGGATATTGCAGACTTTATTTATTACTTTCTTTTGTTTTGCAGATGCAATTTCCACTTCATACACTTCCGATTTCTGTGTCTGTCCGTGGTATTGCAGGGCAAAGACGTTTGATATATATGTGGTTTGCAATAAGAGTCACATCTGTGATAGACGTGACTCCTCAAGGAGTCACGCCTATCACAGGTGTGACTTAGTCACCCTTTCTTTAGCAGACCGTTAGAATCATCGGCTTTAACAATTTCCAATTACCGTTAATATGCAATCAGTGTTTATAATTTGGTAATATGTCATTCGATCATGCTAAATTGATATTTATTTAACATACCTTATAGATTCATATGTAATATAATCATAATGAATATGTTATCTGATCGAAGCTACAAACAACTCAACACTCCCTCTTAGCTCGGGAAGATAACAATATCACAATAATCTCTGTGAATATCAATTATCTGATCTGTAATGAATTTCACAAAGTAATTTAATATCACATAACTCATGATATATAGTATCACCTACCTCGTGATACGTAGCATCACCTACCTCGTGATACTAAAGGATATACTATACTCGAGAACATTACATTCTCCTTATATATCCTAGTTATGGTATGTGCACTGACATTAAGTCACATAATGTCTACCATAACTTAATCATGATAACTCCATGATTCATACCACTATCAAGTCACATGATATCAGTCTAATGAACATTATAAGATTGTCACCTTATAATGTTAGGTACAAGTGTAGATTATCCAAAAGATCGTCACCTTTTAGAAATAAACACAGAATGGGTAGGCCCATAATGTCATAGAGTCACACATATGACACAAGATGTTTACACATTAAACATCTTTAATATATTAGTACAAATCAATTAGAATCTTACATTTCAATCATACCAAGATTTTTCCTGAAGTGTTCAACTTTCACCTTGAGGAGTGGTTTGGTAAGAATATCTGCAGTTTGATCTCCTGTACTGATATACTCCAACTAAATCACATTCCTTTCCACCATATCACGCACATAGTGATGAGGAATCTCAATATGTTTAGATCTATCATGGAATACTGGATTCACGGATAGCTTAATACATCTTTGATTGTCGCAGTGAATGATAGTTGGTCCCTTAGTGCAGATATTCTCATAAAGTATGCATTAATAGTTCCTCCTTTGTTCATACTTATATGATTTATTTCTCTCTTTAGGGCTAAGGTTCTGCTGGAGTTATTAATTTCATAAGTGCTTTCAAGTGACTTAAACATATGATATGCAGTCTTATGTTTTGTTAGAATCGGCACGATATGATCTCTAACTCCATCAACTATGATTTTCATGGCTTTGTCATTTCCTTCAATCCATGTCGTTTTATCAGGATCATTCTCTGGTTCCGTTTTGTTTTCTCTCACAAATGAATCAACTTTATTTTCTTTTAGTATCATCATAATTCTGAATTTCCATGATGAGAAGTTATTTCCTCCTTCCAATCTGTCTTCGAATCGGATTACTGCTGCCATTTGAGAAATGAGATGTATTAAATCTGAATTTCTCAAGTTCAATTTTCTGTGAATAGGACCGAACATTTAAACAGACCACACCTCATGAACAGGTTGCCTACGTCTTATATTGGATTCACAGCAATAAAAAAATTTAAGCTAACTAAAAAAAAACATTATGAACCATGAAGACAATAGGAAGACATGAATATATCAAATGTAAAAGGCTTTAAACCCAAGGTGAATATACAATTTTCAAGATGTGAAGCCCCCGAAGTAATTTTTTATTTTGTTCCACAACTGAGTTCGATTACAGAGATTACTTGAAAGTCACTAAGCTTTGACTATATTGTTGACCTGACAGATTTTATCATTAACCGAATGTGATTGCATTTGTTCTCCTTGCATGAGTGATCAGTTCACCTTATACAATGATGTGTCCCTTGTTTATCTATATGAGAATGAATACTATGGTTAGTATGAAACTATTGCTTTTAATATAAATGAAATTCATCTCTTTTAATTGACTCTTCTCAGCTGACTTGACTTTAGGCTTACCTCCCGAAGCTACCAAAACATCAACACTCCCTTTTATCTAGGGAGGTATAGCAAAGTCTCCACTGAGTCCTTATGTGCCTTGAAGGGTTGTTTTCTTACCATCAGCCACTATCCTTTCAAAAGACACCATTTCATGGAATCGATTTGTTTATCTTTAGTTTATTTGACCGATTACTTTCCCAAATTGGTTTTCTATAATCAATAATAGTTATTATCATTAACTATTGTCATTGGAGTGCATAAGGAGGGAGTCGGTCAATGGATGTTTGTAGCTTCAGGAGGTTATAGATTTCTAGATGGGTGATCAGCTGTGGCATTTGTTTATACACTTTTGAGACTCAAAAAGACCCACGATTCCTCCTCAAACAGCTACGGCTCCTTCCAAACTAGGCGGCGCTCCTTTGTATGAGAAAAATGGCATCTTAAGTGAAGGGCGGCGGCTAGGATTTGATCTTCAATGTTCCACAAGTCTGAAATCGGCTCCCTTGGAGATGGGGCTCACCCTAGGGTAAATCCCTTGCCCTAATCTCCAATCAAAACCCTCAAAATATGGCACTAGGAATACCTCTCCAATCTGATATAAAATCTGAATCCAACTTGCACCAAATCTGAAAATAAACTCTCAATCTCCAAAATTGTATTTGGCCACAAATCTCACAATTTTGCCCTAGGTCTTCTCCACACCAATCTGCAGAAATAAATGTCTTTGGTGCTCCCTTGTAGATGGAAAATGACATGCAAAGTGATGGGCGAGGGATAGGGTTTGGTCTTCAATGTTCCTCCAACTTGAAATCGGCTCCCTTGGAGATGGCGCTCACCCTAGGGTAAAACCCTAGCACTAATCTCTAATCAAATCCTTCAAAAGATGGCACTCCAATCTGATATAAAATCTAAAAATAAACTCTCAATCTTCAAAATTGTATTTGGCCACAAATCTCACAATTTTGACCCTAGGTCTTCTCCACTCTAATCTACAGAAATAAATGTCTTTGAACTCCATAATGAATCCACCTCAAGATGGAATTGGGTTTTCGTCCAATCCACCAATATTCCTACGGGTTTTCGTCCTTGGAATATGCTGAACCTAAGTTGCAGCCAACAAGAAAAAATCTCCAATGCAAATGACAAGATGAGAATGATCCAAATGACTTGCTTTTTACTTTCTTTTATAGCCACCAAATAAACCTCCTCTTGGCCGACCTCCTTTCTGGCCGACCACCTTTTTGTATTATTTTCTTTTCTTTTTTTTCAAAGTGGCTTACTTTTATAATAAAGTCATTTTATATTACAAATAGGTCCAGCTTAATTAATTATATATAAATAATCCAAAATTGACTTAGGATTCCGATTACTTAGTATTTAATTAATTAGATTATTCCCTTGCAACTCCCGACTTAGCCTACGGAAATAAAATAGGCTAGCCGACTCCATTGGGTGATTACTCAGAAAAAGGGGGCATTACACAAACAGATGCACAAAACTATTGAAGCAAGATGGAACACAATGACTACCCCATACATCTTCTTGCTTTTGCATTGAGCCAAAAATATTATAGTTTTGAGATCCTTTCTGTACTGATGAGGGTTGCACCATATAGAGATTTTGAAGTCAATGAAGGGTACAAGGCAGCATTTCATAGACTCTTCCCTAACTCTTCCCTAATCCAAATTTGCAAGATGTAGTTAGGACCATAGTTCAAAAACATATACTTTGGGATTACTCCACTAACCAAAAAAATTTAAGAACTTGAGACTCAACAAAAACTCGGGGAAAACTCAACAATAACTCAACAAATTTATCAAACATTAAAAATACACACATATGACTGAATTTATAGAACATATTGTTGATTTCCTTTTTATATAGATCAACATTAGAGTTCAGTACACATCATAGACCAAAAAACAAGTTCAAATTTTCAACACATAAGAACTTCAAATTTAATATCAATAAAAATTACAAATCATAAATGACAGGCAAAGTTAAAAAGGGGGAAATAGCATAATGCATAGTTTAATTATGCTATTAACAAGATGTAAATATAAGTATATTAATACATATCTTTGCAAATATTGTATCTTCTAGAAACAAGGAACTATGCTTTTAGATATAGCATAGAAATATTGTATTAAGATCATTGGATGTATTACATAGGGAGTTAGAAATATCTGGTTCAAAGAAATATCCGAATAGGAAACTATGCTTAAACAACACTTCAGAAATATCTTTGGATCGTAGCAA
Source organism: Cunninghamia lanceolata (assembly GCA_027924645.1). Classification (NCBI taxonomy): domain Eukaryota; kingdom Viridiplantae; phylum Streptophyta; class Pinopsida; order Cupressales; family Cupressaceae; genus Cunninghamia; species Cunninghamia lanceolata. Next base: position 10,969,143 of record BSBN01000252.1, on the reverse strand, counting down.
TAAAATGTAGGTCCATGAAAATCCAAATGCAAACATGTGAAAATCAAAATGCAAGCCCTAAACATTGAAAACAATCTAAGTGCGGCCCTCAATCTCACAATCATGCCCTAAAATCCAAATGCAGTAACAAATGAAAACCGCATCACATTTTTTAGTGTGTTTTCACATTTTTTTGTGCCAAGTTTTTTATATTCACAAGTCACGGTTATTTTTTGGTGAGGACTGATTTTTCCTGCAAAACACGCAGTGAGCAATTTACAAAACTCAGGGCCAAGTTTCTCCCACAATTACTCATTCAACATTTGCGACCACAAGTACTTGCAAGTCCTATGAGTACTCGTAGGGTTCTTCAACTATGGTTGGGACTGAGACTATTGATTTTGTGCACTCCAATGGTCAAAGTATTGAAGGTCTTCGTCACAAGTTCAAGAAGGATGCTCACAGTTGGTGTACTTCCATGGCCAAACATTCCAACACCTGCAACCTCTTGTGATCAAAGTTTTATCGTAAGTTTTATAAATTTTTATTTTTCTATTTTCTAAGTTTCATTTATAATTTTAAATTTTATACCTCTTAACTCTCTAACTTTGTCTTAATATGTTGCCAGTTCATCTACATCTGAGAGGAATTGGTGCACATACTCTTTCATCCACTCAATAAAGCGCAACCAAATGCACTCAAGAAAGGCAGGGGATTTAGTGTATGTGCATTCCAACTTGTGCCTCCTTTCACACAAACGAATTGGCTACAAGGAAAGAGACACAAGGATGTGGGATATCAAGCCAAATCATACTGATTTGAATGCAAGTGTCAATGGCACTACTTGTGGTTTTTCTAATATACAAGTGCCTACATCTAATATTAATGATGATGATGATGATGATATTTTTGAAAAGCCATATGATGTTGAAGCCCGATGGCTGATTGTTGACATTATTATTTTTAGTTTTTACGGTGGTTTTGTTTGTTATATGATACTATTTGGTATTTTGAACTTAATTAGTTAATTACTGCTGCAAATATGTATATATTTATAATTTTTAAAAAATTTTGTATGGACGAACCCAAACCCCAAAAGTTTTTTGGCTGAATCTGAAAACCAAACTTGTGACCCTAAACCCAAACTTGAACCAAAACCGATCTTAAATATATCTATTAACAATATAAACATAAGCTCATACAATGTCAATCTTGAAATGGATTGTATACACATTGAAGACATTGATTGACAAAAAATTAAGTTTGAACAGTTAATGTATTTCCTCCAAAAAGCATGGGATAAGGATTAAGGTTGACTTAACCTCCATTGAGAACAAGGCTCTTAGCTGGCATTCAGATAAACCTTTAACCACCAATAAGATGGGATCACAATTTTGCTTTCCATTCAATGGGTTCCTAACTACCATTAATGGCTGTGTGTTTTATAAATTATTGCTTGCTTCTTCTAATCAGCAATGCCCACCTGTCTCCATTCTTCCTTTTGAATAGCCAAATGGAACACTTAAATCCTAGGAATGGCCCCATGTTGGGTCCCGACCACCAACAATAGCAGGGGAACATCTCGTCCCCATCCCACTGTCCTTGGGACATCCCTGTTTTAGAGGACATGTATAAAACCCCAAGGACACATCCCCAAGTACATTGCAAGAAACATGAGTTTTATGCTTGTGGTGGAAAAGAAACAAAAAAAAAGGGTGGTTAATTTAATTTGGAAGAATTTTAGTTTACTAACATTCACATATTAGGTTACCCCAATGAAACTTGGTGCAAGCACAAATAGCAATTGCAATGAAGTAAGAGTCACTAATTGTAATGCTGCATTAGTAATGCTGATGCAGTTGGATCATCGTTATGGTAATTAACAATTATAATTCTCAAGGACAGAATAGTGTGCTGAGTAGCCATCCGAAACAGTGCAGAAAAATGCTGCAAACCTGAGTCCATTCAGCAAGAATCCTAAACTAAAGAAAATGCAAGGAAATCAGGCAGCAGCATTCCAGTTTTCATGAAAAGGTCAAATGCAGAGGGATCCTTGCATATACAAAACAAGACTTTGATTGGGGTTCAAGTGCACTTCAAGAAGATCTATGCTGTGATGTTGAATGTCTCCTTCCTGGGCAATAATGAAGTTTTTATCAATCAAAACCACACAAGTCCCAAGGGATCAATCTTGGAGCCCATTCTTGTAAAATTAATTGTCCACATGAGTGACGTTCTAACCATTGACTGAGTTAACAACAAATGAAGAATGGAGGAGTATGAAGAAAAGTTAACAGAAGCCAACATCACCAGATCCGTAATGGGCACACCAAGCATACAAATGATAGCATAGAGTGCCACTTTGTCTGCTGTTTTGGGCCACTGACCAATATGGAATCCCTTCAAAATAACTTAGTTTATTTGTCCATTTATCATTAAAAACACATGTTTTACCTTATCTACTGATAGCATGGAGATACTACCAGAAATTTTACAGCTTGCTAAATATTTTTTAGGATATTATTTTTAATTACTTTTAAAGTCCTGTTTGGCCCATACATAGGACACAGTATGGTGCTGATGCCCAGCATCTCTTATATACATAACAGAAACTGAAATGACCAAGTCCAGCTAAGGAAATGTACACAAAGAGTGCTGACAATACTCAGACTTGGTGGGCTTATGAGAATGCGGTGGACTAATGATCATAAACACACTAGGTAGATCATGTCCATGTGGGACAAAACAGAATACAAAGATCATGAGAGATGGAAATGGTAAAACAAAAACTCTGTTTGAAATCAGAAAAGAGAAAAACATGTTATACCCATACGAAATTTTTGGTATTAAGTCAAATTCTAAGTATAAATCTTGTTGTTTGTCACTTCTAAGCCATTTCTGAGTCCTTGTTACCAATAGTTGCCTATTTTGTCATCGTCAATTCTAGTCAGCACATATGTAGGACCCACAAGAGAAGGTTTTCAAGCATGCCAAGGAAAGGCATATAAGTTATCCAACACATGTCAAAGGAAAAGACAGTTATATTGGAGGGCCAAAATGACATGAAAATGATTCCATACATCTTGGGCACACCCCTAGGAGGTCCAGTGTATGTTGCAAGGGAAAAAATCACTTAAGTCATTAAGTGTTTGCACTTTTCAATGTCAATAAAAAAATAGATCACATATGAAAACACTTTTTCACTTAAGTGGCAAATGTCGACCAAGAATTAGAAGAATACACTTTTCACTTAAGTAACCAAATTCTACATCAAATTGGAATGAAAACCTGATTTTTTGGCACTTAAATGAAAAAGGGCGCCTAGGATAATTTAAGTGTCAAGTGTCAAAGTGAAGTGAAAAAGGGCGCCTAGGATGATTTAAGTGTCAAGTATCAAAGTGAAATTATAAGGAAAAGTACTCCACGATGCTTGAGCACACCCCTAGACCTCTCAGTGTCAAAATGTCAAGATGAAATTAGGAAAAACAAAAGTGCCCCCCTTGACCTTTGGTGCACCTAGATCCATGTGTGTTAAGTTAACACAAAAACAAAGATAAAGTACTTCTACATTCCTTGGGCGCACCTAAGGGGTTGTATGTCAAAGAGCAGGACAAAAAGCATACCTTCAACATGTCATAGCTAAGGTTTCATCTTCAAAATACCAAAGGGCACCATTGAAGCAAGCTTCCTTAGAATTTTGTTGGTCATTGATGACAAATTCCCCAAGCTCCATCATAATGGCCCAAGGATCATCACTTATCTTCACAAGGTTTCATCTTCAAAACACCAAAGGGCGCCATTGAAGCAACTTCCTTACCATTTTGTTGATCATTGATGACAAATTCCTCAATCTCCATCACAATGGCCCAAGGATCATCACTTATCTTCATCATGGATAGGATACAAGTACAAAACACTAAATTGCACAAGTTTCCAAGAAAGGAATCAAACTCAAGTCAACAAGAATGGTCATCAAGTTCAGGGCTCCTTCCAAGGATCTGCCATGGTCAAAATGGAAGAGCTTTGTCAAAATCATTGCTAGGCGCCAAGTGTCAGATTGGCTATTTTTAACCTAAGTTATTTATGGCCCATGCTATTTTTAGTCAACACTATTTTCAAGGAGAGGATCATATTCTAAAAGATCTATTTTTAAATCGGCTATTTTTTTACATCCTAGGTGGTCTATTTTTAGTTGATAGTTATTCTCATCAGAAATCTATTGGAAGATTTCCTAATTTAGATATTGAATTTGTGGACAAAATTGTATAATAAGCTTGCTTTGTGTGCAAACAAACTATTCATAGACTAGAAGATCTAGTTAGTTCTTTTACTATCTCTCATGCAAAATCTTGTGAAAACTTATAACTAAGTGCTTTTCGCACTTAGATTTTCATGGAAAAGTAATTTTACTCGTACTTGCAGCTAAAATTATTGTTCAAGCTTTTGTGTTGTTGTGTATGTGTTGTTTAGGTAGATTGAACAACGTTGTGTGAGATTGCAAGCTTTGTATTGTTGTTTCCACAAAAGTAGGTAATTCTAGCTTTGTATGCAATTCCCATTTGTTCAATTTGTTGATTTGTGTGTGTGCTGTCCTAAATCTAATTCCAGTTTGTACTCGTGCCTTTTAGTCTCTATTTTTAGCTAGACAATGCGAGCATTTGTTAGTTATTGTAGATGGTTACTTTCAAGCAAAGGATATTAAAAATATTGTCTTGAGTAGAAGTGCCCTTGCCCAAGAACTAAAAAGATAGACAATTTCTTTAGTTTTCTTGCAATGCATGCCTAAAACCCCAAGATTTAACTTGTACGTATTGTGAAAATACTAAAAAACGTTTCTAGTTCTAGGGTTTAATTTTGTTTTCTATTACAACAGACCTTCCCCTTCTAATTCGTAGAAAGATTTATCCTTACATGTTCCTTTTTTCTGTTGTACATAAAGGTGCAAATTGAAATGCTAACAAAATGTAAAGAGTGAAAAGGCTCTCATGAAGCAATATGTTATGACCATGTCATAGGTTAGGTGAGAGGGGAAGGGAAGAATGATGGGCATGTAAGTGCAATGAGATAATATTATAAGATATAGATATAGAGACATGTGGAGTGGGGATGTGGAAGGGGAGTTTGCAAGGGAAGTGCATGCTATGAGAATCAAAGGAAGGAACATAAATGTTAATAAAGCATGGATAGAGTGCCGAGGACTATTGTGCGAAAACCAACTTACATAGCCCTACGACCCCATAGTGGCAGCCTATAGCCTTAACTCTCATATGTGTGATGAATGTGCATGACTATTGGGAAAGGTTAATCACTAGGTCAATTATCAATCAGCCCCCATGTGTTTTCTAAGGCATATTGCTAAATCCTCAACAAGAGTCGGCTAGACAATCAGCCCCTACCCTTAGCATATGTTGTAACCACAGGAAATTTTTCATATAGTGCCGATTATTCAACTCCTTATCTTGCAAATCATTGTCAAACACTTGCCTATCGTGGTCATGAATGTCATACTTTCAGGGTCTAATTTATGTTTTTGCATAGCCGATGAAAGTAACTTTCTAATGCATCAGACAAGGAGAAGATCAAAGCTTAGAAAGGCCAAAGTTGACTAAGGCATGAAAGTTGGCCAACTAGTGTTTTGGAGCGCTCCATGAGCATTTTTGTCCAAAAAGTTCCAAACATAAAAAGTGGCCAAAATGTCCAAAAGTGTGCTCCATAAGAGTTTTTGCCCAAAAACTTAGAAGTCAAGAAAGGTTGGCCAAACGACATTGGGCACTCAACTTAATTATTTGTGGACAAAAAGTTCAAAAAACAAAAAATAGCCATAATGAGCTGTAACACACGCCTCAATCACTTTTGGGCCAATAAAGTTCAAAGACAAAACAAAAAATTAGTGGTCCTCAAGGACGCATCCGCCCTAGATTTTCACCGCACCCACATACCAAGACATCTTGGGGATGAGGGGATAAGAACAGAACAGCCCCTGTCGTCCTTACTTTTTGTTTTGGCACGGGGACATCCCAAGGATGCCCCCTCTACAAAGAGAATGTCCCTTCGATAGGGGGCTCATAGACATCTCAGGGATGCCTAGCAATCCCTTGTGGGTAAACACAAAATCACTGGTCAAAGGTTGAAAAAAATGTGCCTTTTAACATGCAATAATATCATAAATCCTAATGTTGTGCCTTTTAAAAATGATTCATTTGATTTTCACTTCATTTGACAAACAAAGGAAGATGCAAAGTTGAAAGTAAAGTTGTAAATTGTAAAACTGGACAGCAAATCGCAACTTGCAGGTAGACACACCAATTGACTACTCGAGGCTGCTTCTTCAATTTTATTTTGGTATGAACTAGAAAAAAAATTATCCTTCTTCTCAGTTACAAAGCATTTTACCTTTACAAAGCAATTAAAAAATTATCATCGATCACTTTTGCTTTTCTTTCTCTTTGCTATCATATTCTTTGGAGACGTACGGATCTGTAGATAGATTGACTGTTGATTGCAAATTTGTTGTTGAAAAAAATGCATTGTGACCATCCAATTTTACATTTTTGTATGGTGCAAAGGGGTTTCCAAATTTTCATGTAATTCAGAGGCCACAAACTTGCAGTAGAAATTGGATACACCTAGGAATTCACAAAACTTTGTTAGCATTCTCATGGCATGCCAATCTTAAATTATGTGATCTACTCTAGATCCACGTGAACTCCATTTCCATTAATGATATAGCCCTAATATTCAGTCAATTGTGCCAAACAAATAACTCTATAGGTTTGAAAATAAATTTTGTTTACGCAAGATGTCAACGACTTCCCAAGCATACTATAAATGCTCCGCCTATGAGATGTCCTCAAATAGATGACCATGACGGGGTTAGTGAGAACCAATGAATAGCATTCATTGTTCTTATGAAAGGTGAGGATGCACTGGTCAAGCCAAATAGCATACTTATCACTAACTGAATCCTTCCTTCAATTTGAACATTGTCATCTAAACAACAATCATCTTGATTGGCACTTAGTGGTACCCAGACTTCGTGAAGTATTTTGCAACTCTTGCCTGGTCTAGGAAGTCATCCATCTAGGGAATTAGGTATGTGACTTACACGATGAACTTGTTTTGTGCTCTATAGTCGATACATGATCACCATTTTCTGTACTTTTTCATACCAGCATGATCAATCTTTCTCAAGCTAAAGCACTTGGTGACAAATGATCTTCAAGATCACCCCCTATATTTGAACTTGACCTCATCATTCTCCAAAATAGAGTCTCAATACAAAGGACTGTGTAGCAAAGGGGTACCAAAGATCATGTCTACTGAATTCTTTACCTAGCTAAGGAGAATAACTTCCATGGGCATTGGGAATGTGTCACAATACTTTTCCATAGTCTAATCCACGTACCTCTAGTACATTGTCTGAATGTTCGCAAGAGTTTTTAGTAGTTGCAACGCTCTATCTTTCCTCTTGGGATTGATCATGAGGAGAACAAAGTTCCTAATCTAAGCAATCAACTCTCTACACTTGTTGGCATTGATCAAAGAGACTTTCATAGAAGGCGGCATGTCCCCTTTTTGAGCAATCAAAATAGATTAATAATTTAATTTAAGTTGCCCAGAAAGCTACTTTAATTTATTAAAAAGGCAACTTATATTTTATTATTAAATTAAAAAGCTCCTCAAAGTAATATTATAAAGTGATCTCAAAATGAGGACTTAAGTTGTTTTAAAGTGTTGTTAGAATTGGGGTACAAAAGTGATTATGTAAAGACACTTTTAGGGCTCGAGTGGAAAAATAGAAGAAAAAGAAAATAAAATAAAATATTTTCCCTTGAAAAGTTATAAAAGGAGGTTTGGATAAGGGAAAGATCATTATGTGCATTTGATAAACCCCAACTATTTGTCCAAGATTGGACTTGGTTCATTCCTCAACCGAAGGATGAAAACCCTTTTGGCAATCAGTTTCGTGGACGAAAACCCACCTAGTTGATCGAGTGATTTCACCCAGAAATCACCATTGTGCTGAACACAAGAAGATATTGAGTTTGGGGATGAAAACCCTCACATCCATTGGAGCAATTTCATATAGAGGTTGCCATTGAGCTGAATGCAAGTAGTTTGTGGAGATTTGTGCTGAATGCTTTGTTCCAGGTTTATTTGTGTGGAGTTTACGGGATTTTTAGGGTAATTTGGAGATTTGGTTGTTCGCAGACAATTTCCAGATTTGTGTTGTAGTGGAGGATTCACAAGTTTGAGATTTATCGAAAAATAATTTGCAGGCAAATATTGATTTCTTTCTGGTATGTTGGTGTATGCTGGAAAAGCAAATATTTTATTACCAAAACTCTCATTTAATTCAGGAATTTTATATTTTTATTTTGTTGGCCTTTATTTTCAATTCCAGTCGTACTGCTATTCCATATGAGCCGCACAATATTAAAGTGGGAAGCTGTTTTAAAATTATTCTGAAAGAAGAGCTTCATATTAAAGGAGTGATTGACTAAAAGGGATTGCATGAATTATAAAAGAGAGGTATTTTTGGTGGGGTCCTCAGAATAATTGATATTTCCTAATGAATATTAAACTACTGTACCACTAGAATAATATTGTTTGAATATTTGAAGGAGTCATAAGATTTGGAGCGTGGCATGGGAAATAGAAAGAAGTTTGTGTGAGTGCGTGAGTCTTAGTGAAAGTTTGGAGTATTATATATGATGGAAAGGATGAATTCATATTTATGGCCCCTCTCATTCACTTGCCCCCTTTTGAAGAAGTTTATTTAAATATTAATGCTGAAGTAAAACGGATCGCGGGGTCCCAAGATCTAGCACTTGGCAAAGTTTTAAACTTCAAACACCAGCCACTTCATATTAGGATGATATTATTATATGAGGGGAAGAATCATGGAGCCTATAAAGGAATCGCTTCATCCAGCAATCTTTGAAAGACTATATAGTCATAGCTGCCACCCTTTGATAGGAAAAGGACGTGAGGATTTAAGCAGGAAGCGCCTCATTTGGAGTGCATTTGAAGGCTGTTTTGGATCTATACTTTATATCAGACCTAGCCGCCACATCCGGGAATGTAATTGGAGCAATAAAGAAAAATCATGACTGTCAATCAATCACTAATATTTTAGACAGCTTCACTCAGCATTCAAATCATAAATTCTGGAGTGTCTGAACAGCGGTAACAACAGTCTGAATTTAGTCCTGATAACAGTACACAACCAGCAAGAGGTAAAATCATATCAAACAGCACATACAGAATCAGATTGGAGCTTCTTCTTGTGCCAACTTGGTGTGAACAGAAAGCTTATATTCACTATGTTTCTGATCTATACTGGCAGAGATTAATGTACCAAGCTGATCTGAGCAATATTCCCAGATTCTTATTCCATGCCAAATCAATAAGAGGTCAGATTATTTATTTCAGTTCTGAATGTTTGTTATCAGCAGTTTGTATGACAATTGTTTGCTAAAATGTCCAGTGAAACTCAATGAATGTTAAGTGTTTGTGAAAAAGTCAATGATTTGTTCAATGCATGACAACTGTTTGATGAAATGTCTGTGGGCCAAAATTGAGAAATTTTCAAGTTTATTGAAATATCTTGGTAGGGACACTACAGAAGGAGAAATCTCTAGTGGCATATGGGGATGAACTACAAGAGTAATGATGAAATCTTGGGCCTTGTGTCATAAACATTGCACTACCGCATGTAACATCAAATAGACACCGTGTTATAGAGTACATCTTGAAACAAGGTGATTGCATATGAGAGGTGGCACTGCTTGTTCACACCAATGTCCCAAACTCAATTCAACCAATTGCCCATGTACGATAGAGCGTGAGCCATCATTGGTAAATTCATCCTCTTAAAAACATATTTTGAAATTATTGAAATGACTTTGTGTGACTAAATGTCGATCTGAACCACATCTCTAAGTAGAAGTTACGTTCTTCCTCTTCTGGGTTTTAGGGTGGTACTTCCATTATGGTAAATATTGGCACTGGTAATTGCTACCATGATTTGTCTCTTTTTGTCTAGCACATGAAATAATGTCAATGTTGATGTTAGAGACAGCTTTACAGCCAAGAACGCTTGTCTAGCATGTTATTCTTCTTTTGAGTGCCACTTAGTGCTTACTCTTAGCAAGGTCACACCACTTGACAGTATCCTCTAACAGCTACTTATCTGGGGGATCTTCAGCAGACAAAGCTTTGGCTGATAATTTTGAAGCTGGGGTCCTTCATGTGGTGTACTTCACTAATATGAGAGATACGCACAATAATCCATGAGAATGGATTTTGTAGCAATTATACTTTCATCTTTACAGCATTGATCAGTTGATTTATATACAAATCTCCACAATGTAAGAGGACAAGGTAGTGTCGGAAGATGGAATAGTTAATCTTCCAAGAATTACTGAAGTATTGAGTTGGCAGTGCCTGTCAGGAGGCAGTTCAGAACAATCAATTGTCAGGCCCATAACTCTCAGTTATAGTATTGATTGACCATCAGGATGAGTTCTAAAAGTTGGAAACAATGTGGATAATATGTCAACAAGAGCTATTCCTGGATCTACCTAGTTTTCTTTTAAAAGTTAGCCATTTCTTTAGTTTGATAAGTAGAGATCCATGAATACATTTACAATTTTTTTTTAATCAAATCACAAGTAATCAACATTTCATGCGTTCATTCGTGGCACCCCAAATGGCAAAAAACCTCAACCGTTTGGCAAAAAAATGCAAAACACCGTTTTAGTGGTGCTTCAGGTCTCTTACAAATTTTCCCCAAAGGGGCTGGTAACTTATCCAAGGTAGTCATCTAGATCAGATTATTTGGAGGTAATTGAAATTCAAGTGAGGTTTTCTTCATTCCCCAGGTATAGACAATCAGCTCCAAATACTACTTACCACTGAAGTTACATTAAAACCTGTAAACAGTCCCCTGTCTGATACTCCAAAATTCAAATTGTCCTACCCTATGGAAGGATTCTTTACAAAACTGGGATATGACTTAGGCCAAAATCCTTGGCAGGAGTCTTCCACTGTAAGCAAACTGACCTTCATACTTTTCTAGCTTTCTCTTGACATGTTCATCACCTTTACTTGCTCATTTTGAATAGGCACCCTGAAACTCAAAATCACTTTTCTCATATACAATCATCAAACTGGATCAAAAGAATAGATTGCAATGTCAGGTTCACCAATTCAAACATGCATCAGCTCCAAAGTGTTCTTTGCAGAAAGACTAATAGAACTCAGACTATTCACCTTTGCACACACACAAACAAACAACAAGGATATACAAAAGGGGATTGTTTACAAATGATAATTTGATTATAAATATGAATTTCCCATGTATACATTTCAAGGGTTATCATCAGAAGCAGCTTTTACTGAAACTCTTTGCTGCCAACGCTTCAAAATTACTAACATCATCATTAAAAAATAAAATCTTCTAACCCAAAATATTTACTGGTCTCTTTTCCATGACTCTTAGTAAAGCAGAATTGGGTTGTAAGTGAACTCTTAATATTCTTGAAGGAGTGCATCCAGCTTCAATTATGAGATATCAACACAAAGATCTGTATTGTCTACACAATAATTGCTCCTACTCTCCTATATTCATGTCACATTTGGAATTCTAGGTTGTGGCAATCTAGTATAGATCAATTTGAGAGGGGTGTGGTGTGATATCCCGATGTTAATGTTAGAATATGTCGTCGTCATTGATGTCAAAAGGAGAATATAGGAAATGGTTGTCAAATGAATGTCATGATAGATGCAAAGAGCAGATTGACCAAGGTAGCAATGAATAGGCAATATGCAAGCATATGAGATGGTATGTGAAAGCCCCCAAAAATGGGGTATAGCTTCAAATTTCAACATAGCAAGGAATTAATATGTAGATAATAGAGAAGATATACAGCCAGCAATAATGTTTAGATTATAAGGTCAATGTGATAAAAAAAGATGATGCATAGCGATAAACAGAAAAGAGAAATATCAAATAAGGCATTATTTTGTATGAGCCGACTCATAGCCTTTGGTGCCCAAAAACAAAAAAATTTAAATTCAATTTAAAGTGGCCGACCTCTTAAACTCTGGGCCAACTCCTAAATAAAATAAAATAAAGGACGACTCCTAATTAAAATAAAATAAAGGTCGACCTCTAGAGAGAGCCGACCTCATTATAATTGTAAAAGAGTAAATAAATAGTGATGCGCCGATTAGTAAAGTGAATAGATATGCGATTTAATATGAAGAGCAACGATTTCCTAAGTGAAAGGACAGTGACCTGTTTGAAGAGGTGCGATTATTGTGAAAGCATGTTATAGAAGAGACACAACCATTGATCAAAGTCATATCTTTTGAGAAGGTATAAGTGTGAGGAGTTTGAAACATTTGAAGGCATAAATCAAAAGGAATCAGCATCTGGAATATACAGAGCAGAATCAAAGGCAGCCAAGAATACATAACAGCAGTGATATATATATGAATATAACAGCAGAACAATAAAGATCCCTGTGGTATGCAATGTTAACTATGCCATGTGCTTTGAATGTTCAGCCATGATGAAAGGAACTGAGACTACAAGTGGGGAACGGTGATGGGGCACTCTCCTAGGTACGCCACCTCAGATGGGGCCCTGATGAGCCCCAGGAGGCCAAAGGGGAGAGGGTACTGCCTTTGGGCTTAGGAGAGATGGCATTTTCAGGGCACCCATTGGAATCTCACTCCTCCATCATGGATGATCAACATAGGAGGTCAAGTCATAGGGAGAAGGAAACGATTGGCAAGATGAGGGGATAACGGAAAAGACACCTCCTAGATAGATCACCTCATATGGATGGCATGTGCCACATGAGGCCGAGAGGGATGGTATATCCCCTCTTGGATCTAGGGAAAAAGGGTCCAAGGCACCCCATCAAGTCGCATTCTCCCATTCTCTCCTATGATTGAACCCTCCAAGGATGTTAGAGTACTTCATGATTGAACTAGTGTTTGGCCATGAGTTTATTAATGTCTAATTATGGAAATCTGCTAATTATTATTATTGGGATAAATAATTCTAATATGCTAACCAGTTTGATTATGGTAAATGGTTCTAACTTGTGTGCAGGGCTTCAATCAAAGGAAGGGTATTACCTAACCCCGTTGTCATTGAGGAAAATTAGGGCAAATTTGGGGCACTCCCAATTAGGGGACATTACAAGTGGTATCAAAGCATCCTTCCTGCCATCTTGTGAATGATAGTTGATGCAACATATATTCATGTCCATACTTCATGACTTACGTGTATTCAAGTGTATACTTCATGACTTATGTGTATTCAAGTGTATGCTTCATGACTTACGTGTATTCAAGTGTATACTTCATGACTTACGTGTATTCAAGTGTATGCTTCCTGACTTACGTGTATTCAAGTGTATGCTTCCTGACTTACGTGTATTCAAGTGTATACTTCATGACTTAGTGTATTCATGTGTATACTTCGTGACTGACGTGTATTCAAGTGTATACTTCCTGACTTACGTATATTCATGTATGCTTCATGACTTACGTGTATTCATATGCATACTTCATGTATTACATGTATTTACGTGTATGCTTCATGCTTCATGTATTACGTGTATGCTTCATGCTTCATGTATTACGTGTATTTATGCATATATTTTGTGTATTACATGTATGCTTCATGCTTCTTGTATTACATGTACTTATGCATTACGTGTATGCTTCATGCTCTGTATATTACATATATTTATGCGTATACTTTGTGTATTACGTGTATGTTTCATGCTTCTTGTATTACATGTACTTATGCAATACGTGTATGCTTCACGCTCCATGTATTACGTATATTTTGTGTCTTACGTATCACGTATATTTATGTGCATGCTTCATGCTTCACATGTACTTATGTATCTATGTGTATGCTTCATACTTCATGTACTGATATGCTTCATGCTTCACATGCATTTATGTGTGTACTTCGTATGCATCATGCTTTGTGTCTTATGTGTATACTTCATGTATCATGTTTGCTTCATGTATTATGTATATCTGTGTGTTTAAGATTACTTTATGCTTAAAAATTATGAGAATGCCAAATCTATCAAAGCTTTATTTGTCAAACGCTTGAGAAGCACTAACAAATTAACTTAGGCAATAAGGAAGAGTTGTAACTATTGAAGTAAAAAAGTGTGACTCCCTCAAACTTGAGATATAAAAGGAGAGAGCATTTCATTTGAGAAAAAAAAAACATCCAAACAATCATTGAAGAATTCAGCTGAGAATAGAACCCTAAGTGATTTTTCAAGTGAACTAAATTAGTTTCTCAAGAATAGTGATGTGACTCCGAATAGTCGTGACCCTTCAAATGTGAAAGACTATGACCCATCAACAAGGAGATATAAAAAGGGGAATCACTCCCTTGTAAAAAATCATCACTAGGAAAGAAACCTATCAATCAACTTGGAAGTAAGGTATTATTCTCAAGGCAGCTATAAAGGGTGGTGATCCATTAACTATGAAGGAGGGTGACTCCCCCAAATGGATATAAGGATAAATCAATTCATCACTCATCTATTCATCAAGAAATCAAGCAATCAAAATATCAAAAGTTTCCCAAGGAAGGAACGATCAATCATAACCACTCAACATAGTTTAATCGAACGATATAATTTGACTTCAAATTCTCAAATGAAAATCTAGTTGTCACAGAAACTTAGGCATAACTAAGGATACAAAGATGGATTAAGATTATCTTTCAAACTTCAAGATTTAGGTACACTGTGGTATCATCTTGACCTAGGATGGCCAATCTCTTAAAAACCAAAACAATAATTTTGAGGGAATGTAATGAAGACAACTCAATTCTTTAGGAACCTACAAATTTGGAGAAATGTTGGAAATTTACTGTACGATATATTCATCAAGCTTCATGGAAGAGGAACACATTTGTTCTATTTATGTTGGGCAAGATTTTAATGCTTAATCAAATCCATAACACATATGATCTATCCCACACTCATGGATCGACCTTGTAACCTACAAAATTGATCTAGTAAACTTATCTTATGAACCAAATTCACTTCTATATTAGATCATTTCTTCCAAAGTTCTTGATCAAAGTAACTCCACATTCATAAAGATCAAGGACATCAATATTAGGTATGTAGGTACCTTAGATAAATTTGATACAAATCAAGTTACAACAAAATTGTTACATAAGCCTATGCCAAGTTATATTATGGGCCCATAACCCACAAATCCTAGTATCGAAAATGAAAGAAAAGATTATGAAGACTACTATAAAACATACAAACAAGTAGACCAAAAAGATATAAGATCATTGCAATTGAGGTCATATATGTGTATCATGGTTCTAATTCCCATTTTAATATATGAGAAGCTCACTTTTCTGCTTGAACTCAAAGGATATTCATGTGCAAAATTTGGGCCAACTTGGTTTCTTCTCCTTGAGGTGAGAGAAAACTTAAGTTACGAACCTTACCAATTACAAACTCTTGTTCTTGTTGTTGAGAGATATTGGGAAATACAAGTGCGTGAACCAAAAGAATGGGACAACAAATTGCCCTCATAGTTTAGAGAATGCTAACGTTGGCAGTTGGATTGAGACAAGAATACTAACAACAATTCTTCGAAGAGATTGATTTAGGTTCCTAATGACTTTAGAGGCATCCTAGTTGTGATTGCTTGAGGACAAGCAATCTTGGCCAGGGCAGACTGTGATATCCCGATGTTAATGTTTGAATATGTCATCATTGATGTCAAAAGGAGACTATAGGAAATGGTTGTCAAATGAATGTCATGATAGATGCAAAGAGCAGATTGACCAAGGTAGCCATGAATAGGCAATATGCAAGCATATGAGATGGTATGTGAAAGCCCCCGAAAATGGGGTATAGCTTCAAATTTCAACATAGCAAGGAATTCATATGTAGACAATAGAGAAGATATACAGCCAGCAATAATGTTTAGATTATAAGGTCGATGTGATAAAAAAAGATGATGCATAGCAATAAACAGAAAAAGAGAAATAAGGCATTATTTTGTATGAGCCAACTCATAGCCTTTGGTGCCCAAAAACAAAAGAATTTAAATTCAATTTAAAGTGGCCGACCTCTTAAACTCTGGGCCAACTCCTAAATAAAATAAAATAAAGGACGACTCCTAATTAAAATAAAATAAAGGTCGACCTCTAGAGAGAGCCGACCTCATCATAGAGCCGACCTCATTATAATTGTAAAAGAGTATATAAATAGTGATGTGCCGATTAGTAAAGTGAATAGATATGCGATTTAATAAGAAGAGCAGCGATTTCCTAAGTGAGAGGACAGTGACCTGTTTGAAGAGGTGTGACTATTGTGAAAGCATGTTATAGAAGAGACATAACCATTGATCAAAGTCATATCTTTTGAGAAGGTATAAGTGTGAGGAGTTTGAAACATTTGAAGGCATAAATCAAAAGGAATCAGCATCTGGAATATACAGAACAGAATCAAAGGCAGCCAAGAATACATAACAGCAGTGATATATATATGAATATAACAGCAGAACAATAAAGATCCGTGGTATGCAATGTTAACTATGCCATGTGCTTTGAATGTTCAGCCATGATGAAAGGAACTGAGACTACAAGTGGGGAACGGTGATGGGGCACTCTCCTAGGTACGCCACCTTAGATGGGGACCTGATGAGCCCCATGAGGCCAAGGGGGTACAGAGGGTATTACCTTTGGGCTTAGGAGAGATGGCATTTTCAGGGCACCCATTGGAATCTCACTCCTCCATCATGGATGATCAGCACAAGAGGTCAAGTCATAGGGAGAAGGAAATGATTGGTAAAATGAGGGGATAACAGAAAAGAAACCTCCTAGATAGATCACCTCATATGGATGGCATGTGCCACATGAGGCCGATGGGGATGGTATATCCCCTCTTGGATCTAGGGAAAAAGGGTCCAAGGCACCCCATCAAGTCGCATTCTCCCAATCTCTCCTATGATTGAACCCTCCAAGGATGTTAGAGTACTTTGTGATTGAACTAATGTTTGGCCATGAGTTTATTAATGTCTAAATATGGAAATCTGCTAATTATTATTATTGTGATAAATAATTCTAATCTGCTAACCAGTTTCATTATGGTAAATGGTTCTAACCTGTGTGCAGGGCTTCAATCAGGGCTTCAATCAGAGGAAGAGTATTACCTAACCCCGTTGTCATTGAGGAAAATTAGGGCAAATTTGGGGCACTCCCAATTAGGGGACATTACATGTGGTTCCAATGCTCTCTAGTGCTATTCGAGTGAGATGGATGATTTCACATGCATCGATCTTTGCACAGTTCAAGTCTAGCAACTTGCTTCTTTCAGCCATATTTCATATGGTGTTTATGGTTCACAAACTAATTTACACAGAAATCAACCGTCCTTTCAAGTTTCACAATTATTTCTTCAATTCCAGCCTCCTTACCAGTCAGGAATTTAGTTGTACTCCATGAATTAAAGCGCTTGTCCTTTTTTGCACCCTTCTATCTCGAACATTTATTATAAAGATCTCAATAATGCCTAGGAACATTGGACAATTGATACTACTAAAAAATGTGGCCGGCAACAGAAGAAGAGTAATACTGGAACCTAATAAGTGATAATACAATACAAGGATAAGTGTGAATATTTTAGTTTCAGTGTTCTGAAAATATCCATTATGGTTAAGCAACAAATTAAAATATTGAATGATCACATTATATGTTGATGTGCACAGCAACTGCCACTCATCCTCATTCAAAAGGATAAGAAATAAAAGGTCATGAACAACTATATGAAAATTAGAAACAAGAAAAGACAAATTGTGTTCGAGAACAATATGAGAATCTAGTACAAGTGCATTAATCAATATTTAGCATGGCATTGCATTTACAGAAATAGATTCTTCTAAAGATAATTAAACCAAGACAGAAGTAAGACACTTACCCATCAAACTTATTACAACCAATGTACTTCAAATAAATCAAGTTTCAGAATATAATTACCTATGACAGCTCCAATGGTTTTTTCTACATTAGGCAAGCTTGTCTCTGTGCGGACACCTTCACCACCAACTGTTGGACCCCAAGAAAAAGGACCAGCAGACAAATCAATAAAAGCCCACCTAAACAGTAGAAAAATCCAGAGTTACATAGAATTTATGATAACTAATAATTCCTTTGATAATTTTGAAAAGAGGGCGACATATTCACACTATTTGGCCTTAACCATAAGAACCATGTCCATGATAACACCAACCTCTCTTTACCAACCCATGCATCTACAAGGCACTCTGGATGAATCCCTGTCATTTGCCCAGATTTGAGCTCTTTCCGTAATGTCATAGCAATGTCAAAGCTCTTACCATGTAAAATCTGTGGTTACAAAGTGATATTGTGTTACTACAAAATTATAAATTCTAAAACTCCAAAAATCTTGACAGCTAGAAAGACTTAAAAACACTTTACTATCACTGCTTGATCAGTATTTTAAATACTCATTGGAGTAAAAACCCTACCTGTTCAGCCTGTCTGTAAACAATGTCATTTGTTGTCTTGCCACTGAGAGATTTTTCAATACTATCTAGAGCCTCTAAACATGAAGTTGCCCACTGAGCCTGAAACGTATGTATTCCATTAGAATACTTATGTAATGAGTATAGAAAGCCATGATCTGAATTTCAAAATATTCAATACCAATGGTCCAATACCACAGGCTGGATTAAAGCAGTTCCAATTCAGACCATGGTAGAAAGAAAGAATTATCTTATTTGCCTACACACTTGTAGATGCTAAATTCTGCAGTAAATGCGGCAAAAGACTTGGACCAACTAAATCTAATTCATGTTTTGTATATATAAAAAAGTAAGAAAAGAGTTCGAAAGGAAACAGTCTACTTGATGTTTGTGAAAGCCACTATTAAGAGAGAAAAATATTCCACACAAAACAATTTTATGAATATGCAGAGCTCAAATAAGTAAATATTTTACACTATACACCAACAAGGAGCAATAATAGCGATGATGAATAGGTACAATAAAGAACTACATGTTCAAATAGGGATGACTTGTATAGCAAACTTCCCCAATTGTCTTCTAAGGTTGATTGCATCAAGTATCTAGGACAAAATGACAGAGGCAAATCCATTCACTTGGAAAAAGAATGCTTCAAAAATCGTCTGTTAACAGATGCATCTAACAAATAGACTTAACACAAAACTGCTAGGCTAGAGGTATGCTATGGATCACAGAGAAAGATGAAAATTATTGTATCTGTGACAAAAGCAACAAATTAGACATATATTCTAATTGGTATCTGAATATTTTTTATACAATTGACTAAGAAAATCTTGAGCTCTTTCCAATGTAGAAGTAATAAGAAAAGCATCTAATGAAATGCTACAAATGCAAAGCTGTACCATTAAATTGCCTATCAAGCTGTCAACTGATAGCCCTTTGGTCCAATTGCTGCAAAATAGTCCCAGATTTAAGGTACAGGCGGGCTTCTATAACAATATATAGAGAAACGAAAGCAATGTTTGTTTCTCCTAGAATGATTCTCAGGTCTTGTTAGCATATTCTTCCAAGTAGATGATCCTCCTTCTGGAACTTCTCCATATGTCATGCTTTTCAGAAAGCCAATTAACTGCATCTGCTTTGTTCCACATTTGATTTTTTTTTTCACCTTTTTCACATTAGTATTAGAGCTTCCCATTACAAACCAAATTGTCAAATTTATATTTGAATTCATCTCTAATATTCTGCATTATCAACATCTTCTAACCTTTATTTGAGTAGGGAGCATAAGACTATTTGAATCATCATCTACTTCAGAGATTATAGGGAAGATACTATAATATTCCCTGTTTTATTGCAGTCTCAAAATGCTTATCCCCTTTCAAAATCCTTCTGTTAAAACTGATGTCTATCTTGTGACAATAATAAGACTCAAATTTATAGAGACCTAAGGATCACAAATAATAATAATGACCCAAAAATCAGAATAGGCTAGATATAGTCAAATTAATGTAATCATGACTCCATCCACAATATACATGTGTTTGGGTCCAGCAGGTGAGACATGAGGCAATGCCACAATTAAGAACTGGAACCAAATCACCATGTGAATAGTTGGACACAAGCTTAAACAGCACATGATAATTTAGATCCAAAACCATACAGGAAAAGAACAATAACCCACACCCAGGGACAAGACCCCATCTGTGTCCCAAAGTTAAAAAGTCCATGGTAAACCCTCACTATCAAACAGAAAAGAAAAAAAAATCAGCATAAATGTGTTAAGATTTCTTACACATTTTTTAATTTCTCGTATACTCTAACTACCAACAGTGTCGGTGCGAACAAAAGAAATGCACTGGATTCCCTGTAAAGATAATCCTATAGCTGCCTCTCATATATGTGTGTGAGTGCGCGCACACGCGCCTTATAACAATCAAGATATGCCCTATCAGTTTGTGTAACCACAAGATCTACCTTTTTAAAACTCCTATATACCCTGATACAATCAATGTTATTAGAGCAGCAGACATGCCCGAAATGCCCTGTAGAAATAATCTCATAGCTATAGCATCGGACTACTCTCTCTAACCTTAACTGATTTCAGTTATCATATTTTAGTGGCTTAAATTCAAAATTCTAGATAAAGACAGTTCTACATGCTTTGGGATTTTTGCCTTGAAAAAACTGTCAGGATTTCCTGTTTTTACCTGATCAATTTTTATTTTTTATGCTTAACATATTTCTAATTTTTTAAACAACTTGTTACTACCACGAACATGGCTGCTATGCCTAGAGTATGATAATTTCATCAGATTATATTCAACATTTCAATTTTTGCAATGACTAGTATGTTTACTTTCAATACACCAATTACATTATTGACGTAAAGGACAGTGAGAGAAAGGTTCAAACTTCAATTGCATTTTCTTGAATGGAGGCTCAAGATTGCAGTGCCACTGAAATTCTTGTGCACAGAATTTATTTATTTTTACAGTTCTATCAGCCACCAGAATTGTTCTCAGCATCAAAAGACAAACATAGGAGTGAAAGGGCAACAACCAGAAAATATAGATAATATAGTAATCAAAGATGGCCCACTTACTGAATGTTACAAAATATTAAAATAAAGTAGTAAAATATAACATGGGCATAGGCAGAATTCATACAGAATGTGAACACAAAAACAGACCAGCATATCAAGATATGCTCGCAGAATCGATTATAGATGCATATCTAAGGAATACCATATAGGCCCATCACACTAAATTGTAAACATATAGATGCAGTGACTCATAGAACAGAAAAGCTGAAGACTATAAACATGCTAGGGAAGGATTCATATGAAGGCAAGTTCTCAGCAACTTAAGACATTCCTTTCCTGAAAATGGATTCAGTCAATGAAGAAAAATTCAAAGGACATTATTTTTACACTTAGAAATTTGAAATAAATTACATATAATGCATATAAGCATGTGAAGAATAGTTAATGGGAAAGAAAACAAAAACTATCCAACATGATGATATAATACTCTGCTATAGCAATGATTATAAGGCCAAATCATTTATTTAATCATAGGACTTGGCAAGGTAGACTCCGAGTTGCACCATCTAGGCCTAATTTAAATATCAAAAAAACATTGGATGAACTGAATAAACCTTTTGGCTCAAAATCCCTGAATGCAAACTTGTCCATGAAACAACAGCTTTTAGTTCTCTGATGTCAAGTCACATAAATGTGCTGGGTATTGGAGAGGGTAGTTACCAGAGGTAGTAGAAAAAGTTGAAGGAAATTCAAAAGCAGTATTGTTGAATGGTTTACCCCTAGACAATAGTAGTGTTACATTCAAACTCACTGTTCACAATACTTGTTGACATTAAAGATTTCAGATTTTCAAGGGTAAACATTATATAATTTGTCTGAATGCAATTGCACAATGATTTTTTATTGCAACATTTCTAGTCTCCTTCAAGACTCCTCTTCAGGGAAATATTAGACCAAAGATAATAACACTCCTGGTAGAAGAAATCCAATCAACTAAACGAGAAACCCAAAACCATGTTTTTATTTATTTATTTTTAACTAAATGCAACATTAGCAACAAAACAAGTTATATTTGTGAAAAATCTGGCCACAAAGCTTGCAATTGCAAAACCATGGTAGTATCTTTATTCAAAAGTAAAATAACGAAAAACAAAAAATCATGACGGTTGAGGATACCAGCAATTGGCAGGATGCCAACTTTTTCAAACTCAAAGCTGATTCATGACATTTACATGTGTATTCCTGAGGAAAAGGCACTTCTGATGCTGGCTCGGCATAACTTATTTGAGAATGTGATGTTACATAACTCTATGTACCATTTTCATTAATACTTTATAGTTGCTCCTTAGGGGCTGGAACAATTCATTGGTGTTTATGTTTTGATTATATATGGTTGTATCTAGACTGATGTGCTCTCTAGAGCTTCTACGGAACTTTGTAATGATGTTTTTTG
Source organism: Cunninghamia lanceolata (assembly GCA_027924645.1). NCBI lineage: Eukaryota > Viridiplantae > Streptophyta > Pinopsida > Cupressales > Cupressaceae > Cunninghamia > Cunninghamia lanceolata. The sequence goes on along the minus strand of BSBN01000252.1, from coordinate 10,946,593 downwards.
GTGCTCGATCGTGAGCCGCAAACTTTGTTGTAGACTTTATGTTTCGACATTTTTTTTTTAAATTACATGGAGTAGCCACTTGGTTATGCTGAAAGAGGAAAAGAAATTTGTCCATCACCAAAAAAGGGACTAAAGAGTAGTACTTTAGGAATTGATTTCAAAGGTCCACAGAGGATAGGAACCTATACATCAAGTTTTGAAATATCAAGATAGCGCTCAGTTGCTTTGTATGTTGATAGCGATGATGAAATGGTAAAAAGTACAAAATACATTAAGAAAAACTTTAAATTGTTCGATCTCAAACTATTCCATTAATTGCAAGTAATTGATGATTCCATAGCTTAGTTTTAGTTGACATTTTATTTCTGTGGGATTTTTTACTACAATGAGTATTTTAGTACTCAAATCCACTTTGATGACTATTTTCTAGGAGAAGTCACTTTTTCTAAGATCTTTCACTCATGCACATTGGTAATAATTTTTGAGCTTAATTAAGCAATGTGCATTGGTAATAATTGGTTTATTTATTCACTCATACCATGCTTGTGTGAGCAAGTGTGACAAGGTTTGCAACTAATTTTCTCACCTTGCAAAGCATTTGTAATTTGTTGACACCTTTGGAGTAGATATTTGTGAGTCGAGAATAGTTAGATTCATCGTATTCAAAGAAGATTGGCGAAGAGAGGGTCACAAAAATAATTTTTGATGATGTCTTTGCAAAGAGAGCTATAGAGATCAACAAGATAACTTCAAACTTCAATTTAAATTTAAATTGAATTCTTTAATTTCAAATTTTAAATTATTTATTTTAATGTGTAGGTGTTAGAGACTTTGGTGAGGGTTGTGTGCTTGATAGATAGGGAGTACAACCGAATGGGATACATATAAAAGGCAATGGACAAAGCCAAGAAGGCCACCCAAAACTATGATAGAGGAGATATAGACATATTTGATCTCATTTGAGAGATCATTGATTGGAGGTTGAACAATCAATTCCACTAACTCATTCATGCAGCAGGTTACTAACTCAACCCCAAGTTTTTCTTCTCAAGTGAGTTCACAAATATTAATGTGGAGGTTAAGGAGGGTCTCTCAACATGCATTGAGAGGATGACACTTAAGGGTGAGGTGAGGGACCTGATCATTCAAGAGTTGCAAAATTACAAGCAAGCTAACGAGAGGCTCTTTTCTTCACCATACGAATGAGATACACCCAAACACCAATTAACAAAAAATTGGAATCTTTACTTATATCTTACAATTATTGCTTACTTACAAGCTTTTGAATATCTTATTTACAAGTTCTTGATGGCAAGATTGGGATGGAAATGCCCCAAATCTTCAAAAGCTAGCCATCAGTATTTTGTCTCCAACTTGTAGTTCTTCTTGAGTGACCACAACTAAAGTTTGTTTGAGGCCATTCATGCGAAGAAGTGCAATAAGTTGTCTCAAAGATGCCTCAATGACCTAGTTTTTGTGTAATACAACCTTCACCTTCACACAAGAAAGGTAGAGAACATAATTGCTCAAGAGCCTACTTGGATGGGATTGATTTGTACAAAGACTAAACACTACAGGAGTACGACACCTCCTTGTTTACAAAAGACGAGATTGTTGATATCGAGACACAAGCTATGGAGGGTGTAGCTCTAGCAAAAGTAGGAGACATGGGAGTGGATGACATCATTGCAGATGATGTCCAACATCAAGTAGAGGAGTCATTGACATCTAGTTCCAAGCTAGAGCCACAACTTTCTAGTATAAGAGTGGAGCTACAGCTGACTGCAAGGAGTATGCTCTTGCCCAAATTTTTCACTAGAACGGGAAAAAAAATTGTAAATTGTTGTTTCAAGGACCTACACTCTAACATTAAGCTTCTAAACTAGAAACACTTTTGGTACTTACATTGGGGACATCCAAGCAGTTCCCCAACTTCACCCAGCTACAAAATTTATTTATTTTTTAAAACATAAACAACATAATTCTTAATGAAATAAAGGACCACCAAGGCCAATACCCTAGTTCAAATGCCCTAGAACCACAAAATGAGTCATTTTATATTATGAATGAAAGAGGAAACAAAGGAAAAGAGGGGCAAGGGCAAAAGAGCGTCAACCCGTGAGGGATTTGCAATGCATTGGAAGCATCCTTGGCAAGGAAAGTGCATTTCCATACTTCTTTTGCACTTTTTCTGAATTTGTAGATAAACTTAAATGAAGTATTTTCAATTTTTCATTGTGCCATTTTGTTTATGGTTTGTTTTATTTTTCTTCCAAGCAATAGTCAGTATACAACATATGTTTTAGTAGTTGTGAGAAGATGGAAACGAGAAAAATCAATGATGGAATTAAGGAAGGGTAAGAAGGAAGTGGCACTAAAAAACAGAGTTGAAGTTCATATGAGACTATTGTCCAGTTTGAAGCCCATCCAATTGGTGAAAGACATTTGCAATTGATATACTCAAAGCAGACAAACCCTTCCTTCATTTTGTAGAGATTCCTGAAAAAAATATAGTCAAGTAATTTAGGGGAATTCATCACAAGAAAATGTAAGGTAGCATTACCAAGGTTAATGCACACCTACTACACTTACCAAGTGGTGGGGTTGGTATTTTGGATAAGCTTTCCATTGCCCAATGGGCCAAAACACGAAGGTTGTATAGAGGGGGGCATTCTACTACTACTATATCTCATAGCTTCATCACTTCTTAGATGGCTTCTTCCAAGCACACTTCTAGGGACCTGTTGATGTTTGTTTTTAGACAAGTCAACAATAGAGTAAAACATTAGAGTATCCCACTCTCTCTTGAATAAAGCTCTTCAAAGGCCGAACTATGTGATCCAGTGAAGTAACTCCAAGGTTCCTTTTCCTATGACTTATGGTGGGTTAACTCAGTGATTACATGTGATCTTGCTGATAATCACAAAGGGACTTACGCAGACTTCTTCATATTTCATTTAGCTTATTCCTCCTTCAATGTGGATGACATCTCAATGATAAAGAAAAGTAAAAGATAAAAGTTTGGAAAGGCTAATCTAAGTTCAATGAAGCAATGATGATGTATGAATAGACAAACTCCTTGATTAACCTAACTCCACTTCGCCAAGGATGCCTACAACTACATGGAGTTGGTGCAATCTCCTAAGGTTACGCGAATGGTTTTCAAATCATGAGGGCTTATATGAACACCCATCAAACGGCGCAGCTCAAACAAGCATCCACAATCGAACTTATGAAAATTAAGCTCAGACTAGCTTTACACAACACTTCACCAACGATGAATGTTAAAAGCATGAGCTAGGAGTTGATCAAATATCCAATACAACATGCATTACATCAAAGAGCTTCTAATCTACTTTTAATCTACTTTGAAACATCTCTCCATTTTCATTAAGATACCAGAAATCATGTTACTCCACAAGATAACACTTAAACACCAAACAAGTAGCTCCAATGTCTTTGCATTACTCTTGAGAATATTTACAACAATTTCAAGTCCTCTCAGAGAATTTCGAGGGTCTCTCCTATTCTACTCCTACTTTCCTACCAACTGAACTACTCTCTAATCTATCTATATATTACAAATGAGGCAACAAGGCCTTTATATAGAAGCCCAGGTTACAATGAATGGCTAAGATTGATTCGATAGCCAAAGGTCTGGATCGTGCCACCTCAGAGGTAGTTACAACAAACTTGCTATTTTTAGCAAAAAAGAGAGGCAATGAAGGCACGTTTTCCAATGTGATAAGGTAAGGCGAAAGCATTTAAAATATTCCTCCACATAAGAATCCCTTTGGCTTCTTTCATTAGATGATACATTTAATGCATTTAAAATGATGTGTATTCGCCACATAGATGCCACCTCAGCATATCTTGAAAATTGTATCAACTTGTAATGATGTATTCGATGTGATTGCTTGAACTTGTATGTTTAGGAATACAACTTGTTGATCTTGCCTTGTTTTTTGAATTGTAAACTGGATGTATGATACTTGTTGCTTCACTTGATTAACTTCATGATTCTTTCTTCTTCTTGTAGGTAAGTTGATATGATGATCTTCTTTGATGATGCTCCTTCTTGAAGAGTGAGTAATAGAGTAGATGATGATGATGTATACTTCCTTCATGTAAGAGCAGATGACGAAGCTTGCTTCATGAATCGGAGTAGACGACTCTTCTCAAAGACTTGAAGGTTGAATGGAACTTGAAGTTGAATGAATGTCTTCGCTTGATGTAGAAGTTGATGAAGTGATCTTGCACGATGATCTTCGAAGTGACCCTTCGGAATGTAAATAACAACACCTTCTTTGAATGTGGAGTAGATGACCTCTCAAGGATACTTGAAACTTGATGAATCTTTGAAGATTGGGAAAACTTTACTTGAAATTTGGATGAGTGAATGCCTTGTCTTTGAACATGATGCCACTTGATGAAGAGTTCCAGTAGATTGATGAAGAAACCAGCTGATACTTGAAGTGATGTAGATCTCTTGGAATGATGCTTCCTGGAAGATGATCTTGAATGAAGTAGAATATATGAAATGCTCCAACTTGATGATAACACCTTCCTTATGATAGAGCAGCTAACTTCCCAAGGAGACTTGAAGCTATGATGGATGAAGTATTCCTTAGAGCAGCCACATGAGGTTTCCTTGAAGTAGAGTGGATGCCTTCGGAAAGTCTTGATGAAGATGATGTCCTTTGGATGGATGTTTTCTTGTCTTCCCTCCTAGCATGAAGGTGATTCCAGTCCTTAGCTCCTTTGATCATTCCTTAACTTCATCCCTATTGCTGCGAGACAAATAAAGAAACAGCATCAATTCCTTGATAATACTTGATTTATAACACATAAAAATCATTTCATGCATTTCCAAGCTAAGTGCATTAGATGCCAAATTAGATCTTTGCTTAAAATTTCACTCGAAACCACTATTTTTAATCCTTAAGGAGAGCGCATTAGTTAGCAATTTCATCTTCCGGTTAGAATTTCATCTCAAACGATCAATAAAGAACTCCCTATCTAGGCGCATTGGTTAAGGATTTTGGATCCTCCTTGAAAAAGTCTTTGAAATTTGTATTGAACCCTTTCCTTCCTCAAGCACATTAGATAAGATTTTTGAAATCTCCTTCAAAGTGTATCAAAGCCTTCCCACATGTGGCGCAGTGGATGAGAGGTTTGATTTCTTCTTGATCTTTTCTTACAAACCTGAATTCTTCTCCTCCTTCTAGGCGCATTGGATGGGGACTTCAAGATCTTCCTGAAAATGTATATTATATTCTTGCAAATTAGTCTTGAATCACTTCTAACTTGGTCGCTTTGGTTGAGGGTTTTGAAATCCCCTTGTATTGAGCGCATTGGATCAAGGGTGTTGAATCTTCCTTAAAACCTTACCCTCTCCCTCACTTTTGGCTCACCGGTTGAGGTGTAAGAGATCTTCCTTCTAGGTTTAGCGCATTGGATGCCTATTTTGATTGCTTCTTGTTTTTAACTTAAAAATGAACTTCTTTCCTCTGTCGCGTTGGATGAGGGTTGTGATATCCTCTGGAAACATTCTAAAATTTGCATTCTAACACTTAGAAGTTGCCTCTCCATCTTGGCGCATTGCTTCAAGATTTCAAATCCTCTGGAAAGGTGTTGAGCACATTAGATCAAGGTTGTTGAATTCCCCTTTGATTTGCCTCTAAAATCTTGGACTAGACCACCCTATCTAGTGGCGCATTGGTTGAGGTCTTCAAGATCCTCTAGAAACAATATGAAATTTACACTTTGACCCTTAGAAACTGCCTATATTGAGATCTTCATCCTATCTCCCCCCTTTTGGCGCATTGGTTCAAGTATTTGGAATCCTCTAGAGTGAGGCGCATTAGTTGGGGTGTTTGGAATCCTCTACTTTATCCCTCCACAAGGGCGCATTGGATCAAGGATTCGATTTCCTCTAGAAATTTTCCTTTCAAAACTCAACTTTACTCTCATCTACAAGGTGGCGCAATGGATGAACGTTTTGATTTCCTCTAGAAATTCGCTCTGAGACTTGACTTTGGATTCTTCTTGAAGAGGTCGCAATGGTTGAAGGTGCTAAAATCTTCTAGGATTTGCTCATTGGATGACACCTTTTGAATCCTCCTTGTGTGGCGCACTAGATGAGGGATTTGAAATCCTCTAAAATGTACACTAGATGGGTCGCATTAGATAGCACTTTCGAAATCATCTAGAATGTGGAATGGATCAAGGTTTTAAAATCTTCTAGCATTGGCGCACTTGATCCACTTTTTAGAATCCCCCCACCTTCTCCCTTCATTAGCGCATTGGTTTGAGAGTTGAAAATCTTCTAGATGTTGGCGCATTTGATCAAGAAGGTGAATTCCTCTTGATTTTCGCATTAGATAGGCATTTCAAATCCTCTAGGATATGGCGCAATGGATCACACTTTCGAGATCTTCTTCAAGTTGGCAGATTAGATGGGGAAGTCGAAATCATCTTCTTTGCTATCCTTGACGCATTGGTTTGAGGGTCGAGGATCCTTATCTTCTTCTCTCCTTTCGATTTTCGCATTGGTTGAGGTGTTCAAGATCCTCTAGAATTTGGCGCACTAGATCAAAATTTCGAAATCATCATCTTCTTCTATCCTTGGGCGCATTGGTTCAAGCGCAAGAGATCATCAACTTGAGATCTTCTTGAAAGCGGCGTGATTTATCAAGATTTTGCGCCAACTTTGTCTTTTGTCGCACTAGATCAAAATTTTGAATCCTCTGGAGTAGTTGGTCATTTTCAGGGTCCTCAAGTATAAGTTGAGAGATTGAATTTCTTATACTTTAAATATTTTTCAATATACCTTTCAGGATATTTGAGATAGGTCTCGAATCCACCGGATTTAACATGCAAAATCTAGAATTTGGAGGATTCACCAGATTTCAGACTTAGCCAATTTTTCAGGATTTCAGGATTTCAGGGTACCAGACTTAGTCTTTTCAGGATCTCAAACATACATTAGGATTGATCTCAGTGTTCATGAATTGGATTTGATTTGATTCTTCATTACTGCAAGTTTATGCACCAGATGAGACCTCCAGTTATAGAGCAAAATCTTCTAAGGAAGAGACTTCTTGTCTGATTGGCAGAGGAAGCGAACCTAAGGCATCGTCAAAACTTCATGCAAAGCATCGAAACTCAAAAAAAAGGGGGTCCCCATTTGCAATGGGGCGATGTGTGATTTGGTCACAACATGACCCTTGTTTGGCTACGCAAATTCCAATTTTTAGGAGGGTTCATGGAAGGGCCATCCAAGGGAAAAGGTACAATATCATTGGTTCAAACCCAATTACTAAAATGTTCAATGTGTGTAGGCCTGTGGAGAGGCAAATATGCTACCATTGATAGATTCTTCTTCACCAATGGTATCTTATTTCATGTTGCTCAAATTATAGAGATCCATTTTCTAAGGCATGTAAGGCAAGTTCATATTAAGTGCCTCCTAGAGAAACCAAATTGAGAACCTTGATTTGTGCGATAAATGAAATCAAGCTCCTTGATTACAATGTTCCACGAAGTTTCAGAATGACAAGATGAGGGGATGTTGCGATAGGTTTCAAGGATGGTGGGACTATGGATTCAAATTTGACAATGGAGGGGGAAGGGTGGTGCAAATATAATATAGCATTTGAAAAATTAGTTATAAAAAAAAGTATAAGAAATAGCAATTGAAACTATAAACTACTAAACACAATGCTTTGAAAATGTTGAATATATAATTATATTCAATATGATGATTACTTTGAAGTATAGTGGGCCAATGCCTCAAAGGTCTACTCATCCACCCCAAATGCCATGGCAAACTCCTCATTGCTAAAATTCCTAGACCCAAACCCATCTAGCTAAAGCTACTCCAAACAGACACCAACCCACCCTACTTGTGTGTGATCCTCATGAATCTACATCAACTCCTCTAGGTCTATGTAAGTGTGTTGTGTTCCATGAAACACAAAGCACTATCTACAACTACAAGTTTCTCTACTCTCTTGGAGGTAAGTTTATTCCTCTTGATAGAGTTTGATAGAGTAGATGAAGTTGTATGTCGACCAATTCCTCTTAGCAGCTAAGGGACTAGAAACTTGAGACAAGAGGTGAATGGCTAGTGTGGTTGTCAATGAATGAGGCACATGCGTAGTCCACCTTAGTATTGGGTCACCCTACTCCATAGTCTCCCTATCCAACTTTGCGTCTTCTGGGTATCCCTTGAGTGTGGCAAATTTGGTACACTCATGACAAATAGTGGCCGCCTCCTCTGCACCATACATCTTCAAAATTGCCTTCATGAAGCCTGTCTTCACCTTAATATCTGCTATAGGGACAACTCTGTCAAACCTTTGCACACACTACTTCAAGTTCAAAGCATATGCAGCCATGGGCAAGGGAGTATTGATCTGCTTCCACCTCCATTGAATGATAGGCTAAATGAGTTATTTATAGAATTGCAAGGTGGGGTCTTTCTTTTGTACAACCTTCATTTGGCCAAGCATGTTGTCAATGCACTCATACACCTCCCCAAAGTTACAGTATCCATATCTGATCACTATGAAATTGGAGCTATGATGGAGAGATGATTTATTTAGCATCAAACCCAAAAGTATCACTCTTCACCACTTTTTTCACCCTTTTCCCCTACTCTAACTTGGACTCAACCCACCGATTACACTCCTCTATCATTATCATTAGTTGCAAGGGCTCTTGCAACTCAATCATCCTCTCCTAGAGAATTAAGTATGAGATATATCTAGTCTCATCATGTTTGAGAAACTCATTGGAGAAAGTCTGTAATAGTGCATGCAATGTGTGTTGATTGTAGATAAATATCTACTAATCTCTCGCATCAAGCACTACCTATTTGATCTAGTCAATTTTCCCCATGTCCTTGAGTGCATTGTTTCTATCATGCACACAAGGGGCTACTATATATGTTTGTAGGCAACTTCAACCAATTTCCACACTACCCTACACACATAGGTCACATCTTGTGAAGGTAACGTTTGTCATGACTTGCACCACATTCTCAAAGCCAACCTCCTCAATAGCATCTTTAAGGATGTGAAAGTGAAACTCCATATCCTTGTGGTGCCCCAAACAATCAATAGCCCTAAGGAAATAAGGGCCCTTTATACATATCACCATGATATTAATGAGTAGACGATGCCTAATGTCCATTCATCCATCCATTATAATATTGCATCTACTTGTGACCTATGGCCTTCATTTTCTCCATATCCAAGATAGTAGTCATCAGTTTTGTCTTCCCTAGTGGCACATATGAAGTCCTTGCTCTTATAATCTTAGACATGGCCTCTTTACAATATAGAGAGTGAACAACATGGAATGGAATGCCATTGACAAAAGCAATTTACCTATGGCATCATCTAATTCATCTTTCATTTGAAAATTAAACATCTCTACCACCATGTTGGGAGATGAACTTGTCACCCTACATTTCTCCTTAGGCTATAATGCACTAAACAAAAAAAGAGAAACTCGTGGCTGTTGATAAGTCCCAACAGCCCTCAATTTCATAGTAGCAAGTGGTGTGTCATGCTCATCACCACCACCATACAATCTCTGTATCTCTATCCTCTATTTTAGTGTCAAAATATCACATACCCCAACACTTTTTCTATAGATGTGAAGGAGATGCACATTAACTCTAGTAACGCTGCCACTAAATTCAAGGTCACAAAAATAGCATTTCCATAGCTGAGTCCCCCCCTGAATTGCCAGATTTGTTTGTTTGCATCTTAGTAGCAAATTGTTTATAAGAGGCCTTCTTATCAAAGGGACTCTTCGCAAAGTCTTCAAAAAACTTGGAAATCAAATGGGAAGCACTCCCAATTGAACTAGCTTCCTCACGTGCCCTTTGCCCCCCTCCCCCCATCTATGTTCTCAGTTTGCATTTCAATGTTTGGATTCTAAGCCTCCTCATTGTCACTTATAATATGTGAATCGATAGAGACACTGCAAGAAATAAAATTTATGGTTTTAACTTTACTACATAAACATAACGGCAAATGCAAAGGCTCAAGACATAAAGAGTCACAATTTGTTTTTCTTACTTAAGGTCACATGAAAAGCAGAAGTAGAGAATACACAAAAGTAGCAATCCTTGTTCCTTCAACCTTGAGTTGTTTTGTTTGATAATTGATTAGCCCAATGCTCAAATTAAAATATTATTAAATATTAATCAACTCGTTCTTCAAACAAGGATTTGGTTGTGTTTTTCTTACTCTAGGTCATTTGAAGCGTAGAATCAAAGGATACACAAAAGATGCAATCCTTATTTGACTATTTGAGTAACAAAAGTAAAGTCTAAAACTAATAATTAGAACATTTACTTCTATTGAAATTTCGTATGTAATAGTATATAGTGCCTTAGCTCAAATTCCATAAGTAATTGCATCGAAGTCTCATCTAGAGAGGATAGTGGGGGAACCACAAGGAGTGTGTGTCAACAACCCCATCCCCATATAGGGGGCTTTAGGAAACTAACTATAGCCATGGGACCCAATACACTGTCACTATTGATAGAGATGGAGAAATGACTAACATTAATCTCAAGTGGTTAGGTTAGGACATTGTTGACCATAGGAGATCTATGATGTGGTTAGGACTATTTCGTCTAGTCCCTAGTCTCTAGTGGTGAACTACTATCCATGGGGGTGCCCTATAGTTCCTAGCCCAAGAGGTTGGATCTAGTGCTAGTTGAAGAATAAGGAGTTGGATAGATGAAGAACCAGTTGGAGGTGTGGTGGTGCCCTCTATTTTATAGCCCAAGGGGTTGGATGGCCTTATATTCTCTAGTCGTCTAGCACCAGTTGGAGAAGGATGGAAGTCTGATGCTAAATTAAAAATAGAAAATTTAAATAGTTAGAACTAAAAGGTGATTTTATGTTTGTTTTTCTTACTTCAAATTGCACAAGACACAAAGGCAAAGGATATATGAAGTTAAATCAGCAATATACTTTATCATTACCCAATAAACTTTAAAAAAATTAAAATGCTAAAAGTAACATTTTTAAACCTTATACACGACATTTATTAACCCTAAAACAGCATTAATGAACCCTACAACAGCATTTGTATTTTTAGAAACCCTAATAACAGCATTTATAAATTAAAATTTGAAACTTAAAAGTAAAAAAGAAAGAAAAAGCATTTAAAAACCTTAAAATTTGAAAAAAAACAAAAAAAAAAAGCAGTAATTTGATTCATTTGTTGACATTTACATTTTGTTTGATTGAATATTGAAATCCCAAATGCATTAGATTTGACTCTTAGACTCTTACTTCGATGAATGAACAATGATAAATGATTGACAAAGACGAATGAAGTGAATGGAGACTCTTCCTTTTCCTCTTCCCGTTCCTCAAGCTCAATGCAAAGGGAAAATTGTTGAATGTTAATTGTGATTTCAATGAGGATAGGTTATCATATTTATAAGTTTTTTGAGGGTGTGGGGTGTTGGAGGGGCTCACTTGCACATTAAGGTTAGGGCAACATCATTAGAATTTTAATGTATGTTTTTCTAAAAACTGTTTTATGTTTATGCAGGGGGACTCTCAGCCACACCCTGCAGGATGGGACATCCCACCTACAAGCAGCAATGGAGGGGCAGGGGAGAAGCATTTCATGCCCATCCCAAGTCCCAGAGATGTCCTTGTCTCTGAAACGGCCAGTTTTGTGGGGCAGGGGGGCACTTATCATGTACGGGTGGACAGACATTCTGCACCTCCAAGTCATCAATGTTAAAGTCACATGTGAGGCATGCCCTTATTTCCTTGGGGCCATCAAATTTTCTGAAGAGCACAAGGGCGCCGATTTCAAGTCTCATGTTTTGAAGGATGTTATAGAGGAATTTCACCCCACCAATGTCTTGCAGGTGGCTTATTAATTATTGTCCTATAAATTTCAATGTTAAATGTCATGTATGTTACTTGAATTTTAGCTCTTTATAATGCCATGGCAGTTATTTGCATTTCAGCTCTTTATAATTATGCAATTGAGAATATATATACTGTCCACTGCTGTACCCAAAATTTAGGGAAAGTTTTTCCCATCCTAGAAACTCAGAGAAACATATAAAATTACTGAATTGGCAAGAATAAGCCCATTAAAAATGCACTGCCAAACACAAATCAAAGAGCACACATCTGCAGCAAATGAAGGCATTAGGTCCTGTCAAATGTACACATACACCCACACAAGAATCATGGCCATACTTCCAGTGATGTGCAAAAGTCAAGAATGCAGAATGTGCATCAACCATATGTGCACGTGCACAGTTGCAAAATGCATATACAGTAAATATTTGAGGCATGGAATAACAGAATAGATTTAGCAAATGCACAATAGATACAATTTTGAAGAATACTCTTTGCAGCTTACCTATCAGACATTGGTACTTTGGATGCATCATAACACCAGTGTACATTTCAACAATTACCTTCTGCTTACCACTAATATATGGTAGGAAACAAAAGTATTCTTGCATATTTAGTCTTTGCTATTGGAAGCATATAAGAACACTTTTAACTTCAATATTTTTACTTTTTCTTTGTAAGGCTCAATTCTCTCAGGAAAAGCATGGTTATATTCTCAATAAGGATAAGGTAAATTTAACTAGCAAAAGATTGTAAATTCTACACCTTAAATTGTAATATTGCTTATACAGCAACAGAAGGGAAAATGAGAAATAGAGGTGGTAAAAAAAAGCAACTCAATTTAATCTCGGAAGTTTTAAAAATGAAAACAACTATACCGTGTCAACACTTTCAACAGCTGTCCATGCAAATTTCAACATGGGATGCTTCGAATACAAAGGCTTTCTTATCTTCTCAATGTCTACAAGAGAAGAGGAAAATAGTTATTTCTTCTAATTTCAAAACTGAACAATTAGCATAGTTCCATAAATTGCTAAATGCTAGCTACCAGCTCCAAGGAGACTACACTTCCAAATTTCGTATGACACTCCTGATGGAAACTTCATTTTTTTTTTAGACTGAAGAAGATAATTGTTCCATTTTTGACACACCTAATGGATTTGCTAGTGGTCCTTTAGACTTCAGAAGATTTGTCCGCATGCCTCCATCCTAAGAAAAGAAAATCAATGGTTAAAAATAGGATTAAGCTAATTTCATGTATTGCTATATTGAACAAACCCTACCTCTCTGCTAGATACAGCAGGTAAAGAAATATTTAAAAAACACATTTTTTATATATTCAGAATGAAAGAAATTCTATTGATCTCCAAAAATGAGCAAAGAGTATTCCATGGAACTACTAAAAATATAATGCACTATGGCTCAAGCTACAAAAAGTATGAATTCAACATTTTGAACTAAATAAATCATGTTAATCTCCAACACAAAGATAAAAGTATTAAAAACTCGAGATCTTTAAGGGACAATATTGAAGATTATATCTACCAAGGAAGTTCCTGTTTTGAAGCAAAAGTAGAAGCAAAGTGGTAGTATTACAATCTCAAACTGAAATATCTTATCATGAAATAGGACAAAACACCATATACGGAAAGAAGAGGTTAGCGATCCTATCCACTTGATATGAGGAAATTGTTAAAAATCTATGTTCCACAGGAACATGTCACCGGTCCTAAAACTGGTGTCTCTATCCCTAATGACATTTCCAAGAGGGGCAGTAGGGGACACCCCTTGGCCATCCCCATTTTTTTCCAAAAACTGTGGGGCGTCCCTGAAATGGCACAAAACCCTATGAAACATTTGTGGGATGTTTGGCCATCCCCTGGATGGCCTAGACATCCCTCGACCATCTTGGGGACGTCCAAGCATCCCGAATGGAAATAAAGTTTTTCATCTGTTTTTTTAAATACTTGAATTTACTAAAAAAGCAGTTCAATTAATGCACACGTTCAAATCCAAGTTGTATTTAAGCAAACAAGGTGGTTACAGTTCCAAAAGATTTCATGAATTAATACCTTTATCCTAACACATTTTGAACGCCCTGTGTTCAGCTTCAAACTTCTGCTTTACAAGAAGTTCCAACACATGTAGTAGATAGAATAACCTGATGGTGTCTGTTCATCTGAGGAGGGTCTTTATTTCTGTAAATCTGAGGAGGATCTTTATGTGTCTAGAAAAAAGTACAAATGATTATCTAAATCCCTAATTACATAGTTTTTCCTAACAACTGAGACTTATATTACAAAAACTAATAATATTCTATCATGCAGTGCAAACCTCCAAAGAGGAACAGGCAAAGCCACAACAGCCAAGAATCATTCTTTTTTTGAAAACTATAGATGGTGATCTAAATCCTTCGTTAGAAAGCTTTGTTTTTTGAAAACTACAGCTTCAGCAATATAAACTATGAATCTGAATCATGATATGTTATTTCAGCCATGTCTATTACATCTTGAATCTTTGATTTAATTTTAATAAATTAATATTGAATTCGATACATTATATGAATGTCTAAACTTAAATTTTGTTGTCATATATAATCTAACTTGTAGAAATATATATACTGCTGTCCCCCCACGTCCCCAAAAAATGGCCTCCGAACTCCCGTCCTCGTCCTCATCCTCGTCCCCGTCCCCATAACACCATGGAACATAATTAAAAAGGGCTCTAAACCTCAAAACTAAGAACAAGATACACTATATCAATCCATCCAAAAAACAAAATGACAACAATAAAAGAGACTCAAAAATCAAGTCCAATGCAAATTCAGTTTTGGCAAAAAACCTGTGGTACATGTACACATATAGAGAACGTGGGATATTACCAACAAGCTATATTAAAAGAACATATACATAACTATTACATATTGAGAAATTGTATCAGATATTGATCCAAAATGGATCAGAATACATTAGTCGAATGTAGAGGTGAACCAATGCTACAAATAATTGAGGAATCTACACTGCATACTTTCTCAGCCCAACAAAGCAAAATTGACACAGTGCAAATTTTACCACTACACTTCACGAGGAAATTGATAAATGGAGCTCTGAACCTGGAAACTAAGAACAAGACAAGCTATGTTAAGCCAACCAGAAAATTAAATGGCAACAAAAAAGCAAGACTCAATTAATAAGTACAATGTAAAATTCAAATTTAGCAGAAAAATCTGTGGTGCACATACATAAATGGAGGATGTGGAATAATGCCAACAAGATATATCTGAGACTATATATATGGAAATATTACATGAAACTGTATAAGACTATAAGTTACTGATCCAAAATGGATCAGAAAACATCAGTCAGGTACATAGGTGAACCAAAGCTGCCAGTACTTGAGGAAAGTACACTGCATACTTTCTCAGCCCAAGGAAGCAAAACTTACAACACTGACAATTTTACAACCCACGCACATTTGTAATGCTCCTATTCTGAATGGTCATTTCTGCTTTACCAGAGTACTATCAAAAACTGGCAGTAATGTTGGTGTTAACTAAATAGAGTTTAGTTTCCCCTTCACTTGAAAAGATGAACCATTCTCGATATGTGAAGACTCTTTCTACATAATGGTTCATGGAGAATTCAAACGAGAAGTAACTGGATCATCATCCTATTCATAAAATCTTTACTTCTTCGATACCAAATTTGATCTGTAATTGCACAACCTACAGCTGATACAATTCACTATGCAGATCCTTTCAATATTCTATAGCTGAAATTAAAGTCTATGCAGAAATTCATGAAATATGGAGCACAAATGATCTAAGCCTCACATTTTCAACACAATAGTTGAAATCAGGGGTAAAGAGATAAAGAACAACAATTTCAAACATAACACAAACTCTATGGGCAATGTGCACATCTTTATTCTCCTAAATATGAAAGGAGTATAAAAATTCTATGGGTAACGTGCATGACTTTATTCCCTTAAATAAGAAACCTTACAGGCACATACAAAGATATATTCACTAATCAATTAATAATCGAACTATTCATCTGACTATTGCATAAAAAAACATTAAATTACCAACAGTTTGAAAAATAAAATGAAAAATGCCCAATTCGTCAAGTCTTGAGCTATGTCTTGTGTTTGGCTAAATAAACAAATTATATTACAAAAATCAGTAACATAAATTGTTTTACAAAATCCCATTGAACTGAATTCCATAAAAATCACCCAAAATGATATCAAAAGAAATCCTTCTTACAATCTATGAGGATCTCCTAGAAACCTTAATAAGGCTAGTATATTATCCATACGTAATTGCCATTACATCACCAAAATCAAACAAAAACCACATGGATATGCAAACACCTAAGCCACAAAGAAAGAAAATCCATTGTCTGAACATAAACCACTCATTAATGGTATTGTTACATGTTTAATTACAACCAATGTTCAAGAGTTAACTTGTCGATAGAGGACATCAAACAAACATGGTTAACAATAGGCACTCCATTAGCATGGATGTGTAGACTACTATTACACATCAGCCACTCATTAATGTTATTGTTACAATTTAGTTGGCTCAATTTTCCTAGAGTTGATTGCTCAAGAAAGCGAAAAAATGCAAAGTTTGTAATGTCCCCATTTCCGGAGTGATCACCTAGCAGAGGATGATTAGCCGTAGGCTAATTCGTATGATAAGGGAATGAATAGTTGAGCCATTGTAGCAAAAGTAACTTGGAGAAAGGAAAGTCACTTTATAAAAAGGAAAAGTAAAATATAATAAAATGACAAATAAAATATAATTTTAATTGGCAAATGGGCCAACCCTTTTGATGGAGTGAAAAGTGAATTAAAAATAATATTTTATTTCCATATGGTGCGCACCTCTTATGGACTTCAAATTTATATCAAATTTGGCAAAAGAGGTCGATCCTCTTGGAGGCTTTAAAAGGAGGTGTTTGGAAGTTTATTTCATCATATTGTATTGTCATTTTGCATATTGGATATTTTCCTTTGAGCTGCAACAACAGGTTCAGCCATTTCTAAGGACAAAAACCCTTGGAAATTAATGGATTGGACGAAAACCCAATGCCACTTGAGAGGTGAATCCATTCGGGGTTTACTATAGAGCTTATTTGCAGGTTTTTGGCATCGATTGGAGCTTCAAGGATATATTATTTCTTCAGGTTTATATCAGCCATGGATGGCTAGGGTTTGAACACCAAATTGATGAGATTTGTTTCAAATATCAATTTGGCTTTGAGGTGATTTGGAGACAACACCTTGCTGGTCGCTAGGGTTTGATTTGTCATTGATATCATTATCATGTATGGAGGTTGAATCATGCAAGGAGGCAGATATCTTTAGGCACTACAGCTGGTCCAAGCGCATCATATTTCATGCCGATCGTGGGCTTTGAGGAGGTTTTTGTCATCTATTTGGTATCCATTATCGCCTAGGGTTTAGGCACTATCATTTTGGAGGCATCCTTGGTGAAGCACCATCATTTTGGAGGCATCCTTGGTGAAGCACCATCATTCTGGAGGCATCCTTGGCGAAGGATCTAGCGCTACCATATTGGAGAGTTCGTGGATACCTTCATCATCATATTGCATATCAGATTTCAGTCTTGTGTAAGCTGCTGCTATATCAGACTTCTAGTGCTCATATTCAATCATCCTTCATTGCTATTCAAAGTATATCTTTGTACATTTCAAGGAGACACAATACCGGGTATGTGGAACAAGTTTAACTATTCAAATATTTAATTTGAATAGGGTTTGTAATCGTTGTTATGAGTGTATCAAACCTGTCATAAATTGCAATCAGACTTGTTATGGTGATAATAAAGATATGATTGGTGTTGATGTTTTGATGTTTATGAATGCAAAGTTATGTGTTATGTTTCTACTATATTGGCATATGTATTTCCAATGAAAACCATCACAAACAAGCATTAAACTCAGAAATCAAAACTCAGTCACATTGCATGACTAAGTGTTTTACAAAATGTCTAACCACTAAAAATCAGAAAATTCAGGGTAGATTTGGTTGGGGATCTTACAGTGGTATCAGAGCAGTGTATCCTGTCAACCTATTTAGGTTCTGAATCATGGCTTTCGAATGTTTAGAGAAACTTTAAAGACTTGAATACTTGCCTATTAAAATAATATTTAGTTATATTTAATGGTCAATATTGTATTAGATAGTTTCTATTTCTCTAGTTTAGATTGTTTCTATTCTAGTTGCTTTATTAGCTGTTCTGTATTTTAGAAACATCACATTGTATTCTTTTTATTGAGCTTTGCTCATTTGTAAATATAATTCATTCAGATTTTTACCAGAATATGGTATCAGAGCCAACTCGAGCGGAAAAATTGTTCTTTTGAAATTTTTTTCAAACCTCCAACAATTTTGGTGCCACTCTTTGTAAAGTTGTGCCATCGTACGGTGTCGTACCTATTCATACAGCCTTCGGCGTTTCTGGATTTCCTTTTTTTTAGGGTTTTTGTTTGCTCGTTGGATTTCGGTATTGTTTCTGAGGTCGCGTCTTTTTCCTGGAACTCGCGTTTTGTTTTTCTGGAAGTAGCGTCTTTCTTCCTGGAAGTCGTGTTTTATTATTTCTGGTCGTCATTTCTTGTTTCGACGATTTTGTAATGTCCCCCATTTAGCCCAGTTAGATGGATGATGGGGATTAGCCTATCATTGGACTCCCGTAGGCTAATGACAGTGGTTAGGGTGTCAAATTGGAGACTTACTATTTATAGTAAGTCAGGACGGAGCACCTTGCGGGCAAATGCGGAGGATCATTGCACGAGATTAATGGTTTCGATATACCCAGAGCATTATTTGATGAAATATAAGTTAAATTAAAGATTTCATTTATATTATTTTAATGTGGTAAAGTGACTCATGTTTTTAAAGTGACTTTATATTATAAAGTTAAGTCACAACTTAAGTTGTGTTGACTAGGAGATGGGCACCCATGGGGGATATAAGGGACATGAAGATATAAAATAAAATAATAAAATATTGCATTCTTGGGTGATGGGGAGAAAGGAGAAACAAAAAGGAAAAAGTGAGCTTCATTTTGTTATGCTTGGATTATTGATTTTGGCTCTCATGTTTTGGATATTCTCGTGCATTGCCTTGGAGCTTGGTTTCAAGGGTTTGGAGATTGACTTGCTGAGACGAAAACCTCTGCAAGGACACCTTCTTCATGTGTGAAAGACCACATCAGGAAGAAACATTGGAGGCTTCACACTGGAGCTTCATCTGGGCTTTCAGTTGATACAGTTTGGATGAGTTTTGAGCATGAAATGATCGTATTTGTTGGAGTTTTATGATGCAGCCATGAAGGACAGCTTAGTGACATAATACAGAGACTTTTAGAGGAGTTTGTGGCAGTTTTCAGTCCCATATTGCTGGCCATACCCTTGCTGGGACAGGCCGTACACCTGCTGAGGGAGATTATGGAGTTTGTGGTGGTTTCTCTTGAGCAATCCTTTACCAATCTGGTCGCCTATCATCTGCAGTCCTATTCAAACAATAACAGAAGAATTTATAAGGTTTTTGATGCCTCTTATCGCTGGGTTTAAGGTAAAGCTGGGCCGTACTATCTCAGAACTGGCCGCCACTCTTTTAAGTCCCTTTGTGGTTCGTTGGAGGTCAATATTTGGGAGGTCGTTCAAGCTATAAGAAGCCGTTGATATCAGTTTGTTGTCATTCCTTCATTGTTACGAAATATACAAGGTAGCCATATGTAAGTTGCTAGCTCACCTTCAGCATCGACATGAAGTTGTGAATCTTGATATGGGTATGTACTCATAATTCATATTTTGCAATAATATAATCTAGGTATTCGATATTTTGTGGATATATGTTTTAGTTTTTCTGGGTTTTGGTTATATGCTCTTTATTCCATGTTTTCTTTGCAAATATCAAACATGCAAAAACAAATATAAACCCTAAACCCATCAGCATTCAGAAAACAAGAAAAAGTGATACAGAAACCCTGGTCTAGAGGGTGTATGTTACAGTGGTATCAGAGCCTGTAATGTCCCCGATTTAGCCTAGTCAGATGTATGATGGGGATTAGCCTATCATTGGACTCCCATAGGCTAATGACAATGGTTAGGGGGTCGAATTGGAGACTTACTATTTATAGTAAGTCAGGACGGAGCACCTTGCTATTTATAGCAGGGCAGATGCAAAGGATCATTGCACGAGATTAATGGTTTCGATATACCCAGAGCATTATTTGATGAATATAAGTTAAATTAAAGATTTAACTTATATTATTTTAATGGGGTAAAGTGACTTATGTTTTTAAAGTGACTTTATATTATAAAGTTAAGTAACATGGAATCAAATGTCTTGAAACACCCTTTTTGGTGAAAGAATATGGAAATGTAATTTATTGATTGATTAAATTTGTACTTCATTATTGGAACTTGCTATCTTTATGCAACTATGAATATTTGAGTATTGAATCATTTTTCTTTCCAAATTTAGAATTGCATTTTCTTTTGAGTTCCTAGTTTTAGTAAGTAAGATTTTAGCATCATTACAATAGCAAGTTCTGCAGGACATAAGGTGCAAGAATCCATTACCAGAGAACACTAGCCCTGCCTCTAACCAAGATGCAGCTTAATTTCATTTAGTTGTCCTAGAAAACTTTTCAGGCAAAGGGGTGCGCCCAGAATTTGTCAAGCCAATAAAGAACTTTGAAACGAGCATGGTATGATCCCCAGGGAGACTAATAGTTCCCAATAACAAGCAGACAAACATAAACAAGTCTTGGTGTATGTAAAATTCAGATAGACTATACTATATTGGTAGTATAAGCCCTGGAAAACATAAGTACCTGCTTGAGTAAATTGATTTCTGTTTCTGACAAGCCTCTCCTGCAACAGAGCAAAAATAAATTTCTCAAACGAACAATTTGACAACTATAATTACTGTGAAATTTCACCTTCTATTCTCACTCAAATATTCTTAATAGGCATTCTCAAAAAGAATATCACAGAGAGTATTCCTTTCTATCATGCCAGAAGACTTGCCTATAGCCATATGTATGTCGACTAGGCATACGATTGGGGTTAAGAACAAATATATTATAGGCATCATCAAGCTGAAGGTACTCAACAAGACTTGTGAAGAAAAAATCCATCTCATCCATATTGACTTGCCATAGAACCTCCTCATCAGGCCTGCATATTAAACAAGTTATACCAATGAAGTAGAGACATATTTGAGTGTTCATTCACATAGCAGAAGAACCTTTCTTTCAAAAAATAGTGGGATGTTATGTAGTCATTTTATATCAACATATGTAGGTATGAAATTTCACAATTAAATTCAAAATAAGCAAGAGTACACACCGGGTATCTGTTAAATTCTCCCTTCGAGACAAAACTTTTATTGCACGCCCAAATACTTCTGTAACCTTCTCACTCATTTCTATGGCATGTACTGAGAAACTGCAAAATAGACCCAAAATCATCCATTTTGGAAATACACAGCCTGTGTTTATCCAAAGACTAATTGCATGCTCTGCCATAACCTTAAACTCTCCAACCATTTAGCAGAAACCATAAATTTTTTATTTCATATCAAAAGAATTGAATTTGAAACAAACAAAGATACTCAACAAAATTAGAAATTAGAATCATCACTTGTAATTAATAGAGCTTATGAGAGGAAGATGGTGACGCTGAATCCCATCTCCTTTAACTCTGTAAAATGGAGTCAGAGCCTCTCCAAGTTGTGGAATTCGTGTATGCTCAAAAACATGATCTATTTTATTAAACCATCTTTCAAGTTCTTCTGGTACAAGTTTGAATTCTGTCAAACACGCAACATAAAATAAATCAGAAAGATATCTAAGATAACTTGAATACATAAAGAATACTAATTAACATACAATAGCCATAAGCATCTAACTTAAAGAACCAAAATTTCATTAGTTTATGGTAACATTTTTTTGCATCGACTCCTAGTCAGTTCCGAGTATGTTGACAACTATTTATGTCAGCCCTTGTTCTTTTCCAAAATATGTTCGAAATTTTCATATTTCACAGTGCAAACAGTAATATTATCTGCCATTCCAGAATGTTACAACTAACACAACCTCTATAGAGAGTTTCAACCGTTGCTTAACTCAGTTTGTATTCATTGGCAGGCTCTTTAGGAGGTATGTCGTTGACAAACTCCTTAGGAGGCATGTCAAAAAGGAAATCCAGAGTCTAAAAATCTAGGAATCCATTCTAATTTTTGGCATATTTGGTAGCTTGATCCTATGATGGAAGGATAAAATCATGACACTTCACTATCAAAAGTATCAGAAAAATTCAACTGACCTTGAGTGTTGACAGGAGCCAGACAAAATAATTACCTTGATTGCCTTTACCCTCAAAACCCACAAAGATGAAATTTATCGGAATTGGAAGATATATGGCATCCACTTGTGACATCTTCAAGTAGGCTGCTATGGTGCCTGTAAGATAAGAGATTACAAATTATTTATAAAATACTGCACCTGATACTGCCACTAGACCATACACAATGCAAACATCAAAATCCTGTTTGAAATGCATTTTCATATGCTGTCACTTCTCTCTCATTTTAACTAATTAAAAGAATTTCTCAGTTACAAGACCCAGGCTCTAGGCCAGTACCTGCCTTTGTATAGTTCAACAAAGCCATCTTTCCTGAACCAACAGGATCTGAAGTTTCAAGGTCCTCGAAGGCTGCAAGTAGGATAGCCATAAAAAGCATAAAAATTAGGAACAAAGCAACAGAATCCCAAGTAATATGAATATTAACTCGCAGAAAGAAAAAATTGCTAAAATTAGCTCTAAGTATGTAACTGTAAGTAGCAAAGAAAGTACTAACTTACAAATACAAGTTATAATTTTTGGATACCAAGCAATACAAGAATTGAAAAGGTCGTGAAAATCTTATACTCTAGCTCCTCATGGAAGGTTTATAATTATACTTGGGATGACTATATTTAGCTCCTACTGAGAGCCTAGACCTGGCAAATGTTAGAGTTTGCAGCTTTGATCATTGTTCCGTTAAATGATTTGTACTCGTTGATCTTATTATAAATGTTAGTCATGCTTATGTTTTAGAAAATGGATAACGATGATTTGGATCAATTCATAATTTAATAGTTATCAATATTTATATTTAGTACAAATATGGACTTCATATTATTTAAAATCACGAAAAATATTTGTCGCAATTTGGTGCCATTGCATGATATCCCCAATCAGAAGTAGGACTTATTCCTATGAATTAATACTAGGTTGCCTCTAGCTGAAGTGATGGATGCCATACTTATACTTGTGAATATAGGCCAACTAAATGCCTCTTACTACATACTTTGGTGCTCTAAAAGTGGCTAATCTTTTTTCAAATAAAACCGAAAACCTACATAGGTTACCCAACAAGATCATCTATGGTTGACTTAAGTTCTTAAGCCCATTTTGGCAAGAGTTGTCTAAGACAGCAGCAACAACTGTTACCAAGAACACAACATTTCACCAACAAAAAGGGCAAATATGCACTTTTAACAAGTGTTCGAAAAAATAGATGAGAATATACTCTTACCAATCAACAAAATAAGAAAATTAAGTGGCTTCATTTAGCAAAGGATTTAGACAATACAAGTACCATTAAGCTATCAAAAAGGCCCCTTTCAATGCCTTGTATAGCTAACATCATAGCAAGAGGTAAACTTTTCAGAATTACTTCAATCTAGAATTCCCACCAGCTGATGAGGTATATTCCTCTATTTTTAAATATTTAAACTATATGTTTTAGTGGTCTGATTTTGGACTCCAGTCAGACTTCTTTCAGCACATGCCACTATCATTGCAGAACTTATTTTCTCCAACTTTGGGAACAAATATATCCAAAGAGGGAAGCCATGTTGAGTACCTGAACACATCATATTTTTGTTATATAATGATGTGTTTTGTTATTTATCTCGTAATTTTATAGATGATTTGAATGCAATCAAATTTGTTTATCAGCTAATTTGTCACTACAATCTATCAGACATGTATGATAGAAATGAGGTGAATGACAGCGCTATAGGTTAAGGAATGGATTTGTCCTGAGTGTCAGATAATAATAAATAGGAAATCAAGTTCATATAGGAGTAATAAGCCATCATGAGAACATATCAATATCAGGAACATATTTAATAAGACTGCCTTGTTGTGCAAAAATATGGAACAGTTGCATAGTATCTGAATACGATGCATGAATCAAAGTCCAAGGAACTCAATCCCATTATTCTATTTAACAGAATCTACAATTTGCATCTTCTTAAATAATTAATATAGGACACAAGAACCTCTGGTGTAGATCCCTACAGATGTGATATCCCGATATTAAGGCATTGTTTAAATTAAAGATTTAAACATCATGATAAAAGATGGTGAAGTTGCTTTCATAAAAGATGGTGTTTAGTCAATTTGAATGATAGAGATAATTGCGTATGTATTAATATTTAAATAAACGTATATTATTAATATATAATATTTAATAATAAATAATATTATTATATAAATATTTTAGTATAATTAAAATATAATACATTTATATTATTTATGATCATAAATATACATATATATATATATATATATATATATAATACTTAATTAATAATATAAATATATTATCAAAAGTGGCTGACCCCACGGTTTAAGCATGCTTGTAAATAGTAAAGGCAGCGCTCACATCTTAAGGCTGTGATTACAATGAATAGCGACCCCACATAAGGAGACCGTATCATATGGCATGCGATTAATATAAGAAATGTATATCAAAGAGATACGATCACTAAGTAATGTATTAACAATACAAACGATTCAGGCAGCAAGTATATAGTAAAGATCAGAAATTAGTTTACATAAGCAAAGATTAATATAATATTAAGGCAGCGATCATGTCTTGAGGCAGTGATTATTATGAAGAGGCATCACCCTTCAAAAGGGATGTCTCCCTTCATAAGAAACACAATATATAAATTCAGATTGGTGAGGAATAAATGGCATCAAGGAATACAAGGAATATATGATTGAATATAAGGATATATCTCTGAGTTAAATATATATATTTCTAATATATATATATATATATATATTCTAAGTATAAGATCAGCACTTGAAGAATATAAAGAAGAGGCATGAAGAGAGAAACATATATACAGATCTGCCATCAAGATATATATAGAGGAGGCATTGGAAGGCATCAAGCGAAGCAGTATTTTAGCATCTAGAAGATACAGATCAGAACCAAGGAATTAAAGCAGTCAGATATATATATAACAGCAGTAATATACATAATTATAGAGAGGACAGCAGAACGGGTAAGGTAACATGTTCCCTTGGGAATAATTGTATCTATGCTTATTTAAGGAATATAGAAGTGAACAAATAGATTTAAATGCACCTACAATTATATCAATTAAAGCACTGATAATTGGGGGTAGTATTATTAATGTTATGGATAATAATCTGATTCTGGCAATGATTAGTCAAGGAGGGATGAGGCAAGACTGCAAGGAGGGAGAACGGTGAATGATACCTCACTAGGTGGGCAACTCATGATGATGGTTAAGGACCATCGGTTAAGGACCACATGAGGCCAAGGAGGATAAGGTCCTATTCTTGGGTCTAGGATTGAGGGTCTAGGACACCCTATTGTAGCCTCCTGAACTATCCCCACTAGAATCAATTGTGAACACATGAAAGGGAATCTTTAATCATAAGAGGAAGGGTTAGTGTGATGGAGGAGAACGGTGTAAAGCCCTCACTAGGTACGCCACCTCATGATGATGGTTAAGGACCATCGGTTAAGGACCACATGAGGCCAACGGAGGATAAGGTCCTGCTGTTGGGCCTAAGGTAGAGGAAACTTGGGACACCTCATCACGTTTCCCCCCCTCTTTATGGTTGAGCCCACATAGTCCTTGAGACTTGTTACATTGTTATATATATGATCTTTCTTATATTCAAAATTAAAAAAAAATTCATATCATATTCGTCTAATGTGGTTGCAGGTTTCCATAATCAGATTTATATATTTCTTACATGATCTGAATAGATAATTTATTATACATGTTTCGATCTAATGAATTGTATTCCCAATGTTATCTAACATGATTGCAGGGTCTAAAACAGAATTTATTTTGTTCACAGCATTTGATTGGTAAGTTGTAACCCTAACTTGTGATTTTAGGGCAAGATTTAGGGTAATCCAAGAAGGGGACATTACAACAGAGTATAGTTAATTTGCCCATTTTTTAAATATTAATTCCTGTCATGTCTCTATTAAGACCTTATTTGCATTGAAGGGGCATTGCTCTTAGCAATAAACAAAAACTATTTTCAGAGGCACTTACGGGAAGCCACTGAAATTAGCAAGCACTCTCAAAATCTTAATAGAGATGAAAGATTGGGATTAAGGTACTCCTGGCCACTAATTATTGGCTTATTAAAAAAAAATCAGTGTTTCTGAGTTTCTGGGACAGGGGAACGGGTTTCAGGGACAGCAAATTATTATCCAAATCTTGGGGACAGTTTGGGGCATGTCGTAGGGATGGCTATTAAAATAATATATAAAAAATAATATTTGAAACATGAATTACATAAAAAGTAAAAGAAGTTGCAATTTATTGTTTATGTAAAGAATGAGTAAACGAAGGTGAAATTTATACAAAGTTGTACTAGTGTATGACATTTTGCATCAGAGACAATGAAACTTAATATAGAGAAAGGAAGGAGATAAGATAGAAATGTTATAGAGAGAAAGAAAGGTTTGTAGGTTAAGAATGATATGTAAGCGAGAAAGTTTGTATCAGAGATATATGATATGGAATAAAAGAGAGTTATGTACCGCACTATGATGTATGGAATATTTGATGAGTTATGACTTATGATGTATGTATGAATGAATGATTTTATTTAATTTTGTATGTTCTATTCTGCTGCATCCTTTTGTAATCTACTGCATAAGCCCTGAACCTTCTCTTTGTAATGTCCCCTTTTTATAGCCTTTCCAACATCATTGGAAAACTCCAATTTTCCTGGAGAGCGCCAATCTTTTCGAAACGGAGTTCAGATAGTGGCATTGTGTTCTCTCCGGGTCACTTTCAGGCTATTTTTGTATTTTCTGCAACTTTAGGCAGATATGCGGAAAATAATTAAAATATTAAATAATTAATATTTAGTTGTCAAAAGGTGAAATAAAAGGCAACTTATATAAATTATTTATAAAAGTGATTCTAAAAGTGACTTCAAGGCTCAAAAGAAAATAATAAAATAAATCACTTTATTTGCGCTGAAAGATTATTATTTAAGTGATTATAAAATATAACTTCTCGAAAGTTCCACGGAGGTTATAAAAAGAGGTTGAGAAGACTCTTTTCCTCATTCTTGATATTTGCATAATTTTGAAACCCCAATTGTGGAGGTTGAGCAAGTTTGTTCAACAACAGTCTAGGACGGAAACCCTAAGGCAAAGATTGGTTTCAATGGAGAAAGATCCTCCCTAGCCAATACGGTGTGGTTCATCCAAAATCGCAGTTTGTGCAGATTGATACAGGTTCGAAGATTTGTGTGAAGGATATATTATTTTATGTAGGTTTTGGGTATTTGCTTTCTAGGAAGGATTTATTACCAAAATTGTGAGATTTGCAAGCAAATACAATTTTGGATAGTTTAACCAGTGTTGTGTGTGGAGTGGAGATATCAGTCGGGTTTATACTGTGAAGTGTGTGAAGTGAATGTGTTGCAGACAAAGGAAATATACAAATCGGAACTATAAAGTGCAGTGTGTGCAAGACTGAATATAACAGAAAACAATAAAAAATATATCAGAAATTTGATGATGGACTGAGTTATTCCCATCCGTACCATCCAATCTCATAATGCTGGCCACACAAAGTGATAGGAGCTAAGCGCTTCATTAAGGGAGACTTTTACTTTGTTTTGAGGCTTGGAAAGCCTCCACTAAATCTACCGCAGCTTTAATAAAGGGAATCGCAGCCCCAAATAATGATTCCGTACCTCTTTTGAAAGGAAAGTATTATTCATAAAGGGGGGTCCGTACAAGGTTTTAAGGAGTTTGGCAGATATTTCTAATGAAATAAAATCTGCACCAATGGTTTGAGAGTATCATATAATAATCAGAAATTATTACTGATATTTCTCAGAATTCTGATTGGTACCAGCAGTGACATCAGCAAAGATCAGAAAAGTATTTTTCTTATTTTCTATTTCTGATTTTGTACCAGCATTGGAATAATAGGTATATTTTATCAGAAATACAATTCTTAGCATCCTAAATTGTGGAAAATTATTACAAGCATCTATTACACATAAACTCAATTGTCTGCAAATTGTTTGAGAAAATGCCTCTGTGAAATCTGCAAGTATTGCCATGATTTTATAATGGATTTATGATTCAGAAATTTCGTCTTGGATGTTCAAAGTGTTTGTAATCAGAATCACTTCATAATAGAATGCATGCCAAATGTTTGATGAAATGCCAAGCATACGAAAAATCAGAATTTTCATGAGTTTGCGATAAAATCCAGGTACGGGATTTTACACTCTTACCCCTCTTACTGGGGTATAAATACAACTCTCAAGAAATCCAAGCTGAGACCTTCGATCTGCGCTCCATTCTTGCCTACATTTGGTTCCATTGCCAGAACCTTGGTAGAGTAGTAAGGGAAGGTCAAAACATAGAATAAATCTTTTGCAGCAATAAAGAACTCAAGTAGAAGAGATTACAGTAAGAATAATTTTATAGATGATTTGAATCTTTTATAGAATAATTTTATAGATGATTCGAATGTTGAAATAATTTTATATAATGATGTGTTTTGTTATTGACTACATTTCATAACTGGTGTTACTAAACTCCCATACCCTTCGATTATAATAACCCTAAGATTTTACAGATTAACTCTAAAAAATGGCTCGAGTCAAAAAATCTACCAACGGAGCACCCCTACTTCTACACCCGAACTGAGCACTACAACTCCCAAGTCCTTCCCTTATCCACTCTTTGAAATCATCATATTCTTTTAATCATTCTATCATTCCAATCAAATTTTCTTTAGCTTTCCTTATCCGAGTAACTAAGCTTTCTGATGTACTATCATAGGTCAATGGTACTTTTTGTCCTCCACATTGTGGACTCTCTAAACTTTTTGTAGTAGCCCTCCTGGTGCACTCCAACAAAGCCTGTCTAGCCTTCTCAATCCTCTTCTTATATCTCTCCTCTCTTTCTTCAATCTACTTTCTTCAACTGCCATTTTAATTTGCTCAAAAATTTTCTCTTAGTCTCTTGTTCTTTCCTTTGGCCATAAGTATTTTTATTTGGTGTTACATTAATCCTTTTATCCATCCCTAACGGCCCAAACTAGACCTACCTCAATGGTCGCATCCCTTGGAGATCCTTTCCAGGATCCCCCCTTTTCCATTCGTCATCCCCTAGGTGCCTAACTCCCTCTCAAAAGGCTATAACCTAGAGTACCCTGCTGCAAACCATACAGATTGATGCTTAACTGTAATCTCTTCTATTTGAGTTCTTTACCACCACAAAAGATTTATTCTATGTTTTGACCTTCCCTTACTACTCTACCAGGACCGGGCAACGGAACCAAATGTTGGCAAGAACGGAGCATAGATCAAAAAGATCTGCGCTTGGGTTTCTTGAGAGTTGCATTTATACCCCAGTAAGAGGGGTAAGAGAAGGTCCAGGGCTTATGCGGTATATTACAGAAGGATGCAGCAAAATAGAACATACAAAATTAAATAAAATCATACATTCATACATACATCATAAGTCATAACTCATTAAATACTCCATATATCATAGTGCGGGTACATAACACTCTTTTATTCCATATCATATATGTTTGATACAAACTTTCTCACTTACATATCATTCTTAACTTATAAACCTTTATTTCTCTCTATTACATTTCTATCTTATTTCTTTCCTTCTATATACTCCTATCTTCTACTCATATACATATAATTATGTAGAGGAACGTGTCCCTTGCTCTTGATCTGCCTTTTGGACATGTTGCAGGCCGGCTGGATGTGCCGCACTTGACTTGCAATAAGTTTAGTTTGTTGTATCTTGTCTAGGGTTGTGTCTGCCTGCCACCAGCCTCTGGCCCCCTAGCGAGTTTTCACCATTAGGCCGCCCTTTCAGGTTTTCAACCTAATGGGAAGCGTTCGGCTCTATCCTACCAACAGTCTCCACTCCTACCATAAGCATCTCCAATGAAAAATAATGCTTTTGTTATGTAAATCCTAAAAAAGAGGAAAAAATGTTGTTTTTCTATCCAGCACAGCCCAGAACAATTTCTTATTTTTTACTTTTCAAACATTTTATGTTTAAATGGCTGATTTTCTTACAGTCTACAAGGGGCATCCTCTCTGTCACTTTTGGTGATTGCAATAGATCATGGGCTAGGGTTTTCATAAGTGTCTTAGGTTGGGGGCCTTGGTGGGCCCTCCTTTTAGGTTTGGGGTTTCGGTTTCTTGCTTTTTTTTTTAATTAATTTTTTTAAATTGCAAGGGTTTTTTTTTAAGGACGTCAAGGGACCTCCTGCCATCCCCGAGCTGCTTGAGAAACACCTTGGGCAATTGTCATATAGCAATTTTTCAGCTTAAAGCCAAGCATTATATGGACATTATAGCCTCTCAAAGATTGCTAAACCACAAGTTAATTCTCACTCTTTTTAAACCATAGCTGCTAATCCTTCTTTCCTTGCATACACATGGCATCATAGTAACAAGACTCAACGGTTACCCTACAAAATCTGTCAATCCCAGAGTCATTTTAGATACAGACTCGCCGTCAGTCTCAAATTGACTCACAAATCCCGATGGGTGGACTTGGTGCTACAAACCTCAGAGAAAAAGACATCGTACAAAACAGGAAGAAGATGTTTAAGTAAAACACAGCTAATTGAAAGCAGCAGCAAACAGTGATCAAAGGGTCAAATTGTTGAGTCTGCCAAGTTTTTGTGCCAAATCTGAGTGTGAGTCCGAGTCTAGTAACATTGCGTTGCTTCCTGTCAATCTACCATCTTATATTTTAATTCTTGAATCAAATCTAATACAAGAACTTAAACAAAAGATTTTGCCAGGTAATATCTGTTTTTTGTAAATCCAACAACATAACACTCAGTTTCTTCATATATCTCTTTGAAGCCTTGTTCCTATGTGTGGATTATTGATATTCAAATTTGCACTTTCATGTTCCTCTATATCAACATGGGAAATCTTATGAATGTGGGATGCGATTCATAAGATGACCTCCAAGATTAAGAAGTTGGTTCTTCGTAGGATATTCAATGAATTTAAATCAGATTGAATGAAGGAAAAGGGAAAATGAATGTTGTAAATGAAATTCTAATCTATAAGGCGAAGCGCCGAGCATGAGATTTATTATTACCATTCCAATGTGTGCACATAATTCGTTTTATGCAAAATATGAGATACTGCAGCGAGTAGAAAATAGCACAGTTACTATTTTGCATACAAATCACAGAATTTTGAATATTAGAATTAAGGCTAAAACAACATATCAATGGATAAATAAGGGAACAATAGAGAAAACAATCGATACACACCAAGAGTGATATTTTGTTCATGTATACCAGTTTGCATTACAATTAATATTAGAGGCCAAATGCACAATCACACCTTTCCTTAACAAAGGAATATAATAATACAAAATATTTTGCCTTGAAGGCCTGAAATCAAAAGAATAGAGTTTTCCCTACTGAATTGTTATCAGAATATGTGAAACATATTATTAAAACTGAATGTGTTACAAAAAGAGAGCGAATGCTCTTATTTAAAGAGGTTACATAGTAAGAATAGCCTGACAGCTTGTAAAAAGCTATAGCTAACAAAGCAGAATGAAAGACAGAAACAGAACCTATCTGATAGGAAACAAAGATTGACCATTACAGAAACTAGCTAATTTATTTTAATACCCCACCTTAATGGTCAATTTTCTAACTATTGAAAGTTGCCCCCCCTACAACTGATAACTAATCCACGAGCATCTGAAAATATCAGGCAGAAAAGTTGGCCTAAAAGGTGTAGAAAGCAGACTCCTCCTACTCAGAGTGCTCGGCGACATGTGCTGATGGAGGTGATTCTTCAAGCTTGGACTGTGTAGCAGCCAAGTGTTTCCGGCAATCCTTTTTCATATGGCCAAACTTATGGCAGTAATTGCACTGGATGTTGTACTTCTTGGAAGGGTCCTGTGACTGACCCTGACTGAATGGCTGAGAGGGCTTATCGGTGCCCTGATTCTGCTGAAAGGACTTGGTAGTAAATGCCTGCTCTGAGGACGAGGAACTAGCACTGTTACCGAACTACTGTCTCCATCGATCCTGCTGCAAAAGTTTGGCGCACAGATCTGAAAACTTCAGGGTAACATTAGTTGAAGTAATATTAAGTGTCTCGATAAAGTGCTCGTAAGAATGCGGTAGACTTTTCAGAGTGATAACTACCATATCTTCCTCGGCCATGTCCCGACAATCACCTCCAACTGATCATGGATGTCCTTGATTTTGGTGAAATGCTCCTGCAGAGACATTTGTTCATCCATCATGATCGAGAAAAGAGTGTTCTTTAAAAAGAACGCACGGCTCTTGTCAGACGTTTCATGGAGATCCTTCAACAAATCCCAGATTTCTTTTGCTGATTTCCCAGACGGAACCTGAGGCAGTTGATCATTGGTGACTGATAACTTGATAAGCATCACCACTTCACGATTTTGCTCATCAAATTTACCCTGATCTTTACCCGCCAGTTGAGGACGTGTAGTTTTGCCCAGCACCAGCTGGTCAAGTCATCGAAACTCAAAGATTGTCATCATTCGCTGCTTCCAGGTGTTGTAATTCTTGCCGTTGAACTTCTAACTGCTCTCCAACATGATGTTGGTCAAAGATGCCATGCTTCACGTTTTTCGAGACACAATAAAATGGATTATAAGCTGATGGCATAGATACTGAACCAGATAGACGACACGAACAAAGAACAAAACCCTTGCACGAGTTACGAAGCACAGATTCTGAAAACACGGAATAAATCTAAAACATAGAAACAGAGGCACAAATCTCGAGATAAATCCGAACATGGATTTCAAAATACTAATCTTGAGAGTACGGAGAGCATAGGTTCAGAACATCTGAACACAGATTTCGAGGCAAAACAAAAAGTAATGTTGCATGTCGGCTTATTGCTGGTTGGGAAACAATATGACCTAGGTCAAAGAGTTGCTTGGATGCTGAGGTCAAATACAGCTAGTGTTGGGCGAGTCATGCCAAAAAAATTGGATGCCATGAGCAAATAGATTACTTCCAAGACAAAAGACCCGATAGGAAAATGTCCGATGGTTACAAGAAAAAGACATTACCCAGAAAAAACCAAGACTACCACGTCTTTGCAGATCGTGAGTAGTAGACTTCAAACCTCCGAAGAAAGAAGAAGAAGAGTTGTCTTAGCGCTTTGAGCGCCCTTCATACTCTAGAGATAAGACACCAAGGAAAGGCGATCAAAAACAAATGCCAATGAAAGTCTAGCGGAACACAAAATGCCAATGCAAGAACTTTCAACTCTCGTCCAGAGAGACAAATCACGACCGTGCAGAAAAACCTGTCCCAAAACAAACAGAGCTTCGTCTTCAAAACCAAATATCCCACCAACCATACACATTGAGCATTCAAAACTCAAACTAAGGAAAACCCGCGTAGCAAAACGCGAATCGGTGTGAATCTCGTGCCTGCAAAAGGCGCCAAAACAAAGGAAATCGCACAGAATAGATACAAAACACGATCACAGGAATTTCAAGTCATTCAAAAAACCGCCACCTTAAACACCAACGGGAACCTTTAGAAATGCCGGCCACACGACTAGAGAAGAAAATCGCGACTGGAAGAAGCCACAAATCACGAGCAGAGAGGTTGAAACCCTCGACCATCAAAAAACGGGAATATGCAGAGAGTCAACGCCCATAAAGAGAAAATCGCAACCCGCAAAACAAAAACGCAAAGGAGAAAAGGGTATGGCTGCTTGTACGGCGCCGAACGATCCGTACGACGTACGGAATTCAAAGAGCCTATTCTGGGTCTGATACCATGTTATCAGAATATGTGAAACATATTAAAACTGAATGTGTTACAAAGACAGAGCAAATGCTCTTATTTAAAGAGGTTACATACTAAGAATAGCCTTGTTGAGTTGTTTGTAGCTTCAATCAGATAACATAATAATAAATATGAATATATAAGTAATATTAAATATTACTTATATATTCATACTTAATATATAAGGTATGTTAAGATAAATATCAATATAGCATGATCGAATGATATATTACCAAAGCATAAACATCTTCTGCATTCTAAACGGTGATTAGTAACTGTTAAAATCGGTGAAACCGATTACAATACAAACGGTGACAAAGTCACACCTATGATAGGCGTGACTCCTTAAGGAGTCACGTCTATCATAGATGTGACTCCTTAAGGAGTCACGTCTATCATAGATGTGACTCCTACCGTCACTCACATATTTATATCAATGTCTTTGCCCTGCAATACCATGGATCGACACAAAAATCGGAAGTGTATGAGAAGTGGAAATTGCATCTAAAATACAAAAGAAAGTAATAAGTTAAGTCTGCTATATAAATATCCAACTTTCAAAAAATATCCAAGTCAGAGATTATAAGTTCGATTTGAATTTACATGGTATCAGAGCCAAGGAAAGCAGAATCAAAGCAGAAAATCGAACTTGAGAAATTCAGATTTAATACATCTCATTTCTCAAATGACAGCAGCAATCCGATTCGAAGACAGATTGGAAGGAGGAAATAACTTCTCATCATGGAAATTCAAAATTATGATGATACTAAAAGAAAATAAAGTTGATTCATTTGTGAGAGAAAACAAAACGGAACCAGAGAATGATCCTAATAAAACGACATGGATTGAAGGAAATGACAAAGCCATGAAAATCATAGTCGATGGAGTTAGAGATCATATCGTGCCGATTCTGACAAAACATGAGACTGCATATCATATGTTTAAGTCACTTGAAGGCAATTATGAAATTAATAACTCCAGCAGAACCTTAGCCCTAAAGAGAGAAATAAATCATATAAGTATGAACAAAGGAGAATCTATCAATGCATACTTTATGAGAATATCTGCACTAAGGGATCAACTATCAACACTTGGGTACCAAATTGAAAGCAAGAACTAACACTTATTGCTCTAGATGGTCTCCCAAATTCCTGGGAGACATTTGTTCAAGGCATTAGTGCAAGGTTCAAATTTCCAAAATTTGACCGCCTAAGATCAGACTGTCTTCAAAAAGAATCTAGACAGACAAAGAAAGGGTCAAAATAGAAAAATATAGATGAAGACCTTCATGTTCTAAATACAAACTCTCAAAAGAAAGAGAAGAAGAAACACTTCAAGAAGAGGAAAAATTATCACGGGAAGGGTTCATTCAAGAAAGACATTTCTCGCATCCAATGTTTCAGATGCAACCAATATGGACACTATGCAATCAGATGTCCTGACAGAACCAAACAACAAGCATCTTATGCCAAAATAAAGGAGCATGAATCCGAGAAATATGTATTCTACTCTGCACTTTCAAACCAAGTATCAAATAAATCCAACACCTGGGTTATAGATAGTGGTTCATCAAGACACATCACAGGGTTCAGGGAACTACTAGACACCATGGTAGAAGAGACTGACGAAGAAGTAACAATTGGAGATAACTCTGTACATCCAGTCAAGGGTGTTGGCACATGCACCCTCAAATTAAAGACTGGCATCTCCATCCAACTTACTGGAGTATTGTTTGTCCCAAGCATCAAAAGAAACCTAGTCTCCATATCTGCACTTGAAGATAATGGATATAGGGTGACCTTTATGGATAGCAAAGTATTGGCATGGCCAAAGAATTCTACTATTAAGAAAGCCAAAACCATAGGTCATAGACAAGGGTACTTGTACGAGTTATGTACGGAACCAAATCAAGCCCTAATTCATGAAATTGCAGACTCTAACGAAATATGGCATAGAAGACTAGGACACCTAAATTTCCATGCCCTATCTTCCATGGAAAGACTAGTTACAGGGTTACCCAAACTCAAACAATGTAATTCAGGGGTATGCAAGGGTTGTGCCTTAGGGAAAAATACAAAGGGGTCCTTTCAAAATAGTTCTAGCAAAACAAATAAAGTATTAGAACTAGTCCACTCAGATTTATGTGGACCCATGTCTGTACCCTCCTTAGGTGGGTTTCTATACTATGTAATCTTCATTGATGACTTCTCCAGAAAGACATGGATCTATTTTCTTAAATGTAAAGAATCATAGGAAATCCTTAAAAGATTTAAGGAATTCAAATCCATTACTGAAAACTCTTCCGGGAGAAAAATCAAAACCTTAAAAACAGATAATGGGAATGAATAGACTTCAGACATTTTTAAAGACTTTTGTAAAAACACTGGGATTAAGAGGGAGTTCACTGTACCTTATAATCCTCAACAAAATGGAGTTGCAGAAAGAAAAAATAGAACCATTGTAGAAGCTGCTAGGGCTATGTTACTTGATCAGAACATAGACACTTCACTTTGGGCAGAAGCATCTAGTACTGCTGTCTATATACAGAACAGATGTCCTCACTCTCATATTGATGACAAAACTCCTAAAGAAGCCTTCACTGGCAAAAAACCAGACATTAGTCATTTAAGGATATTTGGTTGTCCTGTTTACATTCATGTGCCCAAAGAGAAAAGAACTAAGCTAGAACCTTCTGGGAGAAAAGGCATCTTTGTAGGCTATAGTGAAACATCAAAGCTTATAGAATATATATACCTAGTGAAAGACAGATTGAACTAAGCAGAGATGTGATTTTTGAGGAAGACATAGCTTTCAAAAGAGCCAGAAATGATATTGAGTCAGAAATTCAAACTTCCAACTCAAGCATAGAAGAGGATCCTACACCTGAGTTTCAAAGGGAGTATCCTGAGGAAGAGGTAAACCATGAACAAATCACATCACTAGAAAATCCCAAGAAAAGACCACTCTAGGCCACCAAAACAATGGAAGAAGCTAAAAATTATGCCGCTCCATCAGGGACTTTTAGGGAGAGCACAAGACCTAAGAGATTCTCTAGTTATGTAGCTTTAATGAGTGAATTCATTAAATCAAAACCTTCTAGTGCTATAGAAGCTCTTAAGCACCAAGTATGGAAGGATGCCATGACAGAGGAGTATCAATCCATCCTGAAGAATGATGTGTGGGATATAGTACCTAGACCAAAAGGGAAATCTGTTGTTTCTTCAAAATGGCTATTTAAAATCAAACATGCTGCAGATGGCAGTATAAGGAAATACAAAGCAAGATTTGTAGCCAGAGGATTTTCACAAAAGGACGGAATTGATTACGACAAAACCTTTGCTCCAGTTGCTCGATATACATCAGTCAGAGCAGTTCTAGCTATTGCAGCAGCCAAAGGGTGGAAAGTCCATCAAATGGATGTAAAAACTGCTTTCTTAAATGGAACCATTGAAGAAAAGGTTTACTTAGAGCAACCCGAAGGATTTGAGATTCACAATGCAGGATCCCATGTATGTAAATTAAAGAAAGCTCTATATGGACTTAAACAGGCCCCCAAAGCCTGGCATGAAAGAACTGACAGTTATCTCTTGAGATTAGGCTTCTCAAAGAATGATGCAGATCCAAATCTCTACTTCAAACAAAGCAAAGGTGATATGTTAATATTGATATTATATGTTGATGATCAATTGATTACAGGAGAAAATCACCTTATTGATCAGTGTAAGAAAGATCTAGCTTCAGAATTTGACATGGACTTAGGTCTATTACACTACTTCCTTGGACTGGAAGTATGGCAGAAATCAGATTGTATTATTCTAAACCAAGGGAAGTACACAATTGATATATTAAAAAGGTTTGGTATGATGGAATGTAGACCTATGTCTTCCCCCATGGAAACAAATCTTCATAAATTGAAGGAAGCAGCAGCAGATTCTCCGTTGGCAGATTCCACTCTGTACAGACAGATAATTGGATCCTTGATGTATTTGGTCAATACCAGACCTGATATCTGTTATGCTGTAAATGCCTTAAGTCAGTTTATGTGTGAGCCCAAGGAGATACATCTTGTGGCTGTGAAACATATAATGAGATACCTTCAAGGTACTCTAAATTATGGCTTAAAATATGAAAAGGTTGACTTAGATCTACATGGATTCACAGATTCAGATTGGGCTGGAAGTGTAACTGACCGGAAGAGCACCTCCGGATGTTGTTTCAGTTTAGGGTCAGCAATGATATCGTGGATCAGCAGAAAACAGTCTTCAGTTGCTCAGAGTTCTACAGAAGCCGAATATATTGCAGCTTCTATGGCTGCTAGAGAGGCAGTATGGCTTAGAAAACTACTTGTGGGATTATTTGGTAAACCTCTGAAACCATCATCCACTGCGACAATCAAAGCTATATTAAGCTATCCGTGAATCCAGTATTCCATGATAGATCTAAACATATTGAGATTCCTCATCTCTATGTGCGTGATATGGTGGAAAGGAATGTGATTTAGTTGGAGTATATCAGTACAGGAGATCAAACTGCAGATATTCTTACTAAACCACTCCTCAAGGTGAAAGTTGAATACTTCAGAAAAAATCTTGGTATGATTGAAATGTAAAATTCTAATTGATTTGTACTAATATATTAAAGATGTTTGATGTGTAAACATCTTGTGTCATATGTGTGACTCTATGACATTATGGGCCTACCCATTCTGTGTTTATTTCCAAAAGGTGACGATTTTTTGGATAATCTACACTTGTACCAACATTATAAGGTGACGATCTTCTAATGTTCATTAGACTAATATCATGTGACTTGATATTGGTATGAATCATGGAGTTATCATGATTAAGTTATGGTAGACATTATGTGACTTAATGTCAGTGCACATACCATAACTGGGATATACATAAGGAGAATGTAATGTTCTCGAGTATAGTATATCCTTTAGTATCACGAGGTAGGTGATGCTACGTATCACGAGATAGGTGATACTATATATCATGAGTTATGTGATATTAAATTACTTTGAGTAATTCATTATAGATCAGATAATTGATAATC
This sequence comes from Cunninghamia lanceolata, assembly GCA_027924645.1. Lineage (NCBI taxonomy): Eukaryota > Viridiplantae > Streptophyta > Pinopsida > Cupressales > Cupressaceae > Cunninghamia > Cunninghamia lanceolata. Next base: position 10,907,398 of record BSBN01000252.1, on the reverse strand, counting down.
ACAGAGATTATTGTGATATTGTTATCTTCCCGAGCTAAGAGGGAGTGTTGAGTTGTTTGTAGCTTCGATTAGATAACATAATAATAAATATGAATATATAAGTAATATTAAATATTACTTATATATTCATACTTAATATATAAGGTATGTTGAGATAAATATCAATATAGCATGATCGAATGATATATTACCAAAGCATAAACATCTTCTGCATTCTAAACGGTGATTAGTAACTGTTAAAATCGGTGAAACCGATTACAATACAAACGGTGACAAAGTCACACCTGTGATAGGCGTGACTCCTTGAGGAGTCACATCTATCACAGATGTGACTCCTACCGTCACTCACATATTTATATCAATGTCTTTGCCCTGCAATACCATGGATCGACACAAAAATCGGAAGTGTATGAGAAGTGGAAATTGCATCTGAAATACAAAAGAAAGTAATAAGTTAAGTCTGCTATATAAATATCCAACTTTCAGAAAATATCCAAGTCAGAGATTATAAGTTCGATTTGAATTTACAAGCCTAACAGCTTGTAAAAAACTACAGCTAACAAAGCAAAATTAAAGACGGAAACAGAACCTATCTAATAGGAAACAAAGATTGACCATTATAGAAACTAGCTAATTTATTTTAATATCAATTCCCCCGCCTTTACAATGAGCATAACACAAATATTTATACCCCTATCCTTAGACAAAGGAGCGCCAATAATTTGAAAATTGAGAACTGCATGCTTTGAATCCCCACTGATGAGCTGAAATCGAAGATTTGAACATCAATATGGTTCGAGAGATGTGGAATGTCTTTCCGTCTTTGAGAGTTGTTCATCCTGGACATTGGATAGGGTATCTCTTAAATATACCAGATGACTAAGAAACGCATTTGCTTTGTACTATATTTGTAGCCAACCAATGGCGTAACAAAAATTGTGTCAACCTAACAATACCTTTGAAGAGCATCGAGGTGCCATGCGTCCCAGTTATGACATTATATCCTTTACAAACTCTCTGAAGCGAGCTCCACCAAAAGTTGACGTGTATCATTGTGACCAATAATGTAACATTTTCAAGTTGTCAAACTGACAACTCTCAAAGAGTATGTGTCATTGATCCTAAAAATGATCAACGGTTCTGCAGCATCCCAAAACTTCGCTTTGCTCAGAATAAAAAGGGGCCCACCACCTTCAACACGTCATCTTTGGCCAATAGCGCAATGGAAAGAACTTGCCATATTGACAACATTTTTAGGGAGCGTTGAGCATACACGTAGCACATGGATGTCAGTCCTTTTATTTCTTCTCCGTGCTAACAAAAGTTATCAACAAAATCTAGGCCCGTCAATACTACCAACTCACTAGGTTTCAACCAATAGCGCAACAATTCCAAGTTGTCAAACTGACAACCTTGAAAAGATATGCCAGTCATTGATCTTTAGAAGATATTTACAGTTTTGCTACATTTGAAGAAAACTACATACCTGTTTAAGTTTGTCGCGAAGGGACCCACATTGTGCTGATGTGTTGGCCTTTAACCAATGGTGTGAGGAGAAGACTAAGTCAGACTAACAACATCTAAATGTCGCACATGCCAAGATCAACAATGTGGACTTATTATGAATGCTTCAAGCAAAAAGAACCTTGCGGAACCTATGGAAAATCCCACAATTGTGCAAAATTTGTAATAGAGCATAGAAGAACTTTGAAAACATTCTGCAACTAATTAATAACCAAGCCGAAAGAGAAACAAAAGGCTGACTTCAAAGAGAAAGCTGCAAAGAAAACGAAGTGCTCGTGGAAGATGATGTCCGGATGGGGCAAACAGAGAGTGAAGCTCTACAATCCTGGCGACCTCTCAGGGAATCCTTGCATGTGAGGAAGAATCTAGTTGCTGGCATACAAGCACTAGAGATTGCCCAAAAATCAAATTTTCAAAATTGAGTACTCACATGAAAGGGAGTACTTACATTTTTTCCAAGGTGGATTGAAGTGTTGCCCATTCTGCATCAGTTGGGTGGCCTTTCTTCTTAAAGGCCTCAAAGGCCTTGTCTAGATCAATGATATCTTTGTGCAAGATGCTCTTGAGCTTCTCCACAGTGGCTTTGGCTTGGAACTCCAACTGCACTAGAGGACAATGAACTGCCTTCATCCCTGCAATGCTTGGCGTATGGACCTAGCCCCCAAAAGATATCTAGTCTGCCTCTTTATTTGTGAGCATTGCCTTGAACTCTTCTTCTCCCAGTACCTTGTTATCATCTTGGAATGGGGAGGGAAGTCCCTATTGCACCAAAGAGACTACGTGCTCTCTCATTCCTTGCGCAGCTCGCTCTAAAGCAGCTAATTGGTCCTTGCACTTGACAATGGCTTTATTTCTGCTCAGAATCTCATTGACTTTGACTGTGGTGGCTCTCCTATTGTCAACATCTGCTACAATTAGGCATTCATCTGTCAGGTGGCCATAGAGTTTCTCGACCAAGGATTGTGCCTAGGAGACCTTAGGAGATAGTGAAAGGAGGGCTTCGTCCACTTCAAATTTTACCTCCACGTTAAGAGTTTGCGCAAAGGCTATGAATTTTTAAGCTAAGATGAGCTCTACGGCCATCGTTGCAATCCTCACCTAGTATGATGCATATAATTCCTTCACCAAGAGCATGACTCTGGGTGATTATTTGGCCAATTAGATCTCTACCTGTAGTTGTTGAATTGTTTGTACATTTTGCGCATTGGTATCCATCAATTCAGTCAACCTTCTATGCAGCTCTATGGTTTCCACCACTCTCGCTTGCTCTAATTCCTCTGCCTTTTGCAGTCTTTGGCAGTGCCCCTCTATGGTGAGCTTGGTCTTATCCAATTTTGACTACACCATATTATACTTAGTTTGCTCCGCCTATAATCATTCAACCGAGACCCAAACCTAAAGCTCTTTATTCAACTTTTGAATCTCTTGATTTTGCACCTTTAGTTGTGCCCTAAGCTAGTTCACGGTGTCCTTGGTCCTCGCTAGCTCAGCCTCCCTCTTTTCAAGCTTTCTACTGAGCTTGAGGGAGGCAGTAATGACTGACTTTTGGGTTTCCTCCATTAGCTCCACCCTATCCTCTAGTCGCACTTTAAATAGGCTTATCCCCACCACATGCACTGAATAATTGCCCAGTTGCATCAAACCTTGTGGCTTATCCACATTAGGAGTCATATGAGCAATGATCAATGATTGTTGAGAAGGATTGTATAATGACCTAATGCAGGTGTGCATCGAGGCCCTATCTTCTGGTTGCCTCTACTTATCCATCTTCGCCTCATAGGCCTGCTTGGTTGTCAACATCTACTAGTGCAAATCCAATGGAGAGCGGATGAAACTACCTGCAAATGGAGATCCTTGGGGAAGGGCATAAGGGAACATTATTGTTTGATGGGATGGTGCCATCATTGCACCAGGAGGCCAAGGGGAGTGGACCATGTGGGTAGATGGAGAAAATGAAGGCAAGATGGAGGTAGGCTGTGAAGGTTGTTGTGGGGTTGGAGTGGGCAATCGAGGGGAGATCGGAGAGTCGGTTATGAAGCGAGAATGGTTGGCGAGGAAATGGCTTGGGTGGATGGCAACAACAATGAAGGTCATGATCTGATGACTATAATAGCAAGGGATGCCTCAACAAAGGAAGGGGGTTGAACAAATTGTGGAACAAGGGAAAGAACTTGAATTGGGGGCACCGAGAGAGCAGGTGCGAGAATAGATACAAGAGGAGAGGAAGGGGTAGAGATACGTACCTGCACAGCCGAGGCCAAAAGTGCTAGGCATAGTTGTGGCACTTGCATCAACACCTCCATATCCGCTTCTTCGGAGTCGGAACCCCTTGAAATTACCAACTTCCTTTTCTTTATTGGTGGTTTACAGATGTTGTGGGCTTTGAGCCTTGGCTTAAGAGGTGTCCACACAATGATCACCATCTGCTCTGCTACAGTTGCAACTTGCTCGAGTAATTTGGGGGCCAGACAGGTGTTTTTTTCTAGTTAATCTTTGAAACCTCTCCATTTCCTTCTAGAGAGTCACTTGAGTGGCCTGATGGACCTCTTCCAACTGCGCCCTAAGGCTCCCAGGTGTCGAATCTATCTGAGCCAAATGGGTGGGGTCCTAGGATGTTTGTCCTTGCATGGAGTGGAGTGATACTGGCCATGGACGATGGCTAGGCACTTGTGAGAGAACTTCCTCCATCGAACCATTGTCGGTTTCAATGGTGGGTGAGCTCTGAACCTCTTCTCCTTCTTCCTGAGCTCCCGAAATACCTCCACTTTGGATGTTGCTAACATCATAGCTAGAGGCTAGGGAGTCATGCTCCTCATCCCATAGTTTCTCCCAAGTCCCATCAGTAGCAACTTGGCCATATGTTTGCTCTGACTTAACTACTTCCTACTTGTACTTCCCGTATGCCTTCATTTTTTCTTCAATCCAACCCTGGTCCTTCAAGGTCTTGCAGAGGTCATGCATCATGATCTTACTAGGGTCATATACGCACAATGCATTGTAGAAGGCTTCCCAAGGAGGAAGCGCTTTGCAAGGAGCTCATAGATCTCCACATAGGAGTCAAGAGAATCATCGGCTAGAAACCTTTTGGCTTGTATGTTGAGCCATCTCTAATCAACAAATCCATCTTTTATTGTCAAGTTCTTTTCTCAGTTTACTACGAAGCCTTCTGGATCATAAATCTTGCAGTCATCTATTAATTCCAGACTTAAGTCTACCAATTTGAATGTGAGGAGGCTATGAGAGCCTCTCTTGTTGACTGGTATCTGTCCGAGAGAGAAAGGGATATTGTATAAGGCTTTCTTTTTTCTCCTTGCACCCCACTCAAAATCAATAGCATCTATCTGGCGAGCAAACTCTATTGCGAGCACCCTGTTGGTGAGGAACTTATGAAGGCACCCTGTTGGTGAGGAACTTATGAAGCTAGAAGGCTTCCCCTTTGAATCTATGCAATGTGATTGTGTAGTGTTGTCCAAAGTACCAGTCACAAGGCACTTTGTTGTTTGTCATGAGCCCTTGTTGTCTTGGGCTCAACCAAGCAATGTCATCATAATTCAAGTCAACAAGGGTGGGAGCAAGGAATTTTTCCATGAACTCTTAGTAATCTGAAGTTCAAGAGAGCACATTTGTCCAGTGGACACTAGAATAACCCTTTGGGGATCGATGGAATCATTCATGATAGCCAAGTGCTTGAATGCTTGAAGGACCGGGGCATTCTGATACAAAAGAAGATGAGCCAAGAAAGAGTACATGAAAACCTGTTGGGTGCTGCAATGGCTCAGTTGATAGTGTAGGGTATCAACTATGGCCTCTACGAAGTCGAAAAGGAAGACTTGGACTTGCATAATGGTTCTCATCTTGTGAAGAGACCCCAGTTGGAAATCATGCACACTTTCTCATCATTAATCCCGAAGATGAACGCCAGCATAGAACACAAGTCCCACACATTTGGTTGGAACCAAGCCAAGGCAATGGGGAGTTTGGGTAACTCTGTGTTGCTTCTATCTAACCCAAATTCTTTGTTAAGGAAACCAAGTTGGTTAGTCCTGGTATCTTCAAGTTATTGTAACTACAGTGAAATGCTCCCACCATTTGCTACAGTTGGAGCATTGCGTTGACACTATCAACACTTATCACTGCCTACACAGATTTTCCTTAGACAACCCCCGTCTTGGCATCTTAGCATTTTGAGCAAGCTTGCACTAGCTTTGGACAAGGGTGCACTTGAGTGACCATGTATTGTGCTAGAGTGGAACTCCAGACTCGGATGTCATAGGTTTGATTCTCCCCCAATTGAAGTTTCTCGAGCATCTGTGCATGGGCTCCCTCTTAGAGATCCTTCATCAGCTTTGAGAGCACAGGATCAAAAATATTATCAACTCTATCGAAAACAAGGGTGGAGTCGAAGCACTTCCATTTCTTCACTGTCTTGATATTTCCAACTAACGACAACACCTTCGCCTCTATTGGAACAGAGACATATGACTTATTGTTTTGGAAATAGGCAGGGAGTTCATAGCATTGGCAGGGCTAAGTATCTCGCTTCCTCTTCGACATGATTACTTTTGAGCACAGCTGCACTTAGCACTTTCCTTAGCAAAACAAAACACAAAAGCACACCACTGAGCAAATAAGTATTGGAGCGAAGAATATATGAGTGCTTAATCTTGAAATTGCAATAAGGTTCAAATGAACTAGTTAATCCCCTTTTATAGGCGTTGCATGGTAAAATCGCTCCACCATTGATTGATCCATCATTGCGAGTTTGTGAACTCATGCTCCCGACTTTATTTCCCTCACTCATACAGTCTTTTCAAAAAGCCAAACCTTGACTTTCACCTCCGAAAGATATGCAATCTTCATGACATGGCTTGCTATAACGGAAACTACAGTCATAACATCATCAATTACCCTTTTATGGCAGATTTTCAACATGATGACCTCTCTTCACAATGATGACCTTCATTAATTCCCCTCAATTGGGTAGTTACTTTTTTTTTTAGGATCTTGCCAGATTTAGAAATCCTCAACATTAAGCATGACAACATAGACAATTGCATGGTTGGTGACGTAATGTTTGATGCTCCGGGAACTGTACTCGGAGTTGTAGCAACTTGAAATGATCTTGTTAAAACACTCCTCTTATTTCTTTATTAAAAGATTTCAAATTTTAGTGGGAAAATTTGAAATACACCGCAACGGCTACCTAGCCGACAGGACTTGAAAAGCAAACAATAGAAAACCTTCTGAAGAAGGTGCACGCACACGCAAATAGAAAAGAAATATACTACATATTTACATCATAAATGCAATTGGAGGATTATTAATGATGTTTAAGATAAATCCCATTGACAAGGATATCCAAAATCTCACCCTCTTCATTCATGAGGTCGAAGGAATTGTGCTCTTTGCATGATGCAATAGTGTAGGGACCACTCCTTTAGAATGGCGCCCTAGCTTAGCCTCTCTTTCTTCCCACTTGAGAACTGAATCCTCAGTCTTGAAATTGAGCTCTAAATAGCGCTTATCAAACCAACGTTGATAACCTACTAATGTCAGGCCATTAAATCTCTCTTGTGGATTCTCTCTTTTCCTCTAATTCCAACAATTCGGCTCTCCTGACTTCCATAGCTCCATCTTCTTCTATCGCCAGTCGTTTAACCAAATGCAAGGCTGGGAATTCCATTAATACCGGCAAAGAGGCTTCTTTGCCATACACCAAAGCATATGAAGGTGTTTTGATTATCCTTTTGGGAGTAATTCGGTCCACCCATAAGGCCAGCTTCAGATTTTGATGCCATTCTCTTTGATGCTCTAAACCAATCCTTTTGATTATCCTGATCAATTTCTCATTTGTTGATTCAGCTCACCCATTTCCTTGCAAATAATCGTAAGAAGATGTCCTTAAGTAAATATCTAATTTTAGGGCAAATTCTGAAAGCTTGGCTCCTAGGAATGCCTTTGCATTATCAAATATTATAGTTCTAGGTACCCCAAATCTAGTGCCAATCTCTTCAAGAAAATTGACAACATCTTCAAGAAAATTGACAATGACCCCCTCTATTGTCTCTTTCAGTGCATCACTTCAGTCCACCTGATGAAATAATCCGTAGCTATGAGAATCAATTTATGTCATGTGCTTGAAGTTGGATTAATCATCCTAATGAAGTCTAAACCCCACTGAGAAAATGGTTCTTCCACTAATATCGGCCTTAGAGGAAGCACAACATTTCTCCTTTTACCAGTGTACAGCTAACACTGTTGGCAATTTCTAACCCATTCGTGGCAATCTTCAAACATAGAGGGCCAATAGTACCCTATGTAGGCTATTTTTGCAATTCTTGTTGGAGCCAAGAAGTGTCCCCCTAACGTCCCTTGATGAAATCTGTGCAACAATTTTTCAATTGCACTTCCTGTAATACACCTCATGAGAACCCCATTAAAACTTCTTTTAAACAAAATTTTATCAATTAACACATAAGAAGTTCCTTGCAGCATGTATGATCTTTTCTTGAAATGAGGCAGATTTTCCAGATATTGTTCAGTTTCCATAAACCGGATCCTTTCATCAATCCACGTCTCTAACTCCTCTCCTTCATTTATTAAGACCATTTCTGGTCCTTTGTTCTCTACACTTTGCAACCTAACATCTTCAGCTATGTGTTGCCACAATGCTCTCCCTTTCACCAGCTTGGTAGGTTTGATTTCTATGTCATATTCCATGACCCTGGTGATCAAATTGGCCCTTTTTTCACTTATTTCTCCCTCAATGATATATTCTTTGATGCTAGGGTAGACAACAAATGTTGTGACTATATTTCTTGATATCAGGTGTCTAAATTTCTTCAGTCCCTTAACCAAAGCATATGTTTGCTTCTCAACAAAATTTTATTTTGCTTCATAATCCTTGAGGCTCCTTCAACTAAAGGCAATTGGGCGCTCTCCTTTTCCAGTGTCATATTTATGTGTCATGACTACTGCTATACTGTGATCCCACCAAAGACATACATGATAAAATCTTAAGAGAAATCAAGATTTACTGGAGCTAGAGTTGTTGAGATCGCATGTTTGATCTTCTTGAAAGCCTCTCTTCCTTCAACGGTCCATTTAAACTCCTTATCCTTTTTTATCATAAGGGTTATAGGCCTCACCAAACTAGCAAAATCAGAAATGAATCTCCCCACAAAGTTAATCTTTCCAAGGAAAGATTGAACTACCCTTTTATTTACTGGTAAGGATAGCTCCATAATGGCTTGCATTGTATCTAGATCAATGGAAATTCCTTCTTTTGATATAACATGTCCAAGGAGTTTGACTTGAGGGACTCCAAAGACACATTTCTTTGGGTTCAATGAGATTCCGAACTTGCTCCAAATGCTCAAAGTGATCCTCCTTCCTTTTAGAGAATATTGTGAGATTATCCAAATATATCAAAACGATCTTGTTTATCAATTCATTGAAAGCAATATCCATAGCCCTTTGAAAGGTTGCACCTGCACTTGATAAACCAAAAGGCATCTTCGCATATGCAAATGTCCCCCACTTAGTGTTGAATCATGCTAAGTTGTCGAAACTGGTTCAAATCCTGGTTCGGGTTCGTGCATTCGATTCGTGGATTCGACCAAAAATTTTTGGGGGGCTGGGTTCGTTTTTGGGTTCGTTTATAGATATGCAGCCTAAAAGCAAGAATTAAGTGTCGAAAAGCAGAAATTAAGTGTAGAACACCACATAGCATCATATAATCAACAAAACCACCATAAACTTGAATATCATAAAACATAAAAATTTAAATATTCATTGCTCGAACTTCAAGTTCAATATCTCTAAGCAATTGTGGGTTTTTAGAAAGGTTTTTAATTGATTCTCTTCTAGGGTAGTTTAGAAACTATTGGTATATTTTCACAACTATTGTGGTGATTTTAAAATCATCAGTTTGTTGAAAGGGGTGGTTTCATCTTGATGATAGAAGTGGAATTCAAAGCAAACCAAATGACTTGGTCTCTTCCAATTTCTAGCAAGGAGACCTTTTAGTGAATGGTTTGGATCTTTGCTATTCTTTGTACTTGTTTGTTTAGAATCTAAGATTTGGTAGATGGAACAATTGTTACTACCAATTGGGTTTTCTCCATCCCAAGATTGTTTAGGATAGAAATCTGGTACATTCTAGTGTTGAATCTCTTTTGTTTTCCAGTTTTTATTTTTATTTACACAACATTATATCCCCTTGATTGTCATTTGAATTAATTTGAGAAACACGGTAATTAATTGTTGTACTTGACAATTTCTACAAGTTAATTAGTTAATTTACGAATAAAAATAAACAAAATGCAAAAAATCATTAAAAGAAAAGGAATCTTTAGTGTAAAAAACAAGTGTTGAACTCAGGCCATAAACTTTACCTTGAGTAATTATAGGGGAAAAAATAATTTTAGCCTAATTTTTTTAAGAGCCCAACCTTGTTCCATATACCTTGTCATATTGATTTTAAACTCATTCATTAATTGATTTTTAATTGATTTTAAACATAAAAATTTAAATATTCAATGCTCGAACTTCAAGTTCAATGTCTATAAAAAAGCAAAAAAAAAAAATTAAAACACCGTTTTTTGGGCGGATGGGCGACGGATTCGGCGCGGTTTTGTTGTGGGTTCGAGATTTTGGCCCTAGGTTTGCTCTGGGTTCACCCGGGACGAATCTGGTCTATTTTGAGCTTATCCTGTCCAAAACCACAGGCGAACCAGACCGGATCACGAACCCGGTTCGAACCGGACCCAGATCCGACCTGTTCCCAGGGGAATCCGGCTACTTAGGTTGAATGTTGTCTTGTATTGATCCTCTTTCACCCAAATTTGGTTATAACCAAAGAATCCGTCTAATAGGGACAAGCATTCAGAACCAGCCACTATCTACAATATCTATTCCATTGAGGGAAGAGGATAGTGGTCTTTAAGGGAGGCCTTATTCAAATCTCTGAAATCCATACAAAGCCTAATTTCCCTATTCTTTTTTCTAACTGGTATCAAATTTGATACCCATGTTGAGTGCTTAATAGGAAAAATGATCTTCAACTCAACCAATTTAGTCAGCTCTCGTTTCATCAAGGGCTTGATCCTTGGATTAACCAATCTTTGTTTTTGTTTGATCGGTTTTGAATCTACAGAAAGTTCAATAGTATGTTGAACTATGTCTTTGTTGTACCCTTTCAATTCTTCATAGTTCTATGCTATGACTTTATCATATTTTGCAGAAAGATAATCAGCATGTCAATCTCCCTTTGAGTGCATATCTTACCCACTTTTACCTTTTTACCAAGGAAGACTTTGATTTCAACATAATCCCCTTTATCCACAATGAACTTTCTTTTATCTCCTTTTGCATCATCGAGGATGAAAAGATTCTCCAGGGTAATCAATCATTTTGGTAATTTATTTGACTTAAGCTGTAAATCTGATCTTCATAAGCCTCTTCAATCTCTGGTTGAAGTTGCTCTTCAAATTCTCGTGACCACTAGATAAATAGCGCAATCTAAGCATCACTTTCAAACACCTGCCAATAATCTTGATTATCTAGAATTGCAGGCCATATTAACTACTTGACATGGTCTTTATTCGTCAAAAGATCTTTTGTCGGATCAAATTGAGATACAATTACAGCCCTCCAATCTACTGCAATGTTTTGAATTCTTGAAACCAATTGGAGATTTAGGGCCTCAAAACCCTCTAGAAGATCCCATATCCTATGGTGGTATGACCACATCCTGACATTCTTATCGGTGACCAAACCTTTTACCTATTTGATGACCAATTCAGAGTCCCCAAATATTTGAAATTGCTTAATTTTCATTTTTTCTACTACAATGAGTCCATGTATTAGCAACTCATATTCAGCCTCATTATTAGTACAGCTGAATTGAAAATGGAAGGCTCTGAGAACTTTCTTTCCATCGGGTGAAATGAGACACACCCCTACTCCCGAGCCATTGGTGCATCTGGCACCATCAAAATACAATTTCCATAATTTTGAAATACTCTCACCTTCCTCACTGGCTAGCTTCTGAAGCTCATTTACTTCGGGTGTCGCTTGATCTTCATCGTATATCACATAAGTCCCTAGGCCAGTTGAATCAAAGTTGCCATAGGTGTCCCATTGTGATCCTTCCACTGCCCATTCATTTATCTGGTCCGATGTAAGGGCACTTTGGTTTGAGCTCAATGTTCACCTTTTCTTCTTTTGAAAGCATAGTGTGAGCAGGCTCAAAGTTGACCATTACTTCATGAGTTAATGTGCCCCTTATGAATTGGTTCTAACACAGATTTCAATTTAGAGCCATATTTGGTCCTCAATATGAGGTGGGACCAATCTAGCGAGTGATATCCTCCTATTTTGGCAATAAAATCCCTAGATAAGCATAGGCCAAATATTGAAGGAATATCAATTATTACAACAGCTTGCGAAACAATGGAATTAGGACAAGCATATAAAGTGAGAGGGAGGTTTCTTATGATCCCTACTATTTGGACCTTTTTCTCGTCTAATTCCATGATTCCCTTTTCCATTTGTTCATAGGTTAACCCTATGGTTTCAGCAATTCTTATTTGGCATGATTGTGGTGCTTGAGCTAGAGTCTATCATGGAATTATGTAACAATTTCTTGCCAATTATCGACGTCAAATAAAATTGCATGGGTTTGGATCTGCTCACCTCTACGCCAACATTATGAAGAGCAACATGCTAATCAACCGAGATGGTTTTTGGTTGTTCTATTGTCTTTCCTCCAATATTAATGGCTTGGACAATCATTTTAACTGGATTTTCTTGTGCCTTCAAAGCTTCCTGAAGCAAATTCCTTTGCTCAAGGATGGCTAAGACATCCCACAGTGAAATGCTTGCAGCAATCTTCTTGAGTTGGTCTACCACATTGAGTAATCCAACAACCTAGGCCTTCGGAATATAACCTCGATTAGCCTGTTACCGTCGCTTCTCAAGTACCACATTAAATGTTCCTACGAATGGTGTTCGCACACTCTCGAGCTGCTGATTTGAATTTACAACTCGCCTTGGAATTGAAAAATTGTAGTTGGGAGCACCTGCGGCCTTTTGAATCAGCTTCGGTCTTGATTCGAGACTTGGGTTCTCCGACCATTCTTCTATTGGACCTTGTGAAATTGGCAGACTGAACCTAAGGAGCTTTAGATGTGGTTGGATCATTAGCGAAATTGCCTCCTCTTCAATCCATGAAAAGAGTGCTTGCTCCAAAACTATCTCTTCTTCTTGTTCTAGAGACATAGGAATGGCTATAAGAGTAAGCAAATAGCCATGGCCTTTAGACAAACAAGCAATGGTCAGAAGAAGAATTAGAGGAGGGAGATACATCTAAGATCCGTGTGGTGCTCCTACCTTATATTGAGGTATCTCCTATACAATTTCCAAAACTCAAGGTTGACATAACATCAAACACATAAGGCTCTTGAAATGCCAAATGGAACCTATGAAAAAAAAAGTGGTTTATCATATAGGATGCTCATGTAGTATTCTTTAAATTGGTGAAACAGGCAGATACATTCAAACTAGGGTAAAAGAATATGATACAGACAGTCGCCGAGAAAGGTTAAAAAATCAGCTTCAGTGATGCACTTGTTTAAAACCAAACATCATATTTGCATAGAAAATGCCAAGGTTGTTCCAATGGAGGATTACTATTTATGATTGAGTTTGAGCCACACTTCGAAACCCATTATCAACAAATTGAAAAAGGACCCCAACCTTACCAGTAGTACATTTAATGTTTTTGAATTGGTGGTTACAAACTTTAAGGTTAGTACCAGCTAGTTTATGCATTTGTTACTATGATGGGCCCAATGGGCATCATATACTTCATTCAAGTTATCTATATAAAGAGCTCTAGTCTGCAATCCAAATATATGATTCATCCTGATGATGGATCAGGTGGTGTGATCTGAAATGTTGATTTGAAATAATCATCAAAGAGTTTGTTTAAAAATTTGTCTTCTCGTATTATGGACTGCAAAAGCCTTGAATCTTTAATGTAAAACTTTGATTCTGTAATGTCCACCATCACATTGTTTGGGGTTTTAGTTTATCTGTAATTTTTGCACATTGTATTTTCTAGTGTAAATCCAAATGCTCTTTTCCTTTGCATATTAAAAAAATAATGATACTGCTGTTTTCAATTTTTGTTGGAAGTTTGTTAAGTAAAATCCACATATTTTGCATACTCTCAAAGAAAAAGTTGCAGAAATAATATCCTTACCTAAGTTACTGAGCCCTTAATTTAATCCCACAAAATCATCAAATCCAAATGCAAAGCATTTGCACAAAAGAGTCAAAGATGAAACTGCAAGCATTTAAATGATAACACTATTATCAAAACCTCTCCTCAATCACAGAGTGTATAAACATTTATGAACATACCACCCCTTAATATGGTTTCACTCCAAAATTTACTCCTGCCTTTAAGGTTGAATAAGGATAGTACAGAAGCTCTTTCAACTTTATCTTCCAATGGAATTCTCTTTTCCAAAGAACCTGCTGCTGACATCTGAAAAACACAAATTTATATGCTTATGCTTCTAGAAATCATAATAGAAATAAAGTAAAAATGACCAATGGCCACACTAGAACATGTATGCAGAAAAATCTGCATGACTTTAACATATCGACCAGATTAACTTGACATTGCATATGATATCTACAATATTATATTTAAGCAAGCATTCATGCATTTTTTTCCCAGTTTTCTAATCAAGTAAAGAAAGAACAGAAATATTGATAAGAAAATGACTTTTATCCAATTATATAAAGCCCTTCAACAAATCATTCCTTTTGACCAGAACTAAAACTTGCAAATAAACCAACTGTACTATATTAGAAATAAAAACTATTGATTGATGCTCTGCAAATCAACCATCCAAACCTGCTAATGAGTTATTCCTTAAAATAACAGAGATAAGCAAAAAGTACTTGGGGCAGCAAAGCACAGCTGGGAAAAAATCCAATATCCACACAAAGTTAAATGAATGTGATATCACTGTAGTTCATAAAAATAGAACATTGGAAATCAGTTCAAACACTAGAGGTTTAAGATAATAAGAATGGTTCAATCCATAAAACTCTAACTAAAAGTTATTAAAGACTTACAGGAAACTTTTTAAACCTATATACTGGACTCGTGACCTCACATTAAATCTCAACAGTCATAACGAATATGAGGTTAGTCGAAACCAGTGCAAATTCAAAAAATAGTACAGCGGCCCAAGTAATGACAGTGATGGCAAGCTACATTACTATGGAACAAACCTCGAGGCAGTTAATGGAAAGATTGTGAATTGAAGTATTTTGCACATATAAACGATGTCCACTCATTACAAAGATCCGACAACAAAATGTATTGTGTAGCTATAACTATTAAATTCATATTTGGATACTGTCATATAACAGAAAAATGTCCACTTCCTTCTACATTTCAGAAGAAAAATAGAAATATCTGCAGAACAGTTACAAAGAGTAAATGTTTCTCCATTGATAAGGTAAAGAAGATTTGAGTGTTTTTTCAATGGCTTAACCTTCTTCAAGTGCTTTGCATGGTGATGCCTCTGCCTTTAAGTGTTCTCATTGTCATTTATTGCCATTGGATCTGCCAAAAAGGGAATTCCTATTTGTATGAGGCATCCACTACACTATCCACACCAAATAAATATTGAGGTGAGATGTTATAATGCTTATTTAATGACCATTTCCTTTATATGAACTCCAAGTAAATCTTGCGGGATGATGTTAGTGTATAAGGGTAATAGTGAAATGAATAAAATAAACTTCTACCCTATCTTTTTGCCTCAGGTATGTGCACAAGACCTGAAACAGTTATTTCTCACAAATGAGATTTATAGACTTAATGACTTTAATCAAAGCAATTGAATCTAACACAACACCTTCCTACTGCCTAAAAGCAAAAACCAATAAGTTGATGTGCACAAGATTTTGAAGGAATAATTGTTACAACAAATGACAATACACAACTTCAAGGATAAAAGTACTGAGTTGCATACAAAGCTGTAACCTAGTTAGATAAATAATAGCAAAACAAAGCTTGATATTAATTACCTACTATCAATCTAACCCCTTGAAATATAAGATGGAATTATCACAAACACAAACATAAAAAACATTCATTTGAACAACAATCTCAACAACATAATGATGAGCACTTAGTTATACTGAGAGGGGGGGGGCTGAATCAATATATATTAAAACTTTTCTTTCCCTACTTTAATCAATAGCAATAAAACATTCAAGTAAGATCTAGCAATTTAGAGCACACAGACAACACATGATTTTACATGGAAACCCTTGCGGGAGAAAACCATGGCAAAATATTTCTTGTATGTATCTTATTGATTTTCTTCTCTTTCTTGTAGGCTCCAACCTACTTTACATACAAATAGTGAGCTCCAACTCACAGGAGACACCAATCTCCACTTTACAGAATTATAGGCACCAACCTATTGGAGGCTCCAACCCCCACACAAACTGAGCTCCAACCCAGCAAGAGGCTCCAACCCATTAATCCTTCAATGGCTGATATGATTTACTCCTTCACTTAATTCTGCTCCAAACTGATTCACACTCTACTCTTCCTTCAAATCTGAATTTTATCAAATCATTCCACTAGCAACTATCCTTGTTCTTTTATCTCACAAATATATTCAATACAAATTAGATTCACTCTTCATATTTCTGCTCTTCCTCTCCCTTATACTCAGATATAATTCATTGATTGCTTGCTTTCAAAATCCTCTAACTCTCTCCTTTTATATCTTTTCAATGAAGGTAAAGGACATACCTTTTCACAATGTTTACCACCTTTCACAATGGATACAACTCTTGAAACAAATCGCTGCCCTTTCACAAGGAAGTCGCTGCTCTTCACAAATAAAATCGCATGCCTTTACAATATTTAATTGCTGCCCTTCATAAATATAGATCGCACCACATGGAAAAAACTGCTTCTGAATAAGACAAATTTGTCTTATTATATGGGGCAATCCCTTAAGAGAGGTCGGCCCCTCTTAACTATTATTTATCAATCTTTTTAATCTTCAATATGGGTCGACTATGCTTCATGAAATCAACCTCCTTTACCAAGTGTAATTTATTTAAATCTTTTCAAAGAGACACTCTTAATTGATTTAATTTATCTCAATATTGGTCGGCCCATAAAAATAGTGTCTTATTTTATCTTTCACATACTTCAACATTATGTTTAAATCTTTAATTTAAACATACCCATATCTCTAAATCGGCCACCAATTCCACAATCTTCAACGGTAAGGTATAACGGGCAACTCTAACATCAATTACTCCTTTAATGATTCCATGTCTTTGACATCAATGACAACATACTCCAACACATAAGTGTAGCGTCAACTATCATTCTCCAGTTCTATGCTCCAAGCACTTATTTATAAGGTTACAAAAGGCAATTTTTGGGAATTAGGATAATCATCAATTTATCCCAAAAATCAATGTCTTTAAAGCACAATGCCTAAAGCTACTGAAAAAGATGGAAAGAAAGAACTTTGAAGCAATAAAACTATTCTAAACAAAGTTGACTACAGAAACCTAAAAATACGCCCTCCGACATCTTGTCCAAAGATAGGACCTCCAATGAAAGAAATGGCTAAAAATAGTCAGTTTAATAGACAAATTCTCTCAGTGATTAGACGCAGCTCTTTGCTCTGAATCATGGCAGACCCTCTGAAGAAACTCAAAACCCTAACCACCAACCCATTGACGAATTCATCAAGCAGTCCTAGCGACTTAAATCTAATACCTCTTCCTCATCTAGGAAACTTGTAAAATTTAGTGCCTGAACCCCTAGATCTTGTTGCCAATGATTAAAAATACTTCATGAAACAAATACGCCACTTGATATTCTGGAAACCCTAGAATATGGTCGTTGCCCACTAAATACTGCTGCAAAGAAAAACTACATGATTGCAATTTTTCCCAAGCCATAAATGAATATCAAACAAGAATGCAATGTTTCACATGTTTGGGAACTTGTTACTGTTGCAAGTATGTGCTAACCAGTATTGTCATTGATGTCAACATGATTGTGTTGTCATTGGTGTCAACTGTGTCTTCTGATATTGCTGATTGTTGCTTGATTGAGTTGTCATGTTAAGGTGATTTGAATGACTTGAAGAAGTGTTGATGATGCTAGCATATTGTTTATGTTGCTAAGTTTCCAAGTGCTTTTGAGAAAATTTGCTCTCCAAGTGGAAACAGTGTGTTGCATAGAATTCTGGCTTGCAAGATACTGTAACCGTATCCTGCAAGCCAAAATATGGACACGGATACGGTATCGGATACGGATATGGTATCGGATACAGATACGACTATTTTTCAAGAC
This sequence comes from Cunninghamia lanceolata, assembly GCA_027924645.1. Classification (NCBI taxonomy): domain Eukaryota; kingdom Viridiplantae; phylum Streptophyta; class Pinopsida; order Cupressales; family Cupressaceae; genus Cunninghamia; species Cunninghamia lanceolata. The sequence continues at coordinate 10,889,445 of BSBN01000252.1, read as the reverse complement.
CTCTAATATGGATACGGCTAGATACGACATATATATATAGATAATTAAATAGATTAGCAATAAATAATATTAAATAATTAAAATTTAATATAAATAATATATATTTAACAAATATATTATATATTAATAGATTAAACCTAAATTAAAAGTTAAATGTATTAAACTTAATAAATAAATAAAAGTTTACAATGTAAAGTAAAACAAAAAAGCCAAAGATTAAAAAAAGTATCACCAATTAATAAAATTTGCCTCTTCCGCCATTGCTTGTTGACACTATATCTCCAAATTTAGAATGAATGCGATTATTTGAGTAAATACAATCATGTAGAAAGACATATTTCCGATCGTGCGCGTGCTAGTCCGGAGTAGTTCCCTGCAACAAGAAATCAGCATGCCAGGTCATGGAACAATTGCTTGCAGCAATTTTTAAGATTCTAGGGTTAATACTTTTGGGATACGGCACAAATATCATGAGAATGCCATATCTGCGCGTATTCGGCACGGGAAAAAAATAGGGTTTTTTTTGGTACAGCCGGATACGGTATCCAAGACGTATCCGAGCCGTATCCTATGAGTATCCGTATCCGATACGAGGATACGCGTACCAAGGGAGAGGGGGTGGAGTATCCGGTAACTGTGATTTAAAGTTTTTGATACAACTAATTCACCCCCCCTCCCCCCCCCCCTCCTAGTTGTCTTGTGCCTTCAACAATTGGTATCAGAGCGAGGTTTCTTGGAAGAAAGCCTAACAGCTTAAGGTAGATCTGGGATGGCGCACAAGAAAGACATTCCTCAGTTTGATGGATCTGACTATGCCTTCTGGAAGGTAAGAATGCAAAGTTATCTTGTTTCTATTGGTTATAATGTCTGGAAAATAGTTGAAGATGAATATAAAATACCTGATGGTGGTCCGAAGACTGCACTTGAGATTAGGGCCTATGAGATTAATGGCAAAGCTAAAAATGCTCTACTAAATGCTTTATCTAACACTAAAATGGCAAAAGTTGTGGACCTGGAAACTGCTCATGACATCTGGTTGAAATTGAAAAGCATCTATGAAGGTGATCAATCTGTCAAGAAGGTTAAGTTGCAGAACTTGAAGACCAGTTATGAAACTATGCGGATGTCTGAAGATGAGAACATAACAAGTTACATACACAAGATTGATGAAGTTGTCAGCAGCATCAAGGGTCTTGGTGGAAAGATAGATGATAAGGATGTTGCAGATAAGGTACTCAGAACTCTTCCCAAGTCTCATAATCACAAGGTGTCTGCCATTGAAGAATTGTTTGATATGAACAAGCTTTCAAAAGATCAATTGCTTGGTAAATTGACTGCTTTTGAGATGAGAGAATTTGGTACTACTGATGGCCCTGTGAAAACTAAGACTGCTTTTAAGGCCAAGGAAGAAAAGACTCCTAGATCAAATAAGTATGTTGTGGAATCAGATGAAGAAGACTTTGATGAGCTTGAGGCAAACTTTGTAACCAGAATGAAAAGAGGCAGTGGAAAGTTCAGAGGTAAGTTACCTTTCAAATGTTTCAGTTGTGGTAAGATTGGTCACTATGCTTCAAGATGTCCTAACAGAGCTTTGAAGATCAAAAATAATGAAAGTAAAGGTACGATGGTAAGAAACAGTTACTATGTTAGAGATGATGATGGTGTAACTGATGACGATGAACCTTTAATATTTTTAGGTTTTGGCCACTCTCTTACTACTACAATCTTCTTAGGGTCCACCTTAACACCTTCATGTGACACCACATGTCAAAAGTATTCCACTTATTTCACCCCAAAGACACATTTGGAGTATTTTGCATAGAGTTGATTATCTTCCAATACCTATAATATCTTCTCTACATGTTGCAAATGTTCTACCCATGTTTTACTATAGATGAGGGTGTCATCAAATAATACCAACACAATTTTTTGAAGAAATGGGCGAAACATTGAATTCATGAAGCTTTGAAAAGGTGATGGGGCATTAGTGAGACCAAATGGTATAACTAGGAATTCATAATGACCCTCATGTGTTCTAAAGGCAATCTTATGTATATCCTCTTCCTTTAGTCGAATTTGATGATAACATAAACACAAATCTAACTCAATAAAGAAAATTGCACCATTCAATTCATCAATAACATAAATAGGAAACTTATCTTTAAGAGTAAGCTTGTTGAGCTCCCTATAATCTGGGCACATTCTCCATGACTTATCAAGTTATCCTTCTTTTTAACCATTACCACTAGAGATGACTAGGCACTTTTGCTAGGATGAACAATTCATGAATCCAACATTTCCTTGACTAATTTTTTGATTTCTAACTCCTGTTCATCTGGACAGTGATAAGGTCTAATGTTAGGAGGAATACTTCTTGGTATTAATTCGATGGCATGGTCATGGTCTCTAATTGGAGGTAGACCCTCGGGTTCTTGAAAAACTTGTTGATGGTGTTTAATGATCTCTTGAAGTTCTAGTGAATGTTGAGCTTTCACATCTTGTGCTTCTACAAAATGTAGTTGTGCCATTATGCCATAAGAACCTTGCTTAAGTAATTTTTCCATCCTACGAGAGTTGATCATTTGACTTGGTGGTGATTTTACTCCTATAGGTCTATACTTTTGTCCATTTGCACTAAAAGTCATGAATAAGTGCTGCAAATTGAGGGAAACTATTCCCAATTATTTAAGCCATTGCACTCCTAAAACTACATCTGCTCCCCCAATTGGGATAGCAAACATTTCTAAATATAACTAATAATCTCACATTGAGAGTTCTATATGATGGCATTTACCACCACGAGAGAGTTGTTTCCCATCAACTATCATGATCTGAAAATTAGAGACTGGATACACAAAACAATTAAGCTAATTAGCTAATCTTCTATCAGTAAAGTTGTGTGTACTACCTATATAAACCAACACTGTCACCTTTCTCTTTTTGATATAACCAAACACTTTGAGTGTTTGCTTGTGCCATTCAATGCATGTAGGGAGATAGTAGCGCTTTCTTCCTCCTTTGAATTTGCATGCTCAAGTTCCACATTTGGTTCTTCTCTAGCTACTTCTCCTTCTTCTTCAATGTCATTCTCAATAATCATTAGTCTTTTCTCATCATTACCACACTTATGACCCTTGGATCATTTGTTATCATAATGCCAACATAGACCTTTTTCTCTTTTCTCTTCCTCTTGTTGAGGAGAGAGCTTAGTAATTTGTCTTCGGTTAAGGAATTTGGCCCAATTTTTGTCAATAGGATTAGCCACAATTTTATCTTTCCATCCTATGGTTTGACCTTGTGTGGATCTTCTGGTGGCGAAGTTTTGTTGCTCAATAAGCAGTGCTTGTTGCATAGCTTTTCTAATTGTACAAGGTTCCAACAAATGAACATCATGCTTGATTCGGTCACTAAGTCCATTGATGTAGAGTTGTAGCCTTTGATAAGGTTTCACATCTTGTGTCCGAATTGCCAATCTCATATGCTCAATATTATTTTCGGCTATAGACCCTATTTGTTTTAAATTTGTCACTTGGGTAAAATAGCTTCCCTTCCAAGGTTGCTCATAGTGGGCTACTAAGTCATTAGTAAATTATTTCCAGCTAAGCATTTGCCCTTGCTTTTCACTCATCATCCACTAGTACCATTGATAAGGTTCAGACTCTAAATGTAGTGAGGCTATGTCAACTATTACATTGTCTGGTATATTATTAAGTTTAAAATATTGTTCCATGAGACTTATCCATGAAGTAACATTTGTACCATCAAATTTATGGATGTCTATTTTGGATAGGTTTGATTTTGGACCTTGAAAAGGTTGCCCTATCCCTTGATTTTGTTTGTTAGGGTTGTACCCACCTTGGTGGTTTTACTAGAGCTTTAATTCATATAATACTTCTTGTTTAAACCTATCTAAACCCTCATTTAAAGATGTTGCAAATGGATCAAACAATTTATCCTTAATAAAATGTACCACCATTTCACATCTTGGTGGAATTTTTCCCTCAAATTTAGGTGGTCGACAATAAAGAGGGTCATTGGATTTAGTATTTGCAAAAAAGTCCTCTAATCCTAAAGAAGGCATGGCTTCTGATGTGTTTGTTTTTGAACTCTAGGTTTTTTCTTATTAGGTAAGGAAAGTATCCACTACAAGTTGTAACCATAAAATTTTAAAACATGGGCTATAACGGGATCTGATGTTCGTCTTTTGACCAAACTTTGATCACTAAATTATGGAATTAATTTTTTTTTCTAATCAGAATTTATAAAGAACTAACCCCTACCTCATTTTTTTTAAGAGTTTTCCAAAAAATGTAAAAAAAATAAAAAAAAATTATGGCTTGTAGAGTAGAATAATAATATATTTTGACCTAACTTTGACAACTAAATTACGGAATGTATTTTGTCTCTAATAAGAAATAAAGAACTAACCCTACCTTATTTTTCACAAACTTTCCAAAAATGTAAAAAAATCTAAAAATTTCCAAAATTTGAGGCCTATAGAGCCAATCAATGGAAAACAAAAAAACTATAATAACTTGTACAAAAAGCTACTTTTTTACCTGAACTACCTTGGTTACATAGCTCAAAACCAAAAAAAAACATTAGGTCCAAATTCACAATGGTTTGTAAGTTATGGCGAAAACAAAATTCTTGGCCCAAATCATAGCTCTAATACCACTTGTTATGATATTTCTTGGAAATAAATGGAAAAATCAGTAAAATAGCAGACCACTTCAAGGGGGTGACCTCTAATAATCAAAAAATAATTATATGAATTTAATATTCAAATGTTATGATGGTTTGGGAAAGCCTTCTCTTCCTTATTTATAGGCATAACTATGTAGGGACACACCCCTTTATCCTAATTAAGAGGGCCTAAGGAAATAAATAAAACTGATAAATAAAAATGTTAAAGTTAAGCATGCCACAAGTGCATAAACTAATTACATTTAGAAAGATAGAATATTAGGAACCTAACAGTAGATGTCCTAGAAGAATTCGGGGTTGCAAGGAGATTCTTAAATCAAGTTGAGGACAACAAGAGTGCCATTCAACACTAGGCATTAGGTGTCAGGCATTTTGGAAATTGACACAAAAATACCCTTAAAGGGTGTAAAATGGCACTAGATTGTTACAATAAATTAATTACATTGAGCTTAGGTAACTCAATATGACAATGTAGTAAATGTGTTAAACTTGATCATTCTAACAATAACTAGGTGAAGAATGAAAAATTAAAACTAGGTCAACACAGATTGCAAGTGAAGTCATAGCCAAGTGAACCCAGTATTTAACACCATTTCTACTTTACTCAGCAGTTGCAGCAGCTAGCTTACCCAAGCACTCCAATGAGATGATATAGCAAATATAGGGACATTTGAAGATGATTGTTGCATTTGCAACAAGACTAAATCAGGCTCTTCAAGTCTTGTATACCATAGCTTCCAGTTCTATGCTACATCAAACTATCAACCTAAAGACCAAATCATTCAGATTGTATCTAATTTAGTCATTAGGGAGGTATTAGATATTATAAGATATTGTTAGATTATTGTTAGGAGATTGCGCCAATATTGCGACCAACAAAATATTTTTGGAGTTTGTTGTATTTCATTGTTATGTTATTTGCCTGGCTATGAGTACAAGCATACTTATGGTGTGAGATACCAGCATACTTTGTGGCTCCCTTGGCCTGGTGATTATTCAAGTTCTTTCTTCTTCTTAAACTTCTGAAAATTAATTGTTGTTGTAGATGTTTGTTGTCTTTTTTATCTGTCGAATTTAGCTCAAAAAAACATCTTCTTTAATGATTTAGTTTGGACCAGCCCAAACCATAATGTGAGCTCTATACTCTACAAGCTAAATGATAAGCACTTGCCTGTACTCGAACTTTAATGTGTAAGTGTCAAAACATTTTATTGTTAGGATATAAGCTGCACTTTATCATTTTTATTCGACGAGTAGATCCTGCATCTCCAACTCAACACTCGGAATCTAAACATCCTAACTCAATCATGGTCAAAAAGTGCTCGACAGAAATTAACTTCCCACCATTTGCTTGGTAAATCTTTGCATCAGAAAAGACCATGCTACCTATCTCCTACATAAGTAGAACTACAATTAACCCCTTGTTTTTTGGATTGACATAACAAAAGGTTTATGTTGTGATGTGACCTTCAAACAGTGAGGATTGGCTTTGGGATCATAATCATTTAATCCAATATTTGGTCACAAATGTGTTGTTTGTTGCCTCTTCTTAATGTGCATGGTGTGTTTTATCATTATGCAACTGATAATATTTATTGTATCGCCTCCATGAAATACTGGCAGAGGGATTTAATACATTGGTCAGTCATCTAGCAGTAATTTGGAGCACCTACCACAACAATAACCGAGTTTCAAACCTCTGCAGGCATACTCTCTGCAATTTTGCAGTAATTTTACTCGGTCTCAGGTGATACCTGTGTTTGTGGAGTTCAGATCGTCAACAATATTCAAAAGTATTGTTAAAATAGCTGTAAGTGGTTCCCATATAACTTGACTGACGGAAAAACAACACTTGCGTAATGAAGGAAAGAAAATGATTATAGCTAAAATGCTAAAATGAAAATTTTCCACTTGCCCATAAATACTTTAAGTTTCAAAGTGACATAAACAGACATATCGTTATATAATTCGCTCTAGCTTTAAGCAATATTCATAAGCTAACTCAAAAACAAACTCTTCTGTCTATTGTAAATGTCATGACCTTTATTAATATAAATCCCTGATGTTTTCGGTATACAGAAGTGTTCTCTGTGTGATTTGATTTGCCGAAACAGCAGAACCTAAACGATGGAATGAGAAGAAATAGAAATAATTAGGAAGAATACATACGCAGGCCAAAAACATCAAGGAAAAGATGAGCAGTCCAAATCCAGAGCGCGGCGTCATCCTCCTTTCCATCCCCAGATCTCAACCTTATTCTCTCTTTCTCTCTGTAATTAGTGAGTATGGAGTCGCCGCTTCTGCTACAGCAATAACAACATTAAGGCCTGCTGATCGGGAGCATAAATCAATGTCGAAAGCGGGTGATCACATACAAAGGGCTATTCCTGCCGGCGACTCCACTCTCTCCGCCCCACTTCGACTCTATTTTCCTAATTTATTTATCCTCCCAGCGACACCCGATTATGTACTCCAAACCAGTTTATTTTTTTTATTTTTTTTAAGAAATGCATGAAATGATTTTAATCATATCCATGAGACCAAAACGGTTTATAGGACCATTGACTGTATTACCGGTTACAACCATTTACTTAAATATTCATGAGATATGTGGATACCTTATAACAATGATATATTTGTGGATACCTTATAACAATGATATATTGTTCTAATATAAGGTTATAAAACCTTATGTTTATTATATATTTTATAAAATATATATCATTTAATAATTAATAATCTAATAAATTATTTACAAATAGTTGTTTTTAATAGATGTGACTAATACCCTTTTAAGGATTTTGCAACCCTTTCTCCTATATTTAAGGAGGTACTCTCACATTAAGAGATAATGGAATTTGGAGATGTATAGTGAATTCTATCACTATACACATGAAGTATTATTGGCCATGTGGAAATAAGTAGAGTGTTCTCTATTTTTAATAAATGTTTTATAATAAAATACTTTGTAAGGTTTTTACTCGAAAGCGTTTTCCATGTATATGTTGTGTGATGTTTTAAATCTATGCTTGTATAATTCACATTTTATTTATAATGATTAGTATCGTAAAATCCTAATTTTTAAGATGGAATCAGAGCAGATTAGATTATTCTAATCATTTTTACAGGTTATACTAGAAGACATATAAAACTTGATGATAAACCTCTTTGTGCTCAATCAACATATATGCAAGGCAATTTATGCAATACATATGGTGTGCATTTTCTATTGTTTTAAAATCAATTTACCAAAGCAGGTTAGAAAATGATGATCATTTTTCATAGTGATCCTTTTTCCTAACATACTCATGGAATTCCCTTGAATGGCTTCTTCTCTTGCTAAAAGATTTTGTCAATTTTTTTTATTTACCTACCACTAACTCACAATAACACTCGAGATAGATAGATAGATGTAAAGTCATAATAGGAAGTAATAATTAGGTTCACCTTGTGTGGTGTTAAGTTGCAAAGTGAAGTGATCATTCATTTTGCCTCTTATCCTTAACTAAGTCTATTGATTTTGTCAATTTTTTTTGTATTCACCTACCACTAACTCACAATAACATTCGAGATAGATAGATAGATAGATGTAAGGTCATGATAGGAAGTAATAAATAGGTTCACTTTGTGTGGTATTAAGTTGCAAAGTAAAGTGGTCATTCATCTTGTCTCTTATCTTTAATGTCTATTGGTATATTGTCACTTTGACTAGTGTTATAGATTATAATTCTCCTTTCAACAACTAAGTATTTTTACCATCAAAATTAAATTCTCGGTTCATTATACATCAAATTATTAAAATTATCATGAATCCTATTAATCAATCTTTTTAACCCCATTTATGTATTTTTTTTTAAAAGCTACATGTTTTTACCATTGAATTGCTCTATTTAATATATTAAATTCTTTAGAAAAAAGCTAAAGGTCATTCCTTTTAAGAGGGATCATGTCTTTTTTGGTAGCAGATTTAAACCTTGTGACATTAGTATGTATAGGTCGCAACAAATATTAATAAGGACCTTAGTATGTATAAGTTGCAATCCTTAAATTAGTGTATCTAATGGTCACGACCCATAGTCTTCTCTAATCAATTTTATAGTCTTTTTCAAACACAAGAATGACTCCCATATGTTTGGCTTGACTTTTCTATGGCTATCACACATGATAAAAACATTTGTCATGTATATCGTTCCAATAAAACTCCTGCACACCACATCCACAATTGTACTTCATTCACTCATGGCCCATGTGTCCCACCTTAGCATATGGAACAAGGCTTAAAATATTAGATTTATCTCTATAAACATCTGTCATGTGTACTAGAAAATTCACTACACTATACACTCAATCAAGGACTTGATATGTTGCTAAAGCCACCTATACACTTGTCCTTTTTATTTATCTCTGCCTATTTGAAAAAACCTAAAATGATGCATGACTCTTTAAAATGTTTATAGGTTCAAAGCATTCAATAATAATTTTAGATTGAGTGAAAGATCGATGACCCACATTGGGAGGGCCATGAGATACATGGACAATACTCAATAGCTATAATAAGATGCATGAAGCTATTTACTGGCTAGGATTCTTTTCTTTATAACAATAAGAATTGGATACATTTATTATAAGTATAGCATTAGCATTATGCCCCTTTCAAAAATTCTTCATGTTGTTTATTAATTGTACTATACTATTGTATTTCATATCATTTAATGGTATAGAATCTAAGATAAACATATATTATGAAGGATTGACATCATGCAAATCAATTAAAATTGCACGTGAAATCCTTAACACAAATAAATGTTCGGGTTGTCATTGGGTTGTAATATACACCCTGTTTGTAGAGTTTTTTCTATGACCAATTTTTTGCCTGTTTGTTTATGTTTACTGTTGTGTGGTTTGTTTGTCCATTTGCATTGTTCACATATAATATTGGGAAATAGTAAAGAAACACATGACATGCAAAGATACCCAAATGGAAATATAGCATAAACACTTGAAAATATGAATACCCAGATAATAAAATGGCTCAAATGTTAATACAGTAACATACCCATTTTCATTTCTTCAATGTTGCAAAATTGATACACAAAACCAACAACCATTAGCTATCAAACTCACTCCCAACATTCAGTAAATGTCATTTTTCCCTTACAAATTACGGAACGGTAGTGTATGCCACCAAACGCCCAAGAAGACAATAGAATGAAGCCTCTAGATGAGGTGTTTCAACTTCCCAAGAGCTCACGCCTTCTTTCTAGACATGTATGGCCTACCTTGGTGATTGCTACAGCAATAAATCACTTAAAACTTTGATGAAATTTGTCCCTATATATTTATGAGATGATTACAATAGCATAGCAACCCTCATGATCAGAAATTAATGAGGAAACTTGGACCAAAACACTAAAATTTGCCCCTAGCAGTGGTACGTCCTTCCTTGGGGTGTATGGCCAGCATGTAGTGACTATAACAGATCCAAATACACCAAAATGCTTCCTCAATCTGCAACTACAAAGGTCTTCAATACCTGATTATTAAAATTTGCACAAGAACATGTGTAAAACCCTCACAAAATTATCAAATCAAAGCACAAGTGTGTTCCCTGAATGAGAGCACCAGCAAACCTTCCAGATGATATCTCTCAACCATGTAGAAGGTGGTATTTGTAGACGATTCCATCCCTATGAACCCTTGAAATCTCCAGCATTCAAAGCCAAAGCTCCATGAACAATGCACGACAATAGATGAATGAATCCTAAAATGAGTTTCCTTTCTTCTTTTTAATTTCTCATCCCAACTCAACGCCCCCAAAATGAGTCTTTTTTTTTTAATATTTTAATATCACTTAAGACTCCTTATATCTCCTTAAGTTGGGCACCCAAGTGCCTAACACAACACCTTTTTAATAAACAACTTATAACCCCTTTTTATAAACCACGTCATAAAATAAAGTAACTATACTTTCAAAGATATTATAAGTTAAATATTCAATTTAACTTAAATATCGACATTTAAAATATTATTCCTTGATCATTTCAAATGTCACGAGACAAGTGCTAGTTTCTACCATCGGCATTACTAAAAATGGAAATATCGAAACCAACTCCATTGGTGACCCTGCTTGACTTACTAAAAATAGTAAGTCCTAGAAATTGTGTCCAAGACACCCTCGAAAAGAAAAGATGAACTCAAACAATCATCTAATTATGTTAGAGTTGCTAGGAATCCCCACTAAAGTTCCCTAACCAATAACCATTAGCCTACAGGAACCCTAGAATAGGCTAATTGCTCCCACCTGTCAAACTGGCTAGGAAGGGGACATTACAGTCTGTCCTCCCCAAAATTTCTTGTTCTCAAGAAATCTCAGCTTGGGATGTTGTAATATCTGCTCACTCTCCCATGTTGCATCCTCCACTTGTAAGTTTTTCCATTTGACCAGGTACTCCTTGATGATCCTCTTCCTGAGATTCCTCTCCCGAGTATCAATGATAGCCTCTAGAATTAGGATTAGCTTCCCTTCCTCGTCCAATGGTGGCAACTCAGATGAGAGAACAACATTGTGTCCAAGTGCCTTCTTGAGCCTGGATACATGAAATACATTGTGTACTCTGCTAGTAGCTCAAGCTCATATACAACTTCCACTCTCCTAGACACTCTGAACAGACCATAAAACCTGGGTTTTAGCTTCTCTACTCCACTCCTTTTGAGAGTAGACTGCTTGTATGGTTAAAGCCTTAGGTAGACCATGTCCCCAACCTCAAAACTATGCTCTACTCGATGCTGATCTGTATACAATTTCTACTAATTTTGTGCTTGTTGCAGATTCTCCTTAAGCTCTTTCATGATGTTTTGACTTTCTTGCAACAAGTCCTTTGCCTTTGGTACTCTATTGTCACCAAGTAGTAAATCCATGAAACTGGGGGCATCGTATCCATATAAGGCCCTAAATGGTGTCATCTTGATAGACATATGGTATGTAGTGTTGTAATGGTACTCCCCAAGATGCAACCATTTGATCCATGCTCTCTGCTGCCCTAAAACATAGTTTCTGAGATACCCTTCCACCCACTTGTTCACTATTTCAGTTTGCCCATCTGTCTATGGGTGGTAACTAGTACTAGGAGTAAGCTCGATGCCACACAACCTGAACAACTTTTGCTAAAAGAGACTTAGGAACTTGATGTCCCTATCACTCACAATTCCCTTAGGTATCCCATGTAACCTGAATATCTCCCTGAAAAATAGATCAGCCACCTGTACCACTGTGTATGTTACTAATATAGCGAAGAAGTGTGCAAATTTGGTCAATCTGTCGACCACCACAAATATGCATTCCTTCTCCTATACCTTAAGTAGCCCAGTGATAAAGTCCATGGAGATATATTCCCATTTCTGATTTGGAATGGGCAAGGGCTGAAGTAGTCCAACTGGATAAGTATGCTCCTTCTTATTCTACTGGCAGATAGGGCACTCCCTAACATACTTAAGGACTTCATTCTTAAGTCCTTTCCATGTAAAATGCTCCTGAAGTTGTCTGTAAGTCCTAAAGAATCTGGGATGACCAGCCATAAGTGTGTCATGGAAAGTCCTCAAAATCTTGCCCTTAAACTGTGAAGTAGGCACTAGGAAAATCCTCTCCTTATAGATAATCAAGTCATTGACCACGGAGTACCTATCATCATGCACCATGCCCTATATGATTCCCATTGACCCAAGAATCCTTAGCATACTTTGTTGAAATTGACTCTCTCCAAACAGCAAAGATCTCCCCTAACAGACACAAGTGGTGTCTCCTAGAAAGTGCATCTGCTACTACGTTCTTCTTTCCCTTGACATATTCTATGTCAAAGTCATATGCCTGTAGCCTACTCACCCACTTCTGTTGGCGATCATTAAGGTCCTTCTGGTTCATGAAGTACTTAATGCTATTGTGGTTTGTCTTAATGATGAACTTGGCCCCTACCAAGTATGGTCTGAATTTGGCCAATGCATGCATTATGGCCAACATCTCCCTGTCATATACTGAATAACTCCTCTCCACCGCCCTGAGCTTCCTACTCTCAAATGCTATGGGGTGTTTCTCCTGCATCAATACTACCCCAATACCCTCTCCAGAAGCATCACAGTCCAACTCAAATGGCTTGGAGAAGTGTATAATTGCCAACATAGGGCAAGTGGACATCAACTATTTGAAGTGTTCAAAATACCTTTGTGCTGAATCTGACCATATGAAAGCTCCTTTCTTGGTCAAGTCTATAAGTGGTGCTACAATCTATGAGAAGCCATTGACAAACATCCTATAGAAACCACATAGCCCAAAGAATCCCTTGAGCTAAGAGAGATTCGTAGGTGTAGGCCATTCTATGATAGCCCTTATCTTCTTTGGATCAACTGTCACTCCTTCTGCACTGATAATATGACCAAGGTAAAGCAACTCAGTCATACCGAAGTCACACTTGGACTCCTTGGCATACAAAGACTCACTCTCCAGTATGCTCAACGCCTCCTCAAGATGCCTCATGTGCTCCTCCCAGGTTTTACTAAAAATCAAGATGTTGTCAAAGAAGATCAACACAAATATCCTCAACTACTTCCTAAATATCTAGTTCATACAACTCTAGAAAGTAGCCGGTGCATTAGTCAATCCAAACGGCATCACCAAGAACTCAAAATGATCGTAATGGAACCTAAAGGTAGTCTTCTCTATATCCTCCTCCCTCATCCTAATCTGATGATAGTCTGATCTCAAGTCAATCTTGGAGAAGTAAAAAACTCCATGAAGTTCACCAATTAGCGCATCAATTCAAGGAATGGGGTATCTGTTCTTAATGGTCTTCTTTTTTAGTGCACGATAGTCAATGCACATGCATATGGTCCCATCCTTATTTTTGACAAGTACCACTACAGAAGCAAATGGGCTCTTGTTGGGTCTGATGTGCCCTATTTCTAACAACTCCTTGATGGTTTTCTCTATCTCATCCTTAAGCCTCTTAGGATACCGATAGGTGTGGTAATCACTGGTTTTGACCCATCCTCCAACTCTATAACATGCTCTATCCCTCTTTTAGGTGGCACTCCTGGTGGTATTCTCCCGAACACCTTACTGTGCTTGGTCAACAACTTCTGAATATCAGGATGGTGGTTGTTTTTCTATTGTTGCGGAACCTCTGGCATGATTAAGCACTCAGTTGCCTACTCCACCTAATCATGTCTAAGCATTCTCTCCATCCTCTTGAGAGAAACAACTCGAGGCCCTCCATCATATAATGCCCTAAGCACAAACTTTTTGCCATTGGATTCAAATTTCATCTCCATATTGCGCAAGTTCATAGTGAACTCTCCAATAATCATCATCTAGTGCATGCCTAAAACCACATCAATGTCACCAATGCCAACTATATAAAAGTCATCCTTAAATTCATACTCACCCAGCTAAATACTCAAACCAAAAATCTTCCTAGTGCATGTGAGTTTGAAGCCATCTACTATCATCACCTTAAAACCCTCGAACTCCTCAGTCTAGAGTCCTTGTTTTACAAGTCCCTCGTCTATGAAGTTATGGGTTGCACTAGTGTCAATGACAATAATTATGCGTTGCCCACAAAGAACTCGTCTAACTCTGAAAGAACCAACTTTCTGGAAGCTGGAGAGTTGTGCCATCACCCCTTCACCATCACTCCCCTCTTGGGATTAATTTTCATCATCGTTGTCCTCCTTATTAGATTGTTGATCTGATTTTTGTGAATTAGTCTCTTCGGCAAAAAAGTATTCAATTTGCTTGGCCTTTGCCTTGTTAAGGCATCTATGAGATGGGTCCCATAGTTCTCTACAATGGAAATAGAGTTTCTTCCTCCTGTACTCATTCAACTGCTCATTACTCAGTTGATTTATTTTTTCTCTTTTTCGGTTCACATCATGCTAAAATGGCTTCTTGTCCTTGTCTTTTTTATATGGAAACCCCTTGGTCTGAAATTTACTTTTTGAAGTAGAAGACTCCATGTCCGTAGCCTTCTTCATGGCTTCATGTAAATAAAGTGGATTAAGGCCCTTGATCTAGCCCCTCAATGGATCTATGAGTCCATCTATAAAGAGAACCACCAGTCTACACTCTGAGATACAGTGACCATCACCGATAACTTCTGGAACTCAGATATGTAGTTGTCGACTGATCCCATTGTTTTAGTTGTGTCAGTTCCTTAAACTATAACTTTGGATCCCTCTTGTCAAATCTATCAATTAGTCGTCCAGTGAACTCTGCATATGAAGTGATCTGATCATGTCCAAGAGTGATCTTCCCATGGTGCCACCACTCATGGGCATTGCCATCAAGATTTAGGGCAGCATGGGTAATTGCCTACTCTTCTGGCATAGGATTGAGCTAAAGGAAACTATCAAGCTTATGCACCTACACCCTCACTATTGTCTTTCTTGATCCATCAAAATATGGGATATTCAACTTATTCACCTTTTTTTGTAACTCATGGTTTTGTTGTTTGCCACCCCTATTGGGCCTATGTTTCATTCTCAAATTAGAATATTCTTAGAAATACATCTCAGCTCAAAACTCATCACTAGAAGCTCGCCAATCTCTAATAATCACATCTTGAAACTCAAGTTGAGTAGGCTCGGGATCTGGTGTATTGTGTCGTGGGGTGAAAGTAGGCATGCCAGGTCTAGCATATGTTGTGTGCTAGTTAACTATTATGTTATTAACATATCCTTCCCCATCATTCCTTCTATCCTCATCATCTGTATTTATGTTCCTATTATCATTGTTGTCTTCATCATTGTTCATGTTCCTGTTATTGTTAGTATGGTTGTTGTTGTCAGTATTCCCCAAAGCTTGGTTAGCTAGAAGGTCCACAAGTTGATTAAACTTGTGGTGTATCTCTCACTATCCCCTAGCCAAATCATTTAGAATATCTCTGGTACTGGGTTCTTCATGATCTCTGTCACCCATCTCTACCTCTACTCTGTCAACACTTACAAATGGGTTTATGTGTGGAGGTACTTCCAGATTCGATTGTGACCTGTTTCTTCTTAGATAACATTGATGTGTGTTGGGCTGCATTACTCATTAAATCCTCTACATGTTTTTTTCTGTCTGACCTCACAAGATGACAAGAAGAGCTGAGCTCTGATACCACTGTAATATACACCCTGTTTGTAGAGTTTTTCTGTGACCAATTTTTTGCCTATTTGTTTATGTTTACTGCTGTGTGGTTTGTTTGCCCATTTGCATTGTTCACATATAATATTGGGAAATAGTAAAGAAACACATGACATGCAAAGATACCCAAATGGAAATATAGCATAAACACTTGAAAATATGAATACCTAGATAATAAAATGGCTCAAATGTTAATACAACAACATACCCATTTTCATTTTTTCAATGTTGCAAAACTGATATACAAAACCAATAACCATTAGCTATCAAACTTACTCCCAGCATTTAGCAAATGTCATTTTTCCCTTAAAAATTATGGAACAACAGTGTATGCCACCAAACACCCAAGAAGACAATAGAATGAAGCCTCTAGATGAGGCATTTCAACTTACCAAGAGCTCACACCTTCTTTCTAGACATTTACAGCCTACCCTAGTGATTGCTACAGTAATAAATCACTTAAAACTTTGATGAAATCTATCCCTGTATATTTTTGAGACAATTACAGTAGCATAGCAACCCTCACGGTCAAAAATTAATAAGGAAACTTGGACCAAAACACTAAAATCTACCCCTAGCAGTAGTACGACCTTCCCTAGGGTGTATGACTAGCATGTAGTGATTATAACAAATCTAAATACACCAAAATGCTTCCTCAATCTGTAACTACGAAGGTCTTCAATACCTGATTATTAAAATTTGCACAAGAACATGTGTAAAACCCTCACAAAATTATCGAATCAAAGCACAAGCGTGTTCCTTGAATTAGAGCACCAGCAGACCTTCCAAATGATATCTCTCAACCACGTAGAAGGTGGTATTTGTAGAGGATTTCATCCCTACAAACCCTTATATTTCTAGCATTAAAAGCCAAAGCTCCATGAACAATGCATGACAATAGATGAATGAATCCTGAAATGAGTTTCCTTTTCTTCTTTTTAATTTCTCATCCCAACTCAACGCCCCCAATATGAGTCTTTATTTTTTAATATTTTAATATCACTTAAGACTCCTCCTATCTCCTTAAGTTGAGCATCCAAGTGCCTAGCACAACACCTTTTTAATAAACAACTTATAACCCCTTTTTAAAATCCACTTCATGAAATAAAGTAACTATACTTTCAAAGATATTATAAGTTAAATATTTAATTTAACTTAAATATCGACATTTAAATTATTATTCCTTGATCATTTCAAATGTCATGAGGCAAGTGCTAGTTGCTATCACCGCATTACTGAAAATAGAAATATCGAAACCAACTCCACCAGTGACCCTGCCTAACTTACTAAAAATAGTAAGTCCTAGAAATTGTGTCCAAGACACCCTTGGAAAGGAAAGATGAACTCAAATAATCATCCAATTATGTTAGAGCTATTGGAAATCCCCACTGAAGTTCCCTAACCAACAACCATTAGCCTATGGGAACCCTAGAATAGGCTAATTGCTCCCACCTATCAAATTGGTTAGGAAGGGGACATTACATAGGTTAATCCCACATTTGTACAAATTGTGATACAAGGGTGATGTCTAAATCATTAAATGTTCCAAAAGCTTTGCCAATAAGAAAACATGCTAGAGGGTGAAAATCCAAAAGCAGTGAATTACATTCATTTTTCCTCCACCCCTCCTTTCTAAATCATATTGAAAAAGGTGTAGTACACAAAACAATTGTACCATAAGATTGAAGAGTTCCATAACTATTATATAGTAAGTTTTTCTAATGAAGCTTCAATTCTAAGTATAAGGTCAATAGAAAAATTAAACTTCCTTGAATGGAAGTCCTCATAACTCCTATTGAAACAATCTCTGAAGCACCAAATCAAGGTGAAATGCCAACTGGAATGTGGGACCCTCCACTAGCATATGGACAATAATTGAATAATCTCAATGATTAATAGTCATGATTTTCCACGTTTTGATTTTTTTTCCAACTTCTTTGATCATTCAAGACTAGACCTTGCCTTACTTCTTGCTCTTTTGGTTCAAACAACATCCTATTACCCGATCAACCTATAATGTGTGTGTTTAAGTTTAACAATGGTAAATGATTCAACCGATATTTGAACACATGAAAAAAAAATTGACCACATATCCTTTTAAGAGACATAAGACAAATAATGAGGGTGGAAGACATGTCTAGATTTATATTGAGAATATATGTTACATAAATCAACAAATGTAATAAAGTCAAGGATGCTCTTCATGGTGTTCCCATACAATAATAGTTTCATTCCTTTGAATGATACCATATGAAGACTGTCATGTCCCCTTTCTAATAAATTTACTTTGGTGAGATTATTAGGCCATTCATATTTTTCCATGGGCTAATGTAAATCAAAAGGGAAAATATTTTATTTAATATTTTAATTGTAATATAGCAAATTAAGGATTTATTATTTCCAGGAGAAATTAAATATTAAATATTATTATTTTATTGCACAAGTGGAGACATGGGGTTTAAAGAGGTGTAATTGTAACTCCCAAGAGTGAATTTAGTAGATTTTATGATGGTTATGACTGGTTCAATGTCAATTCCTAAAAAATAGTTAATTTTATGATAGCTTGTAAGAGGGGAGTTATTGCTTTTTTTAGCCTGGAATCTTACAGCGATTATGACATGTGAGCATCATATGAGGGGATTTATTATAAATATAAATTTTAATTTATTTTTCAATAGAGGGGCATTTGAATTTAGGGCTATTATAAATATGCAAGTGTTTTCTTTCAGAAGAACTTTTGATCATAATTTTCTCTCAACTTTTCTGTATGAGCATTTATGCTTTTCCAATTCTTTCTTTAGATGAAAACCTATTGGTTTATGAGAGAAATCTTTGTTGAAAGGCACAAGACATATGAGAGGGGGGGGGTGTATCAATTGTATCAAAATCTTTAACTTCTTTAAAGCAAAGTCACATTCACATTCACTTAATCTAACTCCTTATTATGTTATGAACATTAAACATGGATACCAAAATTAAAACATGAACACATCAACACCATACATACATGAACACCAGATTTTTACGTGGAAAACCCTAAATAGGGAAAAACCACGGTGAGTGTTAGCTCACAATATAATGTAGTAACAATACCAAATATTAAAAGTGGCTCATTGCCCAGGGCTCACCTAGAAGAATGGCTCACTGCCTAAGGGCAGCTCACTGTCGAGGGTTGGCTCACTGCTAAGGTTGGCTCACTGCCGAGGTTGGCTCACTATCGAGGTTGGCTCACTGCCGGGGTTGAATTGATATATTAGCATCTACACCATGCCTAAGTTCAATTCCATTAAAGCGCAATACAACTCCTCTGCTTTGTTATGCTTTTACACCTCACACTTTATCTTCTCATTTTCACCACTTAGCGTCTCAATCATGAATTCCTTACATACATTTATACCGATCATCAACCTTGGAATGTTCATCAAGGTTGGCATTACATTCTACAACCATTGGAACTATCTCCAAGGTTGGCATACATACATAAATCAAATTAGGACTAGACTTAAACAAACTTATGAAGCAAATGAAGAAGGATGCACACATCACAACTTAGCTTAGACCCAAATACATCTTCACATGCTTGGACATGCTTCTACAATCCATGAATCACTTCCGCAACAAGTGTGACAAACCAAGTTGACCAGAACAAGTGTACAACATCAAGAACACTTAGATACATGCTTCCAAGATCTTCTTTGTAGCTTGCAGATCAAGCACACACCTTCAATACTTTTTGGAAACATCTACGAACAACATAGAATCACTTGGGAGCCAACAAATCCAACCGCAACAGATTTCACTTGAAGACAACAGATATCACTTGAAGATACATCTTAGACTGCTTCTCAATAGACACTGTCAAACTCTACTAATCACTGACTTGCCTTTCGGAGCACCGAATGACAAATCCTTTGGAATGACGATAACTAAGGACCTTATAAGCTTAAGTCTAGAACCACAAAGCTAAAATCCAATTTGTGGAGAAATGTGGAGCAAAACTCTTTCTTCTTGTCACTCTGCACACATTGTCAGGCACAATCTTCAAACTGGTAAATAGAACTTTTCTGCATAGCGATCCGGACCACCAAGTTCTAGATTTATAATCTTCAAACACTTTTCTAAATCATATCCAAAGCTCATACTCTGATATTCACTACAGAGAAAATGCGGACCAAAATACTCAGACAGTGTTCTTCAATTAATCAACAAACTACAATATCAGAAGATACAGTTGGCACCAATGACAACACAAACATGTTAACATCAATGACAACACCAGTTAGCATGTACTTGCAATAATCTTACTCATAGGTTGCATTGGAGCTTCAAGGAATTTGTAGGATTTTGCAGGTTGTTTTAGTTGTGCAATGTGTGTTGTTTGCAAGTTTCTAGTGAAGTTGAGTGGAGATTTGTGTGTAGTGTGTTTTGTGGAGTGTGTTCTATTTTAGCTCAATTTTCTTCTATTACAGATCAATATTTTGATGTTTATTTGTCATTCCAAGACCATCTTCTACAGTTGTGAAGATTCATCCTTCAAATTGGGGCAAAATAGTGTTGCCAGTGTTGTGTAGTTTGAGCAGAATTCAGTGTGGTGTTTTTAGATTTGTTTCAGTTATTTCTTGCTATTTTGTGACTATAAAATAGTCTCATTTTGTTGTACTTATGTCAGATATATCATTAATATAAGGTGGATTTTATAATTTGTCATTTATGTGACTTTCGGTGAAATCGAGTATAGTGAAATTGGTAGTTTTGTATGCACATATGTATATTTCTCATAAAAAATGGTAATTATATGATATTCTATAGTAAGAGGCTGTAAATTTGATGTTATTTTCTATTAAATATTATATATTTAAGTTAAGCAAATAATTCATTTGATTTGGTTAAGAAATTATCAATTTCGGGCTCAATTTGTGTAGTGAAAAAATGTTTCTTTTATGAGGAAATTGAATGATAAATTAAAAATATGATTTGTCCTAAGAATTGATTTGGTTGGGTTATTACAGTGGTATCAGAGCTATAATCTTTCTGACCTGTAGGTTACCCATATGATTGATGCTTCCAAGTGACAGGGAACTTAGATATCGGAGAAGAGAGCAAAGGAAGTTACAATAAGAAGGGCTAATGGAAGGAGGGGTAGATCTCAAAAAATAATTTAGAGAAACAATGAAAGCTATGAAGGAAGTGGCTCAAGGGGAAAAAAGTATTGTAGAAGGGAAAAACCACCTTTCGTACATGATTAGCCAGATGTTTCAATGGTTGAAGAACAATTTAAACAATAACAATAACAATAGAGGGTGGAGTCAAATAGTAAATGAAATCAAAATCTATCATGACAAGTGCAAGAATCTTTATCATGATATTCAACAACTTGTCTCTTTCAAAGATTTTTACCACTTGGGAATGGAGATGCTAGAAGAAGAATCAGAAATAAATCCTAAAAAGAAGGTAGAGTGAGAAGAAGATGAGAACTTAAGCCTTCCTGAAGGAGATGATTCAAAATCGTCTGCAAGGGAAGAGGAGTAGAAGAAAATGAGTGCACGAACTTCTCCAATTATGAGGAGAATTTTCTAACGCATGAAGATTGGTCTAAATAAGAAAATAGAAATAGCTTTCAATCTTTTTCATATAACCCACTTTTTGAGATGGATGCAGAGATATCTTATGATAACCCACTTTTTAAGGTGGAGTTCCATGATGACCTTGTTGAGAGGCATGCACATGAGAAAAGTGCCTCATTGGATACTAATGATGGCTTTGATCTTGGTGGAATTTTCAAATCAGCAACTAAAGATAAGCATTTGGGTCATTTTGATGATGTTGATTCAGAAAATGAGCAGGGTGTTCCAATTCAAGGA
Source organism: Cunninghamia lanceolata (assembly GCA_027924645.1). NCBI lineage: Eukaryota > Viridiplantae > Streptophyta > Pinopsida > Cupressales > Cupressaceae > Cunninghamia > Cunninghamia lanceolata. Next base: position 10,867,701 of record BSBN01000252.1, on the reverse strand, counting down.
ACATATAAAACTGATTTATATAATTTTTTTGTTGAGGAGCATGCGCTTGAGAATAATGTTTTAGTAGATTTTAATGGTAGTGTTGAGCTTGCAAAAACTTCAAAATCAACAATGGAAGGTAAAAACATTGATTACATCTCAATAATTAAGGATGACAGTAGTAGCAAGAATTAATCGCATCATCTTCATATTATGCCATTGCAATGTTTTTTAAATCATGAGAAGCATTATAACAATGATGACAATATTAAGGGTACAAAGTGGAAAGAGAATCCTTCCTCTCAACTTCAAATTTGTTCATGCATGATGGTGTGGGATCCTGGTGCTAAAAACAAAGATCTATAGAAAGGGAATATTGAGAAATGAATGAAGGTTGAAATTCTTGATGGATTTAATATCATAGTTGGAGATAGATTCACCATTCCATGCACTTGGAGAAGTAGTCAAATTAACAGAACCTTGAGTTAAACTAAGTCATGTTTTGAATTTTATGTTATGAGAACTAACAAGGTTATGGAAGATCAATGTTTGCAATTCTTGGAGCAACACTCCACTATTGAAGACAAGGTAATAATGAAAACAAACACAGTTACAGGAACTTCTCAAGAGCAAGTAGTCAGGGTAGAAAGAGGTTTGGTAATGGTAAATCGCAATGCTTTTACTTTCATGCATCTCAAGGTTTCACATAGAACACTTTCAATTCAAACAAAGAGTTATGAAAGTTTACATTTTAAGTTAAGCAATGAATCAAATCTAATTATGGATATGATTCATAAAGTGTTAAATGATGGGGTAGAAAGTGATGATTTCTATGTTGATGGATTGGGATAAATTGACATGGTTATGGATGTAGGATGGTTTAATTCCTTTGGCGAGTTATTATATATTCATAAATCCATGGATTTTAAGTTCACACTTGAAGGAAAAGATGTCATGTTTGGAGGTGTATCTAATGAAACTTCGAGAATGGTCATAGATAAGAAGATTTCTTATAACCTAGACAAGTTGCTTGGTTGTGGAGAGCATGCAAACCATTTCATCTTTTGGTAAGCAATATAGTCTTTATTTTGATATTAAGATGCTTCCAAATCTGCATAGTATTGTGTTCAATAATATGTCCCCAAGATCACTATGAGATTGAGGATTCCAACATGCCATTATTTATTTTTCAAAGAATGATGTGAGATCAAGCCACCATCATATATTTGTTTGCAAGAGATGTGCACAAGACAATTTTTAGATGTCTTATTGGACACACAGAGTTCTTGGTCATGCCATCAAATTTGACTAATGCACCCACTACTTTCCAATTCATGGAGAATAAGATAATCAGTGGTCAATTGAAACAGTTTGTTTTGATATCTTATGATGATAGTTTGATGTATAACAAGGCATGGATGGATCATATGAAGCACCAAAAGTTGAGGATAATTGGGATTCTAGAGCAACAAGATCCATTTGTAAGAGAATATAAGTGTGAGGTTGATTTCACAAATATTTTATACTTGGTCTATGTCACTATTGGTCAAGGCATGCAAGTGGGTAAAAAGAGGATTCATTTTTTTCTTGTTTGGACATTGTCAACCACACTAACTCTATTGAGAATATTCTTTAGTTTATGTAGCCATGAGAGGAGGTTTGTTAAGGGATTTTCATATGTGGTAGCACCCTTAACCAACATGAAAAATAAAGGAGCTTTTACATGGATTGGTAGAACACAAGAGGCTTTGGATAAGCTTAAGAAGGTAATCATCTTATGTTATGTATTTTATATTTCAGATTTCTCACAACCATTTGCTATGAATGTGATGCTTCATGAAAGGGAGTTGAATTGGTTACAATGCAAAGGAGGAACTCCATAAAAATTAAGAGCATGAAGTTCAAAGATGTAGAAAAGAGTTTCTCTATGTATGATGAGGAGGTATTTTCCACCATGTATGCTTTGGAAAAATTCAGTAATCATTTGGTTTGTGGTAAATGTTTGGTGGAGAAAAATCACAATGGATTGAATGTCTTCTTAAATCATTATGATTTGAATGATGAGCAGTAAAAAAGGGATGACAAGTATGTTCTAGCAAATGGTCTCATTTGGTATAAGGATAGAATCTATTTAGTGCTTGAATCTAAAGTGAAGTAAAATATTTTTAAACCTTTGCATGATACGCCTATGGTTGTGTACTTTGGGTCTTGTTGGTTCCCAAAATTACTGCAACCCTAACCCTAAAACATTTTACTATCACCTAGGCTAGGTGTCATCAGGGTGATTAAAAGTGGTTTATCAATAGGTTAAGGGCGATTTTGGCCAACTTACAGGATGGGTAGACTCCTCTGCAATTCGGGCTCGTCTAGACCTAGGAGGGATATTCCTAGAGGCATGAAATAGAACTCAAACAAATAAACACAACTATACCCAATGTACACTTGACCCCCAAAGTTGTCACTAGGTCAAGATAAACTGGCTGCACATGCCTTTGATTAAGCTAATGAGAGCAATCCTACAAAATGAGGATGCTTGTGGGACTGTAATTGCATTTAAAACTTGATATATTGCTTTGATTTTTAATGAGTTTGGGTGATTACAGGCTTCTTGGACTAGTGCCTATCCAATGGGCTATAGAGTCTCAAGTTCATCAAAGGAAAACACTGAAAGGAAATGTACGACAACCTATTTGAAGATTCAGATGCATAAAACTCAATATCAAACTATGAGAATAATTAATAATCCAACACCATACAACATTCTTCCATATGTAATATTGAAATGACCATTTACAAAGCCTAAAAATGGATTAAGAACTATCACATTCATTCAAATCAGATTCTACAATCATACCACTAAATGTGGCAAGAGAAGACCCTAACTGAGATAGAGGTTTCTTGAAAGAACACTTACAATAGTGGAGAAACACAATTATAGATATCAAGATTACAATATAGTTCACATACACATTTGATAAATGTCTCCTAAAGAAAAGAAACTAATCACTGGTCATTGCCCTAACTGCCTTTGGATCTCTACACCTGTAGAGAAAACTAGCCAAAAAATGACCAACCCATAGAATGTCTCTCAAACATGCATATATAGCTTTTCAAATCATATTGTAGCAGTCACGGACATGGAGAAGAGTGGTCAACAAGGAAAACTAGTCACCCATGTTGCAATAAATTCATCTATGTGTCCTTGGTGTGCGCCCATATGGCTCTACCCTAGAAATCCATTGAAGAAGAACATCCACCCATGCCTTGGGTACAAGAATTCAATGCAAAAGGAGCTACAGTGGCCTTGTGGCATGGGAAATCAGTCTCCATAAGTAATCAGGCTCCAAAGAAGTATTAATTGCGGCCAAGAAGGTCGTTGAGCAGTCCCATCACATTCTAAATAGTGGAAAGAGTAGGGAGAGAAAAATAGTCAGGCCCCGACTAATCAGGATCCCACCAAGCAATTGACATCTAAAAGGTGAAGGAGGAAACCCTGATCTCCAAAATCTGAAAGGAACAAAGGGAAACCATCGGGCTTCGGAGATCAGGTCTTCACCATACATCATTCATTTTGGAAGAGAAAAAAGGAACCTCCCGATCTTGAAACACTTGGCACCTTAGAGAAACAATCGAGGATCGGGCCTCAGACCTTCTCCCTTTGTAATGTTCCTTTTTTGGTACATAGATTTTTGTGCGCATTATGCTTGTTCCTAGTCTCTCGGAGGCTATCTGGCATGTTTGGGAGAACTCCAATGTTCTTGGAGTGGTCATGGTTCAGTCTATAGAATAGTTGTGTGTCTCAAGTCATCCTCTTCACTAAGGGATAGTCAAAGTTGTTCAAACAGTGCATTTCTATGCTTTTTATGGCTTGGGACTATTATCTAGCTGATTAATTAATATTTCACTAAGGTTGCCTAAGGTTGGGATTAATTATTAGCAACTTAGTTTAATATTAATTATAAGACGGGTTTCCTTTCTAGAAGTGGAGTAATTATCTATAACATTGAGCTCAGTGATTGATCAGGATTTCATAGATGCTTTCAGATGTTTGATTGGGCTCATGGATTGCTCTCCAAGATTCTTGGAGGAGCTATCTAATAATAGAAAGTCACCATTCTTCATCCCAAACATCATAGAAGGCAGTGGTATGATTTATTTTGCAAGCCTAAGTTTGGGATTTTCCACAAAGTCGGGAGATTTAATGAGCTATTTAATTACTATTTTCACTTAAGTCTCCTATGGGTGAAAATAAATAAAAAGTACCTAAGTGTTATAGCTCATTGGAAAGGTAATTAAGTGTTTTAAATGATAGACACTTAAAAGAGGCCTCACATATATTATTATTATTATTCCAAAAAAGGTCTTTTTGAGAGAAGAAATATGAAGAGTTAAAAGGAAAATAATAATATATTCCTCTCAAAAAATTATATAAGGGGAATGAGAGCTCATTTGGAAGGGTTATGCTTTTTGGAACTGATTTTGTTTGCAGATGGATTGAACCTGTGAGTTCTTCCATAATCTCTTGAGGATGAAAACCCTCTTGTAGATTGGGTGTGGTTTCATACAGGAATCACCATTGAGCGGAAAATGGATTTTGGAGCAAGCTCATACAGGGTTTGCCATCGAGCTTTCATAGAGTTGTGTTTATTTGCTTTGGGTGTTGATCATTTAAGTCTTTGATGATACTTTGGGTTAGATTGTATTGAATATACTGATGAGTTTTTTGGAGTTTATGAAGATTGAAGAATTCCTTGGCAGGTAAGTACATTTTCTAGCCATACCAGTGGTTTGAACGATTCATATTTGAGGATCTCTGAATGCTCTTTCTTCAGATCTTTTATGTTTCATGATTTTCATTTTTGGGCACCCATTTCCAGCCATGAGTCGGGCATTTGAAATGCAAAATGACTTTGAATGATCTAGCTGTACCATTAAGAAATAGTCGTACATATGCATATGGGCGATTCATATTTTGATTAATCAATGCATGAATCTATTTTAGATTTGTTAGCAAATTATTCTAGACTCCTGGGTGCTAATTTCCGTACCACTTAACAAATCTTTGCTATAGATTTCAATTGATTCTTGTTGATCGTATCATCACGTAGGTTCGGACATGGGCAAGTGAGGCATGTGGTTCATCAAGGAAGTTCGCCTATGTTATAGTGATTAAGTCTTGGGTTTTTGAAAACCTGTGCCAAGGAATGTTATATGCATGAATTTGAAAATGGAATATGGGGTTTTAGATATGACATGAATGGTATTCAATGCTGTTATAAGGAGTTGCAGACCTGTGATTTGCTACAGCAGTCCACAAGGCTTTCTAAACTGAGTTTCTTTCCTATAGTACTTCATGTGATTTATCCTTGGTGTTCCTATGGGTTGTTAGCATGCTTCTTTAGCAATACCTTGGTATTTCTATGTTCTAATTGTTTGCAGCAGTGCTATTTCATTTCATTGTAATTTTCAATCTTGATGCAAACATTGTAACCCCTAGATGGTTCAACCGCCAGTGTGGATAAAATATTTTGTTTCTTCCTTGGCTTTCCCGCTAAATAAGTAGATGTGCTTTGTTCTTTCCTTGTTCATTCACCCAACAAGTGGAGTATTCCCACTAAATAAGTGGATGCCTGTTGAAAGCAGATGCCTGCTATAGTAGATAAATGTATTTAGTTTCCTTTGCACAACTTTGAATTGTAAACCAAAACACTGTATGCTCTCACCTTGCCTATTTTGGGAACTTAGTGATCAGAAAGTGTGGAGGTGTTTTATTTGGTTGTATACTTGTGCTAACCCTGCTATGATAGTTTGTTCAAAATTGAAAATTTTTTGGGGTAGCATAGTACACCCTTCCACCTTCAAACAAGAAAGGGGAAAAGAAACCTCCCAATCACCATTGTCTAAATGACTTTAACGATTAATGAAGCTCGACGGACTTCAGTGATCAGGACTTCCTCTTACCGCTTGCTAAAAGGAAAGAAGAAGATTGCAACCCCAACCTCTGATGTCTGAAACACTTAGAAAAAAATATGAATCCTTGTCAAACTTTAGCCATCAGGCTTCTCGCCAACAACCTACAAAAAATGAAGAAAAGAAACCTCCCGCTTGCCGCCACCCGAAAGACTTAGAAGAATTTGAGCTTCATTGAACTTCGATCGTCAGACCCTCATCCTTTCGCTTGCTCAAAAGAAGACAAAAGGACACCACTTCGACCTCTAAGATTCACAATACTTAGAAGAAATTTGAAGCCTTGGTGCACTTTAGTGATCGGGCCTTCCTGCTAACACATGCTCAGAAGAAGATGAAAAACCACCACCCAAACTTTCGATGTCTGAAACACTTAGGTGATTTACGAATTACCAAGAAAGAGTTTTTAGAGCTGATATAAGCTCTGATAGAAATGCCATGGTGAAAGAGAAAACCCCAAAAAGGTAAAAAACACAAGGAAAAAGGTAGGAATCCCTTGGACTTAGCTAATTTTCCAGGGTTTTCTTCCTTGCACTTCAAAAAGGCAAACACTTAAAAACTTTTGGAGGGAACCCATTCAAAATAGTCTCAGATCAGGTATGAATGATGGGTTCAACAACAAAGGCACAAAGCAAGATCCTGATGGATTTGGGGCAAAATAAGTCAAGTTGGGAACTAGTTTTTTCAGGTGCCAACACTGGTTCTAGTTGGGGATGTGTGCCAGACAATGGCACAGTGAGAATTTTAGATCTCTAGGACAGACCAAAAACACCAAAAATGACACATAAGGACATAAAAAAAACACCATCAAGATCAATAGTGGCCTCAAGGTCAAAATATAATAGATATAACAAGATTTCATCATAAAATTTTGAAGGACCACACTACTTACGAGAAGTAGAGTTTTAAATGTTGTCCATGAACAACCAACTCCAGAAGTTCTTCATCCATATTTTTGATATAAAAGGTGTCCTGGCCAACCTTTTCATCAATTTGATATGGGCCCATCCATAATGGTTCAAACTTACCGTGCTTGCCCTTGTCTTCTGATTTTGCATTCCAGAGGAGAACCAAATCACCAATCTGAAAACACCTTTTAACGGATTTTCTATTGAACATATGCTCCATCTTTTGTTGTTGTAGCAATTTTTTTTCATGTGCCACCCTTCTAGCTTCATCCAATTATGTCAACTCATGCATCCTTAATGCCAAAACATCATCCCCATCTTCTCCTATTTGTTGCAATAGTTGATACACATGCAATTCTAATGATATTGGCATTTTGGCCTCTAACCCATATACTAACTCAAAAGAAATTTTGCGTGTAGTACATTTGTAGGTGATCCTATCAACCCAAACTACATATTTTAGCTTGTCTTCCCACCTTTTCTCAAGTGTTCATACCTAGAGTCCTCTTTAAAATCTTTATGAGGCTCTTATTGTTGGAATCAGCTTGTCCATTACTCTACAGATGGTATGGTGATGAATGAATCAAATTTATCCCATATTTGGAACACATACCTACAATGTCCTTGGATTTGAAGCACATGGCATTGTCTACAACAATTCTAGATGACACACCAAATCTGGTTATTACATTGTTCAGTAGAAACTCAATCACTACTTTGGATGTGACATTGCAAGTTGGAATAGCCTCAACCCACTTTGTAAAATAGTCAGTTGCTACCAATATCCATCCGTACCCATTGCTTGATCTTTCTTGAATCTCCCCTATGAAATCAATGCCCCATTGTTGAAATGGTGCCTCAGTGGTAACATTCATAAGGGGAAGAGCACCTTGAATCTTCATCTTACCTGTAAACCTTTGACAAGCATCACATTTTCTAATTTGTTTTGCAACATCCTTGAAGAGGCTTGGCCACCAAAAACATACCATAATAATCTCATGTGTTGTGGTTTTAGCATGGAAGTGCCCACCATATTCCCTGGTGATATTCTTCAATTATTTTCTCAGATTGGTGTTGGTCCAAACACTTCAGCAATAGTTCCTCATGATTTCTCCACATTAAAACACCTTGAATTAAAACATATTTATGAGACTGGAGCTTAAGTGTTCTTTGCTGAGTTACATTCATACCTGGGGCACAATGCATGTTGACAAGATATAAAATGATGTCTTTATACCATGGATCATTTGTCAATGTACACACATTAGCAAATGAAACAACATTTACCCCATTTATTTCAGCAGCCTCTAAGTTGGAATTAGCAATCATTTTAGCCAAACCCTAGCCTCTAACCAGTTTTGTGACTTGCACCTCAATGTCATACTCTTGGATCCTATTGATTCATATGCATCTTCTCCCAAAAACTTCCTGTTACATGAAAATATCTTTCATAGCTAAATAAGGCACATATGCAATTGTCTTTGCACCCATAAGATATGGCTTAAAGTTTTTTACTGCCTTAACCAAAGCATATGCATGCTTTTCCATATTTGAATAATTCAATTCAGTAGCCTACAAGGACTTGCTAAAGAATCATATGGGTTACTTAAATCCATCCTCATTCTTTTGCAACAATACAACAACAATAATATAATATGAAGCAAAATAGAAGAGTTGAAAAGGCCTAGAATAATCTAGGCTCACCAACATTGGTGCATTCTTGAGAGCCTCCTTTATGTCAACAAAAGCTTTAGCTAGTTCCTTGCCCCATGCAATAGATTGCCCCTTCTTGAGCATCTTTGAGATTGCCTTGGTCTTCTCAGCAAAGTTAGGGACAAATCACTTCACAAAGTTGATTTGTCCAAAGAAAGACTAGACATCCTTGACTGATTTAGGCTGAGGGATAAGGTCAATGGCCTTAACTCTTTTAGGATCTATTCTAACCCCATCCCTTGACACAATATGTCCCAGCAACTTTCCTTCTTCTACTCCAAAATGATATTTTTTTGGATTCAAAGAGATCCCATACTCCAAACATCTTTCAAAGATCATTTGCAAATGCTTGCAATGATCTTTTCTATCTTTGGAGAATGTTGTGAGATCATCTTGGTATACAACCATGATTTCATCAATGAGGCTTGCAAAGGCAACATTCATTGCTCTCTGAAACATTGATCCTACATTCTTCAACCCGAATGACATCCTCAAATAGACATAGCTTCCCCAAGGAGTAGTGAATATTGTCTTGTACTGTTCTGACTCTTTGACCAACACCTAATTATAGCCTGAGAATCCATCCATCATAGACATCATTTCTGAACCAACAACCCTTTGCAAAAGATGATCCATACTTGGAAGAGGATAGTTGTCCTTAAGGGATTTGATGTTCAAGTTTCTAAAATCTACACACAATCTGATCTCTCCACTCTTTTTCCTTACTAGGACAAGATTAGACACCCACTTAGAATGTCTAATTGGTTATATGATACCTCCCTCTTTTAACTTTGCCAACTCTTTTTGCATCTTAGTGTTAGTATGCACAGGACAACTGAAAGGGGGGTGAATCCGTTGTACATTAAAACATTAAACCCTCAATGCTATTCCAATCTTCAAACTCTTATTATGTATTACCAGAATTTAAACATATGAAGCATCAATACAAACACATAAGAACACCATATTTACGTGGAAAACCTAAGAAGGGAAAACCCGCGTTGAGGATTAACTCACACATATATGAATAGCAACACCGAATACAAGTAGGCTCACTGCCCAGAAGGACTCACTATCTAAAAGAGAGAAGAATAGAAGAGAACTACTATAAAGAGATTCACTATCTCAAGGCAATAGGAGAGATCCACCATTGCAACTTTATGCCATCCACAACCTTCGGCTCCACTCAACTTCAAGCAAACTAAAATGTAGACACCTTCTACTCATTGTTTCCAAGAGTCATAAGAATTTAAGCTCACACGCAACTCACTACCCTTGATTCACATTCGCATCATCTTCTCTACCTTGCTCCACTCAACTTCATCTTGCTTTTATACCATCCATGACCTAAAACAATCTTAATTAGGTCAGTCCTAATGAAACATGTGCATCTCAAATGTGCAACATCGAAATAGGTTGGCACCAAACACTTCTACGGTGGAAAGAAGTGAAGGTGTACCATGCCAAAGGTTAACTAGGACTCAAATCTATCTCACCATGCTACTCATCACATCCACAATCCACAAAGTTCCTCTGCAAATAGTGCTTTTAGGTCAGGTCGGCCAAACCTGAACTAACACAACAAGCAATCACCTCCACACCTATCCAAGTCAAAAAACATCATGCAGACCATAAAGAACCACTCTAAAACATCCACACACCATTGCAGAATATTCAACATCATTAGAATCTTTTGCAACATTGCTGCAACCACCTGGAACAGAAAATGTCTTCATTATGCACTTCAGGATGCACTATTACTGATCTTCAACCTAAAAACTGATCTTGCGGAGAGATCCAACACTCGAATCTTCCAGGGAAGGTAGATATAGACAATTTAAGCACGTTCCTAGATCCACAAACCAAGAGACCTCAATGCGGAGAAATGCAGAGCAATCTCATTTCTCCCAGACAATCTTCTACACAGGCACACACTCTGTCAAACACATCTTCCACTACCGCATAATCCAAAACCTAAAACTCTGCATATAACACCTCTAATCAACATTTCCAAACCGTACAAGCATATCTTCAACTAGGAAGAAATGTGGAGCACAACATTGAGCACACCTCTGTCACACTACACACCTTTTTATTCATATTTTCTCAAAAGCACTTAGAAACCAAGTGAACTACCTACTAGAGGTTGACATCGATGACAACACCAACAATTTTCCAACAATATCCCCTTTGTCATTGATGGCAACACCAACTTTCTAAAAAACCATCAAGACCTAAAGCAATCAATTAGCAACTTAGTAGTACTACCCCTAACTGGAGTAACTCTTACTCTTCACACACTTACTTGTACAATCTTTTTTGCACAATTCCTGCACAATGGTTTTTCAACCACTTTAACTCTCTCCCCCTTTAACATCAATGGCAAAGGGCAACACTTGCAACACTGGCAAGTACATGCTCTCACTCCACTATTCCCACTTTTCTTCACTCTCTCCCTTTAGGGTCATAAGATATGATCCTTCTGACTGCACCAACCAATAGTATCACTACCTACTCCCCCTGAGAGGTAGCATTCAACATCAGTCCAAGACTGAGAATGCATCTTGAAATGTTTCTTGGACAGATGCACACTCTTATGCATCTAATTAAAAGGAGGGGTAATAACCCCTAACTTCTATTAGAGATACTCAAAAGTATCTTTAGGAAGAGCCTTAGTAAAGATATTTGCAACTTGGTCCTTAGTGGGAACATACTCCAATTTCACCTCATTCTCTGCAACCTTCTCTTAGAAAGTGATACCGGATTGAAATATGCTTTGTTCTTGAGTGCATTACCAGATTCTTTGAAATGTTGATAGCACTTGTATTATCACATAAGACATGAATAAGTTCCTCATATGATACTTTGATATCCTTTAATGTCTACTTCATCCATAACACATGTGTGCAGCAAGATGCTGCTACATTATACTCTACCTCTGCAGTAGATAATGACATTGAATCTTGCTTCTTACTTAACCATGAAACTAGTTTGATTCCAAGAAAGAAAGCACCACCACTTGTGCTTCTTCTATCATTTGTACATCCTACCCAATCTGCATTTGTATATACACTCAAAGAGAAATCAGTATCCTCAGGATACCATAAGACAAAATTTGGAGTGCCTTTCAAGTATCTAAATATCCTTTTTACTTTTGAAACATGTGACTCTATGGGATCTGCTCAGAATCTAGCTTCAAGACAAACTGAATGCATAATATCTGGTCTAGTAGTAGTTAGGTATAATAGTCCACCAATCATTGATCTGTACTTGCTCTAATCAGCTTAGGAGATTCATCATCTTTGCTTAACTTGCAACCAATAGTCATGGGAGTACATACCAGTTTGGAGTCTTCCATTCCAAACTTCTTCAACATTTCCTTAACATACTTTGATTGTGAAATGAAAATACCTTTTTCTGATTGACTGATTTGTAACCCAAGGAAGAAATTCATTTCCCCACACATTAAAATTTTAAACTCTTTCTGTATCTCTTCTACAAATCTCTTGCACATAACTTCATTTCCTCCAAAGATTATATCAACATATACCTCCAAAATTAGGATTTGATCTTCTTCAACTTTGAAGTACAAATTGCTATCTGCAATACCCTTTTTAAATCCTTGCTACAGTAGGTGCCTATCCAACCTTGCATACCAAGCTCTAGGAGCCTGCTTGAGTCCATACAATGCCTTATTCAATTTACAGACCATATTTGGATCATCTGATAATTGAAAGCCTTCCGGTTGTTCAATGTATACCTCTTCTTCCAACTCTCCATTTAGAAATGTAGATTTCACATCCATCTGATAAACTTTGAAGTCCTTATGAGTTGCAAAGGCCAAGAACATTCTAATGGCCTCCATTCTTGCCACTGGAGCATATGTTTCCTCATAATCTTATCCTTCCACTTGTGAATAGCCTTTACACACAAGCTTAGCCTTATTTCTGACTACTTCTCCATTCTCATTCAATTTGTTCCAGAATACCCATTTAGTTCCTATTACATTTTTGTATGCTGGTCTTGGGACAATTTCCCAAGTTTGATTTTTCTCAATTTGCATCAATTCTTCTTCCATATCTTTGATCCAATGTTCATATTTGCATGCTTAAGTCACTGTTTTGGGTTCTACTTTAGACAATAAGCACAAATTTACCTATTCATCTACGATAGCAATTTTCCTTCTTGTTAATACACCTTTGTTCTTATCTCCAATGATTTGATATTCATAACGATTCTTTTGCACATACTTGGGAGTCTTAGGAAACCTTTCTAGAGCATCTTCTTCATTAACTTGTATCTCCTTTTCCTTTTCTTCTTCTCTTTCTTCTTCTCTACAAGGGGGCTCATCAGATTCATATCCTTACATATCAATACTGAGCTATGATGTGGTTCTTCATCCATTTTGACAGTTGCACTTTCAACTAACTTCTTTAGCCTCTTGTTGTAGCATCTATAAGCCTTGATCTTTGTAGAATATCCAAGAAAGATTCCTTCATCTGATCTTGTATCAAACTTTCCCAATTTTTCTTCATCTCTCTTAATGTAGCACTTGCTTCCAAACACTATAAAAAATTTTATAGGAGTTCTTCCATACCATATTTCATATGGAGTCTTTGAACTATTGACCCTTGCTTGCACTTTGTTTTGTATGTAGATTGCAGTGTGAATAGCTTCTCTCCAATAGATATCTGGTAGACTTGCTTCTTTCAACATTGTCCTTGCTGCTTCTTGAACTATCCTATTCTTCCTTTCCACAAGTCCATTCTACTGAGGAGTCCTAGGAGCTGACAAATGCCTTTTTATCCCATGATCTTCACAAAAATAATTAAACTCATTGGAGGTGAACTCACCACCTCTGTCAGACCTTAAGCAATTGACATTCCTATCTATTTTATTCTCAACCATAACTTTAAATGCTTTAAACTTATCTAGAGCTTCTAATTTTTCTTTGAGAAAGGTTACCTAAGTCATTCTAGAGTAATCATCATTTAACAACATGAAATACCTGTCACCTTGAAAGCTTCCTATTCTTGTAGGTCCACATAGATCTGTATGCACCAAATCCAACGATCTTGTGGTAGAATACTCTTTGGTTTTGAAGTTCTTCCTTGTTTGCTTCCCGATCTAACATTCCTTGGAAATTGCATTGATGGACTTTGTAATTCTTGGCAGATCTCTCACAACTTGAGTAGAACTGATCCTTACTAGGCTATCAAAATTGATGTGACACATTATTCTATGCCATAGCCAACTTTCAATAATTTGAGTTATAAAATAAATACCATTATCACCTTTAAGCTGATATACATTTCCTTTTGTCCTTGTTCCTGTAGCCACCAGAGTTCTGGAGCTTTCTTTTTTGATTTTATAGCCACCATCCTAAAACACAAGTTTATATCCTTTGCTACACATTTGTTCTACACTTAGAAGATTATGCCAGAGACCCTTGACATAAAGAACATCATCTGAATTGTGCTTGCCATCAAAACTGATTGAATCTTTTCCATAGATCTTAGCAGATGCATCATCTCCAAACTTAACAAAACCTCCATCAAAATTCTCAAGCTTAACAAACTTATTCTTATCACCTATCATATGATTTGAACACCCACTATCAATTAACCAGTAGTTCTCCTCTTCTCTTGCATGAAAATCAGTTACCAAAGCTTCTTTGATATTGTGCTCTATTTTTGGGGCAATTTCCTTCATGCATCTTTTAGAATCAGTATAATTAGTTCCAACATTGAAAGCCATGAACAAGCATTCATCACTTTCATCATCTATATAGTTAGACTCATCATCAGATATGCTAGCATCTTTAACATAATAACTCTTCTTGATTACATTACCTTTGCTATCCTTGTATTTGTCATTTGAAATTTTGACTGGACATTTTGAAGCATAATGACCTATCTATCCATAGCTTAAGCATTTGAAGGGTAACTTACCTTTGTATTTTCTAGAGCCCTTTTTCAATCTGCTTACAAAATTCGATTCTATTTTATCAAAATCATCTGAATCTGATTCCTCATTCTTTTCTGCCTTGCTAACGTTAAAAGCAATTTCTTTTCTTGAATCATCTTGACCAAATTCTCTTATCTCAAAAGTAGTTAAAGTACCAAACATTTGATCCCTAGAATAATGATCCAAATATTGAGTTTCTTCAATAGCTAAAACTTTAGTACTATAAGTTTTTGGAAGAGTTCTTAGTACATTCTTTACCACTTCACTTTCCTTCAGCTTCCCACCTAGACCATTGATGGAATTGACAACTTCATCCACTCTCTGCATGTAGCTTGCAATATTTTCATCCTTTGACATCCTTAGGGTTTCAAACTTGGTGTTCAAGTTCTGCATCTTTGCTTGCTTGATCTTGTCATCTCCTTCATAGATACTTTCCAACTTCTTCCCAAATCTCATGAGCAGTTTTGTAGCTCATTACCTTCACTAGTTCTGAACCAGACAGACTATTCAGAAGATCACTCCTTACCTTGCCATTGTTCTCATAGTCTTTAATCTCATCTTCATCCTTTGGACCATTAGTAGGTATAGTATATTTCTTCTCAACTTACTTCCATATGCCATATCCTCATGAGACAAGAAAGCTTTCCATCCTGGTCTTCCAAAAAGCATAATTTATTCCATCAAACACTAGAACTTCAATACCGTTCCTATGCACCATCTAGATCTACCCCAAGCAGTTAAGCTTCTTCAAGGGAACTCACTCTGATACCAATTGTTAGTATGCATAGGACAACTAAAAGGAGGGGGATGAATCAGTTGTACATTAAAACATTAAACCCTCAATGTTATTCCAATCTTCAAACTCTTATTATGTATTAGCAAAATGTAAACATATGAAGCATTAATTCAAACACATCCAAACACATAAGAACACTAGATTTACGTGGAAAACCCAAGAAGGGAAAAACCACGGTGAGGATTAACTCACATATATATGAATAGCAACACCGAATACAAGTAGGCTCACTGCCCACACTGCCCAAAAGAGAGAATAATAGAAGAGAACTATTACAAAGAGATTCACTATCTCAAGGCAACAGGAGAGATCACCACTACAACTTTGTGCCATTTGCAACCTTCGGCTCACTTCCTCCAGCAACTTCAAGCAAACTGAAATGTAGACACCTTCTGCTCACTACATCAGAGAGTCATAGGCATTTAAGCTCACACTCAACTCACTACCCTTGATTGAGATTCACATCATCTTCTCTACCTTTCTCCACTCAACTTCATCTTGCTTTTATACCATCCACGACCTAAAACAATCTCAATTAGGTTGGTCCTAATGAAACGCGTACACCTCAAATGTGTAACACCGAAATAGGTCAGCACCAAACACTTCTGCGGTGGAAAGAAGTGAAGGTGGACCATGCCAAGGGTTAACTAAGACTCAAATCTATCTCATCATGCTACTCATCACATCCACAATCCATAAAGTTCCTCCGTAAATAGTGCTATTAGGTCAGGTTGGCCAAACCTGAACTAACACAACAAGCGATCACCTCCTCGCCTATCCAAGTCCAAAAACATCATGCAAACCACAAAGAGCCACTCTACAACATCCACACACCTTTGTAGAATATTCAACATCATTAGAATCTTTTGCAACACTGCCACAACCACCTGAAACAAAGAATGTCTTCATTATGTGCATCAGGATGCACTATTACTGATCTTCAACATAAAAACTAAAGTTGCAGAGCAATCCAACACTTAATCTTCCAGCGAAGGTAGATACAGACAATTTAAGCATGTTCCTAGATTCGCAAACCAAGAGACCTCAATGCAGAGAAATGCAGAGCAATCCCATTTCTCCTAGATAATCTTCTACATAGGCACACACTATATCAAACACATCTTCCTTTGCCACACGATCCAAAACCTAAAACTCTAGATATAACATGTCTAAACACCTTTGATCAATACTTCCAAATTGCACAAGCATATCTTCAACTAGGAAGAAATGCAAAGCACAACACTGCGCACACCTTTGTCATACTACACACCTTTTTATTCAAATTTTCTCAAAAGCACTTGGAAACCAAGTGAACTACCTGTTAGAGGTTGACATCAATGACAACACCAACAAGTTTCCAACACTTAGGAGCTATGGTGGAGATTATAGGTCTTTTCTTCTGCCTAAAGGGTTTTGCATTAGGCTAAAGGGGGATAATATGTTGAAATAAATCTTCCCTATAGGCCTTGGGCTCGTCATAGGACCATGTAAAGAATTTTTTTAATTTTTTTTAATAAAGCTACTAGCATTTGCTTTTCATGTGGTTTGAGCTACTTACCAATGTAAACCTTCCTAGGTGCCTTGCGGGTGCCAAGGTTGACACCTTCAATATTGTCCTCTTCAACTAGTTTACCTTTGCTTTTCCATCGGTCAGCATTATTAAATATTCTTTCAAGTGCAACCAAACCCTTGGGAATAGTATTGGTCTTCAGTTATACTACATTCCCAAACAATGTTTCCTTGCCATCTCCTACCTCTATCATAGGTTGTCAATTGATTAAATGATTGTCAAACTCATCCAGGCAATTGAGGAAATTAAAACTCTAATTGTTGTCATTGAAAACTTGCCAACTATATATATTATTAGTGCCTTGTGAGTACTTCCACAGCGTAATGGCCATAAGGAAAAATTGACTAAGAGTCAAATTTTGAAGCAGCTACTGCCAAGGAATCTACCTTCTCATTTTCAACTCTTTCAACCCATTCAATGCCAATAGCATCAAACAACTCTATAGTGTCCCACATTGCATTCCTGTATGGCCTTAATGTTGGCAAGAGACACTGTGTGGCTTCATGAGTGTTGTCATTGATGGTAACAAAGTCCATCCCACACATTCGCAGGACATGGTATGTCTATACCGGAAGTCAGATTGAAGAGTATTTTGGTTCGGTGAGCAAGAACAGAGCATGCAGCAGGGTCTGACAATTAGGTGCGGATCTCTCAGAGGAAGTATCTCAGTAAAGTGTGGACTTGGGGAAGTCAAGAGGAGTACCGTGACTGATACATTGCAGAGATTGAGCCTCCGGGGATGAAAGAGTGAAAAGATATGAACACCTAAGTGTTGGGTTCCTATTTGGCAGAGTAGACTGAGGAAGAACTGACCGGCAGAGCATCAGACCTTAATCCGGATGAGATATTGATGGTGATCAAGCTTCTTAAGAGATCATTCATAATTGGCTGACATGATTGATGACTTCTATAAGTATCTCTTTGATACGCATCACTTGGTAAGCAAGGATTCAACCGACAGACCAGAGTTTGGGAAAATATTGAGTATTCCGAATGCCGACTAGAAAGATGTTGAAATCCTTTGTGTGGATATATATACCAGATGGATTATGATGTGAGGGTGTGTGTGGATATGATAGTGTGCGAAGAAAGGCAGAGATAGGTGTGGAAGTTATAATACAAGTCCGGTATGTGACAGAACAACAACACTAAAGGAGTGGAAGAATGAAATCCAATAGATCAGTTTATTGAGCCTAACCAGAACTGAACCTCAGCATATGTGGATGCCTCTAATCAGTTCAAACACTTGGTTACTTTCTTTATACCTTGTAGACAGTGAGTCTCTTGTAGGCAGTGAGCCTCTTGTGAGCAGTGAGCCCTAATTGGCAAGTGCCATTTTGTACTTCTTATTCTTCTAACAAAGAATACAATCTTGGGTTAATCACCCCATAGTTTTTTCCCTAATAGGGTTTTCCACGTCAAAAATATTGTGTTATGTGTGTTGATTTTATTTCTACTTCCATGGTTATGTATGCTTATATGATTTGATATTGCACTAATTGTTAAAGAAGAAAAGAAAGTCAAATAATTAAGATAACTAATTCACCCCCCCTCTCAGTTATCAACACTTAACCTATTGTCCTTGGCAACAAAAACATTTCTAATCTACTGCACAACTAGCTCTGAATCACCATAGATCTTCAAGAACTTGACTCCATGCTTATGAGCAACATTTAAGCCTAACAACAATGCCTCATACTCAACTATGTTGTTAGTGAACTTAAAATCAAGTCTAAAAGACATGCCAAACTGTTCTCCATCCAGTTCTATCAGAACAATACCAGCACTTGAGCCTTCTCTAGAACAAGCACCATCAAAGTATAATGTCCAACACATTTTCATTATGCACAGGAGCAACAATCTATGGCAAATCAACACACTGTTTATGTTCATTGTCATCACAAAACCCCATAAAAAAATCAATATCGGTATCAAATAAATTCACTTCTTCTTGGGTTTTGTAACAGTCCTGTGTGTTTTGGTCTTCTACCTTCTTCTCCCTGTGGAACTTCACCTCAACACCATGGACTGGAATGGTGACATATGATAAATCCATCTGTATACTTACACTCATGGAAGCTACCCATTTCCTAGATAATAGCATACCCCAATTAGTGGGGCATTCCACAATAATTATATCCATCAAAAATAATTTGTCAGGATATGCAACTAGTTGGACATCAACATCTTTGACAAGACCAGTCACATGTACTTCCCTAGAATTCATAGCGAAACATTTATCAAAAGACTTGGACACCTTCAAACCCAAATCATTCATTATTTCAAGTGGCATGACATTTCTAGATGCTCCAGAATCAAGCATGCAATTATGTAGAAACCATCCATTTATGATCAATGTGGTGTAGAAAGGATCCACACCCATCCAGATATTCACCATAGATAACCGTAAATAAACCTTGACTGTTTCATCATCTTTAGAAGGAGCAACAATGGGTTGTATAGGTGCACTGGAGGCTGTGATAAATGAGACAACCCTATCCCAATGCTCAGGAATCCTAAGAGCTTCCCCTAATGGCATTAAAATTATTATTTGACTCAATATATGGGCCATGTCAATGGGATGATACGGAGTTAAAGGGGTGTCACATGAAATTGTAACATCATTCACATCAGGAATATAAGGTATCAGTTGATTGGAAGAGATATCCATATCTTTTACCTCCTTCTTCTTATCTTTTTCCTTTTGTTGTTCACCTAATGCTTTAGGATGGCTCTATTTGCCATCACCTTTTGGCTTGTGAGTATCAGTAACAGGTACAACAACTGGTTGGAGCACATGTGTTGGAATCCTTTGTACATATTTTTATTTTTTGTGGATGCTAGTTACATTGGCATTTTCTTCTTTTCTGGCACATTCTTCTTGGGAGTGTTGATGTCCTTCTTCTCCATATTTACCTTTCTCTTTTCTTTATCACCATCTAATGCACCATGTCTTGACTCCACAGGAGAGTTCTGCATAGGCACTTGCCTATTCCTTAGCTGATAACCCCCTTGAACCTACATAATAGCTGCATCAGTCAAAGCTTTCAAATCTTTCTTAGAAGGTCAAGACTGCTTGTACTTTTTCTACATAAGATCCCTCAAGTGCTCGAAATCATGAGCTGGCAGTTGATATCTCTTTGGACCTACATCATAATCATATTGGAAAATATGATCATCATCTTCATGGTTGTCATACTCATCATTCTTGTCAAACTATTCATAGTCCTTTGTATCAAATTGATTTATCTCCACCTCATAGTATTCAACTACACCTTCTTCATTTGGAAATTCCTCCTCCCTGCTCATTGAATGAACTACTACACAATTTGTTGGATCATGAGGAAGGAAACATGCCTAGCACCATGAAGATGTCTCTTGAAAATTGACTTGATCCTTTCTCAATGGATCAGGTGTGTCTCTTTCAAGCTACTTGAAACTTATATGCCTAGGTGTTGCCTGTCTATCATTTTGATGTAGTCGCCTAGACTAGTCAGTATTGTAAGGTCTATTATGCAATCATTGATCTTCATTAAAATGTGTTGCAACACCCTGAGGTGGCAAGCCTTTATCATTCCTTGCAACCTTATATGATAGATCTTTCATGACCCACATAAGCTTATCCAATTTGTCTTCAATTGTAAGGGGCTTGTTGAAAGCTGCTTTGTCTGGCTAGGACAATTTTACATCAGACCTTTTAGTGTGCTTCCCTAAATCTCTCATGTTGCTCTCAATGTTGATAGTTGTAGCATATGCCTCCCTTAGTTTTTGTGGACTCTTGTCCCTTAAACAATAACCAATTTTTGATTCAAATGCACCACAATACAATACCAAACACATAGACTCATCAGGTCTCATATGAGGAGGTACCTTTCTCATTGTCATGATGAAGCGATCGTTGAAATTAGCTATTGTTTCATTTGTTACCTTTTTTTATAGTTGTGAGTTCATGGATGGAAAACTTGGGGTCAATCCTATGCCCATGTTGTAACCTAAAGACCCTCATGAACTCCTCTCAAGAGTTAATACTGCCATTTGGGAGAGGCTTATACCATTCTTTGGCACTTTCTTCCAATGAATGCACAAATAATTTCATCAAGACATCTTCATCCTCAATTTCATACTCATAAGTGACATTAATAAAATGTTTAAGATGCTCTTCACCTATGACAACATTATTACCTTGGAACCTAGGAATCTTTCCCCTAATCTCATTTGGAATTGGGTTGGGAAAATCAAGAATGTCAAAGAAATCAAGTTGTTTATACCTTTCATCCCCCAATGGCTGCCTCAGTGGAGGAAATCTTTGTGCTTGTCTTCATTATGCAGGCCTAGGGTTCTAAACATTTCCATATTGTTTATTCGCCTGATTTTATGGTAATTGATTGTGAACATTTTGAGCATGGGCATGATTCATACCTTGTTCTCCCACTTGTTGATGTTGTTGTTGCTATTATCTCTAGTTGTTATGCTGGTTATACTGTTGATTATGGCCCTGATGTTGTGCATTTTGATTTCCTTGGGCTTGCTAGGCAAGTTGAGCTTGTTATTGGTCACGTAGGGCTTGTACCTCTCTTTGTCTATTTCTAATATGATCAAGGAGGTCATGCCCATCCTGGAGGGTCCTTTCTATTTCTTCAACATCAGATAGTTCCTACTAATTTTTCTCATTGGGAATGTTATCATGTCGGCCTCCAAGTGATCTTGTGGGAGAAGTAGGATATATAGTATTCTGATATGTCTCTTCATTGTCATTGGACATTCCAAATGCTCTCAAATGTGCATCACGAAACCTATCTCTACTTCCTCTACCAACAACGTTCTCATTTCTTCTAACATTATACACATTCCTATTCATCCTTCTGTTTGTTCTAAGTATGTTATTGGCTGAGTCCTTAGAAGTATACTGATATTGGCTCCTGAGATCATCAAATGTATCATTTGTACCAGAGGTACCCATTTGGTCTTGGGTATTCAATGGAGGAATCACATTGGGGTTTCTTTTCATCCATCTATTCCTCCTATTTCATGTACTTCTAGAGGATTAATCACACTCAAGATGCTCCTAGTTTCTTCCTCTATCCATTGTAACTCTCTTCTCTTTTCAAATTACAATTAATTTATGGGTTGTAAAAATAGAGTCGCCACTTCCCCTGCTGGGAAGAAAAAATTGAACAAACATTGCGCTTCAATACTACAACAACCAGAAGTAAACTGATTCAATCAGTCCCTGACAATGATTGCAAAATGTTGGTTCCCAACATTACTGCAACCCTAAACACTAAAACATTTTACTATCACCTAGGCTATGGGTGTCATCAGGGTGATTAAAAGCGGTTTATCAATAGGTTAAGGGTTATTTTGGCCAACTTACAAGAGTGGGTAGACTCCTTTGCACTTCAGGCTTAGCTAGACCTAGGAGGGATATTCCTAGAGGCATTAAATAGAACTCAAACAAACAAACACAACCATGTACCCAATGTACACTTGACCCCCAAAGTTGTCACTAGGTCAAGATAAATTGGCTGCACAGGCCTCTGATTAATATGATGAGAGCAATCCTACATAATGAGGATGCTTACATGGGACTGTAATTGCATTTAAAACTTGCTATATTACTTTAATTTTTAATAGGTTTGGGTGATCATAGGCTTCTTAGATTTTGCCTATCCAATGGGCTATAGAGTCTCAAGTTCATCAAAGGAAAACACTAAAAGGAAATGTATGATTGCCTATTTGAAGATTCTGATGCATAAAACTCAATATCAAACCATGATAATACTTAATAATCCAACACCATACAACATTCTTCCATATGTAAAACTAAAATAACCATTTACAAAGCCTGAAAATGGATTAAGAACTTTCATATTCATTCAAATCAGATTTTACAATCATACCACTAAATGTGGCAAGAGAAAACCCTAACTGAGATAGAGGTTTCCTAAAAGAACACTTACAATAGTGGAGAAAAACAATGATAGATATCAAGATTACAATATAGTTCACATACACTTCTGATAAATGCCTCTTGAAGAAAAGAAACTAATCACTGGTCATTGCCCTGACCACCTTTGGATCTTTGCACCTGTAGAGAAAACTACCCAAAAAATGACCAACCCATAGAATGTCTCTCAAACATGCATATATATCTTTTTAAATCATATTGCAGCAGTCATGGACATGGGGAAGAGTGGTCAACAAGGAAAACTAGTTGCTCATGCTGTAATAAATTCATCTGTGTCCTTGGTGTGCACCCACATGGCTCTTCCCTGGAAATCCACTGAAGAACATCTGCCCACGCCTTGGGTACAAGAATTTAATGCAAAAGGAGATACAGTGGCCTTGGGGAATGAGAAATTGGTCTCCACAAGTAATCAGACTATGAAGAAGCATTAATGGTGGCTAGAAAGGTTGTTGAGCAGTCCAATCACATTCTGAACAGTGGAAAGAGCAAGGAGGGCAAAACAGTCAGGCCCTAACCAATTAGGATTCCACCAAGCAATCGACATTTGAAAGGGTGAAGAAGGAAATCACCAGGCTTTGGAGATCGAGCCTTCACCATACATCATTCATTTTGGAAGAGAAAAAAGGAACCTCCCGATCCTGAAACACTTGGCACCTTAGAGAGATGATCAGGGATCGGGCCTTAGACCTTCTCCCTTCTACCTTCAAACAAGAAATGGGAAGAGAAACCTCCTGATCACTGTTGTCACTTGGATTTGCACCTTGTGTTGGAGAGGTTTAATGGTCTTCAACAATCCAGTGAAATATTGAGATGACCTCCAGGTGTGGGACCCTACAACAAGGCCAAATCTCTAGAGAGAGGCTAGTTCCTTCGCTAAATAAGAGATTTAGCTATTCCTAAGACTAAACCTAATCTATCCACCATTGAGGGAAAGAGGAAGAGGGATAAAATTGTAAATTAAAGGGGGTGATACACCAGGTTTTAATATACAACTCTCACAAAACTGAAAATGTACAAAATAGAGAGATATAATTGATCATTTACACAGATCTAGCTAATTCTAACAGAGGTAAGAAGTAGAAAAGAATTGTAAGGAATAAAACATTCACATACAAATCAATCCTAATTTACGTAGTGCTAAAAACAACATAAAGAGGTAAAACATAGTGTGTATTTCAACAAGAAGGCATGGTTACAGCAAAGGAGGGCTCTATTTGGAATACAGAAGCATGAAAATATACAACTATTTTCCAACTCTCATTACATCTTACAAATATGCATATATAGCAATTGATTTTTATTGACCTCAGTCATCTGTCACAATTAATTTGCCCCATGGGTCTGTTAGAAAATATCCCTGCCAGAAGGGATGTCTGTCTGCAAGAATTCAATGCAGAAAATATCTTGGATCATGGAGTAGTTGGGAGATATTTTGTCTTTAATGCAAACAACTGATTCATCACCTGCAACCATAAATGCAAAAATATCTATAGATGGGGTAGTTGAGTAGATCATATCTGCATTAATGGCATATGAGGAAAATTAAAATAGATTTTCCCTCCAAAATCCTTTTACACAAAGCCTTTAATACTTTAAATATCTACATTCAGATATTTAAAGTTTACAATACATTTTCAGGCTCTTTTTTTTTCTTCTGATTTTGTACTTTTCTAGAAATTCTAACATGAATTTTGTCCTATCGGCAAAATTTGTTATTTGCAAACCACTCTGTATTTGATCTTTGAATATTTCATTTTTTTCAGCAATTTTAGAATTTTCTAAACTATGGCTTGTTGTTTCATTTATGCTCACTTTTGCCTCTGTTTTTGCCTTATCGACAAAAATCATCTTTTATGAACCATTCCTTATCTTTGCTTTGCCTTATTGGCAAAATGTTTAATCTTCAAACTATGCTTTGTTTCTCCTTTTTTACAGTTGTCGGCAAAAACATCTCTTGTTGAACCATTTTACCTTTGCTTTGCCTTATCAACAAAAATCCATTTTTGTGAACTTTGGGCATCTTTATCAGCAAAAGTTCCTTTTGCCAAACCTTTGTATTTTGCTCCATCCTTTGCCTTATCGACAAAAGATACCATCGACGAACCAAAGGAACTTTAAACTCATCAAATGCCTTAGCCATTTTTCTTTCTTTGTTGGCAAAAACATCTTTTCTTGAACTCCTCTCTCGGCCTTTGCTTTGTCGGCAAAATGCTCTGTTGGCGAACCGCGAAGATTTCAAATTTATGGAAAGTTCATGTCTTGTGAACTTTGCCAACAAAGATATTTCGTTTGCTTTCTTATCCTTCCTTTTTCGGGAAATTGCCCATTCGACAAACTTTAGATTCTTCAAACTTTTGGAAAGTTCGCGACTGGGGGAAAATGCCAATAAAGGCATTCTTTAACTCTTCCTTGCCTTAGACAATTTTGAAGAAGCTCGCCCTTACACCGCTTTATCGGCAAAATGTCGAGTTGGCAAACTTGTGGAAAAATGAACCTTCCAAAAGTTTGCAAAAAGAAAACATTGCCGATAAAGGAGAAAGACTTCCCTTAGCCAATTTTTGAACTTTCCTCTTGCCTTTGTCGATGAATCGGCCAGTCAGTGAACTCATGGAATTTTGAACTTGGTGAAGAGTTTGGGTTGTTTGAAATTTGCCAACAAAGGGAAAGGGGAGCTTCATGCCTTAGCCATTTTTTCATTAGTTCATGAACATGAAACTTTGCCGATAAAGGCTAAAAGGGGGCAAAAATTAAGGCAAGAGCTTCAATTTTTTTGGGTTTTTATTGGTTTTTTTGCAAGGATTCCCCAGATGATTTTTTGGGGATTTTTACAAGGTAAACATTGAGATTTGAAGGATTTTAGGCCTGCAGAGCTAAGTTCAAGGGATTTCAACAAGATTTTCAAGTTGGCCTATTTGACTCTGGCAGACAAAAATAGGACAACATTTTGACGACCTCTCAAGGATGTTTGCCTGCTAAACAAATAGACCAGTGGCCTTAAGCATCCATTGGGCATGTAGTAAAAAAGGGGAACTGCAATAGGTCAAAACAACTGAAACCCTACCTTCAAAACAACACCACAAAAAGGGAAACAAGACATGCATTCTCCTAATGACAATGCAACTTATGCAAGAGCACTTAGGGAAAGAAAAACCTAAAGTAGAAATAAAACCTACTCTAAAACCTAAACTAA
Source organism: Cunninghamia lanceolata (assembly GCA_027924645.1). Taxonomy (NCBI): domain Eukaryota; kingdom Viridiplantae; phylum Streptophyta; class Pinopsida; order Cupressales; family Cupressaceae; genus Cunninghamia; species Cunninghamia lanceolata. The sequence continues at coordinate 10,841,643 of BSBN01000252.1, read as the reverse complement.
CAACAAGGAAATGGCTTCAAACAAAGCCATTAACATGTTCTTGAAAGTAACTGCCCTTTCTTAACAATTTACAATGTTTATCATGCATGTGGGCAGTTAAAAAGAAGTGGGGAAGGGATGAACATATAACAAGGTAATGATAAACTTCCCCAAGGACAAAGAAAAACTCACCTATCCACTTACACTGATAAAAAAATGTAGCTACCTGGAAGTGGACAAATGGGCTGATCTAGTCCTCTTTGATGCTCAACCTAATGCTTTGAAGAAAGCATGACAAGTAGGGACTCCTTCTCATATATCTCTAGCTAGGCCAAATGCTTGATAGGGTATCTCCTTGAAATGGTATACAAGCCATCACTACTGTGTTCATGTTCATGCTTTGATTCTACAACATTTTGATGCTGGTTTGGATGCTTTGGTTCTTGCGGCTCAAATGGACATATGGATGCCTCCACCTTATTAACAAGATGTTCATGATTTTATGAATTAGGCTCAGAAAATGAGCCTTGCACATGTTCAATGGTGAAATCTCCTCCACCAAGGAGCTAATATCCCTGCTAGATAATCAGGAACAAATCTTTAATTTGTTCCTGCCCATGTTCAATCTCCACATCGTTGTTTTTAATAAAATACAAGAGCTCCTCAAACAAGTCTAAATTATCAGCCTCTGTACTTTTCATTATGGGTCTGCCTATTTGCTCCTCTTCATTAGCTAGAACCTCATGGCCATGCCTTTCTGCACATGCCAACAACTCACCAACATTTCCACTGTCCCCATGTTGTTCCAAAACGGCAACTAATGTTGACATTTGCATGCCATCTTTGTTATCAATTCAATTGGGCAATTCATGAAACGGAGTGGCATCATCAGCCTCTGGAGTGATTGCTGCAATCTCCTCCCTTATGCCTCTATCCTTTGACTACAACTCGACTGGATTTTGTTCAAGTTGCCTCTGCAGTTGAAGCCTTTCCCCATGCAATCTTTGCATTTCAACCTTGTTTTCTCAATCAGATGCATGAGAAAAAAACCTCAAAAGAACCAAAATCTAGAGGACTCAACCCTCTATATAAAACAACAGTACTCACAGGTGTAAGAGGTTCAAACAGTTCTATCACTGTGAGCATAGGAACAACAAAATGTTCCTCGTTAGTTTCATTCTCCTCCACCTCCACCTTTGGCTCATCCTGCTGACTAGCCTGGTAGACAATAGGTCCACCTTTGAAAATTGAAATAGCATCAGGGCAAGAGGCCTAAATATCTTCTTGAATTTCTTTGAGGGGAGAGTTTTTTGGGCAAATTTGTTCTTGGGGAGTGATAATCCGAGTTTGCACAGGAATAGGGGCTTATGGAGGAAGAGAGCTTGTGAAGCCTTGGAACTTGTGAAGTCGAGGTTGCTCTACTATAGGTTGATATTGGGTAGAAGAAAGGGGCTACCTAAAGCTGGGAAAGGATGGAACCGATTGGGCTACTTGCCTCACCTGTTGCTCTTGAGCCGCAATCCTCATAGCAAGGTTTTCTTGAAAAACTCCTTATGCCCCTGCAGCCGGTCACGCTCCCTCATTTCTTGAAACTCATCCCACTCCCTCTGCAGGTCCATCAACACCTCCTTTAGATCACTAATGTTTTCGATGTTAAAACCATAGTTCCGCTGAGGCTGATTATACCCTCCTTTTCTTTTCATGACATCCAAAAGTCTGTTAAGCTCTAGGAACATGCCTGTGAGCTCTTTGAATGCATCGGTGTTCACATAGTCAACATCTGGGACTTGATTAGAAGGGTAGCTGCACTGGATAGGGTCAAAAAAGTCTCCTTAGGGTTGGTATTAAACATTATTAGGCTACCAAGAAGACATAGCAGGGGTGGGTGGGAGGTAAGCATTGTAAGGATGTTGATATTCTGCTGAAACAGGGCAATATGACAAAAAACCAGAGGCATCTTGGGCCTGAAATTGCTGGTATGGAGGCATATAATTTGGAATTTGGCTGGGTGGAGGGGAGTAGCCATAACTCCCATAAAAGCTTGACATTTTAAAGCATCAAAATGCCAAATATTCATAGAAAATATCTAAATAGAGCAAAACAGGTCTGCATCTAGAGAAATTTGGATACATACCAAGAAGAGTCACCAGGTGATTTGAGATGCTTCTAAAAGAAAGATAAACTAGGAGAACCACTGAAATCCTGATCCTTGGAGTTCTTTAGGCATTTGGGCTACTTTCACCAGTAGATTTGATCAGTAGAGTCACCACAGTGTAAGAGAGACTGCCCTGAACGACAAGATGCAATGAAGAGCACACCAAAACTCTTCAATGGATGATAAGGATCATCAAATGGTCCCACCAGGTGTGCTAGAAACTATTGTCTCTTAGATTTGCACCCTATGTTGAAAAGGTTTAACGGTCTTCAACAATCCAGTAAAACATTGAGATGACCTCCAGGTGTGGGACCCTGCAACGAGGCCAAATCTCCAGAGAGAGGCTGGTTCCTTCATTGAATAAGAGATTCAGCTATTTCTAAGACTAAACCTAATCTATCTACCGTTAAGGAAAAGAGGAAGTGGGATAAAACTATAAATTAAAGGGGGTGATATACCAGGTTTGAATATAAAACTCTCACAGAACTAAAAATGCAAAAAAATAGAGAGATATAATTGATCATTTACACAGATCTAGCTGATTCTAATAGAGGTAAGAAGCAGGACAGAATTGTAAGGAACTAAGCATTCACATACAAATCAATCCTAATTTACATAGTGCTAAAAACAACATAAAGAGGTAAAACACAGTGTGTATTTCAATAAGAAGGCACAGTTACAGTAGAGGAGGGCTCTATTTGGAATACAAAAGCATAAAAATATACAACTATTTTCCAACTCTCATTACATCTTACAAATATGCATATATAACAATTGATTTTCATTGACCTCAGTCATCTATCACAATTAATTCACCCCATGAGCCTATCAGAAAATATCCCTGCTAGAAGGGATGTCTATGTCATGTCCCTTTTTGGGAATGGTAACCTAAGGTCTCTGATAGGATTTCCATCTCACTTCGAGACATTCTAAGGACCACATGAGCTAGGGAGATAGATTATCATATGGATGGGTCATCTTCGATATACCTCTGGAATCAATCACTTAGAGAGCTTATCATGAAGATTCGAGGTATAGGCTTGAGTTTCACATATGTATGGATGAATTGCATTACTTCACCCTTGGTACTTTGGAGGTCTATCATTGTGCACCTACTCATGCATGTGCTCACTTTGTCATTATTTAGTCCTCATGAGGCCGACTTGATGAATCTACAAATGCATTGCCTTTATGGGAGTTTTCACCTTCTTGTGGGAGGATGACCTACCCTTGGGATTCATGCATTTCATACATCTCCTTGGCCGACCTCATCAAGAGCTTCAAAGAAGAATATTGGCGCCTCAATTCCAAGAGATAATCATTGAGAAAAGACTACTTAAAGGCCGACCTCCTTTGGAGGATATATTTATCCTAAAATGAATAAAAATATCACTAATTGAGGGCAGCCGACCTCCTTTAGAGAAGCATGGGAAAAAAATATAAATAAGAGGTGGCATTGAGGCATTTACAGGATCAAGCAGTGAATGTTCTTGTGTGTTTTCACATGTAATTGGCTGAGAATCCCAATTCTCTATCATGGATTGGGGAGATGGACCCTCAACCTTGAATGGTGATGACCCCATTCACATACATTGGGAAAATTCCATCACGGGAATCTACTTGTGCTTAATGCTGGAGGATAATTTCTACAGGGCATAACTCATTTCAGCTTGGAGAAGCATTCTTTGGACTTCATTTACACCATCTTGGAGAGCAATCACCATGGTGAACCTCCTAGGGTTATGGTGCACTTCACAAAGGAGGAATTAAGCCTAATTTAAGGGTGATTCTAAGGAAGAACACCATCAGCCCTAGAGTGACCTTCAATGGAGGGCTGCAAACTACCTTAGGGTAGATTTACATCTATTTCAGCTGATGTGCCTAGGGTTCTAGATCAGACTTCCTGCTACAGTAGAATATGCCTATTGAAGAGGCTAGTATGAGTATTATTTCATCATCATAATATATAGTTATTATCATTGAAGAGTATTAGATTTCTGGGCTATTTAGCCATTATTAGCTGGATATTTTTCCAGTCATATATTTGTAGCAGACCTGATTTATTACAGCAGAAGATATCCTTCATTTTTGTGTCAAGATGTCATTGGATTACATGAATAAGAAGCTGAATATTATCCATTTACTTGGGCAAATCTTTGTAATGATCTATATTGGTTATTGAACATATATCTTGGTGAATTTGATTACAAGTCTGATTTTATCACAATAGCTAGGGTTAGGGCAGAACCCTAAAGTGCAGGAATCTAGGGTAGAAATCAGAAATTGAATTGAAATACTTGGTAATTTGAATTTATCATATTTATATTACTTGGATTTGTGGTGCTTTGATATCTTCTTGGAATTGTTTGTGAAGATACAAGTTAGGGACATTACAGTGGTATCAGAGCCGAAGACCCTGTCAGCCTATGGGTTATGGAAGATCACATTAGTTTGTTTCCTCATCACTACTAGAGAAGAGAAGACATGGAACAAATATTGTGGGAGATGACGGATGAACAATGAAATACCAATCAAAATATCGAGAGGATGTATAGGGCTTTGATGAAATATACAAACAACAATCAGGACTTATGTGTTTCACATGGAGAACCAACAAGTGGGAGTTCAAGCCATAAGGATGAAGTGGCAGAAGTACTTAGCATGAGTAAGTCATATGAAACTCCTTCTCAATATGTCAAGAACATAATATCCTTCAAGGATTACATGAATATACACCTTAAGATTCAGAAGAGATATCATATGATTGCTAAATCAGTTGCACAAGAAGAGGTTAGAGAATCTACACATGAGATTGTCATAAATCTTCATGAGGAATTTGAGAGACACACTAATGACATTAAGGAGGACAATCTGCAACCAATCTTCAACCCTAAGGAAGATACAATCACAATTTCACCACAAGAAGATGAAGATACAAGCACACTTCAGCTACATGAGGACAAGATTGAAGAAGAGCTACATATTGAAGAAGAAGGCTTATCTATGAAAGCCCAAGATGAAGAGCAGGAGACAACTGAAGACAAATCAGGAATGGACATGATGATGATCACAAGGAGCAGTGATGAATCATGTCATGCAGAAATACACAATGGGTCAACAATAGAAGAAGTCAAAGCCTTGGATACACATCAGCCCCATGAAGAGGAAATGGAAGAATTGCAGCCCATGCATGTTGAAGACCAAGCCCTAGAAGATGCCACCATAAAAGATAAGGGTTTGTATGGAGGAGCTTCATATACCACATTGGAGGATCACCATGATCACATTCATCAAGGTATGAGTTCATTGAACAACATTGTTTCATTACCTTTACATCATATTGGCATGGAATCAAATAATGGTGTAGGTATCCTTGAGATGGATCTTGTTCATAAGGTGGCAAGTGATAAAAGTGTGTTGGATGAGTTTGATACATCATGGAAAGACAAAGAGGTCATATGGATGCACACATATTCATCAACCATTGAGGAGGATCATGAGATCGAAGACTCTACCTTCTATTTTGATGGAGATCCCTTGATGAAACACCATAGGGATTTCATACTTGGGAGTCATGAAGAAGTTGATTCATGGGGAAATGCTAATGTTATTGGACCACACCACTTGGAGAAGACAATGGAGAACAAAGGGAAGGATGAGAAATTAAGAGAAGTCCTCTACCTTACACAATTTCAAAGGTTTCAAAGGACTGTGGCTATGATAGAGGATGACTACTTGCAGCCTTTTAAGGATCGTGATCATCTATTCAAATTATGCGAGATATATGTCTAGGCTTTGAGAAGGGAGGAAGACATGATAAATGCACTCACATACACACCAGAAATTTAGTTTTTTGTAGCAGCCATATACATGGGACAACTTGATGGAATGGATGATAAACTCAGAGGCATGGATTGCAGTTTTGAGGCAGTCTAAGATACATGATACATTTGTTGTAAATTGGCCTTGATCCTACCCTAGTCGATGATCACCTAGTGGAGGAGAAAGAAGAGATACATATTTGTGAAGATACCTTTCAGGGACATGAGGTATGGTCTAATTTTCTAAAGTATAACAACAGTTACTTGTCTTCACTTCACCATGTTATATCAGCCATGTGGATCAGCTGTAAAGCAGGCATTATCCATGAAGACAATCCGATTGGATCAACATTAGATGGAGAATTTGTATTTCAAAGGCACATGAACAAGTCTGATTTTCTGAGCTACAATGGTAGTCCACTTCATCATTTCATAAGGACCAGCCTTGAGGCCTATGCTTTCCATGGAGAATGTTGTGTAGGATCAGCTTTGAGTGGTGAAGATGCAACGATGGTAATGGCAAGGTTCAAAGAAGGTGAAGGCACTACAACAAGGTATGATAGATACTCTAATTTCCTAATTTGGAGCAGCAATTCTTGGCTCTTGCATGGTCACCTATTGGTAGCCCCTACACACGAGCATGGGATGAAGAAGACACCTTCTACTATTTGTTTCTATGTTGAAGATAAGTATTGGATGATGACTAAGCATGTAGGACATTCAAATCTGAGGTATGATTTTGAGTGCTTCATTTGCTCATTTTATAAAAAATCAGTAGTACACCTCACAAAGAGCCACATCATGGGGTATGATGACTTCATTGAGTACAATAAGGTGGCTGGTAAGCATAATACATTGGTGATCCCTCATGAGAAGTTTGCTTGTAGTAGTCTACCTTATGCTGATACCTCTTGGATAGACTACATAGCTGTCTTATTCTGGAGACTTGTGACACATACTTCTACTGTTGTGAAGCATGACAGGGAGGTACAACTGAACCATGATGTTGCTATGATGTTCACCTTGGAGTTGCTGATGTAGGTGTCTCAACTGAGTGCTAGCATGAGGTTTGAAAGGAAGCATGAAGATTTTGATATTTCAGCCCTAGTTCATAAGGACCTACTCCTCACATTGATAGAAGATGGCTATGACACTTCATGGTGCATTGACGCTTGGTAGTTTGGTGAGGCTTTGGAAACTACACTTCGTGGATCAGCCACCTACATCATGGCTTCTCTTGAAGAGGGAGTCATAAAGGCTTCCATTTATAATGACTCTTTGGTCATTCATGGAGATGGCACAAGGTTGAGAGATGCTATGACATGGCTACATCATCTTTTGTGGATACCCGAGACTACCCTATGGTTGTCTATGAAAACTTATGCATTAAAAGAGTAGACTTTAGAAGTATGGATGACTCTTGCATGGAGGTATGATATTGTTCTCATCTCTACTTTGGAGGTGTTAGGGTTTGGAGTTGGAGACATGGGTGATGCCCTAGCACATGATGTTGTCTTGTACACTTGGAGGGTAGATGTTATTGCATGGTGCATGGGTTTCATGTTGTTGGCATTTTATTGGGTATTGTACTACCTCTTCATCCTTGAAGAGTGGCATTCGGATGATACTTCTTCATTCTATGCCTTTGGAGGGATGGTTGGCTACCATTTGGAGATTGTTTTCAGCTGGGAGTTGGCTATCTGGGATTACATCATTCACTTGGGAGGATCTGATACACATTTCTTGTTGAGACCTTTGCACACTGATGGGAGGTTGACTGATATTGGAGGATGGATTAATGACAGTCTTTACCTCTTCTGGGACAGGTTGGTTTGGGATCCGGGTGGATGTATGTTTGTCATACCCCTTCATTGGAATGTTGATGGGCTATCTCACATGTCATACAACACTTCCAATGATTACATCAGAGTGGTGCAGCGGAAGCCAGGAGATAGGGAGAGTTTTGATACAAGCACATGGTATTTGAGCAGATGGAGGTGCATGTCATTTGACACCATCTTAGTCATTGCATGTTTTTCATTGCTTGAGGACAAGCAATTTTGGGGAGGGATGATTTGTCATGTCTCTTTTCAAGAATGGTCACCTAAGGTCTTCGACAAGCTTTCCATCTCAATTCAGGGCATTCTAAGGACCACATTAGCTAGGGAGATAGATTATCATATGGATGGGTCATCTTTGACATACCTCCAGAATCAATCAATTAGAGAGCTTATCATGAGGATTCAAGGTATATGTGATGCATTGCATTACTTCACCCTTGGTACTTTGGAGGTCTATCATTGGGGACCTACTCATGCATACACTCACTTTGTCAGTGTTTAGTCCTCATGAGGCTGACTTGATGAATCTACAAATGCATTACCTATATGGGGGTTTTCATCTTCTTGTAGAGGCCGACCTACCCTTGGGATTCATGCATTTCATACATCTCCTTGGCTGACCTTGTCAAGAGCTTCAAAGGAGAATATTTGCACCTTAATTCCAAGAGATAATCATTGAGAAAAGACTACTTGAAGGCTGACCTCATTTGGAGGATATATTTAGCCTAAAATGAATAAAAATATCACTAATTGAGGGCAACCGACCTCCTTTAGAGAAGCATGGGAAAAACATATAAATAAGAGGTGGCATTGAGGCATTTATAGGATCAAGCAGTGAATGTTCTTGTGTGTTTTTACATCTAATTGGCTGAGAATCCCAATTCTCTATCATGGATTGTGGAAATTGCCCCTCAACCTTGAATGGTGATGACCCCATTCACATACATTGGGAAGATTCCATCATGGGAGTCTACTTGTGCTTAATGCTGGAGCATAATTTGTATAGGGCAGAACTCATATCAGCTTGGAGAAGCATTCTTTGGACTTCATTTACACCAACTTGGAGAGCAATCACCATGGCGAACCTCCTAGGGTTATGGCACACTTCACAAAGGAGGAATTAAGCCTAATTTAAGGGCAATTCTGAGAAAGAACACCATTAACCCTAAAGCGACCTTCAATGGAGGGATACAAACTACCTTAGGGTAGATTTACATCAGTTTCAACTGATGTGCCTAGGGTTATGGATCAGACTTCCTGCTATAGCAGAATATGTCTATTGTAGAGGCTAGTATGAGTATTATTTCATCATCATAATATATAGTTATTGTCATTGAAGAGTATTAGATTTCTGGGCTATTTAGCCATTGTTAGCTACATATGTTTCCACTCATATATTTGTAGCATACCTGATTTATTACAGTAGAAGATATCCTTCATTTTTGTGTCAAGCTGTCATTGGATTGCATGAATAAGAAGCTGAATATTATCCCTTTACTTGGGTGAATCTTTGTAATGATCTATATTGGTTATTGAACATATATCTTGGTGAATTTGATTACAAGTCTGATTTTATCACATCAGCTAGGGTTAGGGCAGAACACTAAAGTGCATGAATCTAGGGTAGAAATTAGAAATTGAATTGAAACAATTGGTAATATGAATTTATCATATTTATATTGCCCAGATTTGTGGTGCTTTGATATCTTCTTGGAATTGTTTGTGAAGATACAAGTTAGGGACATCACAGTCTATCTATAAGAATTCAATGTAGAAACTATCTTGGATCATGGAGTAGCTGGGAGATATTTTGCCTTCAATGCAAACAACTGATTCATCACCTGCAACCATAAATGCAAAAATATCTACAGATGGGGCAGTTGAACAGATTAGATCTGCATTAATGGAAGATGAGGAAAATCAAAATAGATTTTCCCTCCAAAATCCTTTTACACAGAGCTTTTATAATACTTTAAATATCTACATTCAGATATTTAAAGTTTACAATACATTTTCAGGCTCTATTTTTTGATTTCATACTTTTCTACAAATTCTAGCATGAATTATGCCCTATCAACAAAATCTGTCATTTGCAAACCACTCTATATTTGATCTCTGAATATTTCATTTTCTTTTAGCAATTTTATAATTTTATGAATTTTGGCTTGTTGTTTCATTTTTGCTCACTTTTGCCTCTATTTTTGCCTTGTTGGCAAAAATCATCCTTTTTGAACCATTCCTTGTCTTTGCTTTGCCTTATCAGCAAAATGTTCAATCTTTGAACTATGCTTTGTTTCTCATCTTTTGCCTTTGTCGGTAAAAACATCTTTTGTTGAACCATTTTAACTTTGCTTTGACTTATCGGCAAAAATCCATTTTTGTGAACTTTGGGCCTTTTTATTGGCAAAAGTTCCTTTTGCCGAACCTTTGTCTTTTGCTCCATCCTTTGCCTAATTGACAAAATATACCATTGGAAAACCAAAGGAACTATGAACTCATCAAATGCCTTAGCTATTTTTCTTGCTTTGTCAGCAAAAACATCTTTTCTTGAACTCCTCTCTCAACCTTTGCTTTGTCAGTGAAATGCTCCGTCAGCGAACCACGGAGATTTTAAACTTATGGAAAGTTCATGTCTTTTGAACTTTGCCGACAAAGACATTTCCCTTGCTTTCTTAGAATTCCTTTATCAGGAAATCACCCAGTTGGCGAACTTTAGATTCTTCAAACTTTTGGAAAATTCACGATTGGGGAAAAATGTCGATAAAGGCATTCTTTAACTCTTCCTTGCCTTAGACAATTTTGAAGAAGCCCGCCCTTATGCCACTTTATCAGCAAAATGTCGAGTTGGTGAACTTGTGAAAAAATGAACCTTCCAAAAGTTTGCGAAAAGCAAACATTGCCAATAAAGGAGAAATACTTCCCTTATTTAGCCAATTTTTGAACTTTCCTCCCACCTTTGTCAGCGAATCGACCAGTCGGTGAACTCATGGAATTTTGAACTTGGTGAAGAGTTCAGGTTTTTTGAAATTTGCCAACAAAGGGGGAGGGGAGCTTCATGCCTTAGCCATTTTTTCATTAGTTCATGAACGTGAAACTTTGCCGATAAAGGCCAAAAGGGGGTAAAAATTAAGGCAAGAGCTTCAAATTTTCTAGGTTTTATGGGTTTTTTGCAAGGATTCCCTAGATGAATTTTTGGGGATTTTAACAAGGTAAACACTGAGATTTGAAGGATTTTAGGCCTACAGAGCTAAGTTCAAGGGATTTCAACAATATTTTCAAGTTGGGCTATTTGACTTTGGGCAGAGGAAAATAGGACAACAATCACCATCTTCCCAATGACTTAGACGATTAATGAAGCTCGATAGACTTTGGTGATTGGGCCTTCCACCTACCACTCAAGCTAAAAGGAAAGAAGAAGATCATAACCCCGACCTCTGACATCCAAAACACTTAGAAAAAAATATGAAGCCTCGTCGGGCTTCTCGCTAACAGCCTGCAAAAAAGGAAGTAAGAAAAGAAACCTTTTATTTTTTGCCGCCTGAAAGACCTCAAAGAATTTGAGCTTCATCAGACTTCTGTTGTTAGACCCTCACCCTTCTACTTGCTTAGAAGAATATGAAAGGCCACCACTCTGACCTCTAAGATCCACAATACTCAGAAGAAATTTGAAGCCTTGGCACACTTCGACGATCGAGTCTTCCTGCTAACACATGCTTGGAAGAAGATGAAAGACCACCACCCAGACCTCCGACATCTGAAACACTTAGGTGATTTACAAATTACCAAGGTAGAGTTTTTAGAGCTGATAGAAATGGCACGATGGAAGAGAAAACCCCAAAACTCTGAAGCTCTGAAAAAGGCAAAAAACACAAGGAAAAAGCCAGGAACCCCTTGGACTTAGCTAAATTTTCAGGGTTTTCTTCCTTGAACTTCAAAAAAGAAAACACTTAGAAAATTTTGGAGGGAACCCATTCAAAATAGTCTCAGATTAGATATAAATAATGGGTTCAACAACAAAGGCACAAAGCAGGATCCTGATGGATTTGGGGCAAAATAAGTCAAGTTGGGAACTAGTTTTTTCAGGTTCCAACAAGTCCTACAATATTCGTAGATCTAAAAGAGAGAGTCACAGAGGAGCTTTGAGGAGGAGGTTCTCAAACACACTAGGGAGTACATCATCTTCAATCAGAATAAGGTAAAGCGTGTTTTTCTAGTAAGTTTGTTGCAGCCATTGCTTACTCCTTATCAAGATTGGAAAAGTGTGTACAAGGACTTTATCTTCAGTATTCCCCAGGTACATGATAAAGGTTGTAGTTATGTTGTGGATAGGATTGGTGAATATGCCTACATTTTTACCATCTATTTTGAATTTAGAGCATATCATGTGGCTGAAATATTCTTTATGGAGGTGTTAACGCTACAAGGGTTGCCAAAAAATGTTGAAAATACTAGACATGGCAAATTTGTTAGTTATTTTTGGTAGGAATGATTTCATTTTCTAGGTGTAAAAGTTACTCCTAGCATAAATTATCAACTACAAATAGTTGGAGTAACAAAAATTATGAATGTGTGGGTAGTAGGATTCTTGAGGGAATATGATTCAGAACAAAAATCAGCATGGATTAAGTGGTTACATGTGGAAGAATGTTTCTACAACACCATCCAACATCTATTCCTTGGTATGTTTCCATTCACGATTTTATGTGTTTATGATGCACTAACTTGCATTGTTTCAGTGTTCATAGATAGTAGAGTGTTATTCATATGGTTACCAAATGACATAATTCATGCAAGCAGGAAGAAGTTAAGGGATAGAGCCATCATAAATTATCTAGTTGTTTGAAGGAACCTACCTATAGGAGATGCTACTTGGGAAGAATAAAAAAAGTTTGGAATATTTCAATTTGAATTGTTTGAGGACAAGCAATTTTGGGAAGGATGGACTTGTCATGTCCCTTTTATAATAAATTTACTTTGGTGAGATTATTAGCCCATTCCTATTTTCCCATGGGCTAATATAAATTTGTAAAATCCTTAACCCAGATTTTATCTCAAATTCACAAATTTTCTAATTTCACTATGCTGATATTTCGTCAAACACTTTGCAATATCCTCATCCAACTGAAATTCTGAGTTTGTGTGTTATGTAACAGCTTGCTTAATTGTTTAGATCAAGAAACATTCATGATTGCATCTCAAAATTTAAAGATATTAAATAGATAATTTGTCAAACAGTTTTCTTTATTACAACTGGAAACTAAAATGATATACAATGCAATATGTTGTTCTGAAATCAATATTATAGGATATTCAATGCATAATATTTCTAACCTTTCCAGATGGCAAATGTATAAGAAATGGATGACATACAACTTGCATGGATGTTTGAAACTCACTGTATAGTGTTGTAGAGAATAACAAACCCAAAATTTGAGCAGCTAGCTTCCATAAGGGTAGAACTGACTTCAATTAGAGGTTGTATCTCATCTTCAAGCTCCCATGACTTCCCAAACACCAAAACTCCACTCAAAAGTGGCGTGAATCCCTCTAGAGTGTGGCGGCTATCTCTAAGATTATGTCTATATTATATATGATATGGCACCTTCATTACTCACCAAAATATACTTCCTTTTGCTAGGCATAGGAAATAGGGTATAAACCCTAGAAGAACTTAATCACAATCTTCAATAAATCTCCAACGAATTCTTTAGCCAAATCTCTAAATTTTTATTTGCTTGAAAATACCACAAATTAACCCTTCCTAGAAAGCAAATACCAAAACCTGCAAAATATGATAAATACTTCAGCACAATTCCTTCAAACCTGTATCAATCTGCACACTTATGAACCTTGAATAGATTCACCTCTTGATTGACTAGGGAAGATCTTTCACTTCTAAAATCAATATTCCCAGGGTTTTCATCCTAGGGTTTTTGTTGAACAAAGCTCAACTCCATAATAGCTCATAAAAGAAGATGTCAAGAAGAAGTGAAAATGAGTCCCCAAATCTCCTTTTATATTTCCCTTGGAACTTTCCCAAAGTTATATTTAAAATTAATTTTTAAATAAACCTCTCAACACGATATAAAGTGACTTTATAATATTTTGCTTTTTGGCTCCAGCTTAAGTCACTTTGTAATAACATTATTAATTAAATACAAGTTGTCTATCATATCATAATTTAAGACAACTTTATTTAATTAAAAGAATTATTCCCTCTCTGAAACTCCAAATTAGCCTATGGGAATAAAATAGGCTAAGTGGTCATCTTTGATGCCTAGGCCGAAGAAGGGGACATTACAAAATCAAAAGGGAAAATATTTTATTTAATAATTTTAATTATAATCCCGCAAATTATGGATTTATTATTTTCAGGAGCAATTAAATTTTAAATATCATTATTTTATTGCACAAGTGGGAGCATGGGGTTCAATGAGGTGTAATTGTAACTCCCAAGAGTGAATTTAGGAGATTTTATGGTGGTTATGACAAATTCTATGACAGGTTCCTAAAAAATAGTTGATTTTATGACAACTTGTAAGAGGGGAGTTATTACTTATTTTTAGCCTGGAATCTTGTAGAGGTTATGATATGTGAGCACCATTTGAGGGAATTTATAAGAAATACAATTATTTTAATTTATTTTTCAATAGAGGGGCATTTGGATTTGGGGCTATTATAACTATGCAAGTGTTTTCTTTTACAAGAACTTTTGATCATATTTTTCTCTCAACTTTTTTGTATTCAAGCACTTGTGCTTTTACAATTCTTTCTTTGGATGAAAACCCATTGGAGGTAGAGATTAGTGAATGAAAAAACATTGCTTTCTAAGAAAAATCTTACTTAGAGGTTGCATTGGAGCTTCAAAGAATTTGCAAGATTTTGCAAGTTGTTTTAGTTGTGCAGTGTGTGTGTTGTTTGTAGGTTTCTAGTGACGTTGAGTGGAGATTTGTGGGTGTTGTGTTGTGTGGAGTGTGCTTTTGTTGTAGCTTAGTTTTATTTTTTTATACATTAGTATTTTTATGTTCATTTGTCCTTCTAGACCATCTTCCAAAGTTGTGAAGATTCATCCTTCAAGTTGGGGCAAAACAATGTTGCTAGTGTTGTGTAGTTTGAGCAGATTTTAGTGTGGTGTTTCTAGATTTGTTTCAATTGTTTCTTGCTGTTGTTTTTATTGTAAAAAAAGTCTCATTTTTATGTACTTACATCAGATATATCATTAATATAAGTTGGAGTTCATAATTTGTCATTTTTGTGGCTTTCAGTGAAATCAGGTATAGTGAAATTGGTAGTTTTGTATGTAGATTTATATTTCTCATAAAAAACTAGTATTTATATGATATTCTATAGTAAGGGGATGTATATTTTCTGTTATTTTCTCTTAACTATCAGACATTTAAGTTTGGCAAAGAATTCCTTTGATTTTGTTAAGGAATTATCAATTTCAGGCTCAATTTGTGTAGTGAAAAAATGTTTCTTTTGCAAGGAGATTGAATGATAAATTAAAAATCTGATTGGTGTTGAGAATTAATTTGGCTGGGTTATTACAAAGACATTATAAGATTGAAATATAATACACTATTGAGTAGAAAGAACCTTGGGAATCAAGTTGTTGGATTAAACATGATTTAGAAGATAAAGTAAGTGGTATAAATCAAAATACAATTCAATGAAGCACAAAACTATCATAAGAGTTATGTCCATTCTCAAAAGACTAATAGGAGATTTTTCAATTGATGATATTAGTTTGGGATTTATACTTGTTGGAGTACTAAAAAGATTGAATGTTGATGAATTTCTCTCAAATTCATTAAACTTTTTAAAATCTTCAAGCTCGAATAGAGCCAGTTACATAAACATTCTTGTTGTCCATCCTATTTAAGATACATGATGTATCTTGTGTTTATGTTAAAGGAGGCACATCTCCAATCCATCCCATTTATTTAATAGTAGATTTGAATGTAGTTCATCAAATCTCAAAGTATTAATCAAGTTGTCTTAACAATATTTAATTGACAAATATTAAGATTAGGGTGGTATTATTTATTTGGGAGAACTCAAATAAGGTGTGGCCTTTATGTCCAAACCCTTTTAAGTTATTTATAGTTTCTTAAAAGTGGCTCTAATTTTGTGCTATTATAATCATGTATCATCAAATATTGACTATATTAACTAGTTGTTAAGTAAAACATTTTTTTTTACATTATCATGCTTATTGAAGTGTCTTTGACTTCTGCAACATTATTTTAATGAAATATATAGGTGGTTTTCACAACCATCTAAGGAGATCAACATTGCTCTTAAACACCATGGCTCTCCTATGGGGGTTGACAGTTTCCTTATCCATCGGTATAAAAAACCTTCTGATTGAAGGAGATTCGAAGCTCATAATTGATGATGTTCAAGAGAGAGCTAGAGTGGGATGATAGGTTGCTAATATCATTCAAGACATTAAACACCTCCTCTTGGGATTGGATACATTTGAATTAAGGCATATATACATGGAGGGTAATAGTATTCCTGATGCAATGGCAAAATTGGGGATTAACTTGAATCCTAAGAGATATTGGAGAAATATTAATAATCTCCCTAGAAACATTAAGGATGGCCTATACTTAGAGGCTCAACAACTACCCACTTAATGGAAAACATAAATTGGACTTCTCCTATTGTGGAATATTTTTTCAATATATATTATGTATATCCATTAGAAGCTTAGCCTTGAAAACAAACCTTATCATGTGATAAGAGGGTATCCAGACATGGGGCAGCTGGCCTCATGAGTAAGAAGCCAACATCTTCTAGGACAAGCTAGAATGAAGAGAGCCACATCACCTCTAGCCAGCTCATCTGGCTCATGTGGTCTTTGATGAATTGGACTATGGGGTGGGCTCAAATTTTGGTGGCACCTTCTTCCTGATCTCCCACTCAGGGATCATAATTATAGAAATTATGAGTTGGAAAGGGAAGGGACTTATGGGGACAACTCAAGTAATGTGTGCAACTATCAGAGTAAAATCTAGAAGTGCAAAGGCTTTAGAAAATCTAAAAAGATCACTAATTCTACTAGCAACTTCTAGTTTTTCCTGCAACAATGGTCTAAGCTTCTGTACTGGGGTCCAAACATGTTGAATATGGGGGCAACAAGGTGAGAATTGCATTTCCTACGAAGAATTCACAACCGACAATATGTTATGGAATATTTGTTATGAAGGCGGCTTCACCCCTTTTCTGGAATGCCTCAATGGTTTTGATGAGAACCTTTCTATGTAGTTCGCCATGTCCTGGGACTGGAGGGTAGTTCAGGTTGTTGGAGTGCAATTCCATGTCAGTGAGGGAACCATAGCCCAGGCCATAGGTTTATCCTATAAAGGAAAGAAGTTGAAAAAGAAAAGTCCAAGATAACGAAAGCATGGATCTATTTTTCAAGGAAGGAGAAAAACCCGTCATATTGCAAGGAGGATTTGAAAGAGATAGCCTGGTGTCTTCGTGGGACAAGGTAGGTTTCTTGTTGATGAAGTATGTGACCCTTGTGTTAAACACACCTGGATACTAAGAGGGAGGTGAATCAGTATCCAAACAAATCTCAAATCCTCTAGAACAGATTAAAACTTAAACTTTATAGCATTAATAGAAATATAAAAGATCAACAAAATGCACAACAACACATAACACCAGATGTATGTGGAAAACCCCAAAAGGGGGAAAAACTAGGGTGAGGATTAACTCACAATATATGAAGCTCACTGCTATAAAATTACAACTTTGTTTTAGGGTTACAACCCAAGGAAGCTACTACTCCCTGCTGACTTTGTTTTAAAGCTACAACCCAAGGAAGCTACTACTCCCTACTGACTTTATTTTACGGATACAACCCAAGGAAGATACAACTCCCTGAAGAAAGGTTTTAGGGTTACTCCCAAGGAAGCTACAACTCCATGCTGACTTTGTTTTAGGGCTACAACCCAAGGAAGTAACTACTCCCTGAACTAAGAAAAAACTCATAAATGATTATAGCATGACAATCCTTCTAATACCTGAAACTGACAATGAAGCTCAATCCTTTGATGATTGCACTTCTATCTTTGACACTCCTCCTTTGATGATTGCTCTTCTACTTTGACAAATTCTGCACTTTCTTCAACAGTCTTCTCTGCAGCTTACTACTCACTGCTTTCAACCTTCAAGAACTTTTGCCTTTGGCTCACTACCTCTAGCAATTAGTTAGGCACACTCTTCACTTCCCTTCTATCTCAAAAGTGTCTTCAAGATGAATCAATATGGGATCTATCTCTTCTGCTCTCTCCTTCAGTCACACATCATAATGCATTACATATCCATATTCTACTCTTCACACACTCATATTCAGAATCATACTTCACCTAGATCAACTAGGTTTACAATATATACATGATATTACATTGATTACATTACAATTTGGCTAGAGACAATAAGAATATTACATTTTACCAGTCATCCAGAGATCAGACAACATGAAACATGTAGAGAGCAAGCCCTAACATGAACTACACGCAACACTAGGAAGAGAAACATGCCTTGCAGATTCCAACACATGCTTAACCTAGTCCTAAATATCCTTCACAGCAGCATCCTTCATAGAATAACATCCACACGCTTCACACAATTAAATTAGGTCTCCCTTAAGCTAGAAAACATAAAGCTTGTAGCACATTGGTCATTACAATCCTGTTGGTACTCATGGATGATTAAACATTACTTTTTCTTCTCCCAGATGAGTTGACATGACCTACACAACATCTCCAACCACTCCTTGAACTCTGCACAGCAAGAACTTTGTGGCACACATCTTCAAAATGTATCCTGAGAATAATTAGGTATCCAGAACTATTAGTAGTTCACTGTCATTTGGAAAACTAAACTTGCAAACCACCAAATCACTTGATACTACAAAATAGCATGCATTGAACATCTCTAATCATGTTCACAAAACTGCATGAGCAAATCTTCACATCCAGAGGAATACAGAGCATTCCAACAAGCCTTCATCATCACTTTACTTTACCAGAGCACATACCAGAACTTTGTCACTTATAACTTTTACTGCGGAGGACCAAATGATATGAAACTTTGGATATAGCACCTTCTTAGCATATTGAACTTAACTTCTAAATTGCATGACCATATCTTCAAATGTGGAGGAATACAAAGCATTTTGCCAAGTAGTCTTCAAGGCAAAATTTTCTGTAGCAAAAACCTTCACCAACATCCAGAGACTAGAACCTTCTTGTAATAGCACATACATCCTTAGAAACAACAGGAGGGAGCATGCAACATTCTATAGATCATCAACATCTCTTCAACCTCAGCATTACTTCTAATCATCATCTTAATTCTTCTAATTCTCATCTTAATGATTCTAATTCCCATATTAATATATCATCATGATATCATCTTTGCTAACCACAAGCATACTTAACAAGGCATGACATCCAACCATGAACATCAACAATCATCACTATTAGCACACCATCATAGTATATCATCAACATAATCATTAATGATAACCCAAACAGAGTGTTGACAATAATGACAACCACACAACCACATCAGTGACAACCTTAGGTAACATATGTGCAACAATCTCCCCCTTTGGCATTGATGGAAACACACACCTGCTCATTCTCCCTCTTTGACATCAAGGACAAAGGGCAATGACTTCTCCCCCTGTCAGTAACAACCACTACCTGCTCCCTTAAGAGGTAGCCACCATCAGTCTACGAAAAAGGTATAGCCTGAATTACTCCCCCTAGATAGATGCACCACTATGCATCTAGCAAGAAGGAGGGGCAATTACCCCTAACTTCTACTGGAGATACTCAAAAGTATCCTTTGCAAGAGCCTTTGTTAAAATATCTGCAATCTGATCCTTTGTTGGAACATACTTCAACTTCACTTCTTTCTCTACAACCTTCTCTCTCAAAAAGTGATACTTGATTGATATGTCCTTGGTTCTCGAATGCATAATTTGATTCTTAGAAATATTGATAGCACTAGTGTTATCACACAAAGTAGGAATAGGCTCATCATATTGTACCTTGATATCTTTCAAAGTTTGCTTCATCCACAACACTTGTGTACAATAGGATGCTATTGTAATATACTCTACCTTTATAGTTGATAAAGATACTGAATCTTGTTTCTTACTATGCCATGAAACCAATTTGCTTCCTAAAAAGAAAGCATCACCACTTGTACTTCTATCATCAACACTACCAACCCAATCAACATCAATGTAAGCACTCAGATCAAAATCATTGCCTCTTGGATACCATAAGCCATAATACGGAGTTCCCTTCAAATATCTAAATATTCTTTTTACTGCCTTCTCATGAGTTTTCTTAGGATTAGCTTGAAACTTGACAACCACACATACTGCATACATAATATCAGGTCTAGAAGCAGTCAAGTATAATAATCCTCCAATCATAGATCTATAAGGAGTCTGATCAACCTCAGGTGACTCAACATCCTTGCTCAAGTGACAACCAATAACCATAGGAGTACTTACTGGTTTGGACTCCTCCATGCAAAATTTCTTCAACATCTCTCTAACATACTTAGCCTATAAAATAAAGATACCATCATCTAGTTGAATAATTTGAAGCCCAAGGAAGAAAGCCATCTCACCAATCATATACATCTCAAACTCTTTTTGTATCTCTTCTGCAAACCTCTTACACATATTATCATCTCCACCAAAGATGATGTCATCAACATTTACTTCAACTATCAAAATCATGTCTCCCTCTTCCTTAATGTGAAGATTACTATCTATGGTACCTTTCTTGAAGCCTTGCTAAAGTAAGTACTTATCCAACTGAGCATACCAAGCTTTAGGAGATTGCTTGAGTCCATACAAATCTTTCTTGAGTTTGCACACCATGTCCGGATCTTCTGATAAATGAAAACCATCCAGCTGCTCAATGTAGACGTCTTCCACTAGATCACCATTCAAAAATGTTGACTTGACATCCATCTAATAAACCTTGAAGTTCTTGTGAGTAGCAAGGGCAAGAAACATCCTGATTGCCTCCATCCTGGCTATTGGAGAAAAAGTCTCCTCAAAATCAATACCTTCAACTTGTGAATAACACTTACACACCAATGTTGCTTTGCTCCTCACAACTTCACCATCTTCATTTAATTTGTTTCAGAACACCCACTTTGTTCCTATGACATTCTTATCAGCTAGTCTGGGAACTAGTTCCCCTGTCTAATTCTTCTCTATCTTATTCAATTCTTCTTCCATTGCCTTCAACCATCCATCATATTTTCTAGCATCAGCAAAGGTTTTGGGCTCTACCTTTGATAGTAAACACAAATTCACTTGCTCACTTACTTTTGCAAACCTTCTCCTAGTTTGCACAACTTCATTCTTATGCTCAATGATGTGATCTACTGAATGATTCCTCTGAACATACTTTGCTGGAGTTTTAGGGATCTACTTTGATTCTTGTTCCTTCTCTTCTTTCTCCTCTTCTTCTTCTTTAATGCATGTAGGTATATTAGATCCATAGTCCTCTAGCTCTTGTGAGATCTGATACAAGTCTTCATCTACCTTGATATTAATGCTTTCAATCATCTTTCCTAATCTCTTTTTGTAGCATCAATAAGCCTTACTTCTGGTTGAGTAACCAAGAAAGATTCCTTCATCACACCTTGCATCAAATTTTCCAAGGTCTTCTCTATCTCTCTTGATGTAGCATTTGTTGCCAAAAATCCTGAAGTATCTGACAGTTGGAGGTCTTCCATACCATAGCTCATAAGGGGTCTTAGTGCTATTGACCCTTAGTTGTACTCTGTTAAGCAAATAGACATCAGTGTGAACTGCTTCCTTCCAATACATATCAGGCAGATCTACATCTTTCAACATTGCCCTAGCCATCTCTTGCGTAGTCCTAATCTTCCTCTCCACTACCCCATGTTTGCACAGATATAAATTTTATTGAAAAGATTTGAAATTATTCCAAAACCCTAAAATATATATTAAGTGCAACAGAAATGGATTAAGATAAAACTATAGAAACCATAAATGTTACCGAATTTGTTTAAATGTGGTTGCTCATTGTTTGCATAACTCCAATGTAAATGTTGTTGGGAGTCGATAATTGAAAATGAAATAGGTTTTATAATGTTTGGATAAAAGTTGGTTTGGATGGTTAAACGGTAAAGTAGTTGAACGGTAAAAGGTGGTTAGGGTAAAGGTAGGTATTTTATGGGTTTGATTTTCATGAATAGGTTTTAGGGTAAGGTTTAGGTTAATAATAAATTAAAGTAGTTAAATTTAATTTATTATTAACAAGAGGTTTACAAGCAAATAATAAATTAATTTTAATTTATTATTTACGGGATATGGTAAAAGTGAAAGATTATAAATAATAAATTAATTTTAATTTATTATTTATGGGATATGGTAGAAAGTGAAAAATTATAAATAATAAATTAATTTTAATTTATTATTTATGGGATATGGTAGAAAGTGAAAACATTTAATTAATTAAAATTAATTAAACCTTAGGATTAAGGGTGGATTAGGGATTAAGGGAAATTTAATTAATTAATTGAAATTAATTAAATTTCATGGTAAGGGAGGACTTAAGAAATTGATCATAGGTCAATTTTTTATGTCTACATTTTGCCCCTCTTTGAGATGATGTTGCGAAGCGATGTCGTTTCAAAGAAGATTAAAACATAGGTTTTTGGATTCGGATTTTGGGTAGGCTGGGGATCACATGGGGCTCATAAAAATGAAGCATTGGTAGATAATGCCCCCTCAAGAGGATATGTAGGGACGAAGGACATGGATAGGCTCTTGAAAAAGGAAACAGAGGGAAGGAAGTAGAGTCATGCTGATTAAACTTTGAGCAACCTGATGGTTGATATAGCACTTGACGTTATGCACCAAGGTATAAGGACCAAGGTGACGATGTGTCCTGTGCCCCAGCGTAATACAACCTTGTCTAATGTATGAGGAAGTAAACTTAAAGCATTAAAGACCTAAAGCAAAAAAGGTATGATTTGACCTTAGATGCAAAGGATAATGCAAAAAGCTATTCCAACATACACAAGATATGAATATTAGCTAGAATGATATGAATGTGATTCAAATGCAAGATGAAAAGATAACACACACAAGCAAGCAAGCAAGCATGCAGAAATGATTCAAAAACAAACAAGGCATTGCCTTTGTTAAGTTGAAAACCAATGATTGATTGGATTGATTGATATGATTGATTGATAGCGTTGTTGATGTGGGAACGATTTATCCCGAGAACAACACAAGGATTGATGATTAAGTGATAGCATTGTTGATGTGGGAATGATTTATCCTGAGAACAACGCGAGGATTGTGTTGTTGATATGGGAACGATATATGCCGAGATCAACACTAGGATTAGGAATGATATATCCCATTAATGATGATGATTGATCAAGTTCGCAATAAGGCTAAGAACAAGACCATTGATGTGATTAGATAAACTAGCTTGATTGATTGACTTGATTGGTATGGAGTAAGGATTACTTGCACGTGGATTATTGCTTGGATTGACTTGATTTGATGATTTGGAGGAAATGATTGGAAGAATTGATTGGATTGGATTTGGATTGATTGATTTGATTTTTGTTGGATATTTGATTTTTTTGTATTTTGGGAATATTGTGATTTTTTGGATTTTCAAATGTTATGATTTTTTTTGATTTTTGGCATGGGATTGTGTGTAGATAGCCTTTGGATAGATACCAATGACAAGGGAAAACCAAACCACAAGGCAAGGATCAATAATGAATGGGGATGAACAATAGTGAATGCGATAGATAAAATGATTGGATGGATGGGTAAGAGGATGCGTGATAGGATCAAACTTGTAGGAATAAAAAGATTGGTAATGGGATAAATGTAGGATTGGATGGGTGGATAAAAGGATGGACAATATGAGAAAGGTAGGAGTGCGGATGGATACAAGGAGTGTTGATAAGATAAAGGTAGGAGTATGGATGGATAAAAAATCAGCAATAGGATAAAGGTAGGAATATGTATGGATAATAGGATTGGTGATAGAAGGACAATGAATGGGAAATATATGATAGATGGATGAAAGGAACCGAATATGGATGAAAGGAATGGAGGATGTGATCTCAAAGGATTACATCACATAGGAATAACCTACCCCCTTCTCTATATTATGCCTTAGGATTCAGTGGGGTGATGCTGATTAGGATGCATGATAGGGATAATGGTTGAAAGGGACGAATGGACTTAGTAGTGGATGGATGTATGGAGGATATTTTTAGAAACATATGGATGGAATTTGGAAAATGACAAGAGGTGTCTAAAAGCATTTTTCAACATTTTGCCCCTATCCTCATCAAGATCAAAAAGGAGGAAGGGAAGATTGATGGTGCAGTTAAGGAAGGTACAACATATATGATGGGTAAGGATGTCAAGATAAGATGGAAAATGATAGGATAGGATATGAGATGGGATAGATGTGACAACATGCCCCCAAGTGTAAAGCACATAGATAATCACCTACGCATGATGCTTGTTTGCCAGGTTTTCATCATGGTACTTATCCAAGGCGCCTATTTACCAGGTTTTCACCATTGGACGAAATGATTTCTCTTTACTATTTTGATTTTTTGATTTTTTGATTTTTATTATTATTATTTTTTTTTGTAGGGGATAGTCGGATGGAATAGATGGGGACTCAAGATTTTGTTCCCATAGAAATGTCCCAGGATGGATAAATCACAGACCATGTTAAATGTTATTTTGCTCATAGATGTTGGTAAAGAATTGCATGAGAGGGAAATAAAGTAAGGAGATATCATAGTATGGATGGATAGTGGATTATGTATGGATCATTTATAATGAATTATGATGGGGATTAGGATGGAAAGATAGGGAATAGTGGGTTATGATGCGGATTATGGATGAATTTATGCACACAGATGGATAGAAGGTTTATGCAAAAGCATGGACCATAGGATTATGATGGAAGAAATAAGTAGGATAGCAGATGGGAGATGGGAGGATGGAGGTATGTGGGAATGTTGATGTGGACTTGTGTAGCATTTTTGAATTTTGATTTTGCTTTGATTTTGTGGATTGGTGCCATGTGGCATGAGAATTATTAGGATGTTTTGCTTTATGGGTGGAGACATCCAAATTTTTATTTTTGAATCCCATGGGGGTGTTTAGGATAGCTTCATGTTTAATCGATGTGTGCATTTGTTGATCATGATTAGGAATTGTAGGGGATTTATGGGAATGGGACGTATGAATGGAGGGATTAATAGATTTGTGGCTAAAGTGATAAGGGGATGTGAGGATAGGAATATTAGGAGTTGGAAGAAGGGGAGGTAAAGTAGATGGAGGGATGTTAGGAGTTGGAAGAAGTGGACGTAAAGTGGATGGAGGAAGATGAATGGTCACATGCTTTTTGGCTTTATAGGATAATGGAGGAGGAATAACAACAAATGTTTTATGGGTGTGATGAGGTGCACCTAGGTTGGGCTTAGATGAAGTGGATTTAGGAGGCAGAAACGTGGTACCAACATCTTGATATTGCTTACCGTGGGGTGTATAACCAATACCATACGGTTTTGGGGAGACTTTGACATGGATGGGTTCTAGATTACCTTGCTCATGAAGGCCTAAGCCTTTACCTTGATAATTCATATTTTGGAACATACGATATGCAATGAGATGCTTATTTTTTAGGATACAAGACAAGCGTTCCTTATTGGATGAGGAGGGTGAGGTGGCAGATACAGGTTGCTGCTCTCCTAGGGAAGAACATTCATTTAAGAAGGTAGTAAGAACAATAGGACATGATGGTGGATTTGAAATGGTATTAGTATGAGATGGTGAAGGAGAAATAGGATCTTGATTATGCTCATTATGCTCATGAAGATTCAATGTATTTGTTTTATTATCTATGTGCTTGTGGGGACCAAGTGTCTCATCAAGGGAAGTGGATATTGTGGGATGATGGATAAGAGTGGTGGAGGTTTCTTGAACATGGATAGTATTGGGACCGTGAGTGGAAGGAGTGAGAAGCTCTTGATCACAGATAATATCTTGATCATAGAAAAGATATAGGTTATGAATAGGTTGAAAGGAAGGGTTTTGATCTTGATTTGGTAAGGAGCAAGACTGATCATGCTTTAGAGTTGACTCTTGACATAAATCTTGAGTTTGGATAGGAATGGAGGTGTCTTGGATAGGTTTAATGTATGGAGGGGAATGAATTGGGCTTATGGTAGGTGGATCTTCAAGAACATTTGAAGGTTCTTGGATAATTTCAAGGATAGGCATTTGATGGCATGAGGGTGGTAGTTGATTCCTTGCTAGTATCCAATGGATCACATCCTTCATTAGTATATGAGTGGATGCACAATATAATGGATGGATAATAAGGGTGGAAGGTATAGGATTAGAATGCAATGGAGGTATAATGGGATTAGGTGTGATAGGAGTGGGATTAGGATCGGGTGGATGGACAAGAGGATTGGATATAATAGGATTGGGATTTGGGTTAGCTGGGGAGATGATATGATTGGCTATGATAGGATCAAGACTTGGATTGGGCTTAGGTTGATGGATCATAGGATTGGGCTCAGGTGGAAAAGTTGATGGTCTAAACTTCAAGTGTGTTGGGGATTGGTTTAATGGATTAGGATTTGGAAGGTGGGAAGGATTATATGATGGATTGGTGTACAATTCCAAACTTGAGATGATTTCTCCCTTGTCAAGAGTATCATTAAGAAGACTTGCGAATTCATGCTCATGTTGTGGAGGATTTTGAGATGGATATTGAGGAATATTCATGAGATTGGTTGATGTGGAGGGACTAGGTTGGCATGATGATGGGGGTGACTCATAGAATTTAGGTTGAATTTGTTGATGTTGTATGGATGATGGTGGTGAAGGTAACAAAGGGATTGATGAATGAGAAGGCTGGGGGGGCAATGGATTAGGATTGAAATTAGATGGAATTTGTTGTTGCATGGATAAAGGTATGGAGGATGATGTATTAAATGAAGGTTGTGGTTTTTGGGCTAAGATTTGTTGTTGTTGAAGGAGGGCTTATTTTTTTTGGCTTTGTTGTTGAAGATATAAGGTGAGGGGACTTGGCATGTGTGAAGATGAAGCATGGGTAGGGATTTGGACCTGTGAAGTTTGAGGTAAAGTTATTGTTGAATAGGTTTGAGGTATGGATGTGTTGGGTTGATATGAGTGTGGTTGTGAGGTTTGAGGTAAAGTTATTGTTGAATAGGTTTGGGGTATGGATGTGTTGGGTTGATATGAGTGGTAGATTGGTTGTGATAAAGATTCGTAAGAGGTGGATGGAGATGACTCATAGAGTTGGGGTGTTGATGTGGTAGGATGTTGAAATTGTGAAAACAATTATGATAGTTGTGCCAATTGAAATTTAATATCTGCCTCTTGTTGTAGTGATTGAGCAAGTTGTTGTTGTAATTGAAGGACTTGGGGATTAATGGATGTTGAGGTTGAGACTTGGGTAGGATTATAGTTTTGTGAGGTTGAGGGCATGGAAGGAAAATCTTGGGTTGTGTTGGGATGATAAGAATGTTCTTGTGGATAATGATCATCATAGATATGTCGAAGCTCTTGTATTTCCTCATATTCTTGAGATGATAGTGATGTTGGTGGAGGCCAAAATGGGGAGATATATGGTTCATGGGTATTGAAATATGCATCATGATCTACAAATTCTCATCATTATTATATCTAGGAGGGCCTTCGCGGAGTGTGAGTTTTGGTTTTGGATTTGTCCTGGATTTGTTGATGGTCACAACCATTTTGACGAATAAGGATTGGACTAGGTGGGAAATGGATGGATCAATTGAAAGAGCTCCTTAGGATTCAAAGTGATAATGTTCCACTTGAGATGTGACATAGAAGGATGATAGGTTCCTTATTCTAAAAGCCAAGTTGATGATATAGGAGACAAGTTGTAGTGATGATGATGATCAGGCACGCACAATCATATAAGACACATGACAATTTGATTGGTTGTTTTTTATGACACTTTGATGTTTTGCAAACACTTGTAAATATGCATGATCCTAGGCTAGGAAAGGACAATACTTGTTGAGTTCCCACTTGGTTTTACCCAGCCGCGCCTACTTATGGTGTATAGCTCCAGGAACTTGGGGCACAGGCTCCCCCTTACAGTGCACTCACTTCTCAGGCACACCAAGTTCCAGGTCCTAGGACATGCAGATCCTGAGGTACCTTGCTATCTTTTCCATAAGACGTGAAAATGTGGGACGGCTATTAGAGTCTCCTCCTGTATCAATAAGTAGAGGGTTTTTGGCCACTAAACAAAGGTTCGTAGTGAATATCCAGGGGACCGGCACCCCACGAGCATCCAACAAGCCACTTAAGGCTCTAACTAACCCTACTAGGAGTTTAATATACACTAAGGTATGCCTCCTTTCGAGCTAGCACTATATGGTGAGCGCTAATACCGGTTAGACTTGGCTTTCACCTTATCCTTAATTTATATAGCGGACCGAATGAAAGTCCCACTTGGGGTTGCAAATGAGTTCTCCTTTTGGATGTGTCTCAAGAGCAAGCCCACTCTAAAGGGTAACAAAAGCAAGGAAGCACATTGTTTTTGATCTCCCAGATCGCATGAAGTGCAAGGAGAGAGCATACACAATGCCTTTGCCTCACACTCGCATGGTGTTCATTTTAATTCCAAATCCAAATGTGTGGGTCGTTATACAAAATGTCAAAGGAATGCTTTTGATTCTCAAGATCGCCGAGTGACACAAGATAACAACATACACATTCAATGACAAAAATGCAAACCATAAAACATGGTAAACACTTGTTAATTTTAACCCTTGCTTATGATGTGACAATCAAACCTACAACACACTGATTAGTAGTTTTCAAAATAGTCTTTGACAGGCATAAAACTACAAGTGAAACAAATGAATCTAGAGAATATGAGATGAATTTGCAAGAAATGGTACAACTGTGTAAAGCTCAGAATTAGCTTTCCAACACCTCCAAAAACATGAAAATTTGATGAAAAACACAAAAGTTATGATAGTTTGAATAAAACAACCTCCAAGGGCTAGGGATAGGCACTCTGGTAAATATCTTTGTTTTTTGATGGTTTGGTTTGAATGTGTTCATATGAAGCAATTTGATCCCTGATTATTATGACTGGCAATTAAGCTCCGGTTGTTTGAATAAACCACTAGCGGTTTGTTTAGCTTTTATCACATTTGAAAGATTTTGAACCTCGGTGGATAACATTTTATAAACTGGCAACAACAAACATTAAATATGCAAATGCTCATAGATACAATAAATAAAATAAATATTATTTACGACATGAGACCATTTTTCCACACACATGAAAAATAATGTGAATAGATTTTACCATGTAAGATAATTTTCTCCAGCACTATAAACCTGCAGTGTGAATATCATTTATAGCATTAGACAATTTCTAAAATATGCCAAAAAGAATTTTCATGAATTTTCCAACCTATAATGTTCACAATATGAACTAATTGATATTTGTAGGCGTGAGAAAAATTTCAGTGCTATAATACTCTGATATAAAATAACATCAATGGAGATATTTTCAAAGCATTATAATGCTCACATATAAAAGTGTAAAAACAGTGTGAAAAAATAAATTTTTCCAACACTATAATGGTCACATATAAAAGTGTAAAAACAGTGTGAAAAAAATAAAATTTTCCAGCACTATAATGCTCACATATAAAAGCATAAAATCAGCCTGAAAAAAAAAAATTTCTAGCACTATAATGCTCACATATAAAAGCATAAAATCAGCATGAAAAAATAAAATTTCCAGCACTATAATGCTCACATTGGCTTAGGATTATTTGAAGCCATTTTAGAAAATATTAAAGTTTGATATAAAACATCCCACTGATTGAACATTGCCAATGATTAACTTGTGCTTCCAAACCAATAGAAAAATTTAATTTTTCACATTACAAAAGTAGTTTATCATATCAAAGATCAATGATTAATAGCTAACAAGAGTATTGAAATTAGACTTAGAGCATTCATTAAAATGGTTACGAGATTTTTCAAACCGAGATATCTCCAGAAATGCACCAAAAATCTGCAAGCTTTCAAACCATAACACTTGCAAACCAATGATCAGAGGGGGGTTTCACGTCAGGTTCACCAATGTTTGCATAGATATAAATTTTATTGAAAAGATTTGAAATTATTCCAAAACCCTAAAATCTATATTAAGTGCAACAGAAACGGATTAAGATAAAACTATAGAAACCATAAATGTTACCGAATTCATTTAAATGTGGTTGCTCATTGTTTGCATAACTCCAATGTAAATGTTGCCGGGGTCGATAATTGAAAATGAAATAGGTTTTATAATGTTTGGATAAAAGTTAGTTCGGTTAAATGGTAAAGTAGTTGAACGGTAAAAGGTGGTTAGGGTAAAGGTAGGTATTTTACGGGTTTGATTTTCATGAATAGGTTTTAGGGTAAGGTTTAGGTTAATAATAAATTAAAGTAGTTAAATTTAATTTATTATTAACAAGAGGTTTATAAGGAAATAATAAATTAATTTTAATTTATTATTTACGAGTAATGGTAAAAGTGAAAGATTATAAATAATAAATTAATTTTAATTTATTATTTATGGGATATGGTAGAAAGTGAAAAATTATAAATAATAAATTAATTTTAATCTATTATTTATGGGATATGGTAGAAAGTGAAAAATTATAAATAATAAATTAATTTTAATTTATTATTTATGGGATATGGTAGAAAGTGAAAAGATTTAATTAATTAAAATTAATTAAACCTTAGGATTAAGAGTGGATTAGGGATTAAGGGAAATTTAATTAATTAATTGAAATTAATTAAATTTCATGGTAAGGGAGGACTTAAGAAATTGATCATAGGTCAATTTTTGATGTCTACACCCCATTCTGCTGAGGGGTCCTAGGAGCAGACAGATGTCTCCTAATACCATGATCTTCACAAAACTTTTCAAATTCATTTGAAATAAACTCACCTCCTCTATCAGATCTTAAGCATTTGATCTTAGCATCCATTTCATTCTCAACTATTGCTTTGAAAATCTTAAACTTATCAAAGGCTTTTGATATTTCTCTTAAGAAAGTAACCCAAGTCATTCTAGAGTCATCATCAATAAGCAACATGAAATACCTTTCACCTTGTTGACTCTTTGTTCTTGTAGGACCACATAGGTCAGTGTGAATCAATTCCAAAGGCATTGTGGAAGAATACTTCTTACTCTTGAAATTTGTCTTTGTCTGCTTTCCCATTTGACATTCCTTGCATAATGTGTTTGTAGGCTTGGTTATCTTAGGCATATTTCTCACCGCATGAATAGAGCTGATCTTTACCATATTGTCAAAGTTGATGTGTCCCATTTGCTTGTGCCACAACCAACACTTACCAGATTGAGCCAATAAATAGGTTCTTCCATTTACCTCCTTTAGATGATAGATATTGTAGACACCCAAAAATGACCCTTCGCATCGCATCACTTGCATTTCACCAAATCTGTCAAATCACCTGCATTTAACGTTAATTAAATAATCTAATTATTTAATTAATTTCATCAAATTCATCAATTTCTTCTATTTTTTCTAATTTCCAATACTAATTGAATAAATTCTATTTATTAATTAATTTCATTAACTTCCTCTTAATTCCTCCAAATTAAATAATATTAATTATTTAATTAAATCATTATCCTCTTTCAAATATTCAAATCCACATTAATTAAATAAATCAATTATTTAATTAATTCATCAAATTTCCTCTTATCTGCAATTAAATAATTTTTATTATTTAATTAATCAATTATTCTTCTAGATTTAAATAAATTATCCAAATTTATTTAAGTTGACTATTATCTCCTAAAAATAAATAAAATTAATGTTTTATTTATATTCTTCCATCATGCAAAATAAATTAAATAAATTTATTTGTTTAATTTATTTAAATCTTCTTATCTTATCTTTTCTTCAAATCATGCACAATAAATTAAATAAATTTATTTATTTAATTTGTTTTAATCTTCCAATTCCTTTAAAAATATCATTTTTCTTCTATGTGCACAAGCAGTCTTATTTTTAGAACTTCAAAAAGAGCAAATCTAAAGTTGAGTTAATTGGCTTTATTATTATTATTTTTATCATCAACTCATAAATTAGGAAAAAACATTCTAATTTATGAAGTCAATCCTATCTTTAGTTAAAAAGTAATTAACTCAATAAAATAGCTTTTTCTACATGACACATGTCATGTGCACGTTCATCATGAGTTATTTGATTCATCTTGACCATCTATTCTATTGATTTATTTCAACCGTTGATCGATTATGCCTTGAAACCTATATATACCCCCTTCATATCCTTCACAAATCCTCTTTGATCATTTAGTTTTTGAGCTCCTCTTCGATCATTTAAGCTTTTGCATTCCTACAATGCTTTGAGCTTTTATCATGCATCGTTGAGCACATACTACACAATCTTTGAGCACTTTTCTACATCCGCTTGTTGTAACCATGGGTACGCGACATATTGAGAAATCCACATTCGACCAAGAGATCAATACAATCTAGGTGATAGCTTTAGATTATTAATTGCATTATTCATTGATTTGGCTATTGTGTAGATAAATCTTTTGATGTTATAGGATTGAGTTTGCTTTCATTGTTTTGATTTATCCTAAGCTCAATTTTTACCTATACACAGATATCTCCATATGTCTTAATACCTTCTGCAACTAGTCTTCCGAACCCTACCTTCTGGATTTCACATCTTTTGGCATAAAAAGTAAGATTATATCCTTTACTACACATCTGACTAACAATGAGAAGATTGTGCTTCAGCCATTTGACATAAAGGACATCCTCAGTCTTGTTCTTTCCATCAATGGTTATATCACCCTTTCCACAAATTTGTGCTGACTCATCACCACCAAACTTCACAGCTCCACCATTCCTCTTTTTAAGGTTGATAAACTTTTCCTTGTCACTAGTCATGTGGTTAGAGAAACCATTGTCAATTACCCAACCATTGTCTTCTTGTTTTGCATGAAAGGCAGTCCACACAACCATTGATTTTTCATTGTCTTGGTCAACCTGCAAGGTATCAGACTTTTTACATTTCTCAATATCACCCTTTTTGTCACCAAAATTCAAGGCCATGAAAAGTGTTTCATCATTTGAATCATCATGATCCTCATCTTCTGAAGAACAACTGCTCTCCATTGAATACAAACTTCTTTTGGACTTCTCTCTTTTGTTGTTATGCTTTGAATCTTTAATAGGACATTTAGAAGAAAATGACCAATTTTCCCATGCTTGAAGTATTTGAAAGGTAACTTACCTTTGTATTTGCTGGTTCCCTTCAATCTTCTTAAAAAGTTTGCCTCTACCTCATCAAGGTCATCATCTTAATCAACTGTTTCATCTTCTGCCTTCTTACTTTCTTTGAATGTTGCTTCCTTCTTTAGAATACCTTTGTCAAATTCTCTCATTTCAAAGTCTGTGAGAGCACCAAACAATTGATCTACTGTATAGGCATCCAAGTTCTTAGATTCCTTAATAGAAAATACCTTATGACTATAAGATTTAGGGAGAGATCTCATAACCTTCTTCACAATCTCATCTTCTTTCACTTCTCCACCAAGACCTCTAATGCCATTAACTACTTCATCCACCCAGAGCATATAACTAGAAATGTTTTCTTCTTCTGTCATCTTTAGGGTTTCAAATTTGCTTTTGAAGATTTGCATCTTGGCTTGCTTCACTTTGCTATCTCCTTCATAAATGCTACCAAGTTTTACCTAGACATTCTTCACAAATTTGTAACTCATTACCTTCAAAAGTTCTGAATCAGCTAGCCCACTCATGATAGCACTTTTTTCCTTGGCATTGTTATCATACAACTTAATCTCATTTACATCTGTAGGATTATAAGCAAGAGTAGTGTAACCATTCTTGACAGATTGCCAAACACCAAACCCTAGAGAAGATAGATATTTTTCCATCCTTAGATTCCAAAAGGAATAATTTGTTCCATCAAACATAGGTGCCTTGTGAGATCCATTATGAGCCATCCCGAACCTTCCTCAAGTGGTTAAGCTTCTTTTGAGTAACTTGTCTCTGATACCAATTGTTGAACACACTGGGATACTAAGAGGGGGTGAATCAATATCCAAACAAATCTCAAATCCTCTGGAACGGATTAAAACTTAAACTTTACAGCATTAACAGAAACATAAAAGATCAACACAATGCACAACAACACATAATGCCAGATGTACGTGAAAAACCCCAAAAGGAGGAAAAACCACGACGAGGATTAACTCACAATATATGAAGCTCACTTCTATAAAAATTACAACTTTGTTTTAGGGCTACAACCCAAGGAAGCTACTACTCCCTGAAGAAAGGTTTTAGGGTCAGTCTCAAGGAAGCTACAACTACCTACTGAATTTGTTTTAGGGCTACAACTGAAGGAAGCAACTACTCCTTGAACTGAGAACAAACTTTGAAATAATTACAGCATGACAGTCCTTCTACTTCTTGAAACTGACAATGAAGCTCAGTCCTTTGATGATCGCACTTCTATCTTTGACACTCCTCTTTTGATGATTGCTCTTCTACTTTGACAACTTCTGCAATTTCTTCAACAGTCTTCTCTACAGGTTACTGACTCACTACTTTCATCCTTTAATAAGTTTTTCCTTTGGCTCACTACCTCCAACAATTAGTTAGGCACATTCTTCACTTTCCTTCCATCTCAAAAGTGTCTTCAAGATGAATCAGGACAAGATCTATCTCTTCTGCTCTTTCTCCTTCAGTCGCACATCATAATGCATTACATATCCATATTCTGCTCTTCACACACTCATATTCGCAATCATACTTCACCTAGATCAACTAGGTATACAATATATACATGATATTACATTGATTACATTACAAGTCATCCAGAGACAACAACAATATTACATTTTATAGGTCGGCTAGAGATCACATAACATGAAACATGTAGAGGGAAATCCCTAACATGAACTACATGCAACACCAGGAAGAGAAACATGCCTTGTAGATTCCAACACATGCTTAACCTGATCCTAAACATCCTTCACAACAACATCCTTCATAGAATAACAGTCACATGCTTCACACAATTGAATTAAGTATCTTTGAAGCTAGAAAACATAAAGCTTGTAGCACATCGGTCATTACAATCTTGGCGGTACTCATGGATGATTAAACATTACTTGTTCTTCTCCTAGATTAGTCGACATGACCCACACAACATCTCCAACCACTCCTTGAACTCCGCATAGCAAGAAATTTGTGGCGCACACCTTCAACATGTATTTTGAGAACAATTAGATATCGAAAACCATCTATAGCTCACCGTCATTTGGAAAAATGAACTTGCAGACCACCAAATCACCTGATACTACAAAATAGTATGCATTAAACATCTCTGATCATGTTCACAAAACCACATGGGCAAATCTTCACATCCGGAGGAATGCGAAGCATTCCAACAAGCCTTCATCATCACTTTACTCTGCCAGAGCACAGTCCAGAACTCTATCACTTATAACTTTTACTGCGGAGGAGCAAATGATATGAAACTTTGGATATATCACCTTCTTAACACACTGAACTTGACTTCTGAACCACATGACCATATCTTCAAATGCAGAGGAACGTAGAGCATTTTACAAAGTAGTCTTCAAGGCAACTTCCTACAACATAAACCTTCACCAACATCTAGAGACCAAAACCTTCTTGTAACAACACATACATCCTTAGAAACAATAGGAGGGAGCATGCAACATGCTACAAATCATCAACAACATATCTTCGACCTTAGCATTACTTCTAATCATCATCTTAATGCTTTGAAGTCCCATCTTAATATATCATCATGATATCATCTCTACTGACCACAGGCATACTTAACAAGGCATGACTTCCAACTATGAACATCAACAATCATCACTGTTAGCACACCATCATAGTATATCCTGAACATAATCATCAATGACATCCCAAACAGGGTGTTCCAAACTGAGTGTTGACATCAATGACAACCACACAACCACAACAGTGACAACCTTAGGTAACATATGTGCAACACCTTGAGGGTCGTTATAAATGTTTCTATCACTACCATTTTGCACTATTGAACCATTTCAGACACAAAGCTCTCGTTCATTTTCCATTTTACCTGATGTCCTCCCTTGAATCCTTGGTTAAAGTGGCTAAAGATGCTCATGCTAGTAACCCTGTTATTATGGATGTCCCCCTTCAGGGTTTAATTCTTCGACTCTACTAGTTTCACCTTGTCCTATGCCCACTTAAGCCAATCCATGCCTGTTTGGTAGAGGACGTGCATGGTGAACAGTTAGGTGAGAAAGCTCTACAACCTAATGTTAAAGATGGGTCCATGCCTTCTAAGATTACTTCTGGTAGGTCCCCTGTGAATAATCCCCCCCGTGGTTTTTTGGTCCCCTCTTGATCCTAAGGCCCATACTGATGAAACCCCGATGATCCATCCAAAAAAGAAAAAAAATAAAAAGTTGTAATTACTCCCTCAACTGTGAAGAGTTTTGTGATCACCCTGAGGTCCATGCTATTAAACCCCCTGTTGTTGGCACCCCGGCCAGTACTCTTGGTAATTCCCCTCAAAAAGGATACCGTTGAGGGTCTCTATGACCTGAAGAATAGTCC